>OY856409.1:1734380682-1735580682 GCA_963693085.1 Alisma plantago-aquatica | reverse complement strand
CAACAAACCGATGTCACATTCAGCAGAGCTGAATTTCAAGCAATGACGAGGTATGAAAGAAACCAGCTGTACTGACCAGTTCTTAACCGATCTTGTTATAATTTAGAGGCCAACAATTCGATCTTGTCGCAAACTGACGACGTAAACAAACAGCAGCTCCGTCTGCCGTGGCACAAGGATCAGAGTTCTTAAAATTGATGCATTCAACCCCAGTTAAAACCATCCTCCCAAGTTCCCAACCCCAACCCACGGTGTGAAGACAAAGCATCGCTCGTGGAGTTGTCTAGCCTCCAAAATCGCCAGCCTAGTTGAGCTGTTCCCATTTGCTACGCTGCACCTGCTTGACTGCTCCCCTCCATCAGATTTCAAAGTATGGTGGCAAGCAGCTCTACGCTCCCTATACCCCTTTCGTACACCTCATCTCACCTCTCTTCCCCTGCTTCCCTTTTCCACGATTCCACCTCACGCGGCGCCGCAGTGTTGCACTCAAAATGCTCCTCAACCGCGACGGTGGCCACGAGTCTGGATAAACTCTCCGATTAGGCTGCGGCTTCTGAGCCATACGTTCGTTGTTTTTCTGCGCGAGGGCGAACGAGTCACCAAACCTTGTCTAGTTGGCGAGGGAAAAAGGGTAAAGGACCACTTTGTTCACACTACTTGCTTGTGGGGGAAAAAGGGTATGATTGAGGCTTTGATGATTTAGATATCTCGCTCAGGATTATGTTATATCTACTTGGCTACCGTATGGGGTTTGCTTGCGGCACTTATCCATCTGACGTATCACAATAAAGTGCTCGATGCACCAAACCTGTTGGTACAAATCTTGCAAATTAAAGAAAAGCTTCATCCCATTACCTTCTAAAAGATCGCACATATCACTTCCTTCGCACACAGTATCTGCATCGAAATAGCTGGGCATTAATTCATTCCCTCCGATCTGGTATGGTAGAGCCTGAAGAAAAAGGCGATCGAGTATCTAGCTAGCTAGCTAGTTAATTTGCACTCCCGCGTTTCCGGGTGTCTACACCAGTACTATCAAGGCTTTTGACAATTTAGGTATACCGCTCTAGAGTTTTTGGTATATCTTCTTGGCTGCGGTATCGGGTTTGCTTGCGGCACTTATCCATCTGACGTGCCGCCATAAAATGCTCAATGCACCGACTGCCTCGTCATCCTTTTGTCCTCCACAAAGAAGCCTTAACAGATAAGCCAACGGTTTCAGACGGAGATTTATGTCTGCATCCAGTCTTGAACACAACCAAACGCTTGAGAGAAGAGCTGGGATGACAAGGACGTGATGGCTGATGCGTCAATTGTATTTGGAGAAAAAAAAAACAAGGGAGGAGTTCGTGAATGAGAGAGTGAAAGCGAAAATTAAGAAAGAGGGGGGGAGGAAAGTGATGGCAGAAAGGAAAATGTAAAAATAGAAAGAAGTGAGTAGCCTTGCCAACTGGAAAGGTATGAGGAGGGTGAGGATTTCTCTTTACTTTTACCAATCAATTGTACCAAGTAATGATATAGTTAACTCCCAATTCTATCATTACACTTACTAGTGAGATTAGGTGTTCAAGGATGTGATAGGTAGTACACATTTATTATATATCAGAATGACATCACATGTGTTTGTTGGCCTAGAAAGTGAACAATCATTGTTCTTTATATTACTTGTACATTGGTATAAATTAGAATGAATAATCACTAAATTATATATTGTTTGTATGGAGTATAAATTAGAATGAACAATCTTATGCTATTTTAACACCATGAGACATTTTTTGCTCATTCTAGTGGATTATTATGACCTATGATGACCGAACATGAAACCATGCTCTTAATGATATGATTTACATATCTATTATTGTATTTGTTGGCCTAGAAACCCGTCCACGATTTACTCATTAGGAGTAAATCTTAGATAGTCCCCGGTTTGGGACTGTTCTTGAACACCTAATCTCACTTAGGATGTAAGTGTATAATGTGTATTGGGTTTTCGAGAAAATTTCGGTAGCATTTCCCCATTTGTTCTCTAAGTACATATGTACTTAGAGAACCACGGGGAAATACGGCCGAAATTTTCTTGAAAACCCAATACACATTATACACTTACTAGTAAGATTAGGTGTTCAAGGATGGGATAGGTGGTACACATTTATTATATATCAGAATGACATCACATGTGTTTGTTGGCCTAAAAAGTGAACAATCATTGTTCTTTATATTACTTGTACATTGGTATAAATTAGAATGAACAAACATGCTGAATGTTAATACAAATGCTAAATGATTGCCTTTTTAATACAAATGCTAAATGTTTGCCTTTTTAATGACATTTTCAGATGGCTGACCATGATGAGCATGATGTCCATGATGAGCATGAAGTCCATGATGAGCATGTTGTCCATAATGAGCATGGCGAGGATACCAATGTAAGTTCTAAAAATATATCCTATATTTCTATAAAATTCATTATCCTCTAGTTATGTCATATATCCCATATTTCTATATTGGGCTAATTCAGTGTGTTTATTTTTGTCAAATTTTAGGTTGATGATGCACATGTACCTACTGAAGCACTGCAGGAACTTCATGCGCATCACCAAAAAGTTAACAAGAAATGGGGCATCACTCTGTTGAACAAGTTAATAGCGCTAAGTGGCAGTGGATCGAAATTGGTTGTGGAGTTTGATAATGGAGGAAATGCAATTGGAGTGAACCGCAATAATTTTATAAACTATCTTGGGGTTGTCACTCGAAGCCATTGTGGTGTTAAGTATGATAATTGGCATAAAGTTCCTCAGGCGAAGAAAGACTTGATATGGAAGGATTTATGTGTGAGTTATTATTATATGCAATTCTATTTTATAAATTATAAATTATATTATTTGCAATTCTATTTTTGGATACTAGTTAATAACAATTCTATTTTACAGAATCTGTTTGCATTGGATGAGAAGTTGCATCGTAAAAGCGTGATGCAACGCGCTGGAAAGATGCTTAGGAACTATAGGACAAATCTCAACAGAGAATACATAAAAGATGGTGATAAGAAGAAGAACTCAGCCCTTGAATAGTGGAACTTCTTAGACAAAGAAGATTGGGATAATTTTGTTGCTTCAAGAAAATCTGAAGAATTCAAGGTATTAGGCGTCACTCCCAATTTAATTAATATACGTTGTATTCACCTATTCAAGATTAACATTTAGTGCTACTAACCAAATCATTAATGTGCATACTAAGTAGTCCCTCAGTGAGGTGCAAAAAGCAAGGTGTGCACTGATTGTGCATGACCACACTATGAGTCCAAAGGGCTATGCAAGCGTTCGCCAAAGACTACAGGTGGAGTCTTCTTCTACTCAGGAGTCCTCTACTATAGGTAGCACACCTCTGTCTCGCCATGATGTTTGGATAGCTGGGAGGCAAGATAAGAAGGGAGAAATAAGGAAGCCCGCAACTGCTGAGGCGGCTACAAAAATGGTAAAATACAACTCTTAGAGCAATCGTTTGAATATTGATTATTTGTGGTGTTAACTTACCAATTTCTATTGATGGTGATTAGCGGGAGCTGCACGAGCAGAGGAAACAAGGCACGTTCATCCCTCAGGGAACAAGGGATGAATTGATAGTTGCTCTGGGTAACCAAGAGCATCCTAGACGTGTTAGGAGTGCAAGCGCTGGTGTGGGCATCAAAGCATTCTTTGGGCCATCCCAGCGCAAACCCAGAGCGGGACTTTCACAAGAAGAGGTAACCTATTCTTTTTTTAGAATGTTACTGCAAAAGGAAATTCAATAATAAGAAGCTAATGTTTCTTTTATCCATGTATAGGAGAATAAGTGAGTCAAGGATATAGTTGCTAAGAAGGTCAATGATATAGTTGCTGAGAAGGTCAAGGAAGAAATAGTGTGGTGGCAGGCATCTCAGGCTTCCAATCAGCCTACGGCGACCTACTCTTCTCCTGATGTACAGACTGAGAGTAATCATGTAGACCCACCACCGCCTAACACGTCTACTATAAGTATTGTTTATGACATTGTAGCTAGTCTTTTCAAGATGATATGTTTTCAAGATGATATGTATATATGTATAATATTGTTTACGTAAATTTGTAGGTATTGAAGCCATGCCGCATAAAAATACAAGACTATGTTGTTGCATAGACGCAGGCTTACCCGTCCCTTCCTGGGGCAACGTTTCATGGGACTCCAATGCCACATGGCTACATTCGTGTGAGCCCGATACGTGTATTACCCGATTAGAGGGAAGCTACATTGTCATATCCCCACTCGGATATTGATACACTTGCTGAGGCAGAAGGCGGGGTGATATTGTGGCCCAAAGCAGATGTCGTCTACACTACTGAAATTGTAAGATAAATTTACATTACTTTAGATTGTTAATGTGTATATATGAGGTCAACTGATCTGAATTATATATACAGGTTAAAAATAAGACACCCGAAGCACCTAGGCCTCCACCTCCACTTCCTGCATTACCAAGTTGGGTTCCAACTGACCTAACATACCCATTAGGTCCTGCTTGTAAGGGAATGGCATGTTGGCTACGGGCACATAATATACATTACCCTATAATTATTTCTTTAGAAGTAGATTATGCAGGTCAATCATACAAAAGCTCTTTATTTGTACAAGATATTATTGAGCTATTTATGTATGATTGGCTGAATACATCAATGATAGAGATATGGATAAGGTGAGATCTTGTTTATACATCCATATACCTTGTGTAAGATCTGGTGATATGGTTTCTTACATATTAATGCATACATAATACATGTTTTGCAGCTACTTAGTCGAAGATCAATGCAAACAATTTGCATTTGATCATGTGGGATTTTTGATTCCATCATTGATTAGTATGGTAGCTAAAGACCCTGATAGTATTCAACAATACTGTATAGATGCTTTTACAATTTTCGTTCAGTAAAAGAAGATGATAGTAATAGCTCCATTCAATGTCAGGTAAGTTTACTTTATTTATAATTTGGACTTAAGAAAATTACATTTTTATTGTGGATTTTGAGTTATTAATTTTTAACTTTTTTACCTCTAGCGGTAGGCATTGGGAGTTACTAGTTATTATCCCCGGGACGTTCACTGTTTATTATCTAGATCCTGCGGGGAGTACATTGAATACTAAAATTGGACACGTAATGAGAATGCCATTATTCTGGTGAGAAATATTTCATTTTTATATCCGTTAACATCTATTATTACATTACTATTTAATTATGCAATTTACTGTGTTACATTAACATGTAGGGGTTTAGATGCATTCAAAAATGCTGGAGGAAAGGTCCCAAGGAAAAAGAACCAGCCAATAATTTGGGAGAACGTAAAAGTAAGTTCCCGACTCCAATGTATATATTATTTATGTGAACTGTGCTTAGTTGTATTTTTTAATATTTTGTATATTTCAATTTATAGTGCGCTAGACAAGACAACGGCTGGGCATGCACATACTATGTGATGCGATTTATGAAGATGATTATCTAATATGCCGCATTGGACATCAATACCATACATGAGGTATTATATATAGTCTCATTAGTTAGTATGAAATATATCAATCTTATTTTGATATTATTACTTATATATATACATCATTCTCTTTGCAGGTATTTAAAACTGACCAGACTATAGGTAAACGCTTAAAAGATGTACATGCTCCATATACGATGGAAGTATTAAATGAAGTAAGAGAAGAATGGGAAAAAGCCATACAAGCAGTGGCGATTGTAAGATATAATTGGGATGCTGATAGCGATGTTGAATGATATTTTGTAAATGAATATTTCTGAATGTTTATATATGTCTGAATGTTTCTACATGTATTGAATGTTTCTACATGTGTGAATGTGAGAATTGAATTGATGTCTGAATGTATCTACTTGTGTGAAAAGTATATTTGTTGATTTTGTAGGTTTGTGGCCTGTTTGTAGGCTGATATCAATGGATGTCGTAAACCTGTAGTTCAGAAAATTGAACTGCAGGTTCTCATCCTACTGACCAGCCACAGCAGGTATGCAAACTGATAAGAAACAAAAATTAAAATATAGGCGTCAGTTATTTATAGAACAACGTAATCAAAGACATACAATGTCGGTTATTGGATAAAACCGCCACCTAATATGACAAACAACCTGACCGTGCAGGAAAGCACGGCCGTGGCGTAAAATGTGTCGATGCTTAGTACAAAATCGATGCTTATAGCACTAAACATGGTCTTGCAGGGAAGCACGGCCGTGTCATATGGAAATATGGCGTCGGTTAGGTAGTTGTAAACCGATGCAGAAAGTGTCCTTGATGTCGCCCTTTTTGTGGCGCGAACCCGTTTGGCATCATCTTACGATTCATAACTGATGCCTATAGGTGCCCTACTGTCGCGTTTTCAGTGGCGCGAAGCCTTTTGGCATCAGTTAGAAAACTGACGCCGAAGAGTCCGACCTTTAGCGGCGCCCATATAGGCGTCGCTGGAGAACCGTCACTAAAAGGGGTTAAACAACCGACGCCAAAGGCGTGTTCTGTAGTAGTGATTGTTTCTTGTACGTGTTCTATTCAAGATCTAGCCTAAAACTACTATTGAATTAGTTGTTGTTGCACGTGATGACATACAAAATTATTATCAACACTCTTGAAGAATTCAATTTCCTATCATTAATTAACAATGATTGATCATGGTTTAGGCAATAAAATTGACATTGCAAATATGGCCGGAATTTTTTGCTCGTGCCAACTTTGCTCGTTGGCAAAGTAGGATGCAAATTTGGTTGAATATGGTGGGTTATGATTAGTTATTAGAAGTGGATGAACCTAAACCTAATGAAAGTGTCTTTGATAATGCTAAATTAATTGCAAATTGGACAAATGGTGATACGATGTGTCAAGGTTTAATCTTATTTGCTTTAAATAACAAACTGTATGACTTGTACTCTAGGCCGCCAGTTACCACTTCTAACATTTTATTGGGGGGTCATTAGAAAACAAATATAATACATAAAATTAGGATGGGGAAAAGTATTGTGTTTCTAAAATTTTGAAGTTTCAGACAGTTGAGGGTAAATCCATTTCTGACCCAACTCATGATGCTCAACTCTTGTGTCACAAGCTCTCGGATACAACCATGGTATTGCCTGAAATTTTTGTGATTTTGTCCATAATCGAGAAATTCCCAAAATCTTGGGAGTCGCTTGGAAGGACTCTTGAGAATCACAAATGAGACTTTTCAATGAATGATCTCTTGTAGGACATTGACATACAAGAAGAGCACTTGAAAGAGATAATATAAAGTTGCCTACTGATGTAAACCCTACTATCAATTTAACTGTTGCTAAGAATAAAGATAAGCAACCAAAGAATATGCATAGACCTAAGGCTAAGATCAAATAGAAGCTATAGAACAAACCTTGTTGGACTTGTGGACATGTAGGCCAATAGAACAAGGATTGCACTTTGAAGAAGGAAAAAAAGTTTCTATATTTGCAACTGAGGTGGCTATAGTCAAGATGATGGTTTCATCCTTGAAACCCAATAATAGGATGTGTGATGGACTAAAATTTTTAAACTTTGATGTCTAATAAAATACTTAAATTCATGTATTTGGGTTATATCAAGAGTTCCAAGTGTTCTGTTAAAATTTGGATGTCAAAAGATATTTATATCATGATTAAGATGATCCTTAAGTTTATGTCTTTTTGAAGTATTTATTCAACTGAGCAAATAGTTGAGTCTTGGCACCAAAGGTTAATGGAATATAAATATGATGATGATATTTCTAGGGTTAAAATTTCATAAAATTTGGAGATCCCTAAAAAGAAGTTATTTAGGGTTGAAAATGATGAATTTATGAGTATGTTTGATTAATTGATATATGAGACCATGTTTTCATGTATATTATATATATATGTAGCTAAGGTTGAGGAGCAGTGGGGCCTCTTGCTTTGCTACAATGTGGAGATCAGGCAGTATACACCTATTGTGAGAGGGTGCCACGGATTATCCTAGTCAACGCTCTGATCTGAGCCCTCGGTTATAATTGGATGGTAGAGATTTTCATCTTCCTCACAACCGGTTACATTGAACAAGACTGCAAGGCTTCCACCGATCTGACGTCTTGGTAATGGATGGATGAAGGAAACTGAAAAATGAGCAGTTGCTTTCACCAAGTCTACACTTTTCATCTGACCATTCTTAGGCCTCTCAGAGTAATGCGACCAGGGAGAACAAGTCCCCAGTTTCCCTCTCGTCTCCATTACTGGAAGAAGCCAGAGGCGGAGGAAAAGACTGGAGACTGGCGAATTCTTTCCTATTCACTTTAGAATCACAACTAGGTCGCTTAAGGCCGGTCATCTTGTGCTACTCAGTGTGTGGGCGGGATAACCACTTCCTAGAGGCCTATTGCAACTTGCTTTGCTGCAGTTGCAGCTTGTGACCGCACCTCCTCAATTTGCGAGGAGGTTCTGCAGTAGCAGAGATCTTGAGGGATGACCGATGCCCTATTCCATGATGACACTAGGAGCATATCTCTCGCTGGTCGGCTTCGAGGAGGAGCACAGGTGCAGCATAGGAGATCATGGATGATCTCTTGCCGGAGACCTGCTGCTCGGCGGTGGCATTCTCAAGCACACGAGGAGGTTTCGTGGTTGTGAATTGTGAGCTATCATGGCGACGCTGAAGATGTTCGAGGCAGAAGGAGATTACGTGGGAAGTGTTGTCATTTTCCTCACCAAAGATCCTCCTCATGACGGCAATGCTGTGAGACAGAGCAGCCGCCTCCGTTGTGCATAGAGCGCGCGGCTGCGTTGAGAGGACAGAGAGGGTAGTTACCTCGTGATCGCGAGGAAAGACAACACAGAAATAAATCGGGTTCAACACTCAGACCGGCCAGGCCGAACACTAGGCAATGCCCTAGCAGCCACGTGGCACTTTCGAAGTGGTCCGAAGAGGTAAATGGTTAAGTAAATGCCAGATTTTAGATAATTCTTCAGAAAAATATGAACAAGGTACCGAAGTTCTTGAAATAATGAGTAGAATAAGATGAAACCATAATATTATCCGCTTTATGCTTAAATGACATTGATATAGTGCAAGATGTATTACACCTGTTTTCTGAGTAATAAATATCAAATAATGACTAAAAATTATGAGAATGCATTAGCAAGTCTGAAATGTGATGTATAATCTGAGTACTAAATATCAAATAATGACTAAAAATTATGAGAATGCATCAACAACTCTGAAATGTGATGTATAGTCTATATTATGTCAAATATTATAATGTTGTAACACTTAATCTTGTAATTTTCTTAATATGGCCATCTAGGGCTAATAATCCTAACTAAAATGTAGAAAATACATTTATTATCAATAAATGATGAAAATAAATAACACCCTTATTTCAGTAATTGGAAAATATGTAACTCTTTATTAGTAGTTAGATGCATGGAATTCATGCTACATGAAGATGGCTCTTTCTAAATTGTTTTGTAACCCTAATATGTCTAATATATTTAAATTAGGGTTAATACGTGGAAAAAATGCTATGGAAGCTAATGTTCAGATGATGAACACTAATATGTAACATAATTTGAAAATAGCATTTGTAAGATAATTCCAAGACAAGAATGCAAGTAAAAATGAGAACATCCTAATCACAAAGATAAACCCTAAAATGGACACATTAGGGTTAAGATGAAATGTAAGATGATGAGAACCTGATGGCATGTATGATCTTGTCTTTATCAGGGTTTGACCAGGAGTTATAGTTGACATGCGGGAATATGACGATTAGGTTTGTTTGTGATCAAGGTACGCCATTAGCTCTTACTTGGCTTATTATACAGTATGCTTGCATTATATATGTAGTAAATATTTGGGATATGATATTGGATGAAATCGTTGTTCTTGTATGATATCTTGCTTGATTTTCCATACTTATGGCTATGAACACATGAAACATAATATATCTGTTCCATTTTATGAAAGCACTATATATCTTTGGTAAGCATAGTGCTAGTGAGTGATCTATCTCTTTGGTAAGCAGATCACATGTACAATGATCAATCTCTTTGGAAAGCAGATCATAAGGCATGAATGCATCTATCCCATTGGTAGACAGATGTAGGAGCATATAATTGAAAATGTGCCTAATGTATGTGTTCTCTTTTGTTAATGAATATCTTTGTGCAAGTATACATATTTTTCTTATATTCATTTGATGTTTCCAAGTAATAGTTTTATCTTATTACCAAGCTTAGTAATGAGAGGTATACAAAAGACACGTAGGCGTACTCAGTATAATATTCTTGAATATTGTGCTGACGTGTACCACATGTAATCGTTTGTTTAGGTTGTGGACATGTGTTCTTGAAGATCCAAGATAGTTGAGATTTCTGTGGCGACCTGATGTACTGGTGAACATGTTGTCTTAAGATCATGTTGTTTAGTGGTAGTACATGTATATGTAAACTTTGTTGTTCAATATGTAATATCAAATGTTATAACAATTCATTATGTAATTATTTGTTGAATGGTGAACATGTGTTGTATGATTTTAATATTGTTCATGTGCATGTGCTACCATTGTTTCCTTCTAACATCCTTTGATTTGCTTCTTCTTAGCCTAGTGTGGGGTGTTTAAATTGGGATTCTCACTGAGGTGATGTTTTAATTTGGACGTCACACATTAGATTAAGTTTTAGAAAATCCGGGGATGTCACAAGTGGTACCAGAGCATGAACAATAACAAATCCTGACATTTTCTCATTATGCAACTTGAAACTAAAGAACCTTGAACTTTAAAAAAAAACTTTAAGGTTAGATTAATCGTCTTTTAGAGACTGGATCTGACCTAGCCTTTAGGTTAGAACCTAGATGTCTGAGAACTAGGTCTAGACTAGTGCTTGTTGTATAGCAGGTCCTTAGGTGTCATTATTTCCTTATAGTACAGTGGTATGGGACGTTGCATTATTTGGAAATTGACGTACATCACGTGAAGAGAAACCTTTGACATATGATGCATCTATGTTTTGGGTAGATACACCAGTCTACACCCAATTCTCACCCTTTTCACTAGGTGACATGGAACTAGACTCTCTACGATGTGTGGGACACTCATTTCGTAGATTTGGTTTTTGATTCGAATCAGATCGAAACTTGATATTTTTCTCTAACACATGTTTTATTGGAGAAAAACTATGTCATATTTTATTATTTATGTAAGTATTACAAAAATTTGTCCCCACAAACGTATGAGTAGGAGGTGGTCATGCAACCTAAGTGAAAGTGAATGGCATCAGTCTAGAAGAGAGAATAGTTCTCGATTAGATGTCAAGAGCCTTATTAGAATATGTGATAGATGGAATAGATGAAATATGTTTAGGTGATATGATCTAAGTTTGATATAGTGATATAAGTTGATTTGAGGATCTGAGTTAGCTTTGATGATACAAAGTAAGCTTGATGATGCAAGTAGGTGTGCTTTTTCTAAGGTAAGATATGTTAAGTTATTGATAAGATTGGAAAATCCTAGTAATGCTCTAACATAGCTCTTTATTAGTTGGCTAGCCATATGTGTGAATTGGACAATGTGAATAGTTGGCTAATATCATGATGAATCTCTAATAGGGTTTACAACCTAATATGATGTGACACTAGTGATACGTGTTACATGAATAGTGATGACATAATATGGTTGGTGAAGCTAGTGATTAATTTATTAATAAACTTGTAACTTAATGTTAGAGTGAAATGAGATCATTTTAATGATATATGTCAAACAATGATAATGTTAGTACTTAATAAATATGTTGAGTATAGTCTGAAATTTTGCACAACATAATGAAGATGACACCTTGATATGATCTAGATGGATAAAGTGGGTTAACTATAGTGAACTCCATCTTAAGTATATGTTAATGTTGGAACTTCCTATTTGAAAAAGATATATATATAAATCCAAACGTTGAGATACATCATGACATAGCCTAAGCTTATAAACACTTGTTTCAACCTAGAATGGAGTGTTTGTTCACCCAAGATGCTTGTAAACCTCCTAGGAATGATACATATAAGTTTTAGATAGGATGTTTATGAGAATGTTGCACTTAGAATTGTGCCCTAGAAATGGATGAAGCCATGATTAGTTTTTCGTTGGAGTAAGAGTATGGCTTATTTTGAGGACAAAATTTCTTTTAAGATGTATATTATGGGATGGACTGGATTTTTTTGGCTTAATTTTGAGGACAAATTTCTTTTAAGGTGTGTAGAATGTGATGGACTGAAATTGTTGAATTGTAATGTCCAATGACATACTTGAATTCATGTATATGGGTTATATCAAGAGTTCCAAGTGTTTTGCTAAAATTTGGATGTCAAACGATATTTATATCCTGATTAAGAAGACCCTTAAGTTTATGTCCTTTTAAAGTATTTATTTGACTAAGAAAATAGTTGAGTCTTGGTACCAAAGGTTAATGGAATATACATAATATGATGATAGTGTTAGGGTTCAAATTTCATAAAGTTTGGAGATACTTAAAAGAAGTTATTTAGGGTTGAAAATGATGAAATTATGTGTATGTTTGATTAATTGATATATGAGAACATGTTCACATGTATATTATATATATATGTAGCTGAGGTTGAGGAGAAGCGGGGCCTCTTGCTTAGCTATAATATGGTGATCGGGCAGTATACACCTATTGTGAGAGGACGCCACAGATTATCCTAGTCAATGCTCTGACTGAGCCCTCGGTTATAATTGGATGGTCGAGATTTTCATCTTCCTCACAACCTGTTACATTGAACAAGACCGTAAGGCTTCCACCGATCCCACATCTTGGTCATGGGTGGATGAAGGAAATAAAAAAATGAGCAGTTTCTATCACCAAGTCTACTCTTTTCGTCTAACCATTCTTAAGCCTCTCAGAGTAACGAGACCAGGGGAATAACTCCCTAGTTTCCCTCTGATCTCCATTACTGAAAGAAGCCAGAGGAGGAGTATAAGACTGGAGACTGGCAAATTCTTTGTAGTTTCATAGTCAGGTCGCTTAAGGGCATCTTGTGCTACTCAGTGCATGGGCGGGATAAGCACTTCCTAGAGGCCTATTACCCCTTGCTCCGTAACAGTTGTAGCTTGTGACTGCACCTCAACAATCTGCGAGGGGGTTCTACAGTAGAAGAGATCTTGAGGGATGATCGGTACCCTGTTCCACGGTGGCACTAGGAGTAGATCTCTCATTGGCCGGCTCTGAAGAGGAGAATAGGTGAAGCACATGAGATCGTGGATGACCTCTTGTCGGAGACTTGCTACTTAGTGGTGGCATTATCAAGCACACGACGAGGTTTTGTGGTTGTGGATTGCAAGCTATCATGGTGACGTTGAAGATGTTCGAGGTAGAAGCAGATCACCTGGGAAGTGTGGCCATTTTCCTTTCCAGAGATCCTCCTCATGTTGTCAATGTTGTGAGATAGAGCGACCACCACCGTTGCGCAAAGAGATCGTGACTGCATAGAGAGGACTAAGAGGGCAGTTACCTCATGATTGCGAGGAAAGAAAACACAAAAATAGATTAGGTTCAACACTCAAACTGGCTACGCTGAACACTTTGCAATGCCCTAGCAGCCACATGGTGCTTTCTGAGTGGTCCGAAGAGGTAAATGGTTAAGTAAATGTGATATCTTAGATAATTCTTAGTAAATAGCTCCCATGTCAGAAAAATATGTACAATATACAAAAATTCACAAAAAAATGAGTAGAATAAGATGGAACCATAATATTAGACTTATATGATTAAATGATATTAATATAATGTAAGATGTATTACACTTGTTTTATTAGTAATAATATCAAATAATGACTAACAAATATGAGAATGCATCAGCAACTTGGAATATGTGATGTATAATCTATATTATGTCAAATATTATCATGTTATATAACATTTAATCATGTAATTTCCTTAATATGGCTATATAGGGCTAATAACCCTAACTAAAATGTAGAAAATACATTTATTATCAATAAATAATGAAAATTACAGAACACCCTTATTTTAGTAATTGGAAGATAAAAATTTAACTCTTATATCAATAGTTAGCTGCACGAAATTCATTCTAGATGAAGATGGCTCTTACGGAATTGTTTTGTAACCCTGATATGTCTAATATATATAAATTAGGGTTAATATGTGCACAAAATGCTATGGAATCTAATGTTTAGATGGTGAATCCTAATATGTAACATAATTGAAAAATAACACCAGTAAGATAATTCCTAGACAAGAATGCAAGTACAAATGAGAACATCCCAATTACAAAGCTAAACCCTAAAATGGACTCATTAGGGTTAAGATGAGATGTAAGATGATGACAACCTGATGGCATGTATGATCTTGTCTTGATCAGGGCTTGACCAAGCGTCATAGTTGACATGAGGGATATCTGATGATTAGGTTTGTTCTTGATCAAGGTACGCCATTACCTCTTACTTGGCTTATTATACAATATGATTGCATTATATGTGTAGTAAATACTTTGCATATGATATTGGATAAAATGATTGTTCTTGCATGATATCTTGCTTGATTTTCATTACTTATGGCTATGAACACATGAAACATAATATATTTGTTCCATTATATGAAAGCACTATATCTCTTTGGTAAGCATAGTGATAATGAATGATCTATCTCTTTTGTAAGCAGATCACATGTACAATGATCTATCTATTTGGTAAGTAGATCATAAGGTCTAAATGCATCTATCCCATTGGTAGGCAGATGCACGAGCATATAATGGAAAATGTGCCTAAAATATGTGTTCTCTTTTGTTAATGAATATCTTTGTGCAAGTATACACATTTTTCTTATATTCGTTCAATGATGCCAAGTAATAGTTTTATCTTATTGCCAAGATTAGTAATGAAAGGTATATAAAAGACACGTAGGCATACTCAGTACAATATTCCTGAATATTGTGCTGACATGTACCACATGTAATATTTTGTTTAGGTTGTGGACATGTGTTCTTGAAGATCCAAGATTGTTGAGAGTGGTGTGGCGAGCTGATGTACAGGTGGACATGTTGTCTTAAGATCTTATCGTTTAGTGGTAGTACATATATATGTAAATTTTGATGTTCAATATGTAATATCACATGTTATAACAATTCATTATGTAATTATATGTTGAATGATGAACATGTGTTGTATGGTTTTATTATTGTTCAAGTTCATGTGCTACTGTTGTTTCCTTATGAATTCCTCTGATTTTCTTCTTCTTAGCCTAGTGTAGGGTGCTTAAATTGGGATTCTCAATGAGGCGAGGTTTCAATTAGGACATCACACATTGGATTAAGTTTTAGAAAAATCTGGGGATGTCATAGTATGTGTCTATCAAACCTGAAATCAAGGCAATGGTCGAGTAGACTTGAAGTTCCCTTCAGGTAAGGTTCTAACACTTAATAGAGTCAGACATGTTCCAACAATTTGATGAAATATCCTTAGTGGTGCAATTCTTATTAGGGACCCTTCAAGTAAGGTTCTAACACTTAATAGAGTCAGACATGTTCCAACAATTTGATGAAATATCCTTAGTGGTGCAATTCTTGTTAGGGATGGTTTTAGAGTAGACTGTAAATGTAATAGTGATATTAGACATGCCTTTGAGACTCTTTACTTTTTGGCAAGGGGTATTTATGTGAAATGGGGAACTTATTTAAGATTTTTATTGAACTTGTTTCAAATTCAATTTTAACCTGTCATACATCAAATTGAAGAAGGAAAACAATGTTTCTATATTTGCAATTAAGGAGGCTATAGTAAACATGATGGTTGCATCCTTGAACCTCAAAAATGGGTATGTGTCTATAAAATTTGAAATACTTTCAATTTTTGAACCACTTTAATAGATAATTTATGTTGAGACTAATGCACATGTTTGTTTTGACAAGTCCCTTTTTGTGACTTACCAGACCTTAAGAGGTCGTTCCGTGACTGTGGGTGATTTTATCTCTATAGAAGTCAAGGAAAAGGATGTGTGGACTTGAAGTTCCCTTCAGGTAAGGTTCTAACACTTCATAGAGTCACACATGTTTCAACAATTTGATGCAATATCCTTAGTGGTGCAATTCTTATGAGGGATGGTTTTAGAATAGACTGCAAATGTAATAAGGCTATTATACTCACCTTCAAGACTCTTTATTTTTTGGCAAGGGGTATTTATTTGACATTAAGAACTTGTTTAAGATTGTTGTTTCCTATTTTAAATTTAGTTTTAAATTTGAATGATAATAATTAAGTTTGCATGAATCTTGTATCTTCTGATATATGGCATAGCTATTATTTTAGCTCAATGAAAGGAATGATGAATCTAAAGTTAATTCCTAGATTGACATTAATGGTAGTAGTTGTGAAATCTATGTGTAAGATAAAGTGACTCGGAAGCATTTTCATTCTGGTGAATAGGAATTCAAGTTTTCTTAATTTAGTACACACTGATATTTGCTAGCTTAATGGGATTGCTACTACAGATCAAAAACATAACTTGATAAATTATTTTGACGATGCAAGTAGATATTGTTATGTCTATTTATGAAAAAGTAAACATGTGGAACTACAAAATTTAAGTCTATAAGAAAGAAGCTAAAACTCAAACTAGTGAGTACTTAATAAATTAAATATTGATTGGAGAGGAGATTACACCTCAAACTTATTCATAGAATTTTGTCAATTCCACGGTATAGTTCATGAGGTTACCACTCCTTATTCACAACACTCCAATGGGATTGCAGAACATAAGAACTGAACCACAATAGATATGGTTAATACCTTATTTAAAACCTCAGGTTTATAAACTTTATGTGGGGGATGCTTCAAATACAGCTTGCCATATTCTGAATAGAGTTCCCCATAAACATAAAGAAGGTAGTCCATTTGAGCAATGAAGAGGAAGAAAATCGAGTCTAAAATATCTTCAAGTATGAGGGTTCCTGGATAAGGTACTTGTCTCTAAACAAAAAAGGAAGAAAGTGTGACCAAATGTGGTAGATGCCATCTTCTTGGGTTATGTAGAGAAAAGTTATACTTGTAGATTCTTGGTTGTAAATATAATTGTGGAACTAAGTGATGCTACATTATTTGAGGATGTATTACCTAGGAAATCTGATGTACCCAAAGAAGTATCTCAAGAGGATTTACACACCACAAGTTCCATTCCCAAACACATGGAAAGGATGACACATGTGGGGGCAAATCAGATAATGTTATTTGTAAATTTGATGGTTCTAAAGAAATGGTTGAACCAAGTAGAAGTAATTGGTCAAGGGTATCCAAGGAATTTGAAAGTGAGGTTTTCACTTACAATATTGAGGATGATTCTGCATCTTTCAAACAAGCTATAGATAATCCATTTGTTATGTTTTGAAAGGAAGCTACTAACAAAGAAATCCAATCAATTCTTGACTGGCCTAAATCACATGTCCAAAAAGGAGCGGATCTAGAGTAGTCAGACTCTTAAAATAGTAACCTGACACCTAAGCCCCCACAAATGTTATACGGGTTCTGATGTAGTAATCGGGGTCGAACAATAGGGACAAGGTTAGCAAGTATTAAGCATACAAGGTCTCACACTCATATACTCCGGATAAAAAGGTAGTTAAGGGGGTGTTCCCAAAGGAACGATAGTACTTAAACCAAAGTAAAACAAATAACCAAAGAAAAGAAGAACAAAGCATAACAAAATAAGATGGAAATAAAGATATGGAGGGAAACCTAGATTGGGTTTCACCTATTAAAACTTCTCACCAACAAGCAACATCATCTCTCCCTCTCGCATACTCCTATCAAGATTACAAGTAATCATACATGGTGTATGTTCCCTTCTCTCTTGAGATAAGGATATATCTAAATCTAAGGATAATCTCTCTCTCAAGATGACTACACAAAAACCACATAACGGAGCGTATGATCTCAAGCTTTAGCATTCCAACACTGTCATGCATTCATACTACTCCATAACACGAGATAAAAGTGATATTAATCTCTTGAGATATCAACAATCAAACATCACAAGATGGTAGCTAAGCATACAAGTGAAGCATTAAAACTGGTGCATGGAGATAATCTTGACAAGAGTATATATATATTCAAAATGGAGAGACAATATACATGTTGGGAGAGCCTTAGTGGCTACTCCCAACCCAAGTTACGATGTTTATCCACACATGTTCATGGGCAGCATAACAACGTTACAAGAAGATAGATACATCAAGTTCCACAAAGTAAGGAGGGAAGTATAATGAGATGGAAGTGATAGATCTAGATAGATAGAGAAGGATGTGATACAACTCAATACTTCTTCAGATCTAGATCCAGAAGGTCGATGGATCGGACGGTCTTCTTCTCTCAAAGAAGATGGACCCTTCAGTCTTCTGTATCCTCATCTTCTGCCTTTGGAGATCTAAGACAGATTGGATGGATGGATGGAGATGAGTCTGGAAAATGGCAGCACTTCATGGTAGTATCAGATCTGATCTATGATATGATGATTTGACAGGCCGGGTGGGTGGCCTATTTATAGGCATATTCTACTGACTTAACCCCTTGATCGCGGTTGAGGTATGGTCTCGGGTGAAGCTCGATCGCGGTAGAGGTTTCATTGCCATTCTTTCCTCAGTCGAGGCCAGTTGAACCCCTTCCTCGGTCGCAGCCTAGTTGATGTATTCTTGGCTGAGGATCACAGTCAAGGTTGACTTAGCAACCCCCTCAGTCACGGTCTAGTTGTTGTGGCCTTCTGTTAGGACCGCGGTTGTGGTCGAGGTGTGCCTTGCCTTGGAGACCTTGAGGTCGCGGTCTTTATGTCGGTCACAGTTTTAATGTTGATCACAGTCGTGAAGAGATTGGGTGCAAATTGACCGCGAGCGCAGGGTATTAGGGTGAACTTGGAGACCTTGACCATGGTGAGAGGGCCTTTGCTGGATAAATGAGTCGTGGTTGAGGTGATAACTGCGACCTAGGCTAGATATGCTCTTGAAATAAGGGGAAAATGTGTAAGTGAAATATTTGACATTAGATGCTAAAATAGAGGGGAAAGTTAGAAAGAGATATGACAGGGACGGTACAAAATGTATGCAAAAAGTGTGTAAAATAAAGTGTTATCAACTCCCCCAAACTTAGAATCAAGCTTGTCCTCAGGATAAGTGTAGGCTCAAAATCATAGAGAGAAAGAGCATATTTGTGTGACAAAATTTTGCAAAACTTAACACTATTGAGTTATCTCATTCTTGCATCAAGATTGTTGTGGTATGCTTTCTCAACCCTTAAAGTCTCATTCGTCCCTCTTATATCTAGAGTTGCACAAGTTCTAGTTCTTGCCATTGCATTCAATTGTAAAAAGGTTTCTCCTTCTCAATGTATCACCCCTTCCCTTTAGGTTACTAACCATACTAATACAACATCTCCTTGAGGGGTAGCTTTCATAGTCTTTCTTTATTTTCAGTAGGCCCTATGCTAATGTGTTCGGGTAGGCTTTAGGATTTAAGTGTTTTCCTCTTCTCCTAAGCTCCTCACCCACAACTATTGTAAGGATAGTGTTGCCCTTTTGGGCATCTGACTTTAAGTCAGGTGGCTTTGTGAGTTTCATTCTGTATTGGAGGTGGGTAAGTTTGGCTTCAAGGTTCCACTTATGGGCATGACATATCTACATTTGTGAGTGCAACAATACACCGACTGTGTGGAAACATTTGGCATCTTTTGGGCTCAACTCTCATTATATATATATATATATATGTCGCCTCTTGTGTACTTTTCAGGACAATTGCACATTCTTTGATGCAAGGAAGGAGATGGAGAAGTTGCATGGGTTCCTAGACTTAAGGAACAACCCTTAATCTTCCCTGAGCCATCTAGGTGTGTGCAAAAGTCATCCCAAACCAAGAGGAGATGGATTCAAAAAGTTCTAAGTTCAAAAGCTACTGTTGAAGACTCTAGCACGGTCGTGGCCTCCTGCCACGACCGTGGGTTTATAGCTCAAAGGATCTAGGAGCTTCAAGCAATTTACATTGCAAGTGCCACGGTCATGTCCATCAGCGCAGCCATGGCCAATTGAAGACACCATGACCATGGCCCTCAGCACGGTCGTGGCCAAGCTACATCAACTGCGTCGTGGCCTCCTACCACGGTCGTGCATTTATTGCCAATCAATCACTGGGACTTGGGCCGTTTTGTACACGGATGGCCACAGTCGTGGCCTCCTGCCATGGTCGTGGAAAGCTGTAGTTGAGACGACCTCTAACCTCCCCACGACCATATTTTCCTCTACCCACCACAGTCGTGCTACCCAGCACGACCATGCCACATACCCTTCACCACGACTGTGGCACCCCACCACGGTCGTGCTACCTTACTTAGCCCAATTCACTCTAAACCACCTCCACCACAGTTGTATTCCTCCATCACAACCATTTGACCAAGGCCCCACCATGGCCATGTTGATCACTAAACCCTACAGCTTTTTTACAACACTACCTAAACTACCCCCACTTGACCTAGTGCTTCCCCACCACCTATATATTGGTTGGTGGCAGCTAGGTTGAGAAGGTTAGACCTCCTAGCTATCCTAGAACCACTCTAGCCTCCCCATTTCATCCTCCATCCATTACCACCTCCATTTCACCATTTCCACCATCAAAACCCTACTATCCTTCCATTTCCACCATACATCCATGCCATTCACCTACCTTGGAGGAGGGAGATAGAGCTACAGATGCTAGGAGGTGGAGAAGGAGGAGCCTTCATCGAGCTCATCATGGATTTTCACTCCTCTACTCAGTCTTTCTCCTTTATTTTTGTATTTTCCATTTCCATGTGTAGCTAGGCCCCTTTTGGTGGGCTGTTTGGGGGAAATTATGGTACTTTGATACCATGTTGGGGGGAAATAATATGTAAACATTATAATTTCATTTGGAAATGATTATATTCTATTTTCATCTTATTCTCCATGAATTGCTTGTTGGTTTGTGTGTGAAATCACTTAGGAATTTAGGGAAATTACTTATATGTGTGAATTTTGGGATTTTCCCTTAGGTCCAATTTTTGGATCCCTCGGCTGCCTATCATCTTCCTACATCCTAATCAATCTCCCTAAGCCTAAGTGAGAGATCTGAGTAGCTAGTTTAAGTGATTCTAGTGCAATTAGCATGGAGCCTTCTCAAGGCTAGAATGTGGGGGGATTGGGGTCCAAAGCCCTAATTTCACCTCCCCATAACTACCCTCGGCCCCAAATTTCCATAGGAGTGTCTAGTATAGAAACCTAGACTTGATTAGACTCTAATTGAATTAAACTTAATCCCTAACCTAATTTAGCCTTGCAAGGGTAGTAGGGGGTGTTAGGGACTAGTTCCCCTATACACAACCTATCATATCCATGGCCAGTAGTAGCTTAGGTTAATTCATTAGACTCTAACCTATTGTTTGATTTGGATAATCTAAATGGGATCATAATGTTCATATGTCACCCCCCAACTTAAGTGATAAGTGCATCCCCTAAATAGCCCACACCTTAATTTATTTCTTTAAAACCCTAGTTTTCATCTTGCTTAGCTAGTGTTAGTTATCTCTTTTCTTGCTTAGTTACCTTCTTGCCATGTCTTTACCTTGTTCTTGCTAGTTTAGCTCTTTACTCAATCTTGTGCTTTTCTTTTTCCTACATTAGTGTAAATTTCCTTTTCATACCTAGCTTAGTCTTTTCTTGCATACTTAGTCTTATTCTAGACTAGGGTTAACTTAGATTTTATTCTCTCCTTTAATTGCTTTCTTGCTCACCTAGTTTAACAATCAAATCACCTTTAAACCCTTAACCCTAGTATCTATAGTAGGAACCCAACAAAATCGACCTAACTCTAGTGCCCCCTTTTCTCCCTGAGGATGGACCCCTACTCTTTCCTATCAGCTATGCTACAATAGTACCTCGTGCACTTGTAGGTGACCTATTTGATATTGTGAGCGACTGTGTTAAGGTTAATATAAATTTTGAAAGATCAGTGCCGTGGAGTGCATATAGTCACCCCTTACTGACTAGTGTGTACACCTCTGGCTCAACACACCAATTACCTTGGCGGCAAAAAAATCAACGAAACGTGGGGGCAAAGGGCTAGTGGCAGTGACGATTCATGCTTTTGTTGCGGTGGTAGAGCAAGCTCGGTCATCATCGTAGGAAAGAAGGTTGGTGATTCATTTTTCTTGTCAAGAAAACTAATTTTTTAGGCAAGAGAAATAGTGTACCAAGGGTTTAAGAATATATAGGAGAGACACCACGACTTGCGGCACAAACAAGGACCGCGATCACGGTCAGCCCTCTCTATAGCATGTACCTTGAGTCACAACTTGGTTCGTCAATGGACAATCACCGTGGTCGCGGTGCATCTCCTCACATTGAGTAAGGTTAAGACCTCAACCGCGGTTTGTGTCACGACTGCAGTGATGACCGTGACCCACGATCCACCAAAACCAATTCAACAATTGAAACAAAACATAAACTTGAGCCATTAATCAAACTATCATTTTCAAAGGAAACATAAGATATATACAACCTTACTAGAAAAGGGAAAATTAACAAACTAAAGAGAAGGAAAGCCAAAAGTTTAAAACAAAGGACAAACATGAATTTAGGAAATTAGAAAAAACTTGGGTTGCCTCCCAAGAAGCGCTTGTTTAGAGTCTCTAGCTCGACTTCCTAATCATTCACTTTTTGACTTCCTCAGCTGACTGTTGTGTCTTATCATTCTTTTCATTTCCTGGCTAACTGGGTTCCTCCAAGCTAATTTCTAACTTTCTTACAAAGGCGTCATCTTCATAGAATCTCTTTACCCTATGCCCATTAACCTTGAAAATGCCCGTCTTTTCCTTTGAAATTTCCATCAGTTTTTATGGGTATATCTTCACTACTGAGAAAGGACATGATCACCTCGTTCTTAGATTTCCTAGAAATAGTCTGATGCTCGAGTTAATTAGAAGAACCTTATCCCTTTCATGAACATCCTTATTTTTCAAGTGGGCATCATGCCAGATCTTAGTCCTTTATTTATAAATTCTCACATTATCATAGGCATGTAGTCTCAGTTCCTCGAGCTCCTGAAGCTATAGAAATCACTTCTAGCCCGCCTTGTCATTCATGAATTTGATGACCCATAGAGCCTTGTGTTCAAGCTCAAGTGGTAAATGACATGATTTTCCATGAATAAGCTTGTAGGGTGTTGTCCATATACGTGTCTTGTACGTATTTCAATAATCCCATAGAGCATCGACTTGCTTCATTGACCAGTCATTTCTTGTCCAACTCACTGTCTTCTCTAGAATTTGCTTGATTTGACTATTCGATACTTCTACCTGCCCTGATGTTTGGGGATGGTATGGTGTGGAGACCTTGTGTTTCACTCCATATTTCTTTAGTAATGCTTCAAACTGTGTTTCTCTAAAGTGTGATCCCCCATTGCTTATGACTGTGCGAGGCACTCCAAAGTGTGGGAAGATGATTTTATCAAAGAGTTTAATCATGGACTTGGAGTCACACATTTGAGTGGAGACTACTTTGACTCATTTTGAAACATAATCGATAACAACAAGTATGTATTTATTTCCTTTTGATGATGGAAATGACTCCATATAGTCAATTCACTAGACATTAAAAATTTCAACTTCCACCAATTCTTCCATGGGCATCTCTTTTCTTCTGCTTATGTTACCTATGAGATGGCATTCCTTACATTCTTTAACAAAAGATGCTGCATTTTTGAAAAGTGTGGGCCAATAAAACTCATATTGTATTACTTTTGCTGCAGTCCTTTCTCCACCGTGGAGCCCACCATAGGGTGAAGAGTGACTCTCTTTCAGAATCAATCGAACCTCATCTTCTGGTATGAACCTACATCATAGATTGTCAGAACACCTCTTGAATAGTGTTGAGTCATCCCAAAAATAGTTCTTGACGTCGGAAAATAATTTCTTCTTCTGGTGGCATGTAATTACATGTGGGAGATGGCCACAGGCTATATAATTACAGATATCGGTGAACCAAGGCAATCTCTGCTCGTCAGACTGAGTCATTAGTAGAGCTGCATCGGCATAATTTTCATTCACAGTAATTGATTCTCTTCATCAAAAACTATTCTAGACAAGTGGTCGGTGACAACATTGTCTTTCCCCTTCTTATCAATGATTTCATGATCAAATTGTTCCAACATTAGAGTCCACCGTAGAAGTCATGGTTTGGTATTCCTTTTTCTGCATCAGGTATTTAATTGCTGCATGGTCTGTATATACCTTCACCTTTGATCCTATTAGGTGAGACTTGAACTTGTCGAAAGGAAAACTATTGATAACATTTCCTTCTCGGTTGTGGTATAGTTTACTTGTGCTTCATCTAATGTGAGACTGGAATAGCATATTACATGGTGCTTTTTGTCTTTCTTTTGACCTAGGACAACACCTATCGCATAATCACTAGCAACGCACATTAAGTCGAACATTAACTCCCAATCCTATCACCTTTCTATGTTCTTTCAGCTCCTTCAACAGTCTTTCTATTTATTCTTCTGTCAGACCTGCATTCACAATAATAGGATTCCTCACCTTGTGGTCTAGAAATTCATACTTTACCCCTTTTGCAAGTGGTTTCAATTCGGGACTTAGCTTAGGTGCCTCTTGCTCTTAGGGAGAATGTTCGAGTGAAGCATACTGAACTATTTCGATAATTTCTTCTTCGTCACTAAGGTCTCCTTCATCATGATTCAGATAGTCAAGGATTTCAACCATCATAGGGTCTTCTATGTTAGGATTGGGGTTGTTCAAGGCCCGCATCAGGGGGTCCACAATTGCCTTTTCTACTTGCACTTCCTCATAGTACTCGTTGTAACTATCCATAAAGTAGACTGACTCGAAAAGAGATGGTCCCTTCATGGCATCTTGAACTCAGAAGTCTACATGGTCATTGCCCATGTGTAGGGTAATAATCCCCTCCATGACATCTATCAGCTCTTCCAGTTTCCAAGAATGGTCTCCCAAATATCATCGAGCACTTTGGGTCTTCAATTGTGTCAATCACCACGATATCACGGGGAATAAAGAATTTTCTGACACGAATAGATATGTCTTTGACTATTCCCATAGGTCGTTTGAAAGTGAGATCAACCAATTGAATCCTCATGTTTGTTTTGACCTTATCTGTCATCCCAAGTCTTTGGGATAGACTCAAAGGCGTGATACTAATGCTTGCTCCCAAATCTGCCAAACCTTTTCTCTCTACATTGTCTCCAACACTAAATGGTTTTGAATGCTCCGGGGTCCTTCTTCTTTGTTGGAAGCTCTGCCTGGATGAAAGCACTTGACATATTAGCTAACACCACTGTCTCAATATGGTCCACTCTCCTCCTTTTGGTGATGAGATCATTGAAGAACTTGACATAAGTTGGCATCTCCTATATAGCATCTAGGAACAAAATGTCGAGATGCAGTTTCTTTACCACTTCCATGAACTTCTCATATCTTCTTTTCACGTACTCTCTAATGAACTTCGATGGGAATGGGACTCTCAGTGCATATGGACTCTTCTTTGTGAAAATCTCCTCGACAACATCAGGTTTCCTAACTTCTTATTTCTCCTTACTTTCTTCAACTTTTTCTTTATCAATAGATTTTTCATGAGAAACCTCTTTCTCAGGTGGTTGTTCATCATATCTTCTTCCTCATCATTGCTTCCAGTTCATGAGTTACTTAGCATCCTCCAGGATCAGAGGGTAGCCATCTTTGTAGTTTCAATGTTTGATGGAATTCTCCCAAAAGGATTCTTTACCAGCTCTACCAATTGTGCCAGCTGTAGGTCGATTTGACGTTGCTGGGTCTGGATGTTGTCCATCTAAACATGCATAGTGGTCAAAACTCCAGAGTTTGCAAGAACGCTTTGAGCTAACTGATTGTTTACCGTAGCTTGCCTTTTAATGAAATCAAATATCTGGGTGACTAAATCTAGTTTCTTGTTATTTGTTCCCTAACCTGACCCTTAGTTTTGATTCTTCCATTGATTCGGTCTTGTGCTTTGATGGTATAAATTCTTACATTGACCCTGATAGTTTCTCTTATTTGTCTGATAGTTTGTTTTTCATGTATATTGGGTCTGTGTGCTTCTCTTTTCAAACCCTGGGGGCCGTTTTTGTGAGTTGTTCAGTTGGTGAAATTTCTCGACTACATCTTTGTTTCCATAACTGAAACTGGGGTGGTCTGGCCTCTTGAAATTGGCATAGGAAACATTCTACGTCTCTTCTTCACTTTCGCTTTCATCACTTTCATCGGGCCTAGTATAGATACAATTATCGATCCCATGTCCTCCTTCTCCATAGGTGACACACTTCATGACCTTCTCGGAATGCTTCTTGCCCTTAACTCTAGTATCTTACAACTACTTCACATTAGTGACTATTTTCTGAATCTGTGTTGTTATGGTCTCTAAAGTCTTGGCTTCAATAGATAGTCCTTCAGACCCTACTTTCCTTGTTGACCCTCTATCATTCCTATCATAGTTTATGCCTACTTGAAGCACTTACATGTTGTATATTATCTTCATGGTTCTACTTGGCTTCTTCCCAAGGAAATCACTACCAGCAGATGTGTTTAATGAAGTCATTTCTGTAGGAGTTAGCCCATTATTGAAAGTGGTCATGAGGAACCCCTTACAATAATTGTCATGTGCACAATCTCTCTGGTACTCCTAGAAATGTTCCCATGTTTCATGCAAGTTCTCTCCCGGCTTCTGTGTAAAAGAAGTGATCTTCTGCATGTTGTAGATTGTCCTCTCTATAAGATACAACATAGTATCAAAAGCATTTGCCAGGGGTCTCCACCCATCTATAGATTGGTGAGGGAGATTGAGGTACCAAGATAGAGCTTTGTCTTACCAAGAGAAGTTGAAGCCTTTATAGTATATCACCTTTTGTGAGACCCCCCTCATCATGATGGTATCACAAATATTTTTAAATGCATCGAGATGATGGTATGGGTTTTCACTCCTCAAATTCCCATGAAAAGGTTTATTCTGGATCATCGTGATAATAGTTGGTTTCAACTCAAAATTTGTTGTGTTGAAGTGTGGTATGTTGTTTGGGCATCTAGACTCATTGGCCCTTGTTGCTGGCAATTCTCTAGGAGTCTTCCCCTCTTCACTGTCCTCGTTGTCGCTGCCCCGACCATCACGCTCTCATTCATTGTCATGATGGTTGTGGTGGTTTATTCTTCGATGTGTATATCATCGTTCTTCATCACGTTTATCTTTGTCACGATGATCATCATCACAACAATCTTCATCCCTACCTTCTTCTTCACATTGACGACCATCATTGTAACAACCATCTCTATCTTCCTCTAACCCTGGTGGTGGCGGGGGTCAAGTTGATTCCTCACATCCCGCTCTTCCCCAGTGAGAGTAATGTCCACACGAGGTGGCATGGTGACTCAAGGTTAGTAAACTGGATGTGTTAAACTGGAGAGTAAAGTTGAATGAGTCTGCTTCCTCCGGGGTGCCTAAATAGGCCACAAAATCGAGTTAGTAAACTGGACGTGTTAAAATGAACTATTCTACACAAACACAGGGTAGCAGACTTAAAGTAACAGTGCAATCAAACTTATTATAAAGCTTGAGGCACGGGAGTATAGTGAGTGGACTCAAGTTCTTAATAATGCCATTTTGCCTTGTCCCCGACAACGGTGCCAAAAAGTTGACCGACCTAAACCACACGTCCAACAAAGGAGCGGTTCTGGAGTAGTCAGACTCTTAAAATAGTAACCTGACACTTAAGCCCCCACAACTATTATACGGGTTCTGATGTAGTAATCGAAGTCAAAACAAAGGGACAAGGTTAGCAAGTGTGAAGCACACAAGGTGTCACACTCATATGCTCTAGATAAAAAGGTAGTAAAGTGGGTGTTCCCAAAGAAACGATGGTACTCAAACCAAAGTAAAACAAATAACCAAAGAAAAGAAGAACAAAGCGTAAAAAAATAAGATGGAAACAAAGATATGGAGGGAAACTTGTATTGGGTTTCACCTACTAAGACTTATCACCAACAAGCAACATCATCTCTCCCTCTCACATACTCCTATCAAGATTATAAGCAATAATGCATGGTGTCTATTCCCTTTTCTCTTGAGATAAGGATAGATCTAAGTTTAAGGGTAACCTCTCTCTCGAGATGACTACACAAAAACCACATAACAGAGTGTATGATCTCAAGCTTTAGCATTCTAACACTCTCATGAATTCGTACTACTCCATAACATAAGATAAAAGTGATATTACTCTCTCAAATTATCAACAATTTTAACATCACAAGATGGTAGCTAAGCATACAAGTGAAGCATTAAAACTGGTGCATGGAGATAATCTTGATAAGAGTATATATATTCAAAATGGAGAGACAATATGCATGTTGGGAGAGCCTTAGTGGCTACTCCCAACCCAAGTTAAGATGTTTAGCCACACATGCTCACATGCAACATAACATCATCATCATTATAAGAAGATAGATACATCAAGTTCTACGAAGTGAGGAGGGAAGTATAGTGAGATGGAAATGATAGACCTAGATAGAGAGAGAAGGATGTGATACAACTTAATACTTTTTCAAATTTTAATCCAAAAGGTAAATGGAGTGGATGGTCTTCTTCTATCTAAGAAGATGGAGCCTTCAATCTTATCTCTCCTCAGCTTCTGCCTTTGGAGATCCAAGACTGATTGGATGGGTGGATGGAGATGAGTCTGGAAAATGGCACCACTTCATGGTACTATCAGATTTGATCTATGATTCGATGATTTGATAGGTCAGGTGGGTGGCCTATTTATAGGCACAATCCACCAACTTAACCCCTCGACCGCGGTCGAGGTCTGGTTTTGGGTGAAGCTCGATCGCGGTAGAGGCTTCATTGCCATTCTTTCCTCAGTCGAGGCAGGTTGAACCCCTTCTTCCGTCACGGTCTAGTTGTTGTGGCCTTCTATTAGGACCGTGGTTGAGGTCGAGGTGTGCCTTACCTTGGATACCTTGAGGTCGCGGTCTTTATGTTGGTCATGGTTTCCATTTTGATCGTGGTCGTGAAGAGCTTGGGTGCAAATTGACCTCGAGCGTAGGGTATTAGGGTGAACTTGGAGACCTCGACCATGGTGAGACGATCTTTGCTGGATAAATGAGTCGAGGTCGAGGTGATGACCGCTACTTGGGCTAGATATGTTCCTCAAATCAAGGGGAAAATGTGTAAGTGAAATATTTGACATTAGATGCTAAAATAGTGGGGAATGTTTGCAAAAGATATGCTAGGGAAGGTACAAAATGTATGCAAAAAGTGTGTAAAATAAAGTTCTATCAATTATCTCAAATGAAACTTGGTAATTAGTGAATTTGCCTTGTTGTTGTTCTTTATTGAATATAGATGGATCTTTAAGTAGAAGCTTAATTCATATGGGACAATCAACAAGTATAAAGCTAGATTGGTTCCTAAGGATTACACAAAGAGGGAACAAATTGATTATTTTTATACATATTCTCTTGTTTTTCATATGACTATAGTATGAGTGTTTATAGCGTTGAATTCCATTTAAAATCACTCTATCCATCAAATGGATGTGATGATGTGTTCTTACATGTGACCCTCAATAGAGATATATATGAAACAACCTGAGAGATTTTTGGGTCTTCAAAATGAGTCTAAATTGTGTAAACTTGTTAAGTCATTGTATGGCTTGAAACAAGTCCCTAAGAAATGGAATGAGAAGTTTAATTATGTGATATCTTTGTTTGTCTTTATTTATAATGATTTTGATAAATGTGTTTACTGAAAAATTGTTAATGGAGGGTTCATTTTTTATGCTTATATGTCGATGATATCCCACTTTTTGGTTGTGATATGAAAGTAGTAAATGAGAAAAAGTCATCTTTGTGTAGCAAGTTTGATATGAAGGATATGGTAGTCATTGATGCAATTTTAGGGCTTAAAATCATAAGGTTTGCTAATGGTATAACTCTCTCTCAGTCTCACAATGTTGAAAAGATACTAAAGAAGTTTGTGTATTATCACAATAGTAAGACTCCACAACATTCATCAAATGCCTTGTTCATGAATGATACTGTAGTTCTAGTGTATCAATTATGATACTCTTACATTATCAAAAGTTTGAATTATCCTATTGCACATGGCTAGACATTGTGTTTGTCTTTAGTAAGTTAAATAGATACATTAATTGTCCCATCAATTCCCATTGGAAAGTTCTTGATAGAGTTTTAAGGTATACCAAAGGAACTTGTTCCATTGGAATGCATTATAGGAAATATACTTCTATAGTCGAAAGATATAGTGATGCAAGATGGATTACCATGATCTCTGGGAGGAATGGAATCTCATGATATGTATTCTTGTTTGGAGAAGGTGTTGTTGTATAAAGGTCTAAGAAACATACCATATTGTATCGGTCTACTTCTGAGGCAAAGTTGTGTGGTTTAGATGAAACTCAATTGGAAGTTGAATGGATGCATGGACTTATGTCCAGTGTACCTGTGTTCAAGAAGTAGCTTCATGCTATTTTAGTTCACTACAATAGAACTACAACCATTTCTAAGATAACAAGTTCCTCATACAGCAAAATACAATGTAGACACATCCAAGTCAGACTCAAGTTTGTAAGGAAATTAGTGTATAATGGGGTCATGGTTGTGGACTACATTGGTATCAAAGATGGTTTAGTAGATTCATTCACTAAAGGTATTTGCTTGGCTTTAGTGGAGAAATATGGATTGGGAATGGGAATAAAACCCCTTTAGCTTCACATTCAACAACAATCCATCCCAAAAGAGAGGAGATTCCATGAATTGGTTTCAATGTGGTAATAACATGCTTTCATGTGAATCAGATGATGTTATCTTTTTTATTGATGCTTCTTGCTTATATGCGTGTGTCCCCTAGAAAACCTTTTAGTTTCATCACAACAAGTTAGTATGATATTAGTCTCTCTATGGTGTCAAATCCTAGGACAGGATGTTAGTAGTACATCCTTGGACACTCCAACTAAGTGATTAATGTTGTGTAGGCCGCATCATGGGAATAGGGTTGTTCGATGATATCAATCATGACATGTTTGAATGCATGACCTTAATACATCGTATTTCATGTCTTTATGGTGTTGTTACCAACTGGTACACTTTCACCTAAGATTCAAGTTCAAGATTTTTGTTCACCTAGTTGTATGGGGGTCAAAGATGGATAATTCGAGTAGATTCAAACCGAAAGGTATACATTGAAGGCACAAAATGGAGGACTAAGTTCTAGAGGACACTAAACATTGGACTTTGTCAGAGATTGTTTGATATATGGCTAGTACAACCATCTATCTACATGCATTAAGCCCAATGTAGCGCAGCTAGTACATAGAGGAAAAGTAGCTTTGTGCCTTATGCAAATGGGAAGATCCTTTAGTCCCACATCGCTCACTCATAGAAACATTATAGTCTTTATTTGTAGGATCACATATGACACTAGTGTCTATAGGGATCCAGGGGAGAGTATACTCACCTCCTCGGGAGGTATGGTGACCACAACACATGCATGGAACACCACACCTCACCCTGGCGTAACCTGGCCTGGATGGGTCAGGTCATGCATAGGGTTGGGATTGTGGCTTGTGTCTTGTGGATTGTGAGAATTATCCTACATCTTTCATCTTATGTTTTCAAAAGGAAACAACTCGATAATTAATTATTAATTATTTAATTTTTTCTTTTTGAAATTGAATTCATTAATCCTAATTGGAAAGTATTTGTCTTGTGGTTTTTCATTACATGTACAAGAGTGATTGAGTGATCTTGTCTTACTAGGAGTAGGATGTGGGAGTGAGAAAGTGTTATAAATAAGTCTATGGTCATTAGGTTTAAATACAAATTTTAAACCTCAGTCGCTAGTCATTCGTGTGTATTGTGAAACCCTAACCCAATATTTTTTCTTCTATTGCCATTTCTCCCATCTGCTTCTAGAGATTACTTTCATGTATGAGGTGAGTCTGTCCTTCCTCTGTCAGAGATGTGATCTATCTGGATGATGATACCTATGATCACTAGACTACACTAGTGGTGCATATTGTTCATCCTCAAGATGCAAGCGAGACGTTACCTATTTTAAGTTCATGATTTGATCAACTAGAAGAACAACGCTTATCCATGAGGGTTGTGAGAAGATGAATTTTTTAAGTATCACATACATTGCTTAATGAATGATCTGTTCTGAGTTTCTTATTATACTTGATTTATGTTCTCATGCATTGTTTATTCTATGTTTTTCTTATCTGAATCTGGCCTAAAATTGTTAATCTATTGCAACTATTGTTGTATCACGTAATGGCATATAACAATTATAAATAAATAACACATATGGAAGGATGTTTCCTATACCAAGGAGAGAGAAATGTAAGAGAATAACCAAAACAAGTATGACAGACAAAAAAGGCATTGTTTGTGCAAAACTATAAAATCTTTTAGTCAATTTTTAGAAGGAAATAACTAAAAAGTCTACATTGGTTAACACACATATTGTAGGTGGTCTCAGGTTCACTGTAGAAATTTCCCCAAGAGAGATCAAGGGGATGTTATATGTACAAAGACAACAACAAACATCAAAGCTGCTAAATTCCTGAACCTCATCGATCGAATCAGAGAGTTGCCATTCAACAACCATCCTGGTTGGCCCACCACATTTGACTCTCCCACATTTCGACATGTGCCTCGTATCAGTCCCTTGGCTCTAACCGCATGGAGAGCATATCCATCTACACTTCCTAGTGACCCAACCCCTAGCTCCTTTCCGTCACGCCACCCCTGCCCTTGTGGCTGAATAGGGCCTCATTAAGGGGGATCCATGACGTCAGTAGAAGAAGGAGTTACACTACTAGAATGGGTCTCGATAGGCAAGAAAAAAGAAAGTACTAATTATCCAAAATGATCAAGTTTTAACAACTCCTTTTGTCATCCATAAAAACATTGCCAATATTCTTGTGTTGTTGCTAGCACACAAAATTCACCAGAGGAAATTATTGGTCGTATGTATGCTCAGAGAGACAGTCATAAGATGATTGTAATGACATATCTTGTAAATTATTTGATTACTAATAAAGGCAATCTTCTGATTTATTCTATTATATTCAGTGATGAGATAATGATGAAACATAATGAATGACTAAAGAATGATATTATTCAGTGACATATGTCATTGGGTTGAGGACGTAATTAATGATATTATATGTATATCAAAAGTAGATACATTCTTACTATGTCCCTAGTAAGTTGTTATTGTGGAAGCTGAAAGATAGCATAGCACATAAGGCTGAATGTGTGTTGGTTGATGACTAGTTCTCATTAGTCAAGATATATGATATTAAACCAAACACATAGATACTTATTATAGAATAGTGTATCAAACATACCCACCTGAAGAGTGATACATGGAAACCATGATTGGTAGTCAGAATCATCTCTTATAGTGATAGTTGTGATTGTGGTTCTTAGAATTGAAATCACTACACTCATCACATGTCGTTTGATGTACTTAGACATCATCCACCATGACATTGAATAAGGGTTGCCATAATGGGGGTGCTTGGGTGCATCATAAGACATGTAGATGACTACGAGTGATGTAGATGATATATTTCCCTCCTACACGAGTTTGATATCTGGGATACTTGATAAGTGAGACTGAGAAAAGCATGTGCATACACATGCGAACCAATATATGATATTGAGTTCACATATATTTCAGATAGTCTGCTCTACTTCAAGGAACATGGATTGAACTTTGAGAGGATGATGACTCCATGCCTCGGGTTCATTCTGGACATCAGTGAAAAAGGAACTGTACGATTACATTAACACCAATCACATATTACAGGCTGAAGTTCTTCTACAACTTTTCAATTACTTGCATAGTAATGATTTTTTGCTACATACCAATAATTTTTTGTGATGTTATAAATTAGTTAGGGGCACTCATTGCCAATGTAACTTGGAACCTATAAGGTCCCACTCATACGAAACACTTTTAAAGGATTTTATTGATGAATGTGGTTTAAACTTGATTACTAAAGTGTTAGGTATTGAATTTAAACAATAATGGTTAAATGTAGACTAACTAGACTATGAACCGACCGATTTAAGTGTTGAACTGATCAATTCAAATGTTAGGATAGTTGAACCAAAATTGGCAATTTGGTTCAAGAGATGACCGGTTTAGGAAGTAATTGATCGGCTTGGGTCTATCAACAGACTGGTTCATGTTGTTAACTGATCGTTCGGATGATCAATTCGATTGGTTAAAGGATAATTATTGATGTCATGTTGCGCATTAATTGAATATTAATTGCTAATTCAATTGTGATTGGGAAACATAGTGAAACATCCAGTTCAAAGATTTAACTGTACAACTCAAATGCCAACTGATAGATTCACCTTTGAACCGACTGGTTTTTCATTCATTAATTATGAAAATTCATAAAATTGCATACCCTCAGACTCCCATGTAGAGTAGAACTCCTAACCCTGACCCTCCTATAAATAGAGGGGTAGTCAAGGATTTGTAGAGATGCAACAATAAGCTCTGGAAATTGTTTTCTTCTCTGGTTGTGGTAACTGAGAGAACCCGAGAAAATCCTACCCATCAATGGGAGGGATAGCAAGGGAAAGACAATTGTGGGAGAGCAAGTTGGTACTAGCACACTCACTATAAGGGAAAAATTTGTGTTGTCTATTCTTCTAGATTTACAAGAGTTTTCAATGGTACATGTGGACTACTATAGAGGTGAGGAGGTTGTTGGCTACCTCTAGGAGAATGAAGTCAACTATTTTTCATGGTTATCAACCAAGAAGTCATTGTTGATGATGTCCAGGTGCAACTTGAAGAAAGGTTCACGCTACTATGAGGGGATTATAGCTAGACTTGCTCTAGAACTAGGTATAACCTCACAACCAGAGGAGAATATGGCAGTTAAATTTTTGTTTCTACTGCCTTATGTGATGCGATATTTCCTTATAGTGGTATAAAAGCCAAGTTAATTTATTATGCTTTGGGAATTAATCGATATGATCAGATTTTGCTTTTCATCATTTGTTTATTGCATACCATGTGAATACTTAAAATTATTAATGTGGATATCCAATTAAATACAACTTATAATCCCAACTAATATATATATATATATATATATATATATATATATTAATATGCAATTTACATGTATCACCCTAAAAGTTGGTTTGATGGTGGATGTGTAACATGGTTATAGCCAATAGCCGTAGTTATCTATGCTTAGTTGGTTATGGTTGTTTATTCTTGTTTTATATTGTTTTGCATATTTAGCATCTATCTTCTCTTCCATATGTAAAAGTATTATTCTTTCCTTCATATGCTCCCCTCAAATGTAAGTTGAGGTTTTCCTATTACCATGTAATATGTTAAATAGAATTAGGATAGTTTTAATTCTTGTTATGTCAAAGAAAACGATTAGCACCAGATTAACTGCCAGTTTCAAGGGACGAGTCAACTGAGTAGAGGAACGGGGATGATAGATGACAAGAGGAGCTAAACCGATTGGTTGGTGGCCCAATTGAAGGATTAGTGGTGTCCAAATGATGTTTGGACTGGATGCCATACATTTGATCTGACTAAAAAATCAACCAACGAGGAGGAGATGCGATCGGTTCAAGTGTTGGAACGATCGACCTGGATTTGTTAAAGCACATGTCTTCATCAACAATAGGGTGCTACATGTGAAATAGACCTTAGGTGGTATTAATTCCTTGTACCTCTAAGGAATTACAATAGTATGGTGTTAACCATATCTTATGTTTGTAATTGGATGTTTTTATTTATGGGATATGGAATGTATATGATATGTACTATAAGTATATTGTTATTGGATATGTATATGTATTTATAACTAAAAAATCCATCAATCAACCATATTAAGGCTTATATGATTTCCATAAGCAACACACATGACACTCTTGATCAACTATGTGTGGGCACACCAAGCATGGTTCGTTGTCCATCTCGTGGAAGTGTGATGGTAGTTATGTGAGCCTGTCAAGCAGGGTACATTACTATCATGTTGGATTTTGGGCCAGACTTCACTAAGTTATCCTAATGAGATTAAGCACATAGGAGCATGTTGATGCCTATAGAAAAGATTTGTGCATACCATTTATCTTAGAATTGCATAAGACACAATTGAAAAAGTTTCCTACCTTAATGATTGATTATGGAAGCTAGTGTTGGACGGATAATAACTCAATTGTTTTGGATCTTGGTTCACTAGAAGGTTGTACACTGCAATTTTCCAAATTGATAAGTGAGGGCTATCAAAAAAATAGTGAGAATGATAATTAATTAAAGGCATGATTAAGCATAGTCAAAAAATTATTTCAATCAAATCAAAACAAAAATGTTTTGAAAAAATTGCAAATTTCTCTTTTAGAATGAAATGGAAACTAATAAAACATTTTGCTTGCTATTAAACTTTGAGAAGGACAAGATAAATATGAATAATTTCCACAATTAGTTCAAGACATTGAGACTTTTTATCATACAAGAGCGCAAGCTCTATGTCCTAGAGACACCATAGCTAGATGAACCTTCTCTACAACACCTAAGGCTAGCAGGGATGCCTACAAGAATCATAATGAAGATGTTGTTGATGTAAAATACCTAATGTGGTGCTCAATGAACTATGAGTTGCAGTGATAGCATGAGAACATGCATGTTATGCATATGGTAACACATCTTAACAACATGTACCGAGATTAGGCAAGACATTAAAGATATGATGCCTCCAAGGCGTTGTTCAAATGTAACAAAACATAAAGAGATATAGTACGTCCTCGTGTTCTCAAGCTAATTGGGTATGTGGAGAACCTTTCTAGACTAGGAAATCCTTTAGGTAAAGAGTTGGCCACTGATGTCATTCTACAGTCTCTGCTAGAGTCATACAGTCAGATTTTCATGAACTCCAACATGAATGACTATAACAAGCCGTTGGCATGGTTACTTGGCATTTTGGCAACAACTGAGGCAAAAATGAAGAAAGATGAGGCCAAATCTATGGTAATGATCAGTAGATTAAAGGAGAAGTTCAAAGGAAAATGAAAACCTAAGAAGAGTTCTAAAGATAGCCAGAAGCCCAAGTCTTCAACGCTCAAAGAAAAGGGATGTGTGAATAAGGGAGGCAGTTGTCACGATTGTCACCATCCTGGACAGTGGAAGAGGAATTTCCCTATCTGCTTGGAGGAACTAAAGAAGTAAGCCTTTAAGAAAGGGATAGGTTGGATTTTCAGTCGCATATGGAGGAAGAGTTGTTTCCACTACAGTAAGAACCTATAATTTATCTCTGCCCATATGGCTTGTAATAGAGTTAATGAATTGTTATTTCATATCTGTCAATAATAGAAACATTTTACTTTCTGCATCTTGTATGGACAAGGATGAATATGGGAATCATATAAAGTATAGTCAATGTTTTATTTCAAAAGGATGATATCTTTTATGTCAGTGCCCAAAATATCTAATGGTCTTTGTTTGTTGGATCCAGAGATAAATTATATAATGTAAATACCAAAAGATTAAAAAAACTTGATAACTCAAACAATGGATACCTATAGCATTTTCATCTAGAGAATATTAATAAGAAATACATTTCTAGGATCCACAAGGATGGTTTCCTAGACTCCTTTGGTTATTGAACCAATAGATACATACAAATTTTATCTTATTGGGAAATATGACAAAAGAACCTTTCACTAAATGTAGTGAAAGCGCAAGTATTCTATTAGGGCTTGTACATGTTTATGTATGTATACATTTAGAATAAATGTTGAAGGTAATTATTAGTAACCTCATTAAAATTGTTGACGATATCAATAGATATAGTAATTTGTATTTAGTGAAATAAAAATATGAATGTTTTGAAATGTTCAAGAAGATCATGAATGAAGTACATAACCACCCTGGTAAAATGTATTAGGACAATTCGATATGTTAATGTTCAAATATTCTACACCAAGAGTTTGAGGATCTACTGGAGACACCGTGATAGTGTATCACAATGAACTCTGCCTGAAACACAATGATGTATCAAAAAGAAGGAATCATACCCTGTTAAGTCATGCTTTGAATATCAAATCTAGAGAATCTTCCAATTTCCTTCTGGGCACATGCTTCGCACTAAAACAATGTACTATCTAAAATGGTTTAAAAGACACCATATTGGATATGGCATGGGAACTACCTCGATATGTCTTTTATAAAGATTAAGATTACAATTATACAAGAAAATGGTTTCTTGGAAAAGTGTTGTCGACAAATCACAAAATGTTAGTCTGATGAATACTACCCTTTACTTCAATCTCATAACTAAAGTGTTTATTACAGGGATGGCTAAATTCCTAGTGAGGAATTTAAACTCCAAAGGAATAAGTGAGAGTAAAGTAGAACTCAAAAAGTTTGAGACCAACAAATAATTGAACCTAAAGAGGTACAATAGGAATTAGGAGAATCATAAATTATTGTGGAATCTCGAGTTCCGTATGTAACATAAGACTCATAGTTCTAGTAGAAAGTCTCTTGAGCTTAAAATATTATGACATCTTAAAACTAAAAATGGATGTGAGTTGGTCATAACATGATGAGCCAACAATATACCTAGAAGCTATTGGGGCACTAGAATCTGAGAAATGGCTTGAGGCCATGAGATCAAAGATGGACTCCATGTATATCAACAAGGTATGATCTTAATGGATCCACCTAAAGGGGTAATCCCCATAGGGTGCAATTGGGTGATCAAGTAAGTACCAACATGGATGTTAGTGCAAATTGGTTGCAAAGGGTTTTCAAAAAAATCAATTGCCATTGTAAGTCCATCAAAATCATGCTTCCCATTGTAGCTTATTATGACTATGAGATTTGTCATATGTATATTAAAACATCATTCCTTAATAGGAATAATTAGTAGGATGTGTACGTGCATAGTATGAAGGTTTTATAATTTCATTAATGCAAATAAAGTTTGTAAGATACAAAGGTCGATCAATGGGATTGAAGCAAGCATCTCAGAGGTGAAGTCTTCAATTTTCCAAGATAGTCAAAGAATTTGACTTTAGTCAAAATGAAAATGAAATATGTGATTACAAAAGATTTAGTGGGAGCATATTAATATTCCACATAATGATAAGGAATAACATTCTTATACTATAAGTATTAAAACCTAACGAGGTAAGTACCTTCTCTCTGAAGGGTTTAGGCGAAGCATCCTATGTAAAAGGAACTATGATCTATAGAGATACTTCTAGCAATCTTCTTGGCCTACTTAAGAGCACATACATTGGCAAAATGCTGAATGGGTTCGCCGTGAAGGATTCATTTAAGAAAATTTTATCCATATTCCATGGGATTAGCCTTTTGAGAGCCCAATGTTCAAATTCTTGTGAAGAATGGGAAAACATGAGTAAGATGCCATATGCAATATAACTTACTCATACCATTAACTTGTATTAGATATGACGAGATGATATTAGTCAGATTCCAATGAAGTTCATTAGAATGCCATAAAGAACGTCCATAAGTACTTGAGAAGCACTAAGGATCAATTCCTAGATTATGGCACTAAGGAAGAGTTGGGTGTAAAGTGTTACACCAATGCACACTTCCAAAATGAAAAAGAAAATTAATGATCACAATCTAAAATTTGTGTTTAAAACAAGACATGTAAGTTGCAAAAGTTCCTAGAAAGAGACAGTTATTTAATTCTAGAATAGAAGTTGAGTATCCCGGTGTTATGAAAAAACAACAGAGGATATTGTAGGGATTGAGATGTTCACACAAATAAACTTGTGGGATGCTCCAACCATTGATGATACAGTAGAAATACTATGCAACAATGGATCTACTACTTAGGCAAAGAAATACCATATATCATACTACAACAATTCTACCTCATACGAGGGATTGTATTGCAAAGAGAGTGAAACATGAAATGCAAAGACTAGATTAAAATATTTTTAACCCACTGGATTAGCACTTGCACAATAGAAACATGATGGACATGTTGAAAATCACTTAGAAAAAGAAATATGGGTGATTATCTCTAAGTGCAAGTGGGACTTTGTTGGTATGTATGCCCAGAGAATTGATCATATGATGACAATAGTGGCAAATCTTGTAAAATATTTGATTAATAATAAAGTCAATTTTCTAATTTATTGTGTTTTATTCAATTATGAGATAATGATGAAACATACTAAATGTATAAAGATTGATGTTATTCAATGACGTAGGTCTTCAGGTTGAAGACCTGAACAATGAGATCATACGAATGTCAAGAGTAAAAACATTCTTGATATGTCACTAGAAAGTTGTTATTGTGGAAGTAGACAAACATCAATAACACATATTGGATAGAATATGTGACAATTGATGATAGAATCTCATTAGTTATGATATATGATATCAAACCAAACACATAGATACTTGTTAGAGAATAGAGTATCAGATAGACCCACCTTAAGAGTGACACATGGAAAACATGATTGGTAGTCAGAATCATCTCTTATAGTGATGGTGGTGATCATAGTTCTTAGACTTGAAATTACTACACTCATTACATTTTGTTTGATGTACTTAGACATCATCCACTTTGACCTTGAATAAGGGTTGCCATAAAGTTGGTGCTCGGGTGCATCATAACACATGGAGATGATTGTGAGTGTTGTAAATGGGATTCATCCCTCCTACATGAGTTTGATATCCATACCACTTGATAAGCAAGGCTGAGAAAAGCATTCTCATGCACATGTGAATCAATGCATAATATTGAGTTCACATATATCTCAGACATTCTTCTCTAATTCAAGAAACATGCAATGAAAGTTGAGAGGACGTTGACTCCATGCCTCTAGTTTAACTTGTATATTAGTATATGATCACAGTAACACTAATCACAAACTGTAGGTTGATGTTGTTTTCTAACTTTTAAATTACTTGGGTAGAAATGATGTCTCTTTAGATATAAATCATTTCTTGTGATGTCATCAATAAGTTACCGACACTAACTACCAACATAACTTCGAACATGTAGGGTGACACACATAGGAAACACTTGGAATAGGAGTGTATTCATGAATGTGGTTTAAAATTGATTACTAATGAGTTAGGTATTCAATTTAAACAATGATGGTAAAATCTTGATTGATTGGATTATGAATCGAGCGATTCAAATATTGAACCGTTCAATTAGGTCAATTAAACCAACACTAGAAATTTCGTCCATGAGATGATAGATTTAGGAAGTGAAGTGATCGGATCAGGTCCATGAACAGATGGTATAGGTTGTGAACTGACCATTTTGTTGATGCATTCGATTTGATCAAGAATTAGTGTGGAAGTCGTGTTGTTTATTTTATGAAATATTATTTGCCAATTCAATTGCAATTGAGAAACATAGTGAAATGATCACTTCAAGGGTTGAACCAATCAGCGCACGTGCCAATCGATTGATTCACCCTTAAACAAACCATTTCATAATTTGTAGATTGTGAAAATTCATGAAATCCCATCCCCTTTGAATCCCACACAGACTAGAACTCTTGACCCTGACTCTGCTATAAATAGAAGGGTAGTTGAGTCTTTTTATAGACACAACAATAAGCTCTAACAATTGTTGTCTTTTGTGGTTGTGGTAACTGAGAGAACCTGAGAAAGGCATACCCATCAAAGGCAGGTATAGCAAGGGAGAGACATTTCTAGGAGACGAAGTTGGTGTTGGCACACTAACTAGAAGGGACAACTCCTTCTTGTTCATTCTTGTAGAACAATAGGAGTTCATGTTGGTTCCTATTGACTACTCTAGAGGCAAGGAGGTTGTTGCCTGTTGCTAGGAGGATGAGGTCAACTGTTGTCTTTGGTGATCAACCTGGAAGCTGTTGTTGAGTTGTCTAGGTGCAACTTGAAGAAAGTCACATGCTACTGCAAGGGAATTATCATTGGACTTGATCCAGGATCAGGTATAACATCACAATCATCCTTCTCATTACTTGGTTGTTGAAAAGATCTACTGTTCAGTAAGGAATGTGGCAGTTAAATTTTTATTTTCATTGCCTTATCTGATGACATATTTCCCAACAATTATCTTTGGAGTTTAATCTTGATTGGCTACTCAATATGCATGCAAGCAAAGGAATTGATGTAGTATGTAACTTATCAATCCCTAGAGATGCCATGTTAAGAGTTAATTTGACCAAAAGCAACAGACAACATTTAAAAAAAAGTTTGAGAGAATGACTAATATAAAACATGAAAGTAAAATTGCTGACTTAAAAAGTGTAGAATTGAAATGAAGAATTGAAAGGAACAAAATTAAATTTCAAGGTTTGAAAATAATTTATCAATAGGATTAAAAGTGAAGAGAACAAAGAGAAGAATGAATCAACCAAGTAATATTCATTCATATTTTATGAAATTGACAGAAGTCATGGTTTCACAACCACAAGCTCCATAGTTATCATAGCCATTTTTATGTTTCATTTAGATATTTTTAGATTAGGACCATGGTTCTCTGTCCTCTTCAAAATTAGATCCCATGAATTAAACTATTCATAGACCCATGGTCATCGGTGTTCTGTAGGTCCTAGTTCAATCATCTATTGTATTCTTGTCATTGTTCTCTTTGAGGAACACATGACTTCCATCGAATGTTTTGTTGAACAAGTCCAAGGTTATATAATCATGGATAATAGCTATCATGGAGCACAACAGATTAGATCACATTCCATATTGTTAACTGGATAGAAAGACATCTTTTATATCTTAAAGGGGATTTACTATTTGCTAAGATAAGATTTGGAAATCACGGGGATACTCCCCATGTCCCAAAAAAAGGGGAACTACTCAAACATAATAAAAGTAGAAAAAGCCTAGAGTATGAGAACTGAGATCTGTATTTATTTAGATTCCCTCCTCCTTTTATAGGGGAAAGAAGGGGGAAACCTTGAAGATATGGTTTTTGGTAAAGGTTGCCTTCCTGATCTAGGGTTCGAGTCGATCTACTGGTGGACTGGATTCAATGTGTTGCTTCAGCATGAAGTCACCTCAGTCGAAGTTTGATTGCATTGCAATGACTTTCTTGTTTTGAGAGTTTGAATGGATCTTGACGTGGGTCAATTGGTTGGAAGAAATGAGTTGTTGTATCGACTTTAATTGCATGCTTTTAGTCGGTCATTGTGTCTGAAGTAATAAGATTTTCCAATCTAGATTGAACTTCTCAATTTTGGTGAATCGATATATTGGGGAATGTGGGTCAATCGAATGGAATTCTGGGAAGTGATATTTTTTGAAATTGAGTTAGTTGACTATATGAGTCATTCGATCGACTAGGAGACTGAAGTTGCACTATAGCAAACATTCATGTTAGTGGCTTTTTAGAAATGCCACTGAAAAAAATAAATGCCACTAAACATGTTTAGTGGCATTTGTTGACACTTCAAAAAATGCCTCTAATACCAATGCCACTAGAAAGATAGTGGTGTAAGTTGTAAACACCACTAAACGTTTGACTTTAGTGGCTTCCAATAAATGCCAAATAAAGGCCACTAAAACATCATATGAGATTTATAAAAATGCCACTATCCATCAATTGGCTTTTATACAAATGCCACAATTTTGTGTTATGTTGGTGTATGAAATGATTCTTTCTAAGTGTAATGGCGTATAAAAAAAGCCACTAATGACATACTAGTTCTGTATTACTACATTTTTATGGCTTTTAGTCATTCAATTTTCAGTTCATTATCAGGTTTTCTAATTGAATGCAAATTACAACCGAACTCAATTTTCCAAAAGTATGAATATTTTTTATTTATAATAAAATTACAATTACTTGGGGCGGACATTTTACCTTTCCCCTTATAACACATAAGGATGAATGTATGTTGGTTGATTACTAGTTCTCATTAGTCAAGATATATGATATTAAACCAAACACATAGATACTTATTATAGAATAGTGTATCAAACATACCCACCTGAAGAGTGATACATGGAAACCATGATTGGTAGTCAGAATCATCTCTTATAGTGATAGTTGTGATTGTGGTTCTTTGAATTGAAATCATTACACTCATCACATGTCGTTTGATGTACTTAGACATCATCCACCGTGACATTGAATAAGGGCTGCCATAATGGGGGTGCTTGGGTGCATCATAAGACATGTAGATGACTACGAGTGATGTAGATGATATATTTCACTCCTACAGGAGTTTGATATCTGGGATACTTGACAAGTGAGAATGAGAAAAGCATGTGCATACACATTTGAACCAATATATGATATTGAGTTCACATATATTTCAGATAGTCTTCTCTACTTCAAGGAACATGGATTGAACTTTGAAAGGATGATGACTCCATGCCTCGGGTTCATTCTGTACATCAGTTACAAAGGAATTGTACGATTACATTAACACCAATCACATATTGCAGGCTGAAGTTCTTCTACAACTTTTCAATTACTTGCATAGTAATGATTTTTTGCTACATACCAATACTTTTTTGTGATGTTATAAATTTGTTAGGGGCACTCATTGCCAATGTAACTTGGAACCTATAAGGTCCCACTCATAGGAAACACTTTTAATGGATTTTATTGATGAATGTGGTTTAAACTTGATTACTAAAGTGTTAGGTATTGAATTTAAACAATAATGGTTAAATGTAGACTGACTAGACTATGAACCGACCGATTTAAGTGTTGAACTGATCAATTCAAATGTTAGGTTAGTTGAACCAAAATTGGCAATTTGGTTCAAGAGATGACCGGTTTAGGAAGTGATTGATCGGCTTGGGTCTATCAACAGACTGGTTCATGTTGTTAACTGATCGTTTGGATGATCAATTCGATTGGTTCAAGGATTATTATTGATTTCATGTTGTGCATTAATCGAATATTAATTGCTAATTCAATTGTGATTGGGAAACATAGTGAAACATCCAGTTCAAAGGTTTAACTGTACAACTCACATGCCAACTGATAGATTCACCTTTGAATCGACTGGTTTGTCATTCACTAATTATGAAAATTCATGAAATTTGATACCCTTAGAATCCCATGTAGAGTAGAACTCCTAACCCTAACCCTCCTACAAATAGAGGGGTAGTCGAGGCTTTGTAGAGACGCAACAATAATCTCTGGAAATTGTTTTCTTCTCTGGTTGTAGTAACTGAGAGAACCCGAGCAAATCCTACCCATCAATGGGAGGGATAGCAAGGGAAAGACAATTGTGGGAGAGCAAGTTGGTACTAGCACACTCACTATAAGGGAAAAATTTGTGTTATCTATTCTTATAGATTTATAAGAGTTCTCAATGGTACCTGTGGACTACTATAGAGGTGAGGAGGTTGTTGGCTACCTCTAGGAGAATGAAGTCAACTATTTTTCATGGTTATCAACCAAGAAGTCATTGTTGATGATGTCCAGGTACAACTTGAAGAAAGGTTCACGCTACTATGAGGGGATTATAGCTAGACTTGCTCTAGAACTAGGTATAACCTCACAACCAGAGGACAATATGGAAGTTAAATTTTTGTTTCTACTGCCTTATGTGATGCCATATTTCCTTATAGTGGTATCAAAGCCAAGTTAATTTATTATGCTTTAGGAATTAATCGATATGATCAGATTTTTCTTTTCATCATTTGTTTATTGCATACCATGTGAATACTTAAAATGATTAATGTGGATATCCAATTAAATACAACATACAATCCCAACTAATATATATATGTGCAATTTACATGTATCACCCTAAAAGTTGGTTTGATGGTGGATGTGTAACATGGTTATATATATATATATATATATATATATATATATATATATATATATATATATATATATATATATATATATATATATATATATATATATATATATATATATATATATATATATATATATATATATATATATATATGCAATTTACATGTATCACCCTAAAAGTTGGTTTGATGGTGGATGTGTAACATGGTTATAGCCAATAACCGTAGTTATCTATGCTTAGTTGGGTATGGTTGTTTATTCTTGTTTTATATTGTTTTGCATATTTAGCATCTATCTTCTCTTCCATATGTAAAAGTATTATTCTTTCCTTCATATGCTCCCCTCAAATGTAACTTGAGGTTTTCCTATTACCATGTAATATGTTAAATAGAATTAGGATAGTTTTAATTCTTGTTATGTCAAAGAAAACGATTAGCACCAGATTAACTACCAGTTTCAAGGGACGGGTCAACTGACTAGAGGAACAATGAGGATAGATGACAAGAAGAGCCAAACTGATTGGTTGGTGGCCCAATTGAGGGATTAGTGGTGTCCAAATGATGTTTGGACTGGATGCCATACAATCAATCTGACTAAACAATCAACCAACTAGGAGGAGATCCGATCGGTTCAAGTGTTGGACTGATCAACCTGGATTTGTTCAAGCACATGTCTTCATCAACAATAGGTTGCTACATGAGATATAGACCTTAGGTGGTATTAATTCCTTGTACCTCTAAGGAATTACAATAGTATGGTGTTAACCATATCTTATGTTTGTAATTGCATGTTTTTATTTATGGGATATGGCATGTATATGATATGTACTATAAGTATATTGTTATTGGATATGTATATGTATTTATAACTAAAAAATCCATCAATCAACCATATTAAGTCTTAGATGATTTCCATAAGCAACACACATGAAACTCTTGATCAATTATGTATGGGCACACCAAGCATGGTTCGTTGTCCATCTCGTGGAAGTGTGATGGTAGTTATGTGAGCCTGTCAAGCAGGGTACATTACTATCATGTTGGATTTTGGGCCAGACTTCACTAAGTTATCTTAATGAGATTAAGCACATAGGAGCATGTTGATGCCTATAGAAAATATTTGTGCATACCATTTATCTAAGAATTTCATAAGACAAAATTTAAAAAGTTGCCTACCTTAATGATTGATTATGGAAGCTAGTGTTGGCCGGATAACAACTCAATTGTTTTGGATCTTGTTTCATTAGAAGGTTGTACACTGCAATCTTCCAAATTGATAAGTGAGGGCTATCATTAAAATAGTGAGAATGATAATTAATTAAATGCATGATTAAGCATAGTCAAAATTTATTTCAATCAAATCAAAACAAAAATGTTTTGAAAAAATTGCAAATTTCTCTTTTAGAATGAAATGGAAACTAATAAAACATTTTGCTTGCTATTAGACTTTGAGAAGGACAAGATAAATATGAATAATTTCCACAATTAGTTCAAGAAATTGAGACTTTTTCTCATACAAGAGCGCAAGCTCTATGTCTTAGAGACACCATAGCTAGATGAACCTTCTCCACAACACCTAAGGCTAGCAGGGATGCCTACAAGAAGCATATTGAAGATGTTGTTGATGTAAAATACCTAATGTGGTGCTCAATGAACTATGAGTTGTAGAGATAGCATGAGAACATGCATGTTATGCATATGGTAACACATCTTAACCACATGTACCAAGATTAGGAAAGACATTAAAGATATGATGCCTCCAAGGCGTTGTTCAAATGTAACAAAATAGAAAGAGATATAGTAGGTCCTCGTGTTCTCAAGCTAATTGGGTATGTGGAGAACCTTTCTAGACTAGGATTTCCATTAGGTAAAGAGTTGGCCACTGATGTCATTCTACAGTCTCTTCTAGAGTCATACAGTCAGATTTTCATGAACTCCAAAATGAATGACTATAACAAGCGATTGGCATGGTTACTTGGCATTTTGGCAACAACTGAGGCAAAAATGAAGAAAGACGAGCCCAAATCTATGGTGATGATCAGAAGATTAAAGGAGAAGTTCAAAGGAAAATGAAAACCTAAGAAGAGTTCAAAAGATAGCCAGAAGCCCAAGTCTTCAATGCTCAAAGAAAAGGGATGCGTGAATAAGGGAGGCAGTTGTCACGATTGTCACCATCCTGGACAGTGGAAGAGGAATTTCCCTATCTACTTGGAGGAACTAAAGAAGTAAGCCTTTAAGAAAGGGATAGGTTGGATTTTCAGTCGCACATGGAGGAAGAGTTGTTTCCACTACAGTAAGAACCTATAATTTATCTCTGCCCATATGGCTTGTAATAGAGTTAATGAATTGTTATTTCATATCTGTCAATAATAGAAACATTTTACTTTCTCCATCTTGTATGGACAAGGATGAATATGGGAATCATATAAAGTATAGCCAATGTTTTATTTCAAAAGGATGAGATCTTTTATGTCAGTGCCCAAAATATCTAATGGTCTTTGTTTGTTGGATCCAAAGATAAATGATATAATGTAAATACCAAAAGATTAAAAAAACTTGATAACTCAAACAATGGATACCTATAGCATTGTCATCTAGAGAATATTAATAAGAAATACATTTCTAGGATCCACAATGATGGTTTCCTAGACTCCTTTGGTTATTGAACTAATAGATACATACAAATTTTATCTTATTGGGAAATATGACAAAAGAACCATTCACTAAATGTAGTGAAAGAGCGAGTATTCTATTAGGGCTTGTACATGTTTATGTATGTATACATTTAGAATAAATTTTGAAGGTAATTATTAGTAACCTCATTAAAATTGTTGATGATATCAATAGATATAGTAATTTGTATTTAGTGAAATAAAAATATGAATGTTTTGAAATGTTCAAGAAGATCATGAATGAAGTACATAACCACCCTGGTAAAATGTATTAGGACAATTCGATATGTTGATGTTCAAATATTCTACACCAAGAGTTTGAGGACCTACTGGAGACACCGTGATAGTGTATCACAATGAACTCTGCCTGAAACACAATGATGTATCAAAAAGAAGGAATCATACCCTGTTAATTCATGCTTTTAATATCAAATCTAGAGAATCTTCCAATTTCGTTCTGGGCACATGCTTCACACTAAAACAATGTACTATCTAAAATGGTTTAAAAGACACGACATTGGATATGGCATGGGAACTACCTCGATATGTCTTTTATAATGATTAGGATTAAAATTATACAAGAAAATGGTTTCTTGGAAAAGTGTTTTCGACAAATCACAAAATGTTAGTTTGATGAATACTACCCTTTACTTCAATCTCTTAACTAAAGCGTTTATTACAGGGATGGCTAAATTCCTAGTGAGGAATTTAAACTCCAAAGGAATAAGTGAGAGTAAAGTAGAACTCAAAAAGTTTGAGACCAACAAATAATTGAACCTAAAGAGGTACAATAGGAATTAGGAGAATCATAAATTATTATGGAATCTCGAGTTCCGTATGTAACGTAAGAATCATAGTTCTAGTAGAAAGTCTCTTGAGCTTAAAATATTATGACATCTTAAAACTAAAAATGGATGTGAGTTGGTCATAACATGATGAGCCAACAATATACCTAGAAGCTATTGGGGGACCAGAATCTGAGAAATGGCTTGAGGCCATGACATCAAAGATTGACTCCATGTATATCAACAAGGTATGACCTTGATGGATCCACCTAAAGGGGTAATCCCCATAGGGTGCAATTGGGTGTTCAAGTAAGTACCAACATGGATGTTAGTGCAAATTGGTTGCAAAGGGTTTTCAAAAAAATCAATTGCCATTGTAAGTCCATTAAAAGCATGCTTGCCATTGTAGCTTATTATGACTATGAGATTTGTCATATGTATATTAAAACATCATTCCTTAATAGGAATAATTAATAGGATGTGTACGTGCATAGTATGAAGGTTTTATAACTGCATTAATGCAAATAAAGTTTGTAAGATACAAAGGTCGATCAATGGGATTGAAGCAAGCATATCAGAGGTGAAGTCTTCAATTTTCCAAGATAGTCAAAGAATTTGACTTTTGTAAAAATGAAAATGAAATATGTGATTACAAAAGATTTAGTGGGAGCATATTAATATTCCACATAGTGATGAGGAATAACATTCTTATACTATAAGTATTAAAACCTAACGAGGTAAGTACCTTCTCTCTGAAAGGTTTAGGCGAAGTATCCTATGTAATAGGAATCACGATCTATAGAGATAGTTCTAGCAAGCTTCTTGGCCTAAGTAAGAGCACATACATTGGCAAGATGCTGAATGGGTTTGGCGTGAAGGATTCAGTTAAGAAAATTTTATCCATATTCCATGGGATTAGTCTTTTGAGAGCCCAATGTTCAACTTGTGAAGAATGGGAAAACATGAGTAAGATGCCATATGCAATATAACGTACTCATCCCATTAACTTGTATTAGATATGACGAGATGATATTAGTCAGATTCCAATGAAGGTCATTGGAATGCCATAAAGAACGTCCATAAGTACTTGAGAAGTACTAAGGATCAATTCCTAGATTATGGCACTAAGGAAGAGTTGTGTTTAAAGTGTTACACCAATGCACTCTTCCAAAATGAAAAAGAAAATTAATGATCACAATCTAAAATTTGTGTTTAAAACAAGACATGTAAGTTGGAAAAGTTCCTAGAAAGAGACAGTTATTTAATTCTAGAATAGAAGTTGAGTATCTCGGTGTTATGAAAAAACAACAGAGGATATTTTAGGGATCGAGATGTTCATACAAATAAACTTGTGGGATGCTCCAACCATTGATGATACAGGAGAAATACTATGCAACAATGGATCTACTACTTAGGCAAAGAAATACCAGATATCATACTACAAAAATTCTACCTCATACAAGGGATTGTATTGCAAAGAGAGTGAAACATGAAATGCAAAGACTAGATTAAAATATTTTTAACCCATTGGATTATCACTTGCACCATAGAAACATGATGGACATGTTGAAAATCACTTAGTAAAAAAATTATGGGTGATTATCTCTAAGTGCAAGTGGGACTTTGTTGGTATGTATGCCCAGAGAACCGATCATATGATGACAGTAGTGGCAAATCTTGTAAAATAATTGATTAATAATAAAGTCAATCTTCTAATTTATTGTGTTTTATTCAATTATGAGATAATGATGAAACATACTAAATGTATAAAGATTGATATTATTCAATGGCGTAGGTCTTCAGGTTGAAGACCTGAATAATGAGATCATACGAATGTCAAGAGTAAATACATTCTTGATATGTCACTAGAAAGTTGTTATTTTGGAAGAAGACAGACATCAATAACACATATTGGATAGAATATGTGACAATTGATGATAGAATCTCATTAGTTATGATATATGATATCAAACAAACACATAGATACTTGTTAGAGAATAGAGTATCATATAGACCCACCTTAAGAGTGACACATGGAAAACATGATTTGCAGTCAGAATCATCTCTTATAGTGATGGTGGTGATCGTGGTTCTTAGACTTGAAATTACTACACTCATTACATTTTGTTTGATGTACATACACATCATCCACTATGACCTTGAATAAGGGTTTCCATAAAGTTGGTTCTCGAGTGCATCATAACACATGGGGATGATTGTGAGTGTTGTAAATGGGATTCATCCCTCGTACATGAGTTTGATACCCATACCACTTGATAAGCAAGGCTGAGAAAAGCATTCTCATGCACATGTGAATCAATGCATAATATTGAGTTCACATATATCTCAGACATTCTTCTCTAATTCAAGAAACATGCAATGAAAGTTGAGAGGACGTTGACTCCATGCCTCTAGTTTAACCTGTATATTAGTATATGATCACAGTAACACTAATCACAAATTTTAGTTGATGTTGTTTTCTAACTTTCAAATTACTTGGGTAGAAATGATGTCTCTTTAGATATTAATCATTTCTTGTGATGTCATCAATAAGTTACCGACACTCACTACCAACATAACTTGGAACATGTAGGGTGACACACATAGGAAACACTTGGAATAGGAGTGTATTCATGAATGTGGTTTAAAATTGATTATTAATGAGTTTGGTATTCAATTTAAACAATGATGGTTAAATCTTAATAGATTGGATTATGAATCGACTGATTCAAATATTGAACCGTTCAATTAGGTCAATTAAACCAACACTGGCAATTTCGTCCATGAGATGATAGATTTAGGAAGTGAAGTGATCGGATCAGGTCCATGAACAGATGGTATAGGTTGTGAACTGACCATTTTGTTGATGCATTCGATTTGATCAAGAATTAGTGTTGAAGTCATGTTGTTTATTTTATGAAATATTATTTGCCAATTCAATTTCAATTGAGAAACATAGTGAAATGATCACTTCAAGGGTTGAACCAATCGGCTCACATGCCAATTGATCGATTCACCCTTAAACAAACCATTTCATCATTTGTAGATTGCAAAAATTCATGAAATCCCATCCCCTTTGAATCCCACACAGACTAGAACGCTTGACCCTGACTCTGCTATAAATAGAAGGGTAGTTGAGGCTTTTTAGAGACAAAACAATAAGCTCTAACAATTGTTGTCTTTTCTGGTTGTGGTAACTGAGAGAACCTGAGAAAGTCATACCCATCGAAGGCAGGGATAGCAAGGGAGAGACATTTCTAGTAGACGAAGTTGGTGTTGGCACACTAACTAGAAGGTACAACTCCTTCTTGTTCGTTCTTGTAGAACAATAGGAGTTCATGATTGTTCCTATTGACTACTCTAGAGGCAAGGAGGTTGTTGCCTGTTGCTAGGAGGATGAGGTCAACTGTTGTCTTTGGTGATCAACCAGGAAGCTGTTGTTGAGTTGTCTAGGTGCAACTTGAAGAAAGTCACATGCTACTGCAAGGGAATTATCATTGGACTTGATCCAGGACCAGGTATAACATCACAATCATCCTTCTCATTACTTGGTTGTTGAAAAGATCTACTGTTCAGTGAGTAATGTGGCAGTTAAATTTTTATTTTCATTGCCTTATCTGATGACATATTTCCCTACAATTATCTTTGGAGTTTAATCTTTATTGGCTACTCAATATACATGTAAGCAAATGAATTGATGTAGTATATAACTTATAAATCCCTAGAGATGCCATGTTAAGAGTTAATTTGACCAAAAGCAATAGACAACATTTAAAACAAAGTTTGAGAGAATGACTAATATAAAACAAGAAAGTAAAATTGCTGACTTAAAAAGTGTGGAATTGAAATGAAGAATTGAAAGGAATAAAATTAAATTTCAAGAATTGAAAATAATTTATCAATAGGATTAAAAGTGAAGAGAACAAAGAGAAGAATGAATCAACCAAGTAATATTCATTCATATTTTATGAATTAAATTGACAGAAGTCATGGTTTCACAGCCACAAGCTCCATAATTATCATAGCCATTTTTATGTTTCATTTAGATATTTTTAGATTAGGACCATGGTTCCCTATCCTCTTCAAAATTAGATCCCATGAATTAAACTATTCATAGACCCATGGTCATCGGTGTTCTGTAGGTCCTAGTTCAATCATCTATTGTATGCTTGTCATTGATCTCTTTGAGGAACACATGACTTCCATCTAATGTTTTGTTGAACAAGTCCAAGGTTATATAATCATGGATAATAGCTATCATGGAGCACAAAAGATTAGATCACATTCCATATTGTTAACTGGATAGAAAGACATCTTTTATATCTTAAAGGGGATTTACTATTTGCTAAGATAAGATTTGGAAATCATGGGGATACTCCCCATGTCCCAAAAAAAGGGGAACTACTCAAACATAATAAAAGTAGAAAAAGCCTAGAGTATGAGAACTCAGATTCGTATTTCTTTAGAGTCCCTCCTCCTTTTATAGGGGAAAGAAGGGGGAAACCTTGAAGATATGGTTTTTGGTAAAGGTTGCCTTCCTGATCTAGGGTTCGAGTCGATCTACTGGTGGACTGGATTCAATGTGTAGCTTCAGCACAAAGTCACCTCAGTCGAAGTTTGATTGCATTGCAATGACTTTCTTGTTTTGAGAGTTTGAATGGATCTTGACGTGGGTCAATCGGTTGGAATAAATGAGTTGTTGGATCGTCTTCAATTGCATGCTTTTAGTCGGTCATTGTGTCTAAAGTAATAAGATTTCGCAATCTAGATTGAACTTCTCAATATTAGTGAATCGATATATTGGGGAATGTGGGTCAATCGAATGGAATTTTGGGAAGTGATATTTGTTGAAATTGAGTTAGTTAACTAGATGAGTCAGTCGATCGACTAGGAGACTGAAGTTGCACTATAGCAAACATTCACGTTAGTGGCCTTTTAGAAATGCCACTGAAAAAAAATAAATGCCACTAAACATGTTTAGTGGTATTTGTTGACACTTCAAAAAATGCCTCTAATACCAATGTCACTAGAAAGATAGTGGTGTAAGTTGTAAACACCACTAAACGGTTGACTTTAGTACCTTCCAATAAATGCCAAATAAAGACCACTAAAACATCATATGAGATTTATAAAAATGCCACTATCCATCAATTGGCTTTTATACAAATGCCATAATTTTGTATTATGTTGGTGTATGAAATGATTCTTTCTAAGTGTAATGGCGTATAAAAAAAGCCACTAATGACATACTAGTTCTGTATTACTACATTTTTATGGCTTTTAGTCATTCAATTTTCAGTTCATTATCAGTTTTTCTAATTGAATGTCAATTACAACCGAACTCAATTTTCCAAAAGTATGAATATTTTTTATTTATAAAACACCATTGATATACTTTCATACAACAATTTTCTATTTAGTACAATAACTTCTACATCATTGGATTTCTCTCTTCCCTGATTTGACTATCTACTTTTCAGCATGCCGAAATCAGAGCTCATTCTAGAAATAGCTTTACATTATGGTGGAATCCTTGAACCACCTCTGAGAACCACTGGATAACAGGTGATGCATTGTTGTAGCCAGAGTATTCTTTATTTTCTCTCAAATCTTCCACTACAATAAACCATAAGACAATTAGAAATTAAAAATAACCACGTATACACAAAGTAGAAATGGGTGTATGATCAGTGAGTCTTAGCATCATCGTTATGTGATAATAAAAGGCTAGGCTTGTCCTTTCTTAGACAACCAACATTGTATATCTATCACGATGGATCAACTTCAGGAACAAATATTGAAAAATGATGAATTGGTAATTACTTCGTGTTCTATATGAGGAGTGCTCATGAGGGGCTACGTAATACATATGCCCACCTGTATATGTGTGTGTGCATAAAGTAGAAGTAAATTTTGCGATGTAATAAATTTTCTGGAAGTTGTAAAGTGTGACTCTATCAGTAACAACTAGAAAGAGTTGGATTTTTCTCTCAGAGACAAAAAAAGATGAAGACAAACTTCCAGATGAAAAGATCAAGATGTACGTTTAATTTGAATATCAGGTCAATGGGAAAAATCATAAACATGTGAATTCCTAGATTCAGTGTCTTATCAAAGAATCAAAAAGATAAGCAACAAATAACAACATAGCTCTAATTTCATGCAACTACTCCTCAACATTATTTATGAATAAAATAATACATGATTTTGGATATCTTGTTTTAGACGCAGTACAGAAAAAGCACAAACTTGATATTGTTGTCTACTACCAGTAATACTGGTTCAATTTCCATGGAGGGTCTAAACTAAAATCATTTCAATTAAGATTCAGTTGGATCGAGAGGAATAATAAAGGAAATTGGAGAACAAAAACAATTAAATGAAGTGAAAATGTAATGATTTTATTATAGTTTTGCTGCAGCATTTAGCATGGGGTATTACTAGTTATGAGTTTAAAACAAAGATGATGAGTCAATCAATCAAAAGCCATATGATATCAGAAAAAAAACAACCTACATGCTTATCTTTAGCTAGGAGTGCCTATATGTCGGGAAAGTAGGAAATCCACCATTTAAAGTCTACAGTACATAGGAACAACCAACTTGTATAATTTTAGTGGATAAACCAAGGCCTCCTAGGACTAACATAGTTTTAGAAAGTAAGGGAATAAACTATAAGATCGTGGATTTGAGCATGATAATATTCATTCAAAAAAGATAAGTGTTGGAGACCCATTTTACTGTAAAGATTATTCATTTAAACAAAAGTTTACAAAATTCAAAGAAATGCGTGCAACTTGTTCTAGGTCATGCTCTTTATGGCAAAATACCAAAGAAAATAGTCTACTCATACCTTTATAGGAATTTTGTGATACTTTGTATCGACATAATAGACTCGGAACATGAAATAAGAATACATAATTTAGTACAAAATTGAGCTCATTTGACATAATAAGGAAATAACCATTATTAGCAAATTGGAAGAAGAAGAAACACTATTCTGTAGAAGGTTTCCTTTTAGGTTTCTTACACAAGGGGTTGCACAACCTCAAACTGGTAGGTGCTCACAATGTTAGTTACCCAAACAGGTTCTAATGTATTTAATATTACTTCTATCTTCCCAACTTCTACAAGTCTTCCATCCTTATTCTTCATATTAACTACGACCACAGGATCGCTCAGCAATAAAATGAGTGAGAAGCAATTAACCTTAGTCAATCTATATTAATTGAAAAGAATTCTTAGATGCATCTAGGGATTCATGGAAAATGTTGATGAAGAATGCCAATGTTCACGTCAAAAGATCTCAAAGGTATCAGGTTTTTGATAAAGTATGAGTTCTATAACAATAAAGCTACAAGCACATTGAACAAAATATATCGTTAAATAAGTGAACATATAAATGTTAACCATTCATGCAAATAATTGAAGTATGTTGGGGTATATTATGTGGAACTAAGGCCAACGAGGGAGAAAAAAGCCAAATAGATAGTACTTATGGATAAGGAAAATTATTGTGACACACAACTATGTTGATTATTATGAAGAAAACAAAAGTAATAGTTTGGGTTGTGTATATACATATAGTCAGATTCAAGACAAAAACCACGAATAGATGTTCGTAATAAAATTCCATAGGTCATTTTACTCTATCTACAATGTTTGCTGCAATGTTTCCTTTTATATAGTGACAAACATTGCAACATCTATATATATTGCAAAGAATAGTAGATGCCAACTACAAACACATAAATACACTTTAAATCATCTTTCCATGCAAATAGAACTAAAAGTCAATTCTTCTGTAAATGCCATATCATTAGACAACCTTGGGGGGGGGGAATGTGTTGCCTTTGCCTGAAATAGGCAAAAGCAATGGAAACATGAGGAAATTATCCAAAATGATAAACGATTTGTATATTAAATTGATCATGATATTTATCGAAGGTCCTAGATGAAAGGAAAAGCACTTAAATGTAGAATGCTTACCTAGATGACCAACTCCAGTAAAATCAAATAAATACACATAGAAGCATGAAAACTACTCTGTTCTGTCATCAAAAAAAGGTTATCAAGGGTAGGGAGATGGATCACAAACCTTGGAAAGGAAGTCGAGATTGCACAACTTTGAAGCAGAGATGTATAACTGAAAACAAAACAAAGAGAATATGTATGACACCCCAAGAAAAATTAAGCATAGTCTACTAAGATACCAGAAAAGATAATGTAAATAACAGTCATGTGTTTTATTGTCTCTGAGAGAAAAATCCAACTCTTTCTAGTTGTTACTGATAGAGACACACTATACAACCTCTACAAAATTTATTAAATCTCTTAATTTACTTCTACTTTATGCACACACACATATATAGGTGGGCATATGCACTACCCATCCCCTCATGAGCACTCCTCATATAGAACACGAACTAATTACCAATTCATCATTTTTCAATATCTATTCCTGAAGTTGATCGATCGTGATAGATATACACTGCTAGTTGTCTAAGAAATGACTGGCCTAGCCTTTTATTATCACATAAATAATGATGCTAAGCGTCACTGATCATACACCCATTTCTACTTTCTGTGTACAAATTATGCAAAAGAGTAATGCTAAGAAAATATTGAATACCTCATTTGAACGGTGAGCTACTGGTGTGAAGGACACAGTTGCATACTTGAGAGGCAAGGGAATCTTTTCCAAGAATTCTTTAAGGATCTAAGTACATCTTCTAAATTAAAGTTCTAATAACATGCCCATTGAGAGATCTAGACTGTCATCACCCATCTCCATGAGAGCATACCTGGAAAAATATAAAAATAATTATTTTAGTGAGGTATACTAAATTTACAAAAGTTCAAAACCAAACACTTGAATTGAGAGCACTCCCATCAACTTGTATATTTCCTGGATACAAAAGGCTTTCCTAAACTTTACAACCATAGGGTCTAGCTTGCAGTGATCACAAAGACACTGAGTTGACGCAAACCTAACTCACCATAACGAAGATAATTGCCTTCATCCTAGAATGCCAATTACCAGATTTAACATCAGTTTTTAGGATATCAGAGCACATATATCCTCAATTTCCATTCCCAAAGTAGTCTACAACCATAGGGTCTTGATTGCAGTGCATTAAAACAACAAATGCAAATATGCAACTAAAAACCATCAGATAATTATGAGATTAAGTGGGGGAATAGAGATAACAAGGCAATTGTTCCTAAACTTTTCATTAAGTTTTACAATAAACTAGAAACAAGAGATTGACCTTCTTCCAATAGTTGAGAAGAAATTGTCACTTAGTACATAAAATCAAGAATACAGAAAAGATATGAACTTAGTACACTAAACATGTGTACAAACTCATGCTGGAAACACTAAGAAAATATACTAATTGCACATTCTACTCCCCCTCAAGGCAGTGTCAAGATATCATAACTATAAGAACTATTTATGTAAAACCTAGACCGATTTCAATCATAATATTTTGTAAACAAAATTCATTAGCCATTTGTTTAAGGTGACATGTTAACAAGCTTTTACTACTACACACAAAGTGCCAAAAGGGAAAACAAGTAACTCAGTTGACTAACTGATAGGTGAAGCTAACACGGAACTCAATTGTATATAGAAAAAGGTAGAATCTAAAATTGCAAATAACTAACTAGCATGTCTTCTCATGAGGATGAAAAATGCTAGGTAGGTCCTTGACATACCTTCATGGTATCCTATGTGGGATTAAACCACATTTCTAAATGAAATCATGTTAATAATATTCTAAAAAGTATAGTAAATAAAACACAACTAGGCTGATCATAGAACTAGCCTAATAATTATTCATATAGTGGTGTCTATGTGGTATCTGTGTAAATATGTAGGTTGTCTCACGAATGAATCTAAAGATTTTTCATTTTTAGTGGAATGGCAAAAAGATTTCATCCTAGATATAATATGTTTCCTACTTTTAATCAATTGCCTCTGACTGATTCACCCTACACAATTAACACCAGTCTTTGGAAAAAAAATCTAAGAATCAATATTATTTATTAGTGCAAATTATAATAGTAATGTAGATGGCCTTCAGAGCAGAAATTTACCATTACAGACTTCCAAACATAAGCACACTAACACTAGTATTGGAAAGAAGTAATAAATATTTCAGTTGACTTATGAAAAGAACAAAAATCAAAAGTTTCAATGAACCATAAGAGTCATATACAAACTCACAAGAAATAGAAAGAATTCCATCATAAAAACTAGAAGCAAGAATGATCTCTTCTCAGCATCTCATCTACTAACTCAAATCATGATAAAAACTCTTCAAACCAAGAAAACTCTTCAAACCAAGAAAGCCTTTGCAAAAAACAACATTGAATTTCAGTCTAAAATGTGTCGCCCGTATGTGAAGAGGTTGCTTCACCCGCCTGGTTCTGGGCTCCGTCTCTGCCTGAAGACCACCGTCGGATCTATTTTTTACATGCCTGCCCGTATGACCGGTTGAGTCATCGGGTTCCTTGCTATGCTCTGGTGTAACCCGTATGTGAAGAGCTCCTTCTGAACCATAGCTCTGTGCCTGCTATTGCCTACCTGAAGACGCAGGCATCCTTCTACTGTCTATTCCTACCTGCTACTGCCTACCTGTAACTCGGCCAGTTCGTCTGCCTCTACCTCATGGCGTCTACCCATGAAGATCTGTGACGTCAAGTGACAACTGTGAAGCTGGATGGGAGAAACTACCAACACTGGGTGTGCTCTATGCAGATATATGTCAAATCACAAGGAAAAATGTCGTACCTAATGTGAGATCCACCACCAGTTACTCCTACAACATCCAACTCAAAAGATGTGAAAGCTTATGATAACTGGGTGAAAGATGAATCCACAGTCATGACATGGATTCTAGATAGTAGTGAGACCAAGATTAGTGTCACACTCTTATACCTGTAGACGGCGAAGCAAATGTGGAATCAGCTTGCCAACACTTATTCACACAGTCAGAATCCCAAGAAGGTGTTTGGTATCAACAAGCAGCTCAGCCGCCTACGGTTCGCTGGATATGATCTAACAGATTAATTCTCTTCTTTCAAGGGACTGTGGGGGGAATTGGAAGCCTACCATCCCTTGTATGCTGATTTGGCTACTATGCAATGACAACGATAGGATTTGCATGTAGTCCAATTCCTCTCTGGCCTACCTAATCCCGATGTCGGTGTGGTGGATCAGATTCTTATCAGCGATCTACTACCTACTCTACAGACCACCTTTTAGAGACTACAGTGCTTGTCTGCATCATCATTTGAGAATCCTACTGATACGGGTGATACTACTACTTTTCTTGCGATGTCTAGTCGTGGTCGTGGTTGTGGTTGTGGTCGGTCATATGATGCTCGTCCTCCTCTTGGTGCTGGCAAGGGGAGGAACTCTTCAGGTCGTGGAGCATCTTATGGACCCCTACTACTATTGATGCTTGTCCACACACTGGCCAACACTTCTACAACTTATGTGGCCAGTCTAACCATGTTGAAGAAAAGTGTTGGGAGAAATACAGAAAACCAACTTGGGCCAATGCGGCCACTGAGGCTACTACATCTTCTGAGGTGTCTACCCAGCCTGATGGCCTGGGTACTTCTACTACTGACTTCATTCATGCTGAGGTCGAGTGCATGTTGTTGGAGCGTACTGGCTCATCATCTACTACCACCACCACTGGAGCACATGCTGTGACATACTGTGGTTGTAACACTGCCTTCCTTACTACACCATCCTCTACTATTGGTAATACAAAATGGGTCATAGATTTGGGCGCGTCTTCTCATATTTCTAGGAATCGGTCGTTGTTCAAAAGTTTATCTAAACTGATTGCTAATTCATTCGTTATGCTTGCTGATGGCTCCAAGTCTGTCGTTTCATGGATTGGAGACATTGTGTCTGTTATTGTGCTAAAATATGCTCTATATGTGCCTCATTTTCTGCTGAATTTATTATCTGTTAGCAAGACTTTGCATAGCCTGAACTGTAGCTTGACTTTAGTTCTTGGTTCATGTGTTTTTCACGACCTTCACACGAGGATGAAGATTGGTGGGGGCATGAAGGATCTGATGGCTTTTATTACCTGGATAATCTGAAAAGAGTGGACAATGTGGCTCTGGCTTCTGCAATATCTTCTTCAGTATCGACTTTATAGTGGCACTACAGACTTGGGCACCCATTATCTGAGAAATTGTGTCATATTGTATCTGATATAGGAAAAATGTGAATCATGTCAGTTAGGCAAACAAACTAGGGTTTCTTATCCTAAACGTTCTCATATTGGTAGTAAAAATGTTTTTGATCTTGTTCATGCTGATGTATGGGGTCCATTCATGTCCCTAGTCTATCTGGAAACAAATATTTTATTCTATTCATTGATGATTTTTCTCAGGCCACGTGGTTCTTTCTTCTAAAAAGTTGATCTGAAGCTCTGTCCACAATTATATTCTTTTTTGCTGACATGAAAACACAATACTATGTGCTTGTTAAAATTTTTAGAACAGATAATGCACTTGAATTTGTTCAAAAAGATGTTGAGTTTTTCTGTAAATCCGTTGGCACTATACACCAGACTTCTTGTGCATACACACCTCAGCAGAATGGCATTGTTGAACGAAAGAATAGACCCTTACTAGAGGTTGCTAGAACTATTATGTGGTATGCTAATGTACCTCGGGGATTCTGGCCAAAAGCCATCTTGACTGCCTATTTTCTAATAAACCGGATGCCATCTTCGGTAATTGGAAATAAAATACATGTGCAAATTTTGAATCCTGATAAACCTTTATTTACTCTAACTCCTTGCATATTTGGCTCTACATGCTTTGTAAAGTTGCTTGGCCCAACATATGATAAACTGTCTCCACGAGCTGAAAAATGTATTTTTTTGGGGTATTCTCATACATAGAAAGGATACAGATGCTATAGCCCAACTACTAAGAGATGGTTTACAACTAGTGATGTTGTCTTTTTTTAGGGTACACCATACTACTCTACTGAAGGAGATAGTCTTCAATCTGAGATTATTGCTTCTCCGCTGCCAATTACTACTGACTGTGTTTCTGATGCCACTACTTCTATACAATCGACACCTACTCTTATTGTTTATCAGCACAAGAATAGATCTCTACCTACACAAGGCCCCCCTCCCAACCAAGCCAATCTTCTCCTCTAGAAGGTTTTGTGTCACCTGAGATAATCTCTGATCTTGATGTACCTATTGCTCTTAGGAAGGGCACTCGTTCCTGCACTATCCACAATGTTGCTAACTATGTATCTACTGATCATTTAAGTGTTCATGTTAGCAACGTTGCCACTGCATTATCTGCTATTGTCATTCCAAAGACTGTATAGGATGCCTTGTAAAGTACAGCTTGGATTACTGCTATTAAGGAGGAAATGCTTGCTCTTTCTAACAGACAGACTTGGGAGTTGGTGGATCCACCTCCTCATTGAAAGCATGTAGGCTGCAGATGGGTTTATGATGTCAAATATCAACCAGATGGTACAGTTGAATGTCTAAAGGCACGTCTTGTTGCTAAAGGATATACACAGACCTATGGTATGATTACTTTGAAACCTTTTCACATGTTTCCCATCTTAATTCTATCAAAGTTCTCTTATTTGTTGATGTTAATCTTGACTGGCCTCTAGTACAACTGGATGTTAAAAATTCTTTCTTATATGGTGATCAGTAAGAGGAGGTCTATGTGGAGCAACCTCTGGGGTTCATTGCTTAGGGGGTCACATAAAGTCTACAGGATGAGGAAATCTATCTATGGACTCAAATAGAATCATCGTGCTTGGTTTGATAAGTTGAGCAAAATTTTGACTGCCTTTGGTTTTTTGAGGTCGCAGGTTGATCATTCTATCTTTACGAAAAAGACTTCCTCTAGCATTGTGATACTTATTTTATATGTTGATGATATTATTTTATCTGGAAGTGATTCTGTTGCTATTTAGGCCACTAAATCCCATCTCTACAAGCACTTTGCTACTAAAGATATGGGAAAACTATGCTATTTTGTGGGCATAGAAGTGTCTAAAACCTCTAATGCTCTTGTTCTATCTCAAAGGAAATATGTACTGGACTATTATAGGAAACTGGTATGCTTGGTGCATGGCCAGCTGACACGCCTCTAGATCCCAATGTTAATTGGGATGATGATTCTTCTCTGTTGTTTGCTGATAACAAGAAATACAGGAGATTGATTGGTAAGATGATATATCTGACGGTAACTAGAGTTGACATATCTACTGCTGTGGGGCTTCTTAGCAGGTACTTGGATAAACCCAGACAGTGTCACAGGGATGCTCTATGTAACATTTTGTGATATCTAAAGAAGTCACCTGGCAAGGGCCTCCATTATAGGAAAAATGGGCACTGTTCTCTAGAAGGCTATTCTGATTCTTACTATATAGGGAGAAAGATTGACATGAAATCCACTTCTGGATACTGCACATATGTAGGGGGTAATCTTGTCACCTGGCGCAACAAGAAATAAAATGTTGTTGCTAGATCTAGTGTTGAAGCTAAATATATGGCCATGGCCCGTACTGCCTATGAACTGCTGTGGGTGCAGTCTCTTCAACACAACTTTGGTATTGAGTCTCCTTCTGCTATTTCAATGCAATGTGATAACAAAGTTGCTATTTTCATTGCCAACAATCTAGTATATCATTAGTTGACAAAACATATTGAGGTTGACTACCACTTCATCTGGGAAGCTATTCTATCTAGGAAAATCTACACACCTTTCACCCGTTCTGAAGACCAAGTTGTTGACATATTCACCAAACTATTGGCAAAGAAGCACTTCTATTCTCTGGTGGAAAAGTTGGGCATGATTGACATCTATTCTCCAACTTGAGGGGGAGTGTTAATATATATGCCTTTATTGGGTGTTTTGTTAATTTACTGTTATATATGGACCTCCCTGTAAATGTTCTTTTAGTATAAATACAAGAGTACACACATTGTCTAACCCTAAGCTCTCCATGTCACATGTTTTTTACAAAAATCAATCACCTTCTCTCTAATTGGAGACCAGAACCTCCTGAAGTAGAACTTCATCTAAGAAAAGCTAATTGATTACAAAATTGGCAATCAAAATGTAACAGGAGGCTTAGGAGCACAAAGTGAGTGGAAATAAATGAAATTTTGTAATTCACAAAATCATGGACAAAGCTCACTATAACCAATTGGCTAGATTAATCAATATTGCACACAGGCACACACACACACACAAATTATGTTATCCTTTTCCTACAAAAACATATTGAGTTATTAGGGTCAACGACATTAGGCCCTAGTGCTGAGTAGTTGCATGTATCATACTTCAGAAGAAAAATATATATATAGCAGTAGCTTATTTGTTCAGATAATGTTATTAGCCAATTTAATAGTAGAGATGGATTTCAAACTTAGTTTGGAGTGGGGTCTTAGGAACTTTATTAAACATGTATCTCCATCGAGTATAGCATCGCTATTAGCAATGATACAAGCATCAACTAGACCTTCTACATTCAATTCTGCACATAATGCTTCAGCCTCAGACCTGGCTCTTAAAATTGGCATTCCTAGATATTCAAGGAGCTCCTACATACACAAAGATAGACATTTAAACAATTATCAACATTATTGACTATAAATAAGGTAACAGACTAAGTAATAAAACTTAACGATCATCTTACTCGTCGAAGAGACTATTCAATCCCATTATGGGATGAAAAGGAAACAAGATAATAGTATACATGTGAAAATAAGGATATAATTTTCAAAGTATCCTCTAGACCATCAAATCATGAATCCATGTTTGGGACACAAGGGTATATGATTTTTTCTCTCACAACAATTTCATGGTCAAACCTTGTTCATAGGAAACCAACACTATTTATATCTATTTGATCACCAGCCATATCTCTACCCAAGGAGATAGCGAACTACTAATGAAAGTGTATGAATAGAGACATGATACATTATTGGAGCATCATTATTTCCTATAATCAATAAAGACAATCATGAATAAACTACAGTATTCTCTCTGCCTCTAAACCTTTAAGAGAATGTTAGCAAGTTTGAAAAGTGAGGATTGTGTATAAAAATCAATCACCTTCTCTCTAATTGGAGACCAGATCCTCCTGAAGTAGAACTTCATTCAAGAAAATCTAATTGATTACAAAATTGGCAATTAAAATGTATTAGGAGGCTTAGGAGCACAAAGTTAGTGTCAATAAATGAAATTTTATAATTCAAATAAATATCTTTCATCACAATTATGCCATCTCTACCCATTATGGATATGCAACAACTAGCAGACATCTATCTCAATATTGATCCCACTAAAGAGCTAGAATGATATATCATCTTCAAGTTGTGTTTTCTAGACCTTTAAATTTCGTAGGAACCTAGAAAGAGATCTCTAAGGACCAAGTTATTTCAATACTTGAACATATGTGTAGCATATATAGTATAAAAAAAGTATATGTACGCATAATAGTCCTTGGACATCAAGAATGGTTGTACTCTAATCAATATGTCTTGTTGTTGTTACAGAGCACACAAAAAACTTGACAAAAAAGGTGTCCCATTTCCTATCAAGAACCTGGAATGGAAGCCTAGAAACCAAAGAATGACATAAGTACAGACATATGATGGAAGACAGTCATATGATCACCTGGGCAAGACCAATATGAAGGATAATTTACTGTCATCTCTACATTATTCGTCAAAAGCGAATGTCCTTGAGAAAACCATAGGTCCCTATATTAGGTTTCCAACCATCCCTGAAAAAGTGTCTAATATAAGTACATATGACATCTTATGTTTTATTAGACCATTCCAAAACCATGATTAAGCAACCTTAATATGGAAAAACTAGAAAATCTATTTCTTGACACACTTTATAGAGATCATAATGACCTAAGGGATTCTTTGTGAATGCCATCATCCCTCTCTATATATTGTAAGGGATAACAAGTGGGGGGGTAATTAGTGGCTAACTTAATGCACCTGCAACACTAACCATATCATGTGATACTTTCCTTTTGCACCATGTGCAATAACCACTGCATGATGTTATTGCTGCCTCAATTATATCAGGGCCCAGCTGGCAATTTGTGATATAGAATTGGATAATAGTCCCACATCACATTTCGCCTGAAATTTAATTATGAAAATATTAGTGTATGTGTGAATTTCCATGCATATTCATATTAGAAACTCATGTTTTAGGATTTCAAAATCTATATAGACTCATTGGATAATCACTCATCTAATTATTGCCATAGTAAAGTAGTCTTCAAACTGCAAGTGTGTTCACGCGAAGTAAGTCTTGATTAAGGAGATGGTGCTGATGTCCCAAAGAACTAGGGGCCTTTTGGCCCCCACCATCGTAACTTATGGTATTCGTCAATAGGAATTTGTACAACTATTAGGACCATCGCGATTGCTACAGATAAACCCAATGGCCCAAAACAACAATTTGACATGTAAAATTGATAATGGTAGCCTGGAGATGTCCTTTTTAAGTCTTGCCACACATGACATGACTTGAAATCCTTCCTGTTCCAAGGATACAACTACCAGAGGGAATACCAGTGGATATTTTGACCATCCATCTAGCATACTATTTGTATGTGAATACATGTAATCTAAATGATGGGGGCCAAATGACTCCCTATTGTCACTTCACTAGCCTGAGGAGAAGCAAAAAAAGAGGAATGATGAGTGGTACATGTAGATAGGTATTGTATTTACATGTTGATGGTCCAATCCATTGAGTAAGGGAGGCAACATAGGAGAAACCTGAAATCACATCATATGATTGTACTTATCAGCCACACAAAGTCGAGGTTTAACTCCTCTTGAGGATCATCCCCAATAGATGCTATGTTTGTAGATTTGGATAGGAAACCCATGTAGCTCATAAGAAGTCTCCTTACTATAACAGTGAGAGAACTATGGGTGTTTAAAAGGATTACTAGGCTTACCTTGACTGAAGATCTAGTGCCAATCGTCCCAGGCACTGGTGATCCTCTCCCAGCTGTTGTTGCTCCTTATCCCAGCCGCTGGTGCTCTCTCCAAGCCACTACCCAATCGCTGACACCAATTTGAACCAGTCATCGACTCACGTCGTCTCCTCCTCATCCGCGCTTAGTCACCAGCTCACGTCGTCTCCTCTTTGTCCGCACACGGGATCACATTGCCAAGATCACGACGTTGAGATCACGTCAAGGGGGGGATCATGGGGGAGAAGCTGGGGGGAAGGGATTGCGGGTGGGGGTGGGGGGAAATAGTGCGAAGACTAATTACAGGCAAGCGAACTGCCCACTATCAAATTGGCCAATTGAAATATCAAATTGGCATTTTTTTAATTGCCACAAATCATATATATAAATGCCTTTAAAATTTACCATTTTTGAGGAACTAAATAGTAGGGGGATTAGAGGCATTTTACCTAAAAATGCCTATAAATTAAATAAATAGTGGCCTTTTGGGTAGTTTTCCTGTAGTGTTGGGAACAAAGGTCTCTTAGTCTTGGGCCTTTTGGGCTTTAATAGGCTTAAATGAGCATTTTATTCTTCAGGTTTCTCAAGGGAATGAAGTAATCTTGGACGTTGAGATAAAAGAGTGACAAACAAAATGAAAACCTATAAAATAAGAAAAAAATAATGAGAATTCAAATAAAAGGAGAAAAATTGAGGAAATAACAATTAAATCATAAATATGAAACAAAAGAGATATGAAAATCTAAATAATTTACCTAAACAATGTAATAAGAGAAGATGAATATGCATTCATCAAAACATCCAAAACATATTTGTTGCTAGTCCCGAAAATCACTAAATCATAGATAGCTACCAATTTATCATAATAAAGTGTTCACCTTACTCGCATAGTACTATATTGTTCTCACCACCTTTTCAAGGCCAAGCACCCTAATTTCCTGGAACCAATAAAACACAATTTTCTAACATTCTTCACTCAAATTTGCTCCATAACTTTTTTTCATATCGAAACTTGCAAGAGATTAGATGTTATATCCCTTCAATTATTAGTCCTCCCGTATATTCTCACGAAAGGTTGCACAAGACTAGGGTTCTAGGGTTTGATGGGTAGGGGTTATGTAGATTCCAGTGGGTATAAAAGTGGAGTAAAAGGAGGTATGGGAGGAGGTGGTCTCTCCTCTATTTGACTTGAGACATTTTTATTTCTTTGTTTGGAGTTACATTGACTAAATTTTTTAGTTTGCACTTTGGCATCTTTTCTTAGTGATACACCCCTATCAAATTTACAAGGGGTAAGGAAGAAGCAGAGGAGGAGGAATAAGGGGGTGTGCCACCCTAAAACTTGGGGTTTGGCACATTATCTTGCCTTTTGATTTCTTTTTCTTTTAGCATATGGAGAGATTAGAAGGTGATGGAAGAAGTGTAGAAGAGACTAGTCTTGTGCATTTTTTTATTTTAGTTCCTTGCCAGTATCATAGGATCAGTTCAAACCACTCTAAAATAAGTAAAAGTCATACCTTTACAAGCTAATTCAATAGTTCTAATAAAGAGAGATTATGTTTTAATTTCTATCTATCCATTCAAGATTGCCAATTTTCTTTTGTAATAGTGCTAATTTAGGTCTTATATGACATGTGCTTTTTAACAAAAATGGTTTTATGATATTTACAAGAGATTTACTTCAATTTAGGGGATACATTGACTAGAAGAATATGAAATAAATGTCTGGTTAGATAAGCTCCATATTGTACACATAAGAAAACAAACAAACAAAAGCAAATTGGACTACATGGAAGCAAACATAAAGGATATACATGGCTCTTCAAACATCAAATTTTTCTCATTTTGAGAAAATCTCATTTCTATGGTGGAGGGAAGGATACTACTGGGGTTGAGGAAGAGAATAGGAAGAGCCACCTTCATAATATTCACATCCCTAAATAGAGAGTTTGGGTTAGGGTAAGCCCAATCAGCCCCATACTACCCATAGAAGGAACACGTGGGCGAAAAGTGGCCACTCTCAACATGCCAATGCTCCTAGGAATGTTGCATGAGGTAAAGGTGATGCAGCTGGTGACACTGGCATTCTTCTCTTTCTCCATATGTTGTTGGGAAAGCTTGATGTGGTCCAACCATTTTTCGATATCATGAAAACCATAAGGCCCTTCAGTATGTATAGCATCAGTAGTGTGTCTCTTGGTGTGTCATGATGGTAGAGGGTCGATCTCATTATCATTGTGCTCTAGGGAAACAATTCGATGATGGGTTGTAGGCTTGGAGACTACACCCTATGGAATAGGGTTCTCATGGAGGAATCTCTAGATCTAGGCTGGTAGGTTTTGCAATAGTAGAGTGTCAATGTTGCAAACCTACCATGGTGGGGTAGCTCAAGCTGCACATTGGTGTCCTTTAAAATTAGGACATACATTACCTTGTTGGATGTCGGGGTAGATGCTATGGTTGACCGGTATGTAGATAAGGTTAATCAACTATAACGTCTCCTTCGGCCAAAGTGCCTTGAAGTGATTTATGGGTATAACTCTTAAAGATGGTGATGGAAGTGACAGAATGGCCCAGACTGAAGGGTGAGATGGTACTTTGACTGGCCTAGATTTTAGATTTATTGTTCATGACATTGCCCCAATTAAAGGCATCGCCATAGAGGAGGCACCATACAATATAGAGACCAGTCTGACTAATTGTGATTTGTATGTTTGACCTACAAAAGAGTGAACAAGTAAGGATTTGGTGAAGGTGGAAAACCACCGAATTAAGTAAAGAAGACACCTTGGGTCTTGTTGGAATGGAGGGAGGCATGTGTATGAACATCACCCAAAACTTGGCCGGATCATACCTGCTGTGATAGGTGGTGTGGGAGCATGCAACACATCCGGACGACCAAGAAGGATATTTGACGTCAAGTATGAGGGAGGTGAACTTCATAGTGCTAATCTTTGCATTCTCTCTGATGATTCTGGTCATGCATGAAGGGTTCCCTTACAAGTTTTGGAGTTTGTGGAATATGGTCATGAACTCCAATGTGAGCTCGAGATAGAAAGAAAGGACCGGATAGACAAAGGAAAGAATATGGATCCTTTGCAAATTGGTGTCAATAGAGTCATGGATCCCTAAAGTCATAAAAGTGTCACTACAAGCCCAATCGGGAAGAGTGACTCCGATTGCGCCTAGTTTGTAAAACTAGTCAAAATGTTGGTCATCGACGAGTTGAATGTATTTGCCTAGGATGGGGAAATATTGGGAGATGGAGAATGATTGAAGCTAGGTCTGGTCTTGAGGCTCGGTCATCATCTACGTGGGCAATGTAGTCATTGAAATTATCGAGGTCTTCCATTATATCTTTGACTAACTCAGGTGATGATTTTTCAGTGGACTCAAGGATCTGATCCCACTGCTTGAGTCATGGTGGTGAGTGGGGTCATAGGAAGTGGATTTCTAGGCACTAGCTTTACTGTTGTAGAGGCGGGAGCCATGTTAGGGTTCATCTAAAGACATGCTCGACTACTGGAAAGTCTCGATCAATAGACTGGGGGGGGCATCAAGAATTGAATTGCACTAATAAAATAGAAGTTGTGGGTGTTGTAGTTGAGCGACAGGGAACACGAGTCACTCGACTCACCTGGAAGGCAGAGATGCGGAGAGATTCTCAACCGGATGACTAGGTGGTCGAGTGGGTCGACTCGCCAAGGATAGAGATATTGTGATGGATGTGGTGATACACACTAGCTTGGGGAAGGGAGAAGGTGATGTTGGCTTGAGGTTACTATTGGTTGGTAGACTCGCATCATGGAGGGTTGGTGTTGTCGAGGTGATGATTGGACGGCTCTGGATCACCCAACTCATCGATGAGGGATTGTGGATGTAGTGAAGAAGTGTTGTAGCGATGAAGAGGCTTCGAGTGGACCCTCCATTCGCTGAACCCAGTCGAAAATGTAGTTGGACCAAAAGCAGTGACTCAGCTGTGGGGTTCATGAGGGGAGTCTTGGCTGAGGTATTGTGATATGAGTTGATGCCCACCCAAATAGGGTTTTATAAAACCTGTGAGGACCGTACTCGATTGACTAGGATTTCAGAGTTGATTGGGTCGGATGTCATGGGGGACTCAAAACATTTCAAATCCTAATGTTTGCTGCCTAATGTCATCGTGGTGTTGGGGATCCAATAGATAAATCCATTTTTTTAACTTCTACAAAATCGAGAAAATAGATTTGAGAGATAAAGTAATAAAATCAATCAAGAGGAGACAAAAACTAGAAAAAGAAAAAGGTTATGAGGAAGGGGGGAAGAAGGGTTGGTTTGTCTGCGAACAAGTGTCATGTTTAACGTTTGATGCCCAATACCTTAGGTCAAGTGATGACCAATGGAGGTTTGGATAAGAGTGGGATGTCAGTTTGGGAGCATCTCACACCATGTGATAAGAAATAATATACAATGAGATATAATTTTAGCATGTGTCCATTCACTGTGAATTCACCTTGAAATTTGTCAAATAGAAGGAATGCTCCATTAGGATAAGCACGCTTCACAATATATGGTCCATTCCATTTGTCCTATAGTTTCCCTAAGAAAAGTTTCAAATGAGATTTATAGATAAGGAATTGGTCACCCACTTGAATGGCCTTCCTTCTCAAGTTACCATCATGCCACATCTTGGTGTAGTTTTTGTAGATTTGGGCACTCTTGTAGGCTATCACACAGAGTTTATCTAACTCCTAAGGTTGGAGAGAGAGATGTTTTTTGGCCACAGATAAGTCAAAGTTGAGTGTTAGAATAGCCCAACTAGCTTTTTGTTCCATTTCCATGGGTAAGTGGAAAGACTTCCAATAAATAAGATGAATGAGTGTAGTCTACAGTGGTGTGGTATGCCCACAATGCATCGTTGAGCTTCAAGGCCCAATCTATCCTTTATTTGGTTACTAGAGACTTCAACCTGAGCACATGTGTGAGTATGGTAAGGAGAGACAACTTTGTGATGAACTCCATATTTCTTCAACAAGGACTTGAAATTCTTTTCTATAAAGTGTGATCTACTATCGTAGATTATGGTGTGAGGTACCCCAAAATGGAGGAATATTGTGACCTTGAAGAGTTTGATCACATGTTTGAAATCAAACGTTCTCATGGGGATAGCCTCTACCGATTTAGACATGTAGTATACAACTATGAGAATATACACTACCCATATGAAAAGGTGTGACATCCTCAGATTTTCTAAAACTTAATCTGATGTGTGATGTCCAAATTGAAACCCTCACCTCAGTGAGAATCCCAATTTAAAAACCCCACACTAGGCTAAGAAGAAGAAAATCAAGGGAGTAAGAAGGAAACAATCGGTAGCACATGCACATGAACAATAATAAAACAATACAACACATGTTCACCATTCAACATATAATTACAAAATGAATTATTACAACCTTTGATATTACACATTGAACAGCAAACTCTACATATACATGTACTACCACTATCAACATGATCTTAAGACAACAGGACCACCTGTACATCAACTCACCACTCAACTCTCAACTATCCTGGTCTTAAAGACCATATGCCCACATACCTAAACAAAAGATTACATGTGGTAGACGTCAACACAATATTCAAGAATATTATACTAAGTACGCCTACCTATCTTTTATATACCTCTCATCAAATCATGGCAATAAGACAAAACTAATACTTGGTAGTTATAAAGAAATATAATAAAAAAATGGTATACTTGCACAAGGATGTTCATTAACAAAAGAGAACACATATTTTAAGCTCATTTTCCATTATATGTTCGTGCATCTTCCTACCAATGGGATAGATGCATCCATGCCTCATTATCTTCTTACCAAAGATATACATCATTGTACATGTGATCTTCTTATCAAAGAGATAGATCACTCACTAGCACTATGCTTACTAAAGAGATATAGTGCTTTCTTATAATGGAACAAATATATTATGTTTCATGTGTTCATAACAATAAGTATGGTAAATCAAGCAACATATCATACCAGAAGAATCATTTCATCCAATATCATATGCCAAGTATTATACTACAAATATAACACAAGCATATTGTATAATAAGCCAAGTAAGAGGTAATGGTGTACCTTGATCAAGAGACAATCTAAACCACATATTCTTGATGTCATCTATATATTTGTTAAACCTGATTAAGACAAGATCACATATCACCATCAAGTTCTTATCCTCTTACATCTCATCTTAACCCTAATTATGTCCATTAGGGTTTAGCTTAGTGCATTAGGATATGTGCATCATTACTTGAATTCTTGTCTTAGATTTGTCTTACTAATGTTGTTTTCTAGATCATTTCCCCATAATAGGGTTCAAATTTTGAATATCAGGTTCCATATCATTTTGTGCATATATTAACCCTAGATTATATTCATTAAGCATATTAGGGTTACAACCCATGTATTAAGGATGATCTTCATATAACATGAATTCTATGCATACAACTGATATCATAGTTCCACATTAGCTTCCAGTTACTGATATTAGGGTGTTCTATAAATTTCATCATTTACTGAGCATGTATGTATTTATTACATTTTATTTAGGATTATTATCCCCAATTAGCCATATTAATCAATTTACATGAATTTTTGCATCAACATGACCATATGTAACATCATATGCATTATAAACATGAATATGGCTTATTGACATTTTTCATAATATTATATCATCATTTTATATTTATTACTCATGAACTAAGTATTACACATCTTATAAGATATCACTGATATTAAAGCATATAAATCATGGTATTATGCTTCCATATTGTTCTAAGCATTTTTTTGAGAATTTTGGTACCTTTTTTACATTTTTTTTATAATCGTACTAATTACTGTGAATTATACAAGATCTGGGCATTTTTAAGATAATTACCTTTTTCTGCCAATCTGGCATCGCCACGTGGCATATCGGATGGCGTGCACCCTTTTCTTGTTGCGGGCCGGTCCATGGTCAGTTTTTTGTGAGCCGAATGGTTTAGGGGCTGGGTCTCTTGGTTTGGGTCAGGCTCAGGGCTCCAGAACTGATCCTCCTTCTTTCTTCATCTCCTTGCATTCTCGCCTGACACGCGAGTATCTTGGGACTCTGTTTTGGGCAAGCACCACAGAGAGGTTCTCTTCCAGGGAGAAATAGAAGTACATTTGTGTCTCCTTGTGGAAGGATGAAGGGTCCATCATCTTTGTTGTGGTCTTGCGGACCTCCTCGGCTCCTCGATTTCTCGTATGTGTCTCCAAGCCCTGCCATCCCCAAGCTCGCCGCCGCTTGCTCCCACCGTGGCGGAGCAAAAGAGGTGAGCATCATCCCCACCAGAAACCATCCATATCAAACCCCCATTAACAACTCAAATACCTCAGGAACTCGTGCTGCCACCCAGACGATATCAAGAAGGTCTTGCATACCACCCTCGAGCTTGGTCGCTTCTCCTAACAAGATGGAGTTGGTCGGCTAGAAGTACTATGCAACAAGACTCAAAAACATGCCTAAGAGACCCACCTGACCTCAGCCTTCCTTTCCCCACTCTCATCTACTTCGAAACCACCTTATAGCTCCCTTCTCTACTCATGGTTACCACCTGCTCGCGGCTGTGGAGAGAGTGGAAAAGTGTGGCTCATTCTCCCTCTATCTGTCACCAAATGCCACGAGTGAACAGTCAGGGTACTCCTTATGGAGATTCAAGCTTAACAGCTCAGTCACTTCCTCTATTCGGTACACATTTTGAGATCATGATGGTGTGGATGTTTGCACATCTTACTACTCCGTGACTCCTCTAGACCCAAAGCTAGGAGATGATCTCACTATCACCCAAAGTGCATCCAACGGCTGTGAAAGAACCCACATAACAAAGAATCCATGGCTCACTAAAGTATGTAGTCCTGGCCACTGGATTAGTCATGAATGACCAAGATCTAACCACTCATCCCGCCCTCAATGAAAGGGGTATGTGACACCCTATTTGATCAACTATTTAGGCTAATATAAAAAAAACCTTAGTCCAAAATACCTCAATATATGCATATTATTTCATAAATTTCAAACGTTCATAACTTATTCTAGGAACATCCAAATGCCACCAAATCTTATCCATAGCTTTACTACTTCTAAAGTTACCTTTCACTCATATTTTGTGACAAAACTCAGCTATTAGATCATCCAACTAAATACTTCAAAAAGACATAACATATGGGATATTAATCTTGAAATCGACATCAATCAACACTCAAACTTCACAAAACCCCTTAGAAACCTCAATTTAAGTCAAACTCACAAGATTCACTTATCTTATTAAATATTTTGAGATTCCCAAAAAATTAGTCCATCACATCCTACACACCGTAAAATAATTGCGTCCTCAAAATTAAGACAAAAATCCAGTCTTTCACATCATATACATCTTAAAAGAAAACTTTGTCCCCAAAATTTAAGCCATCCTCTTACTTCAAGGAAAAACCAAAAGGTTCCTCGACCATATGTAGGACACTACTACACGTGCAACATGTCTTCCAACAAAGGCTCCAAACTATATCCATATATTTCTAGGAGATTCTAAAAGAAATAGGGTTAACCACCCCTTCACATAAGGTCAAAACTAGAGTTTAAAAAAAACTCTGATCATGTCATGACATATCTCATATGCTAGGATTGAATCCTTATCTTTACCCATGCGTTAGGGTTCCCACATCATACTACCATGTTCTAAAGGTGTTAACTAAAGTTATCCCATTATATTATGGGGTCATCAACATATTATTGAGCTAATTGTTAGAACATGTTCAACATTAACACATGTCTTTTAGAAGAGAACAAAATGCAGTTAACCCACTTTATCTATCTAGATCATATCAAGGTGTCATAATCGTTATGTTGTGATAACTGTCAAACTATATCCCTTTTTTTCAACCTTAATCAGTGCTAAGACTAACACCTCATGTAACATGTTTCACTAATATGATCTTCTTTCATTACTCATAATAAATAGCAACATTTACTAGTGATTTCATTACAAGATTAACCAACATATTATATCATCATTATTCATTTACATGGTTAACCATCTATTGATAAAGATCTTTAAAACATCTCCAAGTTTTCCATCATGTCATATCTACTTATATCACATATAATTATTGGATCACATATTACGATCAGATACACATATATCATATCATGGTTGTACTACACAAACTTATGTGAGTGGCTTATTAACATATATCAAAACTTTATCTAGTCCAACTGTGGTTCCCCTGACCCATATCATGAGGGTAGTGCCATTCTTAGTCTCTCTGAGCTAACTCAACTATATGAGTATCTCATATACATATAATTTATCTTTCCTCGCTAGGGTTCTCAGATTACCTCATTTGCACTAGTGATAGCCTTACAAGCTCTTGCCACATAACCACAAACCAAACTAAAACATTCTATGACATTCTCATCATAGATCTATAACCATGACATACTATACATCATCTCTCTCTTACATGTACATTACTAGGGTCCTAGAAGGAACCACCAACCCAAGCATGGGGCTTCACCGAAACTAACATAGTTTTACCTTCGCTAGGGTCTTGGGACTCTCTCCCCCTCACCCAGATGATAGGTTCTCATATTTCCTTATTCACATATGAAGATATAACCAACCTCTCTATGACTCTAGGGTTTGGTCCTCCCAAGGACATCTAGGGTTCAAGAAAGCTAAATAAGTCATGCATAAAGCAACTCAACTCAATCACTTAGGAGTAGTCTAGTTTAGGACATATCAGATCACATATTTCTCATAATTCTCATATCTTAGAATTTAGGTTCTTTGACCTTCTCCCTATGGGTCTCACTCTCTCTGGAGTTAACCTTATAACTAGTCCCAACACCAAAGGTTCTCCTTTGTAAAAGAGATCGAGGCTCATATTGACTCAGAACCTTGTCTTAGCTTATCTTATCTCATAAAATCCTAGTTACTTGCATCATCAAAACTTATCTCAATTCCTCAAAACTGAACTTAAGTCATCAAAGACAAACATATACTATCATAAACCTTCTTATATCATCTATATAAGACTTAGATCATATCATCAAAACTAATTTCATCTATTACATCTATCATATATTCCAACAAGGCTCTAGACATCTAATCAAAAACTACTCTTTCTTCTAGACTGAAGTCATACACTTTCACTTTGGTTGCATGACCACCTCCTACTTGTACATGTGTGGGGACACAATTTTGTTATACATATATACATAATAAAATATTATATAGTTTTTCTCCGATAAAACAAACATCATAGAAAACTATCAAGGTTTGATTCGATTGGAATCAAAAACCAAATACAAAAAATGAGTGTCCCACACACAGTAGAGAGTACAATGCCATGAAAACTAGTGAAAAGGGTGAGAACATGGTGTAGACTGGTGTAGCTACCCAAAACATAGATGTATCATATGTCAAAGGTTTATCTCCCCATGATGTACGTCATTTCCAAATAATGCAACGTCTCATACTGCTGCACTATTCGGAAAGAACGACATCTAAGGACTTGTTGTACAACAAGAACTAGTCTAGATCTAGTTCTCAGACATCTAGGTGCTAACCTAGATGCTAGGTCAGATCTAGTCTCTAAAAGATGACGAATCTAACTCTAAAGACTATTAAGTGCAAGGTTCTTTATTTTCATTTTGAGTTTCATAATGAGAAAATGCCAGGCTTTGCTATTGTTCATGCTCTAATACCACCTGTAACGTCCTCAGATTTGGTAAAACTTAATCTGATGTGTGACGTCCAAATTGAAACCCTCACCTCAGTGAGAATCCCAATTTGAACACCCCACACTAGGCTAAGAAGAAGAAAATCAAGGGAGTCAGAAGGAAACAATCATTATCACATGCACATGAACAATAATAAAACCATACAACACATGCTCACCATTCAACATATAATTACAACATAAATTGTTAAAATGGTTGATATTACACATTGAAAAACAAACTCTACATATACATCTACTACCACTAACAACAGGATCATAAGAAAACAGGTTCACATGTACATCATCTCACCACACAACTCTCAACTATCCTGGTCTTTAAGATCATATGCCCACATACCTAAACAAAAGATTACCTGCGGTATATGTCAACACAATATTCAAGAATATTGTACTGAGTACACCTACGTGTCTTTTATATACCTCTCATTATATCTTGGAAATAAGATAAAACTAATACTTGTCTTTTATAAAAAAATATAATAAAAAAAAGTCTATACATGAACAAAGATGTTCATTAACAAAAGAGAATACATATTTTAAGCGCATTTTCCATTATATGTTCATGCATCTTCCTACCAATGCGAAAGATGCATCCAGGCCTCATGATCTACTTACCAAAGAGATAGATCATTGTACATGTGATCTTCTTACCAAAGAGATAGATCGCTCACTAGCACTATGCTTACCAAAGAGATATAATGCTTTCATATAATGGAACAAATATATTATGTTTCATGTGTTCATAACAATAAGTATGGTAAATCAAGCAACATATCATACCAGAAAAATCTTTTCATCTAATCTCATATGCCGAGTATTTTACTACACATATAACACAAGCATATTGTATAATGAGCCAAGTAAGTGGTAATGGCATACCTTGATCAAGAGGCAATCTAAACCACATATTCATGATGTCATCTATATCTTTATTAAACCTAATTAAGACAAGATCACATATCACAATCAAGTTCTTATCCTCTTACATATCATCTTAACCCTAATTATGTCCATTAGGGTTTAGCTTTGTTCATTAGGATATGTGCATCATTACTTCCATTCTTTTCTTAGATTTGTCTTACTGATGTCATTGTCTAGATCATTTCCTCATAATAGGGTTCAACATTTGAATATCAGATTCCATATCATTTTGGGCATATATTAACCGTAGATTATATTCATTAAGCATATTAGGGTTACAACCCTTATATTAAGGATGCTCTTCATATAACATGAATTCTATGCATATAACTGATATCATAGTTCCACATTAGGTTCCAGTTACCGATATTAGGGTGTTCTGTAAATTTCATCATTTATTGAGCATGTAAGTATTCATTACATTTTATTTAGGGTTATTAGCCCCAATTATCCATATTAATCAAATTACATGATTTCATGCATCAACATGACCATATCTAACATCATATGAATTATAAACATGAATATGTACTTACTGACATTTTTCCATAATATTATATCATCATTTAATATTTATTACTCATGAATTAAGCATTAAACATCTTATAAGATATCACTAATATTAAAGCATTTAAATCATGGTATTATGCTTCCATATTGTTCTACGCATTTTTCTTGCAATTTTGGTACCTTATTTGCATTTGTTTGATAATCGTACTAATTACTATGAATTATACAAGATCTGGGCATTTTTAAGATAATTACCTTTTTCGACCAATCTAGCGTCGCCACGTGGCAGTTGGGCTAGCACGCACCCTTTGCTTGTTGTGGGCCGGTCCATGGTTGGTTTGTTGTGAGCCAGAAGGTTCAGGGGCTGGGTCACTTGGTCTGGGTCGGGTTCAGGACTCTAGAATTGATCCTCCTTTCTTTCTTCATCTCCTTGTATTCTCAATTGACACGCGAGTCTCCTGGGACTCTGTTTTGGGCAAGCACCACCGAGAGGTTCTCTTCCGACGAGAAATAGAAGTAGATTTGTGTCTCCTTGTGGAAGGATGAAGGGTCCATCAACTTTGTTGTGGTCTTGCAGACCTCCTCGGCTCCTCGATTTCTCATCCATGTCTCCAAGCCCTACCATCCCCAAGCTCGCAGCCGCTTCCTCCCACCGCGGCGGAGAAAAAGAGGTGAGAAGCATCCACACTAGAAACCATCCATTTCAAACCCCAATTAGCACCTCAAATCTCTTAGAAATTCATGCCACCACCCACACAATATCAAGAAGGTCTCATGGACCACCCCCGAGCTTGGTCCCCTTCTCCTGATAAGATGGAGTTGGTCTGCCAGTAGTACTACGCAACAGGACTCGAAAACATGCCCAAGAGATCCACCTAACCTCGACCTTCTTTTCCCCACTCTCATATTCTTTAAAACCACCTTCTATCTCCCTTCTCTACTCATGGCTACCACCTTCTCGCAACTGTGGAGAGATAGTGGAAAAGGGTGGATCGTTCTCCCTCTATCTTTCACCAAATGCCACGAGTGAATAGTTAGGGTACTCCTTATGGCGATTCAAGATTAACTGCTTGGTCACGTCCTCTATTCGACGGTTTGAGATCGTGGAGGCATGGATGTTTGCATGTCTCACTGCTCCATGACTCCTCCAGACCCAGAGGTTGGAGATTATCTCATTGTCGCCTAAAGTACATCCAGTGGCTGTGAAAGAACCTACATAATAAGGGATCTGTGGCTCACTAATGTAGGTAGTCTCGGCCACTGTATTAGTGTTGTGTGGTTTCCGCATCAACTTTTCACATGTTTTCACACATAAATTCAGTTCATTTTGTTCTCATTTAGCCTCTATTCATATTACTCTTTCCACCGTTTTGTTATTTTGCTTATCACATGATATGTATTGTAGATTTGCATCAAAAGGATCAAATTATAGATAGACAAACTCAAATTCATCATTATTGAGACTTTTCCATGCCTATCATACATGCAAATATTTAATTCTGCTGAAATTAGAGATAGGAAGATGACCTATTACTTCAGACTCTGAAGAAAAGTACACGACGTATCCACAAAAGACACGACGTGTACCTTGGAATTTAGAACCGAGTCTAACCTTTCTGGTAATGTACATGGCTTATATTAAATCAGCAACACCGTGTGCTTCACACTCAGAAACAACTACCGGAGATAGGACACACCATGTCCGGAGAAAGACATGTCGTGTGCCTGTTAGTTTCAGCAATTTTCAAATACGACTCCTTTCATATTAAAACATGAAACCACTCTATGGAGCAGTTCTCTAGGGTCATTATTTCAAATTCTTTTGTCCTAGATAAGGCTAGAGCAAAGAGGGAAATTTTTTAGGTGGAAGAATGTGGTTTCTTGCTAAAGAACCCCATTCTTCTTCTTTTCTTCTCCAATCTTCTACTCCATGGTGTAGTAGAGCTTCTCCACTCCACAAAGCATCTTGGGAGAGAGGTTTATCCAGTTTGGAGTAGTTGTAAGAGTGGGATTTCATGCTAAAGCTAGAATTCTACTCCTCTTGGGTTACACCTTGGGTTTTCTTAGCTTTTACTTCTATAAGTCATGTTGAACTCTGAAATTTCTGTGCAATTTCTGTTGTATACTATTATGGATGAGTAGTTTCCTTTTCATGGACATGGGAGAGTATCTCCCATGTCATAGCATGTATGGAACATGATAATTTCGTACTAAATGCTATGTTTCTTGTTTTTCCACCTTGTGAGTACCAGTTTCTTCTTTTATGCATATATGGCTGGCCACCTTATGTGTATGTTTTATGCTCTTTTACTTGATCTGAGAAGATTTGTAGGAGAGTAAGGAGGTATTCTCTTGGCACTTCCTTCTTTACCACAAGAGTGGAAATTATGGAGTTGAGTAGTAGGTTTGTGATCCAAAATGAAATTCATACATGGGAATGTTGAATTGAGTTAGGATCATTGTACTTGCACCGAGAGGTGAAGTGCAACATATAACACTCCTTTAAAACAAGTGCTTAGTATGTTTAAATTTTGCACTCTTGTTCTATGCTATGATATGTAGATGAAATCCTAAGTCCAAGATACTTCTAATTCTGAATTTTAATCTCTTTTAGTAAACCATTTACTATTTGCTTAATTTTGAAATTTTCTAGTTTAATCAACCAATTCCACTTTTAAAATGGTCTAGATTGTTGAACCTTAGCATTGTTGCATTTAGTTAATTGCTTAATCTCCTTGTGTTTGACCTTGACTATGACTACTTTCGTATACTTGTGAAAATTGGCTAGTTGAGTAAAAGATCTTTCTTAAGATTGAAACTCGTTAGTGTAACAAACCAACAAGTTTATGGCATCATTCGTAGGGAGATACGGTTAATATAATTATAGTAACAAGTGCTAACTAGTATTCGAGACTTGATCATCATTTCCATTTTCAAATTTCCATATACCTTTTAGTTGTGTTCTCAATTTCTCTTGCTATTTTTTAGGTTGTATGTGTCGCTCGCAAAGAGGTTTTCAAACGTCTGTGTTGTTAGACCTTGAGAGTGAGTGCACTATTTCAAGCTTAAGAAGATCAAGAAGAGTAGAACAACCACTGCTAAGAGGTGTTCCAACATCATCACCATCACCATTTTCTTCATCTTTTGAAGAAGCTACACTAAGGGATCCAACGATGGAAGACGACCGTCCTTTGAAGGATTTTGCAATGTCGGTCGCCACAAATATTTGTGGAGCCATTGACCTACCTACAGTTGAAGCGAACAATTTCTCTAATGTTCCTTCTATGATGCAAATGATACAGCAGAACTGCTTCAGAGGTACAGTCAATGAAGATCCAAATCTTCATGTGGTTGAGTTCTTTGGTATATGAATACTTTCAAAATCAGTGGTGTATCCACCAAAAGACTGAGGCTAATGCTATTTCCTTTCACCCTAAGAGACAAAGCCAAGGTGTGGCTTTTGTCTCTTCCATAAAATTTGATCAAAAGATGGGACCAACTTCTAAATGCATTCCTTACAAATTATTTCCCGCCGAGCAAGAGAGCCCAGCTAAGAAATCATTTGTCCAACTTCTCTCAAAATGATGGAGAAACTTTGTATGATACATGGGAGCAGTTTAAGGACCTTCAACGTCTTTGCCCTCACCATGGGTTGACCAACTGGCTGCTACTCCAAATATTCTATAGTGGACTATTCTACAACACCCGGATGACATTGGATGCTATAGGTAATGGAGCATTGATGACTAAGTCATTAGAGACATAGCCCTCAACCATTGCCAATGGGGATTAGATAGGAGAGAACAATCATGTTCTACAACTAGTTCTGCAGCCGAGAAACAAGGAGGGAAGCATAATGTTGACGTCGTTGACTTAATTGCTTCTAAACTTGATATTCTTACACAAAAGTTTGAGAAGATCACTACATTGCAAATCCAATCAGCTGAAGTGATATGTGAAGCTTATGGGAATTCTGGACATACTTCTTCATGCTTTGCTCCTAATATGAATGAAGGGAGCCTTAAACAAGCCAATGTTGTTGGGATGCAGGGGAACAAGTAGTACAATGCCTATTCCAACACCTACAATCTGGGATGGAGAGATCATCCTAATTTCTCCTACTGAAACACAAGCAATGCTCAGAATTTCCAACATGGACAACAACAATCGCAGCAACAACAAAACTTCAACCAGTAAAACAATAGGAATCCACCAGGATTCAACAACAACAGGGGTTACCAACAGTAACAACAACCCCAAAGTTCTTCCTTGGAGGCCATGATGTAGAAATTTCTCTCCACGTAGATGTAGTAGAATGAAGATTTAAGGGGCAACGACAAGCTCTTGAAGGATGTGATTGCCCAACTCTCTGCCAATGTGGATGGCATTTCCACTCACACAAGGATGTTGGAAAACCAGATTGCCCAACAAGCCTTGTCGCAACAAAAGAACACCCAATATGGTTCTCTTCCAAGTCAACCGGAGGTAAATCCAAGACAATAAGCAAATGCCATCACCTTGAGAAGTGGAACTGAAATCCACAGACCTTCTCCACCCAAGGAGAAGAGTGTAGAGATCGTCGATGAAGAGAAGCTTGACACCCCTATGAGTAACAAAGGTAAAGATATAACTGAGGTACCATCTTCTGTTAAAGTTAATGCACCATTTCTATAGAGGTTTGTAAACATGAAGGAGGACTCAAAGTTTAGGAAGTTTATGGCCATTCTAAACAAACTCCATATCAATCTTCCACTAGTTGAGGTTATTGTAGAAATGTCATCATATGCTAAATTCCTTAAAGACATCCTCACCAAGAAGAGGAAGGTATACCAAGTGGAGACTCTGATGCTTTCTGAAAGAATCAGTTCTATCATTCAAAATCGACTTCCTGAGCAGATGGATGACTTGGGATCCTTCACTCTACCATGCAAGATCAACAATACCACTTTTTACAAAGGTCTTATAGACCTTAGAGCTACTATCGATTTCATCTTGTCTACCCTGTGGCAAGAGATAGATCTTGGAGATCTAAAGGCTATAAAGATGGCTATTGAACTGGCCGATCATTCCATCAAATACCCCAAAGGTATCATGGAAGATGTGCTAGTGCAGATTGATAAACTTTATATTCCTTGTGATTTTGTAGTGTTAGACATGGTAGAAGTTCCTTCCAACCCCATTCTTTTTGGGAGGCCCTTTCTGAGAACTGTTGGATGCCTAGTTGATGTTCGTGAAGGAAAACTCACACTCTGAATTGGCGATGAAGCCATGGAATTTTCTTTATATGATGTTATAAAAGCACCCTCTCGCGTAGAAGAAATTTATTATGGACTCTATTGATTCTGTTGTACAAGAAGATCATGATGTTTTCAATTTGATACTGAACTACTGTGATCATGATGAAGGTATTAATAATGGATCTAAAAATTCTGAGGTATTTTCTATTGCCCACTCAGATGCTACTGAAGAATACACTCTAATTGTTGATGACAAAGCCAAAGACAATACAATCGGGAGAAAGGTAGAACTTAAAGCCCTTTCACCAGGGATAAGGTATGCATTTCTTGATTGTGACTATACTTCTCATGTAATAATCAATAATGAGTTAACCAATGAACAAGTAAGTAAATTACTTGTCAAATTGTGTTATTATAAAGACATTATTGGTTACTCTATCAATGATTTGAAAGGCATTCATCCCTCTATTTGTATGCACCAAATAAATATGAAGGATGATGCTAAACCCACCAGTGAACCACCTAGACGCTTAAATCAAAATATGCTTGAGGTGGTAAAAAAGGAAATCTTTAAGTTGGTTGATGTCGGTATCATCTATCATATAAGTGACAACCCTTGGGTTAGTATCACCCACATGGTACCTAAGAAGGGGGGTGTAACTGTAATCAAGGGAGACAATGATGAGTTGATTCAAACACATATTGTCACGGGTTGGCATATGCGTATTGACTATCGGCGTTTGAACAAAGCGACCCAAAAGGACCATTTTCCGTTGTTGTTTATCGACTTAATGCTTGAACGCCTTGCAAAACACTCTTATTTCTATTACTTAGATGGGTATTCCAGGTTTTTCCATCTTCTTATCTACCTTCTTGACCAAGAGAAAACCACTTTCACATGCACGTATGGAACTTATGCATCGATGTATGCCCTTTGTCCTTTGCAACGCTCCTGCGACGTTTCAACGATGCATGATGGCTATTTTTTCTGATTTAATTGAAAACATAATGGAAATTTTTATGGATGATTTTAGTGTTTATGGATATTCATTTGATCAATGTTTATGCAACCTATCATTAGTCTTAGCCCGTAGTAAAGAGGTTAACCTAGTACGAAACTGGGAGAAGTGCCATTTCATGGTACAATCCGGTGTAGTATTAGGTCATGTTGTGTCTAACAAGGGTATTGAGGTTGATAGGGCCATGGTGGAAGCTATTGAAAAAATGTCTACTCCTTCTTTAGTCAAAGACATTCATAGTTTCTTTGGTCATGTAGGTTTCTATAGAAGATTTATTAAAGATTTCTCCAAAATTGTAAATCCATTGTGTTCCTTACTTTCCAAGGACGCTGAATTCATATTCAATGATGAATGCCATACCGCCTTCACCAAGCTAAAGGAAGCTCTTATTTCTGCACCAATCATTCAACCACCGGACTCGAACACTCCATATGAACTGATGTGTAACACAAGTGACTATGTAGTGGGGGGCAATTCTAGGTCAAAGGAAAGATAAGAAGCTTCATGCGATATACAATGCAAGCAAGACCATAGATGTAGCACAAATAAATTACACAACCATAGAAAAGGAGATGCTTGATATAGTGTATGCCTTCGACAAATTTCGATAGTATTTGGTGGGATCTAAGGTGATTGTATACACAGATCATGTTGCCATTAAGTATTTTCTCAATAAAAAGGATGCAAAACCTCATCTTACCCGTTGGATATTGCTTCTGCAAGATTTTGATCTTGAAATCTGACATAAGAAAGGGACGAAGAATAATGTTGCCGATCACCTTTCTAGATTGACTACAGATGTTGGAGATTGTTTGCCTATTGAGGATCATTTTTCCATCGAGAAGCTTTATGCACTATCATCCTCCCAAGTGCCATGGTTTGCAGACATTGCAAATTTCCTTAATATAGGACAACTGTCGTCAGGTTTGACATACCAGAAAAAGAAGAAGTTCTTCCATGGCAAAGTTTTACTATTTGAACGACCCCTTATCTTTCAAACATGGGAATGATGGACTAATTCGATGGTGTTTCACTAAAGAAGAGATTGCAACCATTATTTTTGAATGTCATGCCTCTCCTTACGGATGTTACTTTGGAGGAGAGAAGACTGTAGCAAAGATCCTATAGGCTAGTTTATATTGGCCAACATTGTTTAAAGATGTCAATCTGTTTCTCAAAGCTTGTGACAAATATCAAAGAACCATAGGAATTTCTAGATGTGATGATATGCCTCTTAACTCTTTCTTGGAGATTGAGGTATTCGACGTATGGGGAGTTGATTACATGGGACCATTCCCATCTTCTTGTGGCTACCAATATATTCTAGTCACTGTTGAGTACGTATCTAAATGGGTTGGGGCCATCCCAACCCAAGCACCGGATGCAAAATCAGTAGTTAATCTCTTTTAGAAAATCATCTTCCCTCACTTTGGTGTTCTTAGAGCTGTAATCTTTTATGGTGGCATGCATTTTGTTGAGAAGAAATTCAACAACCTTCTTTCTAAGTATGGAGTCACACATAAAGTATCTACGCCCTACCATCCTCAAACTTTCAGGCAAGTAGAAGTCTCCAACTGGCAACTGAAAAGTATTCTAGAGAAGACAGTGTCTAGCTCAAGGAAAAATTGGGCATTAAAGATAGATGACACACTATCGGCATACCATATGGCTTACAAGACCATCATAGGCACAACCCCATTTAAATTGATATATGGTAAATCTTACCATCTTCTGCTGGAGCTAGAACAACGAGCTCTATGGGCTATCAAGTTCCTAAATTTTGACATGAAGAAGGATGGTGTGAAGTGTCTTTTGCAGCTGCAAGAACTGGAAGAGCTACGGCTTGATGCATATGAAAATGCAAAGGCTCTACAAAGAAAGAACTAAGATGTGGCATGATAAGAGAATTCGGAGGAAGCATTTCAAAGAGGGAGACAAAGTGTTGATGTTCAACTCAAGACTTAGGCTATTTCCTGGAAAACTAAAGTCAAAGTGGTCTGACCCTTTTCTCATATTGAAGATTTTTCCTTATGGATCTATTGAATTACAAGGCAAGGATGGAGCATTCAAAGTAAATGGGCAACATTGCAAGCTGTATACCTCAGGGGATGAAGTTCACACGGGAGTTTATTGCTCCCTTAAAGATGCATGAAAGACAATTGAAGAGTCTCACTCCGGACTCTAAATGGAGGACCCCATTGGAGTTGAATCCACATTAGGATAGATTTTGTTTCTAGTCATTTGAGTCAAAAACACTCTTTAGTTTCATAAATAAGCTTGTCATGGATGAATGTAATAATTTAGACAATTCTATTGCATATCTGTTATTAATTCTATGTTGACAAAAGCTATTTTCTACAGAAACTATAGAAGACACGACATGTCTTAATTAAGACATGGCGTGTCTATACTTCTAGAAACACAACAAATGAGTTATATCTCAAGGTACATGACATGTCTTTATTTGACACGTCATGTCACTGATCAGCAGATACAAGTTCTCCTCAACCTGGTAAAGTACATGACATGTTCTAATTTAGAAACGACGTGTCCCCAAGTAGAAAACAGAGGCAAAAGGAATTTTGGAAAAACACACAACATGTCTTTATTTGCACACGCCGTGTTCTGAAGAAGAAAAGGAAACGTCAAGTATTCTGAAAAAGTACACGTCATGTCCTACATTAGACATGACATGTATTGCAGTAGAAGGAGAAGGCATGAGCTATCTGGAAAAAGTACACTATGTGTCTTTATTAGCACACGTCGTGTAGTTATTAGTGAAAATGGGCATTTTGAAATTCTAGAAAGTCACATGACGTGTTCAAATAAAAATATGTTGTGTCTTTTATTATAGAAAGGGAGTTCTAAAAAGACACACAGTGTGTCTTTAATCGGACACGTCGTGTCTTTTAAAAAAAATGTAGGGTTTTAACCCAGCACACGATTGACCCTCTCACTCACACTCTCCTTCGAGCTGCGTGAGCCTCCAGAGCTACCATGTGCCCTAGCCCTCTGCCTCCTTGCTGTCGTGTGCCCTAGCAAAACCAAGCACCGCCATTGTGCTGTGTTTTTCAGTTGTATCTCCTTCTTCCTCAAGCTAGCAGCTAAGTCACTATCATGTTCTTTACTTACGGTGTTTCTACCTTGAGCTACAAGTGTCACCGCAATTTCTTTCTCTTTCTCATTGTGTGCCCTAGCACAAGGGGCTATTGTCCGTCAAGCTTCCACCACAATCGGCTGTAAAGTAGTGAATAGAAGCAAGCAATGTCTTCTTCATCTTAATCACGCTGCCAACATATTCTCCTATAAGGGTGTGAGCAAGGGATCCTGCATTCTCCTCTCATCTTCTCCTATAAGGGTGTGGACAAGAAGAAGTGATATAGCTCTCTCCTTCATCTCACAAGGTCCTTCACCAACCAAGCTATTCAACCACCGTCACCATCCTCCATTCCTTTTTCCCCAAAAATTGCAGTCGTCGCGACCTGCAGAATTCCGCAGAACAACAAGCACATGACGTGTTCCGTTTTGCACATGTCATGTGTAACACAGTCTCATCCGTTCTTCTATTTTAGGCACACATCATTTTCATTCTAACACACGACATGTATTAGTCTGTCAGCAACACATATGGCTCCATTCAAGTAAACTAGCAACCGCAAGCACGGCGCCAGCTCCTCCCAAGCGTCGGGATACATCTCAGCTACATAGTTTCGGGTCACCCCCGAAGAAGACCCGACATACCATAACCTAATTGCAAGGAGAGTTATTCCTTCTTGGTTTACTTGCCAACAGACGATGATGACTCTAGGCTTCAAGGATGAAGTCCTCATGTGCCTACATGACCTAGGGTTGAGCTACATCTACCTTATGGTATCAAACACTTACCCCCATCGCGTATATGAGTTTTTGACGACACTCGTCAGTGAGCAAGACCCACAGAAGAAGCTCGAGCCCTTTGGTATTATACATTTTAGGCTTTTGGGTCGTACTTTTAAACTCACATTTAATCATTTTTATAAGTTTTTGGAGTGTCATTATGATGGCTCAATTAGTTACCCGCCTAGCTTTTCATAGTGACGAGCTTTGGTTCAAGATATCTGATAAGGACCACCATGAAGCAACAACAGCTAGGGCATTCATTATCCACAACCCTATCTTCCAGTATATTCATCGCCTTCTTAGTACCAGGGTTTTTTCCAAGAAGGAAACACAAGAGGTTGTTAGGAAGCAACATCTCTTCTTCTTATGGGGAATGATGTATGAGCATGGAATTAATGATAATTTCTATATTCTTCAATGTTTCCTTGACATCAAGAAGGTGAAGAAGAGGGACGTCGGAGACATAATGTGTGGCGGTTTAATTACTTTGATTGTACAGAAACTTGAGGTTATTTTGGCAGGGCTTGAGGCTGCACTAGGTAGAAACCTAGTAGATATTCAGTATCTTTTCTCTGCAGGGTTGATCAAAAAGATTCCCAACTGTGACAACAAGTTCTGTTAGTTCTTTGATGATGATCAGTACATTGACATTCCAGATCCTAAGAATTTCACCCAGGAGAAAAAGGATAATTGGAAATGTGTGCTAAATGTTGATGAGGAAGGAGACACAGCTAGAGCTACTGATGATACTGGGGTAGGTCCTTCAACCCCTTCTACTTCTTCTGCTCCACTGCCACCCTCCACCAGCACCCAGACGGAGTATTCCTGGGTGATGCCTGGTGTCAGGCATCTGTACGGCTATGTGTAGCAGCGGTTTGATGACATCGACGACTGCCTGGATTTGATGGACACACAGTATATTGTGATGCACGACATGGTCCACCTAAAGGATTCATGGCACATCTCACAGGGCCACTACTCCATCCCATAGCCATATCAGCTACCACCGCAATAGCTAGAGTCTGCCCTGCAACCCACTTCGATGGATGTCTTGGAGGATGATCTTGTCAGCTAGTTCTTCTAGACTGACCACGGGGGCACTGACCCCTCTTATTGATTTACACCCATGCAGGTATCTGGTTGTTACCTTCATGAGCTCTATTGATGCAGTGAGGACACTATAGATATCAAGCTTTGAGGAGGTGTAATCATCCCGTAATTTAGTTTCTATTTCATTTTCTTTTGCCCTTTGCTTTTGTTGGTCATGTCAGTCTTTTATTTCAATATTTTATGTTCATGTTTTGTATTTCCCTTCATGCCAAGTTTAGTATGAAATGAGAATATTTTGATAGAATGAACTTTTGCACCTTGTATGCTTGAACTACCTTGTACCTTATTTTTATTTTGGCCATATGAAAGAATTAGTAAAGAGCATGCATGAATCAAATGGGAAATGAAATTCCCCATGTACATGATCATGGTTTATAATTGTAGCTTGAACTCTCAATTTTCACATCTTTGATTGCTAAATACATGTAACAGTCTCAAACTTTAGCAAATAAACCAACTCTACTACAATGTTCAGAATACATGATACCCTTGCCAAATTTTTAGTGCATATACAACCAATTTTTTAGTGAAAAAATACAAAAATTATGAATGGAATCTTGTTAACTTAACTTTCTCGTTGACACCCTTGTGTTGTGCAAAAATATCTTTTATCTTTTTCTCACTTTACCCAATAAAAGATGGAAAATAGCCCACATATCATGCTAGCCTAGTGTGAGTCTGATCCGGCAATGATAGTTAGGTGGTATGAAAATCAAAAGAGGGTAAATTTAACACCCCAACCGACACTCCAAGTGTGTGAAAGCCTAAATTAGCAACTGAGTGTCGGAATCCCAAAAATCAATTGTCATATCTTTTGGGAAGAGAACTCAACTAAGATTGTTAAAGTTAGCTAAGATTTCATCATAACATCCATAATAGCTAAAACATTTTGTGTTGTACATCCACTAGTTGTTTGGCTCTATTATCCAAAACCTATTTAGTGTTGTTTAGTTGATTGTTTCCCTTAATTTGTGACCACCTTTGATGAACTAAAACTTCTCTATCTTTGATGTTTAAATTGAGACAATGGCTATGAAAATAAACCTAAGGTGCATGATGGGTTCAGTTTTTTGCATATCCTCATTTCATTTAATCCATGCATGAGCTAGAATATTCCTTCATTTGTGTGGTTATGCTCTTTTTTCTTGAGGAAAAGAAATAGTTCAAGCTTAGGAGGATTTGTTGTGTGGTTTCCACATCAACTTTTCACATGTTTTCACACATAAATTCAGTTCATTTTGTTCCCATTTAGCCGCAATTCATATTATTCTTGCCACCTTTTTGTTATTTTGCTTATCACATGATATGTATTGTAGATTTGCATCAAAAGGATAAAATTGGAGATAGACAAACTCAAATTCATCATTATTGAGACTTCTCCCCATCTTGTAGAAATTCAAAAATTTAATTCTACTAAAACAACAATGCACACGGCATATCTTATTTAAGACGTGGCATGTGCATTTCCAGACAGCCTATTACTTTAGACTCTGAAGAAAAGTACACGGCGTGTCCACAAAAGACACGATGTGTAAATGAGAATTCAGAACTGAGTCTAACCTTTCTGGTAACGTACATGGCATGTATTAAATCAGACATGTTGTGTGATTCACACTCAGAAACAACTGCCGGAAACAGGACACACTGTGTCCAGAGAAAGACACGTTGTGTGCCTATCAGTTTCAACAATTTTTAAATATGACTTCTTTCATTTTAAAAGATGAAACAACTCTATGGAGCAGTTATCCGGGGTCATTATTCGAAACTCTTTCATCCCATAGCAAAGCTAGAGCAAGGAGGGAAATTTTGGATGTGGAAGAAGGTGGTTTCTTTCTAAAAAAACCCCATTCTTCCTCTTTTCTTCTCCAATCTTCTTCTTCAAGGTGCAGAAGAGCTTCTCCATTCCACAAAGCTTCATGGGAGAGAGGTTTGTCCATTTTGTAGCAGATGTAAGAGTGGGATTTCGTGTTAAAGTTGGAATTCTACTCCTCTTGGGTTACACCTTGGGTTTTCTTAGCTTTTCCTTCTCTAAGTCATGTTGAACTCTGAAATTTATGTGCAATTTCTGTTGTACACTATTATGGACGAGTAGTTTCCTTTTCTTGGACATGGGAGAGTATCTCCCATGTCATAGCATGTATGGAACATGACAATTTCATACTAAATGCTATGTTTCTTGTTTTTCCACCTTTTGAGTATCAGTTTCTTCTTTTCTGCATGTATGGTTGGCCACCTTATGTGTATATTTTATGCTCTTTTACTTGATCTGAGAAGATAGATAGGAGAGTAAGGAGATATTCTCTTGGCAACTCCTTCTTTACCACGAGAGAGGAAATTATGGAGTTGAGGAGTAGGTTTGTGATTTAAAATGAAATTCATACATGGGAATGTTGAATTGAGTTAGGATTGTTGTACTTGCACTGAGAGGTGAAGTGCAGCATACCACTTTCCTTTAAAACAAGTGCTTAGTATGTTTAAATTTCATGCTCTAGTTCTATGATATGATATGTGGATGAAATCCTAAGTCCAAGATACTTCTAATTCTAAATTTTAATATCTTTTAGTAAACCATTAACTGTTTGCTTAATTCTGAAATTTTCTTATTTAATCAACCAATTTCACTTTTAAAATGGTCTAGATTGTTGAACCTTAGCATTGTTTCATTTAGTTCATTGCTTAAGCTCCTTGTGTTCGACCTTGATTATGACTACTTCTGTATACTTGCGGAAATTGGTTAGTTGAGTAAAAGATCTTTCTTAAGATTGAAACTCGTTAGTGTAACAAACCAACAATTAGTCATGAATGACTAAGATTTGGGAACACATCCCGCTCTCAATGAAAGGGGTACATGACACCCTATTTGATCAACTACTTAGGCTAATATAACAATAACCTTAGTCTAAAATACCTCAATATATGCATATTATTTCACAAATTTCAAACCTTCATAACTTCTTCTAGGAATATCCAAATGCCATAAAATTTTATCCATAGATTTACTACCTCTAAAGTACCTTCCACTCAAATTTTGTGACAAAACTCAGCTATTAGATCATCCAACTAAATACTTCAAAAAGACATAATGTTTGGGATATTAACCTTGAAATCAACATCAATCAACACTCAAACTTCACAAAACCCCTTAGAAACCTCAATTTAAGTCAAACTCACAAGATTCACTTGTATTATTAAATATTTAGAGATTCCCAAAAATTTAGTCCATCACAAAAGGAAAAGGGGCCCATGTAATATATCCCCCAAACATCAAATATCTCAAGTTTGCTCCATCAATTCTTTGGAATTTGGTCTCTCTTGTAAAGACCACCAGATCTTTGAAATTTATCATAATTAAGGATTAATTCATAACATGCCTTAAACATGGTAGGCAAGAATAACCACATTGGAGTACTTTGTGGGACGTCTTCTAAGAGCTCATATGACCTCATGTAGGGTCAGAGTGGCACTGCATAAGGATGCATGGGCTTCTTCTTCAATGGAACATCTATGAAAGTGTTCGTCGGCACAAAGTTTAAATAGGTAGGGATAATTCCAATAGATGTTTTTTACATTATGCAAGAATTTTGCATTTGCATGTCTTTTATATTCTAAATGCAAGATACTAGCTGATGCAGCCCTATTTTAGGGCTCCATCTTGTTTCTTTTTGCATCTTAATCTCATCTACACATCTTAGAATGCAAGTAAATTTCCCTAATGTGTGACTTAATATCAAATGCACCTATGGTTACTTTTATGTGTTTTTCAAACATTTGCATTATGCATTGGATGAAAAGGAGAGAGAGGATCCTTGGGTTTCTACACCCCAAGATTGGACCTAGATCATGTCTATGCATCCCATTGATGAGAGAAATATGTTCAAAGAAAAGAGTAGTTTTTGAAGGATTTTGGAGCAAAAACATGCAGTTGGGCCCTCAAATGGGACGTGGGACAATGGCACGGTCATTGCCAAAATGCTCCAAATAACAAGTTGATTCCAAGCTACATCAACTCAGCCACCATGGTCCTGGCCATCAATACAGTCATGGCACTTCAGAGCCACCACGCTCGTGGAAGCCACTGTGATCATGGTGAGGAGCACCCACAATGGTGTGCTTCATCAAAATGCATGTAGCCACTTCAACCAACACGGCCATGCCAGATGACACGCCTGTGACATCCATCGCCCACCATGTTCATGGTGGCCACCATAGTCATGCCATTGGCCTGACAAAACCATCCTCCAAAATGTCATTTCACCCCATATTTACCTCACTCGTTGTTGTCCACCATGGCCATGTTCACTCTGCTCCACCAAGGTCGTGGTGTCCAGCAGCCCGAGTACAATTTTTACACAATTTTACTCAAACTACCCCCACTTAACCTAGTGCTTCCCCACCACCTATATATATCTAGGTGGAAGCTATAGCACGAGGTTACAATCCACTATCATTCATTTCTACCTTGCTTAGTGCATTCAACAGATCTCACCTACTCCCATCCACCTCCATTTTAATTCTACCTTCACCCCAAAATCCTAGTTTTCTCAGGTTTTGTCCGCTTCCACCCTCCATCCCATGCCCTTTTTCTATGAAGGAGGGAGGAATTCAAGCTCTTTCTACTGGAGGTGAAGAAGTAGAAGATCTCCCATAAGCTCATGGCTTTTCTCTCTTATTCTACCTCTTCTTTTACTATTTTTGGCACTATGAGTACCTAAGCCTTTTGCGATGGGTTGTTTGGTTTTAAAATGATATTTTGATACCATGTTGGGGAAATATAACTTGTAAATTATATTATTTCATTCTATGAAGATTGATTTCTACTTCTATCTCATATTCCATGTTGCTTCTTATGTCTTGTGCTTTAAAACATGGATTACTTGTTGTTTTATGCTTGAAACCACCTAAGTCTGGTAGAAGATGGCATATGTGAGGCTTCTTGGGATTTTTTCCTAGGTCCAACCAGTGGATCCATAGCTACCACCCAATCTTCCCACACATATATCCCTTCCCCTACTCCTAGGTGTGAGATCTAAGTAGCTATTGTAGGATTGTTTAGTGTAATTCCCTAGGAGCTCAATAAAACCTAGATGGTGAGTAATGTGAGGTGAAATACCCCCAACCTATACTCCTCATTCGTACATTTGGCTCCCAACTACACTAAGCATTCTCACCTTGAAACCTAGATTAGTGAAATCCAATTGAAATTTCTCCTATCCTTGGTCCAATAGAGCCTCATAAGGCTAGAGAGGGTGTGCAAGTTCCATCCATGGCCAACCAATAGCCTAGGGTGATTCCATTGCATTTGGCTACTTGTTTGGCTTAAAAATCTAGAATGGTTAATTAGGTTTTGCATGGTCTATTCCCCCAAACTAATATCTCATTATCACTACCCCAAATGGCCCACCTCTCCTTAACATGCATTTAAAACCCAATTGTTGTCTTTGCTAGTTCATGCTAATTTAGTTGATTTTTGAGTTTCTTTGTTAGTCAATTGCCTTGTTTTGGATAGTTAGGACCTTCTTGAGTAGTTAGTTCTCATTTAATCTTTCTAGTTGGTGATAATCTAGGTCATTAATTGCTTTGGTGTCTAATTTTGTTATCTAGTATAGGTTAGTCTTAGTCTCTTCATCTTCTTCACTTAGTGGCTTTTCTTTGTTAGATAGAAATAACTTGTCTAGGGTTAATTTAAGGTTTTACTTGTTTTTCTTCCTTTCTTATTTTCTTACAAGAACCTTAGTGCAATCAACCCAAAACCAACTTTAAACCCTAAAACCCTAATCTCCACATTAGGAACATATATTAATCAAACTTAGCTCTAGTGCCCCCTCTATCATCATTCGAACTCTCACTTGTGAATCACCTATATTATAACATGATCTTGTGTGCTTGCGGGTGATATATTCTAGTCTATGTGAATGTGTTAGTATAGGGCTCACTATAAAGATCCAAAGTGTGTCTCTCTAGTAACGTTTGAGATTGCATATATTCATAATTCAATTGAGTAGTATGTAGTCCCAAATAAAGATCTCAAGGGAGGTGCACCACGGGCCACCATGTAATTCATGTAGTCAGCAAAACCAAGGGAATTGATCTTCTGATTTGAGTAGCTAGTCATCGGGTAAGGAATCATCATAGGGATTCCATCATTAGGATGGTAGCTAAGATGACCAAGACGATGATTGATTTTCAGAGCCTTCTTGTAACAAATTTTCCAAATTAAACTCTTAAATTAGCATCACACATTGGATGAGTCTAGGCTTGACATTCTTTTAGGCCATCAAATATCAGATGGTGACATGATCTGTGTAAATGATCACTTTAGATCCCACCAAGTATGAAAGAAAATTGTTAAACAAGTAAACAATTGTCAGTGTCTCTTTTCCCATGGTGGTGTAATTGTGTTGTGTGTTATCGACGGTTTTTCAGCCGTACTAGATGACATGAAGATTTTTTCCAGACGTCTTTCCGAGGATAGCTCCAACGACATAATTAGTAGCATCACACATGACTTCAAATGAGAGTGACCAATCTAGGGCTCAAATGATAGAAGAAGTAGTAAGAGCATATTTCAGGTTGTTGAAACTTGTGAGGCAAGTGTGGTCAAATGTGAAAATTGCATTTTTTCTGAAGGAGATATGTAAGGGGTTTATAAATATTTGAGAAATCTAAAAAGAAACGACGGTAGAATCCAGAATGCCCTAAGAATGCATGAATGTCTCGAATGAAGTTGGGTGGAGGAATCTTAGTGATGATTTGGATATTATCACGGTTGATTTCAATAACTTTGTTGCTCATCCTATGACCAAGGATGATTCCTACCTTGACCATAAAGTGGCACTTCTCCCAATTCAGAATTAAGTGTGATTATTCACACCTGTCAAGTACTAGAGAAATATGATGCAAGTATGTATCAAAAGATTCTCCATAATTGGAAAAAATGTTCATGAACACTTCCATGACGATCTCAGTCAATCCCATAAAGATTGCAGCCATGCACCATTGGAAGGTGGTTGGGGAGTTGCAGAGGCCAATCGACATCCTTATTAAAGTGTAGGTGCCGAAGGGACAAATGGAAGTCACTTTTTCTTGGTCATGAGGATGGAGAAGGATCTAGTAAAATCTCAAGTAACCATCTAAGTAGCAAAAGTATTCTTGGTGAGCAAGGCACTCAAACATTCAATTGAGGAATGAGAGAGGGAAGTGATCCTTCTTGGTGGCGTGGTTCAACTTACGATAGTACATACACATTCTCCACCTAGTAATAGTGCAGGTGGGAATGATTTCATCATTGTCATTTTTTATCATTATAGTGATGCCTTTCTTGGGCACCACCCTAAAGAGGCTTTCTCATGGTGAATCAAATAATGGGTAAATAACCCCAGTAGTAAGAAGCTTAATTACCTCCAAGAAGATGACCTCATTCATATTAGGATTCAACTTGTATAGAGGGCCTATTAAATGTTTGTATTCCGTGACCATGGGGATTTTGGGCAAGAAGATGGTCTAACTAACCCTTGTAAGGATAGTCATCTTGTATCCCATATCATCTTCCTTTTTCTTTTGTTCAATCATAAGTTTACTCTCTCGATTGGCTATAAGATTAGAATTAATGATGATTGGACAAATCTCTTTTTCATCAAAGGAAACATATTTGAGGCCTTCTAGGAGGGGTTTCATCTCAGGAGCTTTTAGAGGCTCAGCTATCTCTTCTAAGATAGAAAACATTTCAAGGTCCTCCACTTCTGCTATAGTATCCTCTTCAAACATGTCAAGATGGGAAATGTATTAGCGTACCTGATCATCACAGAAATTAGACACAATCGCAATTGTGAGGGATGTTTGCAAGGGTCTTTAGACTACTCCAACTCCTGTTTAAGCTGGGAAAAAATTTCCATGCAATATAATAGATAGACTGCTTCTTGAAAGTTTGGCTTTCTCATACTTCTAAATACTGGAAATTCCAAGGTATGTCTTCCAATGTGTAAGAGTATGGTGCCCATATCGACATCTATAAAGGCGCGGGTTGTTTCCAGAAGAAGTGATCCAAAGATAAGGGGATAAAAAAGATCCTCCTAATATCTGTGATAATTAAATTGTAAGGAACATAAGATTCCTTATCAACCTTGACAAGGACATATTCAATGATGCCCATTCTCTTGGTCATAGATGAATCTGCCAATTGGATGGCCATAATTGTGTGAAACATATCAACGAACGCCAACTACTTAAATAGACTATGTGCCATAATTGAGACCTTGGCGCCCAGTTCGGCAAGTCCTTTCTTCGACATGTATTATCACCTAAATAACACCTGATCTCAAAGGAGTCGTGGTATTTCTACTTCTTTGACATTTTGTTAAGAAGGATGTCAGACATGTTTCTTACAAGATTTACAATCTCATATTCTTTAGTAGTATACATACGAGTCAACAAAGTATTGAGATACTTGGACCATGCGGGAATCTCTACAAGTGCATCTAGGAAGGGAAAGTCAATATGAAGTTTCTTCGTAGTATCTTTAAACTTTGAGAATCTATTATCTAGTTGTGTATGCTTGAGGCATATGTGAAATAGTGGACATGGTATGTAGACTCGTATGTCAAGATTGACCTCCTCTACTAGTGAAGTTTCAACAATGGGAGGTTTTGTTGGACTGGAGGATGCAATTTCCTTTGGCAGTTGATCTTTATCAATCACGACAGTATCATCATCGTCGAAATTGATGGAGGAAACATGGGGGGTTCATGGTAGGAGGAGAAGAAGTTTGTAACGACCCATCCTCTCAGTAACCCCCAATTAAGGGAGACTAGAAGGTCAAAGCCATTATCCCAATTAACAGGATCAAAGGTTCGACAAATAATCAATAACAATTATCAAATTCTACCAACTATACTGAAATCTAGTATAAATTAAAACTGTTTACATACCTTTCAAAAACTTGGATTACTAAACTTCTATCCATATGAGAGAATATTCTAACTAATCCTCCTTGATCATTAATCCTCATTTAATTCCACATATGCCACTTTATTGTTTGTCCTTTTCACTTGTACCTAAAATGCCAACAAACAAAACGTCAGTCAGCGTAAAGTTGGTATGTGGGGAAAACAATAATCGTGCAACTATGATAACAATGTAATCAACCAATTATCATTTAACAGACAAGATTACGTCTTAAGAAATACTACTCAATCCTTACATATCCCCTATCTCTGTGTTGTCCCTGCAATGGACTTGGATGCTACCTTCCTCATGGAAGATCCCCATTAAACCCTACATGATCCTACCTAACAGGTAGATCAATATCTAGGGTTGAGTCACATGGCACTACCCATAGGTATCCCAATCCCTAACTCATGGTATGCTACAGAGTCTCATGGCACTACCCATAGGTAGCCCAATCCCTGACTTAAGGTGACTTGATGGACCTACCCCATTGGTTGCCATGTACTAAGTCATCCAATGACCTAATGGACCTACCCCATAGGTAGCCATGTACTAGGTCAAACTATTAAGCTACAGAGGGGACTAGGATCTGAGCTAGTAGGCACATATCTTAAGTGATAGTCATATCCACATTATAGTTTGCATAATTAAATTCATCCAACAATTTAATTCAAGTCATCGAGGAAAACTTCAAAAAACCATGAAAAACTAATTTGAGATATTCTTAAGCGTAACCACATACTTGTCAGGCTGATTTGAGACAGAATCAACCAAGAAGGGAAATCCAATCAAGCAAGAATCCTGAAATCACATCCAATTCCTTTTTATCAATCAAACCATCTTGCTACTTAAGGTTTCTATTCCTTTTTAAGATTTCTACCTCTTTTACAATTTACTTTGCAATTAGGTTTTTTTTACTTCATTTTACTCTTTTAAACCCTAATTTCTCATCTATCCTTCACGAAAAAAATATTAAGATTATCTTTTAACAACATATAACCCAAATTTCGATTTAAGGCAGAAATAAAAGTCCATTAGGACTCTTTTACATTAAAGCTACCAATTTTATCCTTTTAATCCATGATAAGATCATTATTCTCATTTATCATCAATTCAAAGTTCATTATGATCTAATTCCCATATGAACTCGGTTTGCTATTAATTCTATCTTTTATTCATTAGAAAACCCTAATTACTACATTAAGGGTATTTATCCACAATTAGGAACTTTTATACTCGAAATAACTTAAAATCATCATATCTTATCTTTATTCATGATTTTGAATAATTAAAACCATTATGAGTCACATTTACTAATATTAGGGTTTCAAGGCCCATTAAAGCATATTTATGCACATGAAACTCTAAATTAAACCAATCACGTGCAAAGTTCATCCTTTTAGTTCCTAATGTTCCTTTTTATCATTAACAGGTTAATACCAACTTTAATCATCCATTAAACCCTACTACACGCATTAATCATCTCAAGAAATGGTTTCTTAATCATTAAATCATTAAAGTTGATAACTCACACTATTTTTCAAATTGCAAAAGGAAATATCTTCTAAACATATTTTTATCGAATTCCTCTCATTTTTCTGAGCAACTTTCATATTTTATGTGCATCAATCCGAGCTACGGTTAATTAGATATGAATTATGCAAAATAACTTACTTTGGGGCAATGAAGGACTGCCATGTCACTTCATCCATGCAAAGTTGATCGGCTATTTGGAAACATAATGAACGGTCCATTTTACCCTCATGTGGCTCATTGACTTTGTAATCCTCGGAGGGGAAAAACCATCCAACGATGCCCCTCATCTTCAACCCCACGCGCCCTAGCGATGTGATTGACTGCAGTGGCTCGTGGAGTCATCTACCTCCTCTACCCTGCACCTCTAAGGCACCGGTGATGGCCCCCCAGCCTCTGGTGCCTCCGCCGCACCTACGACGGCCACTAGCTGCGATCAAGATTGCCGGAGTCGGACCGGAAGCCGCATTCACTATGGAAAAACCTGCAGGCCCGCTGGGCATTTAGAGAGAAGATGGAAGCAAGGGAAGAGTAGCTAACCAACCTGGATCTTCATGGTTTCTTCGTGCCTCCACCAAGATCACGCCATAGCTGCTAATGCCCCTGAAATAGCCTTATTCTCTCTTGGTTAGGGTTAGCATGGAAAGAAGAAGGAGACAAGGTTGTATCGTGTAGGATCTCTCTGGATCTCGAAGTAGGGGTTCTACCCCTTATATAGGGGAGGTTTTTCACACCACAAGATGTGCATCCACAAAGATGCAAGGTTTTTCCCAATAGGAATCCAATTCCTTCATTAGGAAGCAAGCTCTCTTTCTCCTTACTATCCCTTTGATATTTCTTATTTCTTATTTCTTGGATAATTACGAATTCAAAATTCCTCTCACTTATTCTCATTATTCTTACTTTTAATCCATTGGCATGAATTTCCATTTTCTTTTAATAGAAATTACTTCCTTTTTAACAATACCCCAAAAACATTCATTATGCATCATATTATCTTCTTATTTGACATTATTGGTATTTTCTCTTTCCTCTTTCTTCATTGGGGATCCTTGGACCTCAAGAAACTCCAAGATTTCGAAATTCCTTTTTATTGGATATTCATTATCCTCCTAGATTCATCTTTATCCACTATTTCTCATTATCTTGTTTATTTCTTATGAAAATATCTCTTTTTGAGGATTTCTCTTTATTTCTATTTTATTTTCCTCATTGGCATTCCTTTTAACATTAGAAATCCTTGGGATAAGAAAATCCACTAAGGTTAACTCAATAATACTTCTTTTCACTTATTTTCCACATTTTATCATTGTTTTTAATTTCTTTCTTAATAAAGAAATATTTAATTGATCTTTTCTTTTCTTATTGCATTCTTTTTGCAACTTTGGACTCCTTGGAACCCAAGAAACCCAAGACGCACAAAATCCATCTTTGGATTATATATTTCTGCCTTCTAGAGGTTTCTACATTTTTATTTCCTCCATTTCATATTAATAATGGAGTTCATTTTGTCTATTCCTTGATATTGGGCCCAATAGCCAATAAAGCCCACAAAACAATCATCAAGGCTATTGTAAACGAAATCCATTTATTCAAAACAAATCATATCTTTATTTGTTCAAATATCTTTAATATGAGAAACCACATTTCCCACCAAATGAACCCAAAACTGGGGTTGTAACATCCTTCCCCTCTTATAGGAATTTTGTCCTCAAAATTCCATCAAGCAAACAAACAATTCAGGATAAGACTTTTCCTTGTCCATCATTGGCCCCTATGTGGCTTTACCTTATCCATGGCGCTTCCAAAGAACCTTTATCATAACATATTTTTTCCTCTGAGTTCTTTCACCTTGGCATCTATCAACCTTACAGGTGACTCAGGTCATTTCAGCCTCCATTGGGCCTCACTAGGTTCATTGCTCTGCACATGGTCCGGGTACCTCACATAGTGCTCTAAATCAGACACATGAAACTCATCACACATAACATTATCCTGAGGGGTAAGGGAAAACTTAACCTTCTCCACCAAACCATGTCAAAAGAACCCATGCATCGGGAATCAACTCTCTTAGCTATAATTTAGAGGGGTCAGATTTTCATGTCACATATTCCCCCCCCATGGTGAACTGCATGTCAGCCTACTTTGCATCAGCTTACAACTCATGTCGTCTCTGGGCTCCTTTCAGCCATTGCATGATCAAAGTGACTTCTTCTGCACACATTGTGGTCCTTTCTTGACCTTCGTGAGGTCCCTTCACCAACATCATCTTAATGAAGTGGTGACCGACGTAACCTCCCTTGTAGAGCTTCTTTACATCCTGATACTGATTATGGTGGTTATCATCACATCTACCAAAGACAAGAATTGTCTTCATGTATCACCGTAAATGAGCACACATACTCTCATCAGACCCTCTAGTTTGGATCATACTAACCATTAGTTAGGGGTGATAAACGATACTAACACCGAGTTCTTCATGTACCTACTTGCGCCTTATGGAAGTGAACCTTTAGATCATACTCAAGAACTTTTGAACTCGCATGGTGTAGTTGAACCATCTCTCTCATATGTGGTTCAACCAGATATGCCCCTTGAAAGAACTCTTTCTTTCTCATGTCATATAGGCAAGGCAATCTACCATAACCCATATTGCATCTTGACCTTCTACGGGAGACTAACCACAATATCCATAGTGATGAACTCCCATTCCCTCTCACAGACTATTTATCCTCTATGTCAAAACACTGGGTTTCTGGTGTTCGTCCTTCACCTCCTGGCTTGCATGGTAACTCACCCCATGCAACTTCATCTTAAGCATCCAAAGTACTATTTTTGCTTATTATCTTGGTAGTACCATGGTATATGGTAATCTTAAATCGTGATCTCCCATATTGTCATGATTCCTTAAGATCGATTCCTCAGAAACTCTAAACCATTCTAAATGGGGTTTCCACACCTTCCTTTTTAGTGAAGTGCATATGAGGTTCTACTACCATCCTTTCCTCGCATCAAGGACTAAGTTGGCTAACCAAACAACCATTAACTTGATCAACCATTATTGTTACATCTGAGTGTTAGCCAAACTTATCTCTTATCCATCTAAAGGTTAACCTAACAACCCCATCTAACCTCCAGTTAAACTAGGAAGTTGCATCTCATCCAGAGCATCCATTACCACTGCACATCCTTAGGTGTTAGGTAAACTTGAAGACTTGCACCTCTGTGTATTCCACTTATTATCTCACCTCAGCTCTAGGTCTATCTTCATCAAGAAAACTCTGAGCTTATCCTCTTGGTTTTTCAAACTCAACCTTGTATGACTCATATCTCATGATAAAACATCCTCATAAGATGACTACCTTGTTTGTAAACCATCAATGTATCATTCACTCCACAAGAGCATGTAATCCTCTCTGTCCACATACCTCATAGTAATGTTCCAACTCCCATCATCTTTTATCCTTGGTGTATGGCATGTGTATTATCCTATCTCTCACTCCCATAACAAGAGGAAATAAGCATTTGGTTGCAGTCCAAATATAGAGTTCTTCTTGTTCCAAGAAAAGAGATGATACATCCCAACCTGCCAGTACACCTTTAAAACTTAGTTGAAACGTGCATCTTATGTCTCAACATCATTCTTGATATCAAAGTTACTTGCATCCACACATATTCCTTGGTCATCTCCTCTAGGTCTATAGGGTGTCAGCACTTTTGAGGCCATCCCTCTTCCCTCATGCATCTAGAGAGTGCCCTGCTCATCTACCCTTTGGGTCTTATGAGTTCATCAATCTCCTAACCCATGGCCCTCAGACAATGATAGTTGCTACCTCTCGACCCTATGGTCATTTGCATCTAGGGAATTAGGAAACTCCTAATTCCATCGGTCTTATCCCTACCTGACCCTAGGATAGACTTAGGGTTCTATTATAATACATGTCCATCTTAGAGCCTTACCCAAGCCTTCATCATCTCTCTCTCTGCATCCATGGGCTGACTTTCATCCTTTCATAGGGGTCATGGCAACCTTCCTACCTTGGTCAGGCCCCATACCAGTTACCTCCATGGTAACACTACCACATGCACTTAGAGATGGTTATATATGGGTCTTACGGGTTAATTCTCATACCATTTACTTTTCACTTAGCTTCTCACGATCTTATGAGACCTCTTTAGGTTTCCACAAAATCCACAAACTGATATACACCCTACCAATGGGTTCCTCTCCCATGTTGGGAGGAAACTACAACTCTTCACAACAAGGTCAAAAACATCCTTAGGGTTTATATACACATGAGCATGCTTAACCCAGCAGCTACTAAGGCACAAGAAGACCATCTACTAAACCATGCTAGGTCATACTTGTTCTCTTTCCTCAATGTTGGATCAAGATCATACCTTCCCATGTCATCAACCCTGCTGTGAAGGGTTCATTAAACATACCTTAAACTTAAGGGGTTTCCCTTTCCTCTAACCATGAGGAGTATCATGCTTGAATCTATAGAAACTCAAATCTTGTCATGAGCATCAGGTACACCACTTCCCCTCTTAGGCCTAGGAACCCTAGGTTCACTTTCCTAATGTCCAACTGCCTTCTCAACTTCTTAACCACAAACCAAACATGTATAAGGTATGCCATGCACTTCCTGCCATCCTTCTACTCAAGCAACACTTCAGAGTTGAGTCCTCCTCAAGGACATTCAACAAGGTACAAGGCCTCACAACCTGTTCCTAAACCTCTACAGGTCTAAGGAACTCTTCTTCCCCATAGGTATAGAGGTACCAGCAGATCATCCTCTCTCTAGGGTTTGGTTCCTCTCATGGAAACCAGGATATAATCAACCTCCAGGGATCATGCATGAGGCAACCACAAACATCCACTTAGGTCGCATCATCCTCAACTCCCCACTTATCCTCATATCTTAGAGTCTAGGCTTCCAACCTTCTTGCTTGGGTCGTGCTCTCTCTCCCTAGAGCTTACTCCACAACCATCCTTATACTAAAGGTCCTCTCTCCATGACGATGGATCAAGCTCGCAAGCATACCTCAACATGAAGAAGCCTATGTTCAAACTTATGTTTGTTCAGGATTATCTTTATGCTTATCTCATAAGCTATCCAACATACTCCCTTGTCCAGGGCTTCAACCTAATACTTGCACTAATGACGTATTCTGGGTGCCTACTATGCTATGCACATATAATCTCATGAGGTTCCCTACATTCTTCTCTAACCTCATCAATGAAGGAGCTATCCTTCACTCTTACATGCACGACCCTCCCCAAGGTTGGGTCACCAAAGGTACTCAGACATCCAACCTATCACGGCTGATATGGCATCCAAGGCATGTCCATCCAAACACCTGGTTTACCATGACATCTATCTCATCATTCCATCTCTCTCTCTAACATTCACTTTGGGTTAGGGTTAACATCATCCTCAGAGGATGTGCCAGGTCTCTACCTGCAATGGAGATCTCTACCTACAAAACTAACTCTCTTTACTTATCCTCCTGACAAGAAGGTCTAGCCTCAGGTCTCTCCTGAGGGCATGACAACTTATGTCATACGACCTAAGCATGTATCTATTCTTTTACACTTAATCTATTAAACTTATATCCATGACCTCTTATTTACATGCTTTTAATAAATTTGGTGGAGGATTCCTTAAACCTTATCAACCTTAACCATACCTCAAAAGGGTGAGGAAAAGAGTGAAAACCCTAATCCTTAAGGTCCTTAACAACAATTGAGTTGAGAAGGGATGAACAAGATGAGAGAGTCCTAAAGGTATCTTATTTCGAGTCAAATCCTGAGACATTAGCCAGGCAGTCACACTAGTCTGGAAGTCCTCGTATTCCAACTAGCGGTGCAGAGGAAAATCTTGCCATCCCCCAGACGTGATCCTTTTCTAGACACTTTTGTCTTTTGGAAATTCCTCTAATAACTCCCTTGGGTTCTACAGAGTTTGTAAAATTTAATAATTATTAAAGATTAAATGAGGAACCTAGACTCTGATACCAAATGTAACAACCCCGCCTCCCAGTAACCCCCAATTAAGGGAGACCAGAAGGTCATAGCCATTATCCCAATTAGCAGGATCAAAGGTTCGACAAATAATCAATAACAATTATCAAATTCTACCTACTATACTGAAATCTGGTATAAATTAAAACTTTTTGCATACCTTTAAAAAACTTGGATTACTAAACTTCTATCCATATGAGAGAATATTCTAACTAATCCTCCTTGATCGTTAATCCTCATTTAATTCCACATATGCCACTTTACTATTTGTCCTTTTCACTTGTACCTAAAACACCAACAAACAAAACGTCGGTCAGCATAAAGCTGGTATGTGGGGAAAACAATAATCATGTAACTATGATAACAATGTAATCAACCAATTATCATTTAACAACCAAGATTACATCTTAAGCAATACTACTCAATCCTTACATATCCCCTATCTCTGTGTTGTCCCTATAGTGGACATGGATGCTACCTTCCTCATGGTAGATACCCATTAAACCCCGCATGATCCTACCTAACAGGTAGATTAATATCTAGGGTTGAGTTTCATGGAACTACCCATAGGTATCCCAATCCCTAACTCACAGTATGCTAAAGAGTCGCATGGCACTACCCATAGGTAGCCCAATCCCTGACTCAAGGTGACTTGATGGACCTACCCCATTGGTAGCCATGTACTAAGTCATCCAATGACCTGATGGACCTACCCCATAGGTAGCCATATACAAGGTCAAACTATTAAGCCACAGAGGGGACTAGGATATGAGCTAGTAGGCACATATCTTAAGTGATAGTCATATCCACATTATAGTTTGCATGAATTAAATTCATCCAACAATTTAATTCAAGTCATTGAGGAAAACTTCATAAAACCTCGAAAAACTAATTTGAGATATTCATAAGGGTAACCACATACTTGTCAGGATGATTTGAGACAGAATCAACCAAGAAGGGAAATCCAATCAAGCAAGAATCCTGAAATCACATCCAAATCCTTTTTATCAAAAATCTATTCAAACCATCTTACTACTAAAGGTTTCTATTCTTTTTTAGCATTTCTACCTCTTTTAGGATTTACTTTGCAATTAGGGCTTTTTTACTTCATTTTACTCTTTTAAACCCTAATTTCTCATATATCCTTCACGAAACAAATATGAAGGTTATCTTTTAACAACATATAACCCTAATTTCGATTTAAGGCACAATTGAAATTCCATTAGGCCTCTTTTACATTAAAGCTACCAATTTTATCCTTTTAATCCATGACAAGATCATTATCCTCATTTATCATCTATTCAAAGTTCATTATGATCTAATTCCCATATGAACTCGATTTGCCATTTATTCTATCTTTTATTCATTAGAAAACCCTAATTACTACATTAAGGGTATTTATCCAAAATTAGGAACTTTTATACTTGAAATAGCTTAAAATCATCATATCTTATCCTTATTCACGATTTTGAATAACTAAAACCATTATGAGTCACATTTACTAATATTAGGGTTTCAAGGCCCATTAAAGCATATTTATGCACATGAAACTCTAAATTAAACGAATTACATGAAAAGTTCATCCTTTTTGTTTGTAATGTTCCTTTTTATCATTAACAGGTTAATACCAACTTTAATCATCCATTAAACCCTACTAACCACATTAATCATCTCGAAAAAGGGTTTCTTAATCATTAAATCATTAAAGTTGATAACTCACACTATTTTTCGAATTGCAAATCGAAATAGCTTCTAAATATATTTTTATTGAATTCCCCTCATTTTTCAGAGCAACTTTCATATTTTATGTGCATCAATCCGAGCTACGGTTAATTAGATATGAATTATGCAAAATAACTTACATTGGGCCAATGAAGGACTGCCACGTCACTTCATCTAGGCAAAGTTGATCGGCTATTAAGAAAAAAAATGAATGGTCCGTTTTACCCTCGTGTGGCTCCTTGACTTTGTAATGCTCGGAGGGGCAAAACCATCCAACTATGTCCCTCATCTTCAACCCTGCGTTCCCTAGTGCTGCGGTTGACTACAGTGGCTCGTGGAGTCATCTACCTCCTCTACCCTGAACCCCTAGGGCACCGGTGATGGCCCCCCGGCCTCTGCTGCCTCCGCCACACCTACTACAACCCCTAGTTGCAGATGAGGTGGCTAGAGTTAGGCCGGAAGCCGCATCCACTGCAGAAAAACCTACAGGTCTGTTGGGCGTTTAGAGAGAAGATGGGAGCAACGGAAGAGTAGCTAACCACCCTGGATCTTCATGGTTTCTTTGTGCCTCCACCAAGATCGTGCCACAACTGTTATTTCCCCTGAAACAACCTTATGCTCTCTTGTTTAGGGTTAGCATGGAAAGAAGAAGGAGAAGATGTTGTATCGTGTGGGATCTCTCTGGATCTTAAAGCAGGGGTTCTACCCCTTATATAGGGGAGGGTTTTCACACCCCAAGATGTGCATCCACAAAGATGCAAGGCCTCTTCCCAATAGGAGTCCAATTCCTTCATTAGGAAGCAAGCTCTCTCTTTCCTTACTATCCCTTTGATATTTATTATTTCTTATTTCTTGGATAATTAGGAATTCGAAATTCCTCTCACTTATTCTCTTTATTCTTGCTTTTAATCCATTGGCACGAATTTCCATTTTCTTTTAATAGAAATTACTTCATTTTTAACAATACCCCAAAAAAATTCATTATGCATCATATTATCTTCTTATTTGACATTATTGGTATTTTCTCTTTCCTCTTTCTTCATTGGGGCTCCTTGGACCCCAAAAAACTCCAAGATTTCGAAATTCCTTTTTATTGGATATTCATTATCCTCCTAGATGCATCATTATCCACTATTTCTCATTATCTTGTTTATTTGTTATTAAAATATCTCTTTTTGATGATTTCTCTTTATTTCTCTTTTATTTTCCTCATTGGCATTCCTTTTAACATTAGAAATCCTTGGGATACGAAAATCCACCAAGGTTAACTCAATTATACTTCTTTTCACTTATGTTCCACATTTTATCATTGTTTTCAATTTCCTTCTAAATAAAGAAATATTCAATTGATATTTTCTTTTCGTATTGCTTTCTTTTTGCAACTTTGGACTCTTTGGAACCCAAGGAACCCAAGAGGAATGACATCCACCTTTGGATTATATATTTCTACCTTCTAGAGGTTTCTAAATTTTTTTTTCTCCATTTCTTATTAATAATGGAGTTCCTTTTGTCTATTCCTTGATATTGGGCCCAATAACCAATAAATCCCACAAAACAATCATCAAGGCTGTTGTAAAATCCATTTAATCAAAAAAAATCATATCTTTATCTGTTCAAATATCTTTAATATGAGAAACCACATTTCCCACCAAATGAACCCAAAATTGGGGTTGTAACAAAGTTGGTGGATGATGCACTTTCCATAGAGTGTGGAGAAAACCTTTAATTGCTCAGGATGCTTCGAATTATTCTGGGGTTGACCAATGATGTCTCTTATGGGAAGGCGTTGGTTGGTAATGAGTTGTTCAACCATGGAGTCAGTCACCTTGAGAGATGCCATCTAGGATGAAATCAATTGTTTTAACTCTTTGAATTGTTCATCAATATTGAAAGTGTGTGTAGTTTGTTCATCTATGGGGCCTGATTAAGTTTTTGAAATTTTTGCCGATTGTTTTGGAAATTTTTCCGATAGTGATTTTGATTGTGGAAATTTGTATGGAAGTCAGGTGGTGGACGAGCTCAATAGTTCATTTAAAGAGGTAATTGTTGGGCTGAATTTTCAAACCCGGATGGATTGTCGTATTGAAAACTAGGATGATTACTGGTTTGATTGGGAATGCAGTCAGCTTGTATGGGAATGTTGTAAATGAAGTATAGGTCCTCCATTTTTTGCTCATTTTCAGTTTTCATGTTGTACAATAGTTGGTACTTTTTGTGGGATCATCAAAGCCATGGAAAATTCTATAAATGAATTCGGTAAAATTTGGAGATGAATGGGGTCCCCATCTTGTAGAGACATGAAAGGTTGGTTCCAATTGGTCTTGTTTTAAGGCAAGCATTTTGAGACTCTCAATGATTGATTTAAGATCAATAGTATCCTCGTCCTTGGCAATCTTGATAACTCCTACTTTCCCTCGACGAGATTGGGCTTGGGTTTTGGTGCTTCTTTTTACTACCTCCCAAGCACTACGAAAGTTTGAACTTGAATTTTACTCCTAGGGAAGAGTCAAGGATGACCTTGGCATCCAGATTGATTCCTCTATAAAATGTCTCGATCAAATATACTGGGGGAATTCTATAATGTGGGCAACAACGGAGAAGTTCCTTGGATCCTTCCCTTTCTTCTCCTAATGTTTCTTTAGGAAACATCATAAATTGTGTAATTTCCCCCCATATCGATAAGGGAAGGTGGGTAATATTGTTCAAATAATTTAGATCTAAGTGGCTCCCATGTGGTGATGTGGCTGCCTTCCATGGTACTATTTTAGGAATTGGATAGATTCATCAGTGAGTATGAAAAGTCAAAATGTGAGGGCATCATCTGGAACTCCAGCAACCTTGGATAGATCAATGAAGCGTTGGAGATGATGTTCACAATTTTCACCCACCCTCCCAAAAAATGCACTTGGATGAAGCATAGTAATCCAATGTGCCTGGATTTCAAACTGAGGACCAATGATTGCAGTAGGGACTACAGGATGCATTGCCTCAATGGTCAAAGGGATTAAGAAATATTTGAGTTTCTCATGCCTCTCTACTTCTAGTTGGTAAATAGCCTTGGCTTCCAAAGTGCCATCCACAACCACATCTGTTTCAGCTCCAATAGCCTATTTTACAGTGGATAAGACCTCTACAATTGACCTTTTCATTTCTTATTCATCAACCATTTTGGCCCAATTTGTACGGTTTAGATGGTGAAAACTTATGTCAATTTCAAGATCAAATACTAAATTCTTGAATCCTTGGGAGTGTCGCATGCACTGTGAAAATTTGTTTCTTAAAAGGATAGAAATCTACAATAATCGTAAGGATAAGATTGAATATCATGGACACAAGAAAGTTTGTAGAAAAAAACAATACTACCATAATTAAACTTGTTAGAAGGAGGTGTTATACTACCGAAATGGGTCTCGATAGGAAAGAAAAAGAAAGTCCTAATTGTCCAAAATGATCGAGTCTGGAAAACTTCATTTGTTGTCCCCAGCAATGGTTTCAAAATTTGATGTGTTGTCGCTAGCTCACAAAATTCACCAGAGTACTTTATCTCCAGAGTTAACCTTTCTTGGCTACACAATCTACTTGTAAACAAGTGAATTGATTTAATATGTAAGGTATCGATCCCTAGAGATAGAGTGTCAAGAGTTAATTCAATCAAAAGTGATGGACAATATTTAAAACAAAGTTTGAGAGAATGGTTAATCTAAAATAAGAAAGTAAAATTGTTGAATTAAAAAGTGTTGAACTGAAATGCAGTATTGAAAGGAACAAAATTAAATTGCAAGAATTGAAACTAAGTTATCAACAAGATTAGAAGTGAAGATAACAAAGAGTATTACGAATAAAATGATTAAGATTATTCATACTCTATGGAATTGTTGGAAGTACGCATTTGACAACCACAAATTCTATCGTTATATTAGCCACTTTTAAGTGCCTTTTAGATATTTTTATGTTAGGACTAAGGAGATCTTCCTCTTCGAGATTAGATCTTGTGGATTAAACTACCCTCAGACCTATGGTCATATGTGTTCTACATGTTGTGGCTCAATCATTCGATGTATTCCTGTCATTGGTCTCTTGAGGAACACATGAGTTCCATCTAGTCCAAAACTCAAAGGTTATATCATCATGGATCATAACTGTCATCTTTTCAAATGGATAAAAAACATATTTTACATCTTAAAGGTGTTTTATAGTTTGCTAAGATAAGATATGGAGATCATGGGGCTACTCCCCTTGTCTAGAAAAAAGAGGGAATTACTCAAACATAATGAAAGTGAAACAAGGCTAGAGTACAAAAAGTTGGATCCATTTTTCTTAAGAGTCCCCCCTCCTTTTATAAGGGAAAGTAGGTGGAACTTTGATTGGGTCCCCTCGGCCAATGTTTGAGTGCGTTGATGACTTTCTTGATTGGAACTTTGATTGGGTCTTGGATGTGGTTGATCGACTGGTGGAAGTTAGTTGCTTGACCAAATTGTGTGTTTTGAATCGGTCATTATGCTCGAAGTAATAATCTTTCCCAATCAGAATTTATCTGCTCAATATTGGTTAGTCGATCTATTGGGGAATATGGGTCAATCGACTAGAATTCTGGGAAGCAAGATTTTTTGTGATTGAGTCAGCCAATTGGATGAGTCAGTCAATCAACTGGGAGACTGAAGTTAAGAGCAGAGGTCACTAAGTCTTGGGCCTTTTTGGGCCTTAGATGGGCTGAAAGCAGCCTTTATTATTTAGGTTTCTGAAGGGAATGAAGTAATCTTGGAGTTTGAGTTGAGGGAGTGACAAGTGCATGAAAACTTACAAAATAAGACAAAAATGATAAGAATTTTAACAATAGGATAAAAATAAGGAAGTTTCGATTAAGTCCTAAAATGAAGGAAAAGAGATAGAAGATCCTAAATAATTGACCTAAACAATTCAATAAAAGGAGTTGATTATGCATTAAAAACAAATTGTATAATAGAAAATATAATATATTCTTTAGTTGTGTAGTTTATCTCTGTGGACAAAGCAAATGAGTATAATTTAGGGTTTCAAAGCGAACTACATGTAGCAGGTTCCCTTGAAAATCATATATCAAACTATCTCACCTCTTGTCTGTACTTTTCCCATCTATCCCACCATTTTCCCCTCGTGTTGTAGCTACCTACTTTCCATTTATATTTTTTTCTTCTTTTCGCCTCCTTTTTTAGAGAAAAAAATAAAATATGAGGGAAGTGAAGATGGAGGAGAGAAGTAATAAGGGGAGAGAAGGGAAGGATGGATGGAAATAATGGAAAAAGGGGAAGAGAAGGGAAATAATGGAGGGAAGAGAAAGGAAATAATAAGAATGGAGAAGTAATGAGGAATGAGGAATGAAGTAATGAGGTAAAAAGAGGGAGTTAATGAGGAAAGAAGAGTAACATAAAAAATAGGAGAAGGAATTAATAAATAAAGAGGAAAGAAGTGATGAGCAAAGAGGAGAGAAGTAGCATGGGAGCATACTTTCACAAGTTTTGTTCATCTTGCGCTCACTTTTGGTCATGATGCGTCTACTTTTTGTCGTTCACGCTAAGGTTTGATCACTTGAGCCTAATTGTTAGTCTTTTGAAGCCTACTCTTAGTCTCTTTTTACCAACTTTGGCAAATTTGTGCACACTTTTGGTAATTTTGCACCCTGTTCTATTCACATGCGCCAAATTTTGTTTTTTTTGGCACCCACTTCAGGTGTTTTGACTCCCAATCTTACACTTGTGACAAACACCTATTTTAGATACCATGAGTCCTCGTTTATCAATTTGTGCCCACTTTTAGTCTTTTGGCACCCATTTTTTATCTTTCAACCACCACTTTTGGTCTTTTGGTGCCTAGCTTGGTCATTTTTCATCCACTTTTATTCATTAAACATCTATCTTTAGCTATTCAAATTTTTAGTTTTGGTCATTCACCTCCAAATTTTGGTAATTTTTTCACTCAGTTTACGTGTTTAACACTTTGTGCCCACTTTTGGTCAATCTATGACTACTTTCTATCATTTTACACCTAGTATTCATCACATTTCCATTTTTTTCTACTTTTTACCCAATTTCACTTTCCTCCTCATCCCATTTTACTTCCCTCCTCTACTCCCATCACTTCCATCATCTTCTGATTTTACTTCCATCCTCTCTCAGTCCTCACTTCCCTCCTCTACCCCATCACTTCCATCCTCTTCCCATCTACTTTCTTCCTCTACTCTTATCACTTTAATCCTCTTCCATTTTACTTCCCTCATCTTCACAATTTTTGTTTTGCTCACTTTGAGCCTAGCGCTACTTCCTTCCTCTCATCACTTCCCTCTTCTTCTAGTTTTGCTTCCCTCCTCTACCCACATACATGCTCTCATCTTCTAGTCTACTTCATTCCTCTACTCTCATATCTTCCTTCCTCTTCTATTTTACATCCCTTTCTTCCCTCTTTACTTCTCTCTTATTTTATTTTATTTGGTTTCCCTTATCTTCTCTCATTACTTTCCTCCCCTTTTATTTTATTTGGCATCCCTTCGCTTCCCTTTTTATTGTCATCTTCTTTTGACTTTTCTCTCTGCCAAAAAAGAAGGGGTCTACTCATTCTATAAGGAGTGGAACCTGATAGTGGGCCCACTCAATGGTACAACTATGAGCCATAATAATTATGCAGCGCAAAACATAACTATTTATAAAGTAACAAAATTTCCTATATACATAAGATTGACATCCTAAGGGTGGTACATAAAAAGAACAAAATACAACGTCTACTTTCACAAGAGTCCTAGTAGTAGAGGGAAACCTGACAATTACAAGCTATACTCAAGTCAACTCCAAGTGTACTAACTTCATATGTTCAAGTCCTTCAAAGCACCTATTCCTGGGTAGTTTTCAGAACACCCAAAAAATAGACCTAAAAAATGGTATGTGTTAGTTAAAACTGGTATTTGTACAGTATAAAATATTTTGGGCATTTATAAGCAGTTTAAGTGCAAAAAGAGGGTTCCTTCAAGTGAGTCCACATGAATTTAGGTAAGCTCAAGAGAAGTGTTCAATAAAAGAATGAGGTATAAATATAAATGTGACAAATAGTATGAATAAAACTCTTACCATTTAACATACCATAATTCATAAAATAAAACAATTTGCATGCAATTTAGTATAGTAAGTCTACCTATGTAGGGCCAAGACACTATTGAGTCTTTGGCCTAAAAAAATGGGCGGAACAGATGCACCTAGGGAAGAAATAGACGTGCCCAAATATACATAATACGGGAAGAAACATACACACCCAAATATACAATAATAAGGGTGGAAAAAGCCACACCTCAGACGGAACCAGACACGTCCTAATGGTTATGCATAAGCATCTACAATAGATAACCAGTCTAATACAACGCATGCATAATAGAGTGACACGATACTTTTGGTTCAGTCATAATCACATTTCAAGAGACATTTAGCACAGTAAAGAATAACATGGAAATAGTGTTCACAAACCCAATCAACAAGAATGATAAAATATTCAATTGAGTCAAAAAGAATGCTTATATAAAAGAATGCCTCATGATAGGAATAATGGGTTTTACTCATTTAAAATGCCCAAAGTAATAGGGAGTTGCACATTCCTAATTTTCACACATAAAGGTTAACTCGAATAGTATACTTTGGTCCACAATGTCAACTTTTCATCCTACAAACACATTAGGTATGCTATCCAAACCCCAATGAGTGTGTATATTCATTCTTAACATAGGTATACATATTATTCTTATGATAGTTTCAATCACATGATTGCATATTAGGGTTTATAATCTTATTAAGTGAACATATGATCCCTCGTATATTATAAATGTTCATGTTGTTGTTATTACATGCAAATACCCACTTTAAGTCACGGTACAATATTTTTGCATACACATTTATTCATGGTCATATACATATAATCATCTACTTAGAGAGCATTATATTTTACTTATCATGCATACTTTATCTATTTACTTTATAGAAAGCCAACTTGAACTAGATTGAGTATGAATCCCTTGATTAGATTTCACATGTATCTAGTCTCCCAATGAATGTAGTTACTCAAATCTATTGATGGAAATCTACCAATAACATATAAAGGAAGGTGATAATTGACCTATGAATGATCGATGAACATTGGACTGTAGATTTCGAGGTCTAAAGGCCTTTGACGCCTCTACTGGATTAAATCCATGAAGAGTGGGAGTTTCGTAAAGGAGTAGAGGAAAGGAAGTAGCCAGATTTTGATTCAGCCATAGTTTTTGTTGACGAGTACCATTCCATGAACCACTATTTCTGGGTGTACAAGGATGAAGGGTGGGGACCTCGCTATGGTGGTGGTGGTGGTGATGATTCCTGAGGGTTACTAGCTAGAATTAAGTCACATAAGAAGACACATCATGTCGAGGATATGCATAGGTGAAGGTCTTCAGGCGTCGGCGGCCTCTCAGTAAGGAACTATGGATGCCACCATGACAACATGGTAGATGGATATGTGATAGGTGATGATGAGGAGTGAGGCTCTTACTGGTGGCAATGCTAGGGGAGTATATGAGGTGTCGAGGCACCTTTATGGTGATAGTGGTTATGGTGATGTCGATGCGCTTGGCGCTGACGCTGATGAGGAGACGACGTCGTGATTTCTAGTTCATGGTGGGATTTAACACTGGCTTGATGGCACAATAGGGCTAGAGCGAGGCATAGGAGAGCCCCATGGTCTTAACATAGCTAGGCAGTATGCCCTGATCTCTGGCGTATCCTCATACAGAGAGGGAAGGTACAAGGTTCAAAGGTCTAAAGAGGAAAATGGGTGTCATTCACACTTGTTGCATCTATAGTTTGAGCGCTCAGTGGCAGGTGAAGGATGCAATGAAGAGACAAGTTCGTTTCAGATTTTTCTAATGGTGGCTACATGATTTCACGGTGGGGGTCAATCCATCGATCGTTACCATGTTGAGTGGTGGTTCTTCTCACTGCTAGGTCGTCAGCTGCCTCGTAATGAGAAGTGGCGGCAACTAGGGTTTTAAGGTGTGGAGGTAAAGGAACGTTGGACAAAGAAATAGGGAAGAAGGAAGAGGAACGGAAGAGAAGAGAGATATGAGAGGGGATCGTCTGTCGTTACCACAGTAGCAAGCCTCGTGAGGAAGACCCATGGACGTGTTGGCGTTACAGGAGGAGGTTAAGTAGAAAAGGCATATAAGTGTAATTATTGACAAACCAGTAATATAACAGAAATTTTTTATCTTCAAATAATGAATTTAAAGATTAAAGGATGTCTGATTGGCACGATAATTGATACATAAGATAATTATGATTTTCCGAATACAATTGTATCACTAATTTCTTCTTTTGAAAATATTTACTTTTTTATTTCTTTATTTAGTGGATTAGTAATCAATGAATGCATTGATGTTGCTCTTAATCAATTTGATACATTAACTTGTATTTTAATTATTTTCTCTAATACTTGGACTTAATCTGAATCTATAGTGGCAAATTAATGTCGATGCTAATTAATATGTGAATTTATGTATCATCTACTAACAATGTGACATAATTAAATAATTAGTCATTAGCATTGCATAATGGTCATTTGTTGAAACATTATATTTTCTTGACTCAAATTACTATTATTTTATCTAATTTAATGAAAAACAATTTAACGTTATATTATTATAAATGGTCACAATTAGGGGGTGTTTGAGATAGATATTGAAAATTGAGTATATTACAACACTCCACCCCTTAAAGGATATTTCATCCCCGAAATCTAACCAGTGTTAACCTAGAACCATTATGACAAACATCAACCAAGTGCACTATCTCAACCTAGAAATTTTCCTTGGGTTGATACATACAACTTTTGTTTTTATTTCTTTTAGGTTATCCAATTAATGTTCAACGTATGCATCTTAAATAGGTTACCTTAAACTAATTTGGGAGTAATCATAGGTTTATGACTTTTAGTTGAGGAAATTACCCAAACATTACATGATATGTACAATATTGTGTTCATATAGTCCTTAAGTTAAGTTGCATTACTTATAAATAAAGTGTATATGAATCTGCCCCTTATAAGCATCACTCTACAATCGAACTAACTGTGGTGTATAATAAGGGTGGGTCAACTACGTCAAACATATCCAAACTTATTCTTCATACTTACTACTTCTCAATTATGTCTATTTTTCATGTTTGACCTAACCATTCATAGGGTCTTTGCTAAGGATTTTCTACACCAACGAGCCTATCTATTACTACAACTTCCTTGTGGTGGTGACTTGGTTCCAAAAAAAATTGATGAAAGCTGAATTTTTTTATATAAATATATGTTAATAATAAAAATAATTTTGACAATGAAAACCTTACGACGGGAATTTAAAATGGCACTAAAATCAATCGAAGAACCAAGTCAACCACTTTTGACTACCTACAACATATATTATCACTGTAACATCACTTCATCTTCACAAAAGAGGCTTCTCTACAGACATAATAAAGGAATACCACAAGCATATCAAAATTCTAGGTTAGGGGATACATGTTTCTTCTAGCATGAAGTAAACTTCTAGTAGGTCCTACTAGGCATGATGTCCATTATCTCACCATTCTCTTGATCGTGACTTATGCCAAGACATCCCAAAACATCATTTATTCATAATATCATGTAACCATAATTAGAAGAGATTAGGGTCTCACCATCCCTAGTTAGTTTACATCCATAGCATCATTACAAGCCCAAGTGAACTAGCTAGTCAAACTATCCTTCATCTCACATATCAAATAAAATAATTACAAGGTGTAGATGAGAGAGTGGTCAACTCTTTAAGGATTAATACTAGATGTACCTACATCACCTAACCTTAGCATCAGTGTGCATCCAAAGTTTCAAGAAAAAGAGTATCCACCATAGCTTTCAAACATGACTATGTGATCCAACTATGTGATTATATATTTATAGGACAAGGGAGATAAGCATAATTCCTACCTTATGGGTATGTAAGAGATTAAATCCCAAGGATAGTTACTTGAACTCTATACCTTACTTCAACAATCCCTTGTTTATGAGATATCCCAAGGTTAACTAGGATGTTACCAACCCTTGGATGGCTAGTCTCAAGTAAAACTTTGGTGAGATAATTCCATGTTGCAGGCAAGACACACCTAACCTTAAAGGATCTAGTTCATATCATTATTACTATCATATAACATCTCAAAATCTAAAATGTGTGCCAATATTCTAAGTTTGTATCCATGCATGCTCAGCCTACATAATGTTGGTAACATAGGCATGCAAGAAATCCACAAAACCAAGAGGTTTGTTGACTTGTTCTAGAGTTACATACAATTATGTGAGTTCAAGTCAACCTACTGTCTATAGTAGATGAATTGTCCTCTCCTAAGGCAAGAGCTAGATGTGACTTCCTAGGAGAGTCAACTTTTATGAATAGAAAGCAATACCTATAAAGAGAGGGTAGGATTGATAAGAGCTTACCCAAAACTAGGTCATCCACATACTTTGTTTGGGATACATATATACCACCAAATTGTATAGATAAGAAACCCTAATTTAGTAAACATGATTTAGGTTTAGGTATGACAACAACCTCTAAAGGGTAAACTATGTACTAAGGAACAATCAGATAACTTGAAATAGTCAAGTTATCAATAGCTTGGCTCCGATACCACTCTGTAAGGAGTGGAACCCATTAGTGGGCCCACTCAATAGTACAAATATGAGCCATGAAATATTTATACAGCAAAAAACATATCTATTTATAAAGTTACAAAATATCCTATCAATATAAGATTTTCACCCTAAGGGTGGTACATAAAAAGAATAAAATACTACATCTACTTTCATAAGAGTCCCAGTAGTAGAGGGAAACCCGACCATTCCAAGATATCCTCAAGTCAACTCCAAGTGTACTAACTTCATATTGTCAAGTCTTTCAAAGCACCTGTACCTGCTTAATTTTGGGAACAACCAAAAAATAGACATAAAAAATGGTATAAGTCAGTAAAAAGGGGTATATGTGCAGTATAAAATATTTTTGGCATTTTAAAGGAGTTTAAGAGCAAGGGAGGCCACATGAATTTAGGTAAATTCAAGAGAAGTGTTCAACAAAAGAATGAGGAATAAATATAAGAGTGACAAATAGTATGAATAAAACTCTTGCTATTTAACATACCACAATTCATAAAAAAACATTTGCATGCAATTTAGTATAGACTAAGTCTACCTATGTAGGGACAAGACACCACTGAGTCTTTGGCCTAAAAAATGGGCGGAATAGATGCCACCATGGTGGAAACAGACACGCCCAAATATACACAATACAGGCAGAAACAAACACACCCAAATATACAATCATAATGGTGGAAAAAAGGCTCACCTCAGTCAGAAACAGACGCGTCCTAATGGTTAGGCATAATCATCTACAATAGATAAATACTCTAATACAATGCACACATAATACAATGGCAAGATACTTATGGTTCACTCATAATCACATTTCAAGAGACATTTAGCATAGTAAAGAATAACATGGCAGTAGGGTTTACAATTCTAATAAAAAGAATGATAAAATATTCAATTGAGTCAAAAAGAAAGACTATAGAAAAGAATGCCTCATTATAGATATAATGGGTTTTTAGTCATTTAAAATGCCCAAAGTAACATGGAGTTGCACATACTTGATTTTCACACATAAAGTTTAACTTGAATAGTATACGTTCGTCCACAAAGTCAACTTTTCAACCTAGAAACATATTAGGTATGTTAGTTAAACCTCAATGAGTGTGCATATTCATTCTTAACATAGCTATGCAAATTATTCATACCCTAGTTCCAATCAAATGATTGCATATTAGGGTTTATAATCTTATTAAGTGAACATATGATCCCTCACATATTATAAATGTTCATGTTGTTGTTAGTACATGCAAATATCCACTTTAAATCATGGTATAGTATTTTCTCATACACATTTATTCATGGTCATATACATATCATCATAAACTTAGAGATCATTATATTGATGGGTTAGATTTTACTTACATATTTCATTCTCATATTAAGTCACATATTGATATCTCAATTTCTTTGTCATGATTCATCATTGATATGGTGGTTTACACTCCCTCTCAAATTGACCATCCCCATAGTTATGTCTTTTCTTTGGTTGTGTATATGAATGTTTAAGTACATCATCATATATAGTTACTAATACACTTAACACTTATTGATTTTAAGCTAAAACTTACTAATCATTATCTAATTTTTAGTCTAGTACATATGTAGTCCTTAATCTCTTAGGCAACTAATAAAGAGGTCAAGGAAAATTGCATAGTAATTATTCATGTATGTATATGTATTCATATGTAAATTTGCATCATCGACGTCTAGAGAATGTTCAACTACTCCAGTTTATATTAGATCTTAATTTCATCTACAACACAACTTATACATGTGCATAAGCACTTACCCCTGCATGGCATGCAATCAATTATATTACATATAAATGTTCAGTTTGTTGGATTACTATAATATTTCAACCTTATGTATACTTTATCTATTTACTTTACTGAAATCTAACGTGATCTGGATTGAGTATGAATCCCTTGATAAAATTTCACATGTATCTAGTCTTTCAGTGAATGTAGTTACTCATGATCTATTGATGGAGATCTACCAATAACATATAAAGGAAGGTGATAACTGACCTATGAATGATCGGTGAACATTAGACTGTAGATTTGGAGGTATACATGCCTTTTATGTCTCTGCTAGGTCAAATCCATAAAGAGTTGGAAATTCATATCTAGGTGGAGGTTGTATGAGGTGAGGGATTTGTGGCATGGTACTATAGGTGGGGAGTTGAGGGTGGTAGAGTTGATTGGCATTTCTTGGAGGCGTATGACACAATATGGTGACACATGCATTGCTTGGCATTTCCTGGTGTGGTTGGGCACTAATGGAGGAACAACAAACAAAGTATATTCAAAGGAGTAAAGGTAGTAGTCGAATTTTGATTCATCCATAGTTGTTACTGATGAGTAGTGATCCATGAACCACTATTGTTGGGCGTATAAGGCTAAAGGGTGGGAGACCTCACTGCGGTGGTGGTGGTTGTGGTGGTGGTGGTGGTGTTGATGCCTAAGGGTTGTTGGCTAGTGTCTGGTCACTGAAGAAGACATGTCATGTCTAGGACGTGCGGAGGAGAAGGTCCTAAGGTGTCAGTGGCCTCTTAGCAAGGAACTGTGGGCACCACCATGATAGTGTTGAAGTTGGCTCTGCGGTAGGTGATAATGAGGAGTGAGACTCTTAGTACTGGAAACACTAGGGGGTAGATGGGGTGTTGGGGCACCATTGTGGTGATGGTAGTTCTAGTGATGTCGATGCTCCTGGCACTGACACTGGTGAGGAGACAGCATGGTGATTTCTGGTTGATGATGGGATTAAGTATTGGCCTAATGGCACAGCAAGACCAGACGGAGGCATATGGGTGCCCCATGGTCTTAGCACAGCTGGGAAGTATGCCCTGATCTCTGGAATATCCAAAAATACAAAGGGAAGGTAAGGGGTTCGAAGGTCTGTGGAGGAAGATGGGCATCATTCACAACTATTGCATCTATAGTTTGAGTGCTCGGTGGCAGGTGAAGGATGCAAGGTAGAGACAAGTTTGTTACAAACTTTGTTAATGGTGGCTACATGAATTTGAGGTGGGGGTCAATCTGCCAATCATGACCATGCTAAGTGGTGGTTCTTCTCACTACTAGGGCTTCAGCCAGATGGTGATGAAAAGTGGCAGTGACTAGGGTTTTAGGGTGTGGAGGAAAAGGAAAGTTGGATGAAGAAATAGGGAAGAAGGAAGAGGAAAGGAAGGGAAGAGAGAGATGAGAGGGGATCATATGCCATTACCATGGTTGCAAGCCTTGTGAGGAAAACTCATGGATGTGTGGGCGTTATAGGAGGAGGTTAAATGGAAACGACATATAAGTGTAATTATTTACAAACCAATAATATAAGTGAAATTTTTTATCTTCACATAATAAATTGAAAGGTCAAAGGATGTTCGATTGGTACGAGAATTGCTAAATAAGATAATGATGATGTGTGGAATCCAATCTTATCAGAAATTTCTTCTTTTAAAAATATTTAATATTTTATTTCTATATTTAGTGGATTAGTAATTAGTGAATGTGTTAATGTTGCTCTTAATCATCTTGATACATTAACCTGTATTTTAATTATTTTCTCAAATCCCTAAACATAATATGAATCTATAGTAGTAAATAAATGTCAATGCTAATTAATAGGTGAATTTATGTATCGTCTACTCCCAATTGTGACATAAATAAATAATTAGTCATTAACATTACATAATGGTCATTTGTTGAAACATTATATTTTCTTGAATCAAATTACTATTCTTTTATCTAATTTAATGAAAAGTAATTGAATATTATATTATTATAAATGGTCCCAATTAGGGGGTGTTTGAGATAGATATTGAGAATAGAGTATGTTACAACACTCCACCCGTTAAAGAGAATTCGTCCCTGAAATTTGCCCAGTGTTAACTTAGAACCATTATGACTAATATCAACCAAGTGCACTATCTCAACCTAGAAATTTGCCTTTTGTTGATACATACAACTTTTGTTTTTATTTCTTTTAGGTTATCCAATTAATTTTCAATGTATCCGTCTTAAATAAGTTGCCTTACCCTAATTAGGGAGTAATAATATGTTTATCACTTTTCATTGAGAAATTTACCCAAACATTACATGATATGTATGATATTATGTTCATATAGTCCTTAAGTTAAGTTATAAGACTTATAAATAAAGTGTACATGAATTTGCCTCTTAAAAGCGTCAGTCTACAATCTAACTAACTATTGTGTATAATAAGGGTAGGTCAACAAGGTCAGACATATCCAAACTTATAATTCATACTTACTACTTCTCACTTAGGTCTAGTTTTCATGTTAGACCTAACCAGTCATAGGGTCGTTGACATGATTTTACCGTGCGTATAATGTAAGTGCACGCGCCAATGTAATATAGGCCCTTGTGAGGCCCGAGTCAAACACAGGGACACTGAACTATCGGTAGACTACTACTAACTTCTCGCAATCAGCTAGACCGATTAAAAAGGTTTTAAGAGTTGATTAAAAAGAAAAATATAAATAAAAGAAAACAAAGCAATCGATTAAGTTTTTAGTTTAATAAATTCAGGTGGGAATCTTTAGGATTGTGGTTTCACCGCAGGTTTGCATTGTATGAATTTCCACATAGTTAATCAAATTCATCTCTCAATCTGGGTAGTGGCCTGTAGTCAGAATTGTTCACTGTCGTGATACAATTCACTACCTAAATCTAGGTCGGTTCCACCGTCGTAGTAACCTATACCCTAAACTAGGTGCATTAGAATCGACCTCTGGGTTTCCACCATTAATCGTACATCACCTTGTTCAAGGGATTTATTAATTAATGTGAATTTCATCTCTTTTCAACCATTAATTCTTCTTTCAAAGTAATTAAAGGCATTAGATTATCATTAGGGTGATCAACATTAATGATATAATGGAGAAAACAAAATCATACCACGGATTTTAAGAGTCAAGTTATGAATTACTATGATAAAAACGTCATACAATGATTACTCGGGCTACTCCCGGTCCTAAAGACAAAGGGGATTAGCCCTGCATGTTCATTTCAGAGCAAGGCATGGTGGAAGAAAGGGAAAACATGGGGAAAACATGGATGAAGTGATGTAAACCCCTGAACGGAGAAGATCCGAGCATTCCTCGACATAGAGTGTGCGATCTTCAGCCTTTCGGTAGTGGAAAATGTCTTCTTCGACTCCCGGAATGATCGGGGTGTGCTTCTGGGCACCGTTCTTCTCTCCACCTCTTCTCGGGACTTGTACAACGACTAATAACATGATAGATGGCTCCTGGCTGCCGTCATTAGGTATAAACACCAAATTAGATCGTCCAAATATCACCACCGTTGGATTCGGGCAGATTTGGAACAAAAACTAATCTCACGGTGTCGATACCATCGACGCAGGTGGATGGTATCGACCCCTCATGATATCAGCAAACTTTCCTTCTTTCTCTGTCGTTCAACCTGATGGAGACTCGATACCATCGACGCGTGTCGATGGTATCGACACCTTTAGGTGTCAGTTTTATCACCTTTCCGACACTGAAGCTGTAGAACGTCGATAGTATCGACCTTCATGTCGATAGTATCGACCGGCTGATTGCTGGCAACCTGAAGGTAACTCGCTACCATCAACATCCCAGTTGATGGTATTGACACTGCTTGGCTCCTTGTGGATGTCTGCCTATGACTGTGTCGATACTATCAATGGATGTCGATGGTATCGACAGCTGTATATATGCGTTTTTCCTGAAATTGTAAGACAAGGCCAAATCAGCTGAGATAAAACCCATTATTATAATTGTTTATGATCAAAAAGATAAAATATAAGAGATTTGATACTGAAAGAGATTATAGACTAGAGTAAGTGAATTATGCAATATTAACCACCAAAGTGACTAATAAACACCTAAAACACAAGTAAAACAAGTCTATAAATGCGACTCAAAATCCTCGCATCAAACTCACCTAAGCCTGAACATTGCTCGTCCTCGAGCAACAAAACTTTAGAATAGAATTGCGCAAGTTAACTAAAGAATAGATTATCAAAACAGACCTTGTCGTACGATTCCAGCCAGACATTCACATACCGGCCCTTACTAACCACAGAATGATAATTACCCTAAAGGTAAAAATGATCATCCATAAAAGATATCTACCTCAAAATTGATGAACACTATCACAAAAGGTAGTTCACATAATAAAATCCTCCGGTCCAGACTCAGTACATCTTGTGATCTTCTATCTACGTTGCTCGTCCTAACTACCATCTAAGTGGAAACAGCTCTCCTGATATTAATGAGTGAGGAAATAATCACGGTGGCCTACCAATTCGAGGAACAGGTGGATGGAATAGGTGGATGTGGAAGAAATGGAAGCATAATATAGTTTTAACATGCACAAATATCAATAATGACATAAATGATGCAAATGCAAATGAAATGCCCTAATGCCTACATTTTGGGTGAAATGACGCATGTTCCTACAATTCCATCTTATGCGAGATCGGATATCTACAACTACATGATGTGCTTATTGTTCCTATTACACGGATGAAACAAGCTCTTTCCTCCCTCTAAAATCAGCATTTTTCTATTTTTTTCAAGCCCTTTTTCTCTCAAATTGCAAAATGTACAATATTTTTTTTAGAATTTCTTTTTTTTTCTTTTTTTTTAGGCTTACTTTCACATAACTGTAATCCTTGAGGCCTTACAACAGTATTTCAGAGAGTATACAAGGAGTTACCCGCTTCTCTTATTTTTCAGAAGAAATAAGACACATATTGTCCTATATGCTCAAAAATATGTTAAAATGTAACTACATGAGATCAGTTATGCAACTATGATGACATGCACTCAAGAATGTGTGCATGCATGATTCATCTACAAATTTTTTTCATTTTCCATTTTTTTATGCACAATCTACCAAAATGCAACCCTACCTAAAAGTTATGCAGTCAAAAGATGAAAACCGTAATGTGCTTCCAGTTCTTATGGTGGAGTATGAAAACAATGGGGTGGATAGATCACAAAATTAATTGACTGAACCATTGGAAAATATTATGTGTCCCTCCTTACTGACCTGTGTAATAATTATGAGGTTTCTCTCTCTTATTTCAAATTAAGGTCTCATTATCATTTGGTCAGTTTAGGCTGAAACAACCAATCCTGTCCACTCTTCGTGAATCATAAGAATGTATAGTTGTGGTTTCCTGTTTTAAAGTTGACAAACCCAATTATTTTCTTAAGTCATGTGCTCAAGGTTGAACAACACAAGCTTGCAAAATCATTAAAAATTTTAAATATACCCCTGATTCCCATGTATAAACACAGAGATGACACATGACATTAGACATCCACAATTATATTAGATAGAGTGTGGATCCTAAAGAAACAACTAAGAACTAAGAAAAAGAAATGATAAAAGACAAAGCAATAAATGATAAAAACTAAGAAAAATAAAGGATAGAAGTTGTTCCAACCCCCCCCCCCCTAAGCTTGAATTCGATTATGGCCTCATAGTCAAAAACAACCTTAAAAGGTGGAATAGTGATACCAATCATTGGTCAGGTGGTGGAGGGTACTGCGGGGATGTGGGGTCCCATGATGGGTACTGCCCCTGAAAATTCGGATCATACTGAGGCATCGACAGAGGTTGAGGATACCCCCCGAAATAATTTTGGATCCAGTAGTTGTCGTAGAAGGGTTGTTGTTGCATATCCATCCTATGCAACCTGTCATGGATATTCTGTTGATTGGCGAGTAGGAGGCGCTCATTCTCGTAGATGGCATGTTGGTTCACGAAAATCTGGTTCATGGTATCCTGAATACCGACGAAAGAAGCAGTATGCTACTGCTGGGTCTGTTGAATCTCCTACAACAGTGAGTACATCCCCTACATCGAATAGGCATCCTCTCCTTGATGAGAGGGTTGAGAAGAGGATGATTCACCCGGGTGGAAACGGGGACGCTTCCGCGGTGCCACTCATGCCCAAAGAGGAGTGAAAGCCTCCTCTTCCTCTTCATGCTCATCGCCATCATCATTGTTGTCATCATTACCGCCATCTTCATCAGAGTCATCGATGGCGATGATAGGCCACCTGAAATGTTGAGCTCCCTCAATTTTGAAGACGGGGTCTAGAAGTGCACATTCTTGATATTCGTGATTGACATGGCAATGTGCATAAGCCAAGCCATCACGGAGCAGAAGGAGGTTGGAGCGGTGTAGATGATGCAGGTTGACCTTGTTCCTGTTGGAAAGAAGAGTGAGTTGGGAAAAATCCAATCCAAGTTAGATGGCCAATGATGTGATAAGCCCCCCAAAGTGGATAGGAGCTTTCTGTGTACTCCTCTTCACGGCCAACACACGTGTCAAGAAGAACGCGCCCCAGTTGCACTCCTCGCGCTTCAGCAGTTTATACAAAAAGAACAAATATGTCTCTTGGAATTTATTAAGAGAAAGATCGTCGCGAGAAAAGAGTGTCGTACAAAGCATGCGGTGCAGAATCCGCACAAAAGGATGCTCGAAGTCGACGACGGTAGCGTTGCGGTAGCTAACAGAATTTCCTGGAAGCACAGTCACCAGCTAGGCAAAAATGTCATCATAATCAGTCTGGTTGTCCGGCCTCCGGTGCTGGTAAGGATCATGATACTAGTTATACACTAAATTGAACTGGGCGAGAGTGAGGGTGTAATTGTTGTTGTAGAGTCTGAAAGACACGCGCCCTTTCTTCCACTCTCTATCGGTGGCAATCAGATCACTAGGCAGGACATTGATATCTAGTGACGCCATAAACTCTGCCACGAGCTCTTTGTATGTCGGCCATTCACCAAAAAATGGTTGGCCGTCAGCGTGGAACTCTAACTCGTCGGGCCTCCTACCTGTGTGCTTTGCCTGCCCCTACAGGACGTAGGCGAGATTGGCATTGAACCCCAGGTCGCGGATCATGGTCCGATCGACGTAGCGGGTGGGCTCGATCTTCCACTTGAGCAATTCCTCATATGTCTTGCGTACTTCTGCTGACAGATGAACAATCCTCGGACAAGGAATGGATCTGGGTGGCGGAGGAATGAAAGTCGGGATCTCCATCAGGACCGCCCTTCAAGAAGACGCTCCTTCCGTCTGCACCATCATCTCAGAAAGAAAGGGAATAGGAGATATAGCTCGGTGAAGGTCGGAGAAGATGATCTCCACTCGGAGCAGGGCTCGGTGAAGAGATCGTGATCCTTGGATGCTCGTAGAAGGCCTTTGGTTGCACAGCAACGATCAATGCACAAGAGGAAGGAAGAAACTCCAAAGGTGTGAAGAGATTAGAGAAATAACCCTCCCTTTTATAATTGAACCCGGCATTGTTGTTGCACCGTCGATACCATCGACGGGGTGTCAATGGTATTGACACATGTAGCACAATCCGGGTCTTCGCTAGTATCGACGGTTGTTGATGGCTGGATGTGGGGGCCCGGATCGATGATGCGTCGATACCATCGACATGTGTCGATGGTATCGACCCATCCCATGGATCGACTTCCTTGATGTAGCGACCGTCGTTGATTTCCTCTCGCGGATCGGTGATGTGTCGCATCGATAACATCGACTCAGGTCGATGGTATCGACCCTGTATGTCGATACCATCGACGAGACCGTCGATGGTATCGACTCAGAAAATTTTCTACAGTAGCCTACCTGTACCCATGTCGCTACCATCGACACAACGATCGATGGTATCGACCCTGCCGCAGACTTACAGACCAAACAAATGATCAAGGTATCATTTTTACACTAAAAAAAATTAAACCAAACTAACTTGTAAATGCAAATGAAAATAAACGAAACTACCAATGGTTGGGTTGCCTCCCAACAAGCGCCCTTATTTAACGTCTTAGGCTAGACAAAATCAAGCTTATCATGCATCCTTAAGTGCTATGAGTTTGACCTCATGCACTTTCCTCGTGTAATCCTCACCAAAGTACAACTTCAACCTTTGTCCATTGACCAGAAATGTCATCTCTCCATCACGCACCCTGATGGCACCATGTGGTCGTTCCTCCTCCATAATGAAAGGTCCACTCCACCGGGATTTCAATTTCCGGGGATGCAGCTTCAACCTCGAGTTGAACAATAGCACATGATCTCCCTTCTTGAAGACACGCAATTGAATGTGTCGATCGTGAATAAGCTTTGTTCTCTCCTTGTAAATCCTCGAGCTTTCATAGGCGTTCATCCTAAGATCATCTAGCTCATTGAGCTCTATCATGCGTTTCTTCCCTGCCTCATCATAAGTCAAGTTCAACTTCCTTAGTGCCCAGTGTGCCTTATGCTCCAACTCTACCGGAAAATGACAGGCCCGCCCATAAGCAAACCTAAAAGGCGTAGTGCCTATGGGTGTCTTAAATGCCATCCTATATGCCCATAAAGCATCTTCTAGCAACATACTCCAGTTCTTTCTTGTCGAAACCACTATGCGCTCCAAGATTTTCTTGATTTCTCTGTTAGACACTTCGACCTGCCCTTGTGTTTGCGGGTGGTATGGGGTACCAATATTGTGCTTTACCCTGTACTTTATCAACAATGCAGCAAACTTTTGGTTTTTAAAATGGGTACCTCCATCAATGATAATCATCCTTGGTACACCAAATCTGTAGAAAATGTAATCTTTTACAAACCTGCACACTACAGCAGCACCATTAGTCCTTGTGGGTATTGCCTCTACCCACTTCGATACATAATCAACCGCCAATAAAATGTACAAATTAGAGTTCGAGGACACAAAGGGTCCCATAAAATCAATACCTTATAGATCAAACACCTCAACTTCTTGAAACACGTTGAGGGACATCTCTTTCTTCTTGGAAATATTACTTGCCCTTTGACAGGAATCACATCTTTGCACATAATCGTAGGCGTCCCGGAAAAGTGTAGGCCAATAAAGGCCGCTCTCAAGCACCTTGTCCGCCATTCTGGAACTTGCATGATGGCCACCAGTTGGTAGAGTAGGACAAAGATGAAGTACACTATCATATTCTATCTCCGGTACACACCTGCGCAGCACGTCGTCCCTGCATTGCTTCAACAAAATGGGGTCATCCCAGAAATAATATCTCAAAGAATGGAAATTTTTCTTTTTCTCTTGATATGTCTAATCATCTGGGATTATTTTACAGGCAAGATAATTAATAATATATGAAAACCATGGATCCTTGGATTTTAAAGAAAGGATTTGCTCATCGGGAAATGTCTCAGTAATGGGTATATTAATGTCCTTCTCATCTACCCTTTCTAACCTAGACAAGTGGTCCATAACCACATTTTCTATTCCCATCTTATCTTTAATTTCACTGTCAAATTCTTATAGTAGTAAGATCCACGTAATCAATCTAGGTTTGGCATCTTTTTTTTCCATCAAATATTTTATGGCGGCGTGGTCCATCCATACCACAACTTTTGACCCTACAAGATATTGCCGAAATTTTTCAAATGCAAAAATGACGGTGAGAAGTTCCTTTTTAGTTGTAGTGTAATTAAGTTGTGCTTCATTTAAATTCATTGATGCATAGAAAATCACAGTGGGTTTGTTTTCAACACGTTGTCCGAGAACGGCCTCTACTGTGAAATCTGAAGCATCACACATTAATTCAAAAGGCTTTGTCCAATCCGGTGTTTGCACAACCAGTGCAGAAATTAACTTCTCTTTGAGCACATTAAAAGCATGCAAACACTTTTCATTAAAATCAAACACCGCATCTTTCTCAAGCAGTTTAGATAATGCTTTAGAGATTTTTGAGAGATCTTTGATAAAGCGGCGATAAAATCCTTCTTGACTGAGAAAACTCCTTACCCCTTTAACCGAATTCGGTGGGGTAAATTGGAAATAACCTCAATCTTAACCGGATCTACCTCCAACCCCTTGCTAGAAACTTTATGTCCAAGCACAATCCCTTCACTAACCATCATATGACATTTTTCCCAGTTGAGAACTAAATGCGTGTCCTCACATTGTTGTAAAACTTTATCCAAATTATATAAACACTCATCAAAAGACGCACCATAGTCAGAAAAATCATCCGTGAAGACCTCTAAACAGCGCTCAACCATATCAGAGAAAATGGCAAGCATGCAACACTGAAAGGTTGTTGATGTGTTGCATAGACCAAATGGCATACGGTGATATGCAAATGTTCCATAAGGACAAGTGAAGGTGGACTTCTCTTGGTCCTTAGGATCAATGGAAATCTGATTATAGCCTGAGTAACCGTCTAGAAAACAAAAGTGAGATCGACTTGCTAGTCGCTCTAAAATCTGATCAATGAATGGAAGAGGAAAATGATCTTTTAACATAGCAGATTTCAATCTACGGTAATCAATGCACACACGCCACCTGGTTACCAAACGGGTCGTGACCGGCTCATTTAACAAATTGTATGTAACAGTAATTCCCCCCTTTTTAGGGACTACCTGTGTGGGGCTTACCCACGTCGAATCGGAGATAGCATAAATGATGCCTGCAGAAAGGAGCTTGATCACCTCCTTCTTAATGACCTCCATCATGCTTGGATTGAGTCTGCGTTGTGGCTAGATTATAGGTTTGGCTCCTTCCTCAAGTCGGATCTTGTGCTGGCAAAGTGTAGGGGAGATCCCCTTGATATCTGTGACTGACCACCCGAATGTGCCATGGTAGTTCTTCAGCACGATCATCAATTGATCCTCTTCCTTGGCACTCAGATATGCCGAGATAATCACCAGTAATTTTTCATCATCGACTAGGAATGCATATTTCAAATGAGGCGGCAGTGGCTTCAATTCTAACTCTGGTGGGATGATCAAAGATGACTGAAGCGGTGGTGGGAGTGGCCCAAGATCTTCATAATACTTAGCATAATAACACGACAGCACCCGAAGCATCTTCACACATTCTTGTAGCGACTCGCTTGTCATCCAGTCATGCGTTATATTGACAAGGCAAGCTTCAAGGGGCAGTTCTGGATATGCATCGAGGACAGAACTTGCTATGGCATCAGCTTCAGTAGAAAGAGGGATTTCCTCCTCTTCATCATTTGGAAAACCAACAGCCCTGCAAAGAGAAACAACTTTGGTCTAGTCCATAATGTCTACAGCCAGTGTCCCATTCTCTACCTTGGTCATTACATGAGCCATATCTAGAAATGGCTTCCCTAGACACAAAGAAATGTTCTGATCAAAATGGTTCACCATGTGACACTACTCTTTTACTTTTGATTGTGTTGTGCTTCGGGGCATAACCATTTCAAATCGGTCATCTTTGATTCCCAATGTTAGACGGCCTCATCCCATTTCAAGTATCATATCTGCAGTAGCTTGGAAGGGTCTTCCAAGGAATAGCTCATTTCCTTATTCATCTTGCATTTCCATTACCACAAAATCTGTTGGAAGTACAAACCGGTCTACTTTAAACAAAGCATCCTCGCAAATATCATACGGCTTAACCACAGAATTGTCTGCCAACTGAATTGTCATATTGCTATGTCGTGATTCTTTCAATCCCAGCTTCTTGAAAGTAGAGAGATGCATCAAATTTATTGTTACAACCCCAATTTTTGGGTTCATTTTGTGAGAAATGTAATTTCTCATAAAAAAGGTAAATGAACAAATAATTATATAATTTGTTTTGAATAAATGGATTTTGTTTGCAATAGCCTTGATGATTGAGTTGTGGGCTTCATTGGCTATTGGGCCCTATAACAAGGAAATTCAATTAATAAATGAATAATTGAGTTTTTGAGAAAAGAAAGATGTGGAAACCTCTGGAAGGAAAAAGAATGCAATCCAACGATGAATTTCATGCCTCTTGGGTTCCTTAGGTCCCAAGGAGTCCAAAGTTGCATAGAGAATGCAATAAGAAAAGAAAAGACCAATTAAGTATTTCCTTATTAAGAAAGAAATTGAAAATAATGATAAAATGTGGAAAATATGTGAAAAGAGGTATACTTGAGTTATCCTAGGTGGATTTTCGTATCCCAAGGATTCCTAATGATAAAAGGCATACCAATGAAGAAAATAAAAAAGAAATAAAGAGAAATCCTCAAAAAGATATATTTTAATGAGAAATAAACAAGATAAGGTGAAATAATGCATTTAGATGCATCTAGAAGGATAATGAGTATCCAATATAAAGGAATTTCGAAATCATAGAGTTTCTTGGGATCCGAGGAGTCCCAATGAAGAAAGAGGAAAGAGAAAATACCAATAAAGAAAAATAAGAGAATAATGTAATACATTATTAATGTTTTTTTGTGGTTTTGTTAAAGGAGTGGTATTTTCTACTTAAGGAAATATAAAAATTCGTGGCCAATGAATTAAAAAGGGCAAGTATAAAGAAAATGAAAGAGGAATTTCAAATTCCTAATATCCATATAATAGGGAATATCCAAAGGATATACAAGAGAGAAAAATCTTACTTTCTAAAGGAGGAATTGGTTTCCTATTGGGACAAGATCTTGCATCTTGGTGGATGCACATCTTAGGGTGCAAAAACCCTCCCCTATAAAAGGGGATGAGCTCAAGGGTGAGTTCTGGGGAGTTGCACGTATCCTTTCTTCCTTCTTCTTCTTCATCTTCTTGGGCAAAATCCTAGCCTCAAGAAGAAGACTTATCCTTGGAACGACGGGAGCAACTAGGGGCCAACGAAGGGTTACGCTGGTATCTAGATGCCCCACGATGTTGGGGAGCTGCTTTCCCATCGGAGCCATGCCCTAAACAACGCACGACGGCAGCCGCACATCCGCAGCACCAGCTACAGGTCGCGGGTTGTCCCAGCCAAAACCCGGCCATCTTGGCCAGTTTTTAAGTCTTCTCTAGGTGCGACAAGGGGTGGCGAAGGTAGGGCGACGACCGACCTGAAGCTTCGGGCCACAGGGAGGAGAAGAGAAGGGCCGCAGCAACTGTAGGCGTGCACAACTAGGGCAGCGCGGAGGTTGAATATGGCCCATATGAGTTGGACAGATATGCCCCTTCGCGGGCTGTACAACTAATAACTCAAGTGGGGGCAAAAGGGACTTTTCGAAATGTTTGCAAACCCAGCCGAGTTCGTTGCATAGAAGACACCTACGTGGCAGCCCCCCATTGGCCCACAGTAAGTTATTTTTGTTAAATTCGTATCTCAATAATTGTAGCTCGGATAGATGTGCATTATACATGAATTTTGATCAGGAGAACTCAAGAAATGCAATAAAAATACATTTGAAGCCTAATTCTAATTGCAATTTGAAAAGTAATGGAAGTTATTAACTTTAATGAATTAAATGTTTAGAAACCCTATTTTGAGTTGATTAATATATTTAATCAGGTCTAATGGATGATTAAAGTTGATATTAGACTGTTACTGTTAAAAAGGAACATTAGGAGTAAAAAGGATGAATTTTTCACGTAATTAGTTAATTTGGAGTTTCATGTGCATAAATATACTTTAATGGGCCTTGAAACCCTAATATTAGTAAATTTGACTCTTAATGGCTTTAATTCTTCAAAGTAGTGAATAAAGATAGGATATAATGATTCCAAGATATTTTGAGCATTAAAGTTCCTAATTGTGGTTAAATACCCTTAATGTGGAAATTAGGGTTTCCTAGTGAATAAAAAGTAGAATTAATGATAAATAACGTTCATATGTGTATTAGAGCATAATGAACTACGAATTGATGATAATCGAGCATAATGACTTTGTCATAGATTAAAAAAGGATAAAAATGATAGATTAAAAGTAAAAGGGGCTTAATGGATGTATTTAATGGTTAATTATGCCTTTAATCTGAAATTGGGGATTAGAAGTGGAAATAATTAGGGTTGGTGATCAATTGCATTAAATTAGGGTTTAAAATAGTAAAAGATGAAGGGAAACCCTAATTGCAATAGAAACACTAAAAGTGATTTAGAAACCCTAGGAAGCGAGCTAGGTTTAATGGATCTTGATGACATGAATAATAAAAAGGGAATTAAGTGATTATTTTAGGATCTTGTTGAAAATGCTTGCTTGCTTGGATTCTTATTTGCATGGATATTTCTGTTCAAATCGTCAGATCAGGTATGTGGTTAATTATGAATAACCACCTTAGTTTCCCGAGGATTTTACAGATGGTTAATCGCATTGAATGCAAATTATCAGTTTGGATGTTCATACTTGCAAACTATAAAGCCACTGTGATTATCACATTAATAATAGAAGTATGGATTCTCGCACTTACATGACACCCTGATGGATGATGCCAAAGGTCAGGCCCAGATGGGTAGAGCAAAGGACACCTTGAGTGGTGACCCCAGGCACCAAATTCTGGAATGAGAAGGTGGCCTATGATATTGCATGACTAGTGGGCACCATGAGTGGTGACCCCCAAGCACCAAGCTCGGGATTGAGAAGGTGGCCTTAAGTCATTGGCAAAGGAAACCCTAAGGTGGGTATGCCAGGGTTAGGGCAAAAGAAGTGGAGAATGTCATACTGAAAAGTGTTAATTGATTGTTAATTAACTTGATTGCGATAATTAGATTGTTATCCTTATGTGCAAACTTTTGGTTGTTCCCACATACCAGTATATTTCTATATACTGACCGACATTCTGTTTGTCGGTGTTTTAGGGACAACAATTGAAAGAACAAATAGTAAAGTGACACATTGTGGAAATAAGAAATAAAGTACAAGGAGGATTAGATAGAATAATTCAAGCTCTGGATAGATAGATTTCCAAAGTTTTCAAAGGTAAATAAGTTTTAATTTTATACCAAATTCCAGTTAGTTAGTATAATTTCATAATTGTTATTGATTATTTGTTGAACCTTTGATCCTGCTAATTGAATAACGGCTTTGACCTTCGGGTCTCCCTTAATTGGGGGTTACCGGGAGGTGGGTTCGTTACATTTATACTTGCCCCGGAATCACACAATGCTTCGCCGAATTTCACTTTACCGATGTAACATGAAATATTGAAGTAGCTTGGATCCTGTCTTTTGGGTGGCAATGTTCACATAATTAAAGTGCTCACCTGCTCCTTAAGAACCACAACCTCGGTATCAGGAATCTTCCTCTTCTTTGTAATTATGTCTTTCAGAAACTTGTCGTAAGAGGGTATGTGGCCTATTGCTTGTAATAGTGGAATGTTGACAGAAAGCTTCCTAAACCTATCTAGGAACTTCTTGAACTGAGCATCCACTTTCTTGGCTTTCAAACTGTTTGGATATGGGACTGGGACAGTTTGTGCCCTCTGATGTGGCGGCACATATGGTGTCCTCTTCTGCATCTCCTCCTCAGCAATGGGTTCTGATGTGACATCCTCTACCACATCCTCTACCAGCTCTGTGATTGGAATCATAACCTCCTCTGTGGCCTCACATGTGGTTTCTGGATGGGGTGTGCTCGGTTCATCGGCCCTGTGGTTTAAAATCTTCTTACCACTCCGTAGAAAAATTGCCTTAGCTTGTTGGTTTCCTCCAGGAATGTTTGTATTTTCGGGAAAACCTTGATGCGCTGGCTTTTTCAGATTTTCTATCTCAGCTGCCATCTGCGTTAATGATGTCTCTATAGTCCTCATCTGAGCCCCATGACTTTGTAAGGTCTGCCCAAATTGATTCATAAATTCTCCTTGTTGCTTAATCTATTGGCCAAACGTGCTCATGAGTTCTTGATTCTGCTTGATTACTTGGTTGAGCAACTCATTGCTCTTATCCTCTGCCGACAGTTGTGGTTTTGCATCAGGGTCCTGCAAGAAATTGTTTGGGTCCTTCCATGAAAATTTCTTGTCTTTCCTCCAAGAATAGTCATTGTTTCTGTACCCCTATTGCTGGCGCATAAATTTCACATGTGCTTCCTCATCAAATTCTGCGTCTTCTTTTTCTAGCAATTTCTTGGCTAGAAGGTCCATCTTCTCATTTAGCTCCTTGATGGCCTTTGACTCACCTGTAGCTCGAACTTTCTCTATTGTGTCTCTATCTCCCCATCATTGCTTTTTGTCCATGTTCTTCGAAATCTCCCAACACCTTGTGCCTGTGTTGTTTAAGAAGAACCTGAACCTGCTGAATCCAGATTGCTCCTGTCATGCTCATTTAGGGCAAAGTAGAAGATCTTCACTTGTTTTTCTTTATCCAGCCCGTGATGTGGGCACTTCTGCAACATTATTTGGAACTGCTCCCACGTCTCTGAATATGTCTTGCCGGCTCTTTGACAGAAATTGTGGATCTTCCGTACTAGGTCATTGGTTTTCTCCGATGGAAAGAATCTCTCAAAGAAGACCTCGATCATTTGATCCCAAGTCTCGACTATCTCATCGTCAAGGTTATGCAACCATTCACGTGCATTACCTGTAAGAGAGCTAGGGAACAATTTCAGGTATAGTGTCTCCTGTAGAAATCTATCTATCTTGATCATATCACAATTCTCCACGAACATGTTGATGTGTGCAACTGGCTCTTCATTCTTCAGCCCGTGAAATGCTTGAGACTTGACCAAATTTATCAGTGCCGGATCAATCTTATATGTTGGAATGTTTATTGCCTACTTCTTTATCGGTCCCTAGGACGCTGAAGAGGAAGAAGCCTTTATCGTCTCCCATATTGTTGGTTCTACAGCCATGGTTTCTACTTTCAAGTCTGACTCTATATCCTCAGGCTGATCGTGAATATTGTTCTCTTCGTCGTCTGGTCCCAATGGTGGAACCTCTGGTGATGGTAGTGTGTAGTCTGTGCTACGTGTCCTCACCATGCACTAGTACCTACAATTTAATAAATTTTGTTCAGTCTAGTGCTAGACGATTGCTAACTATGATAGATAAACAATAAATTTAAAAAATAATAATAAAAAAAAAAATTTGTCCTAGAGTGGCCGCTTGCATCACTCGTAGTGCCGACAATTGCCGTGTCCCCGGCAACGGAGCCAAAAACTTGACATGATTTTATCGTGTGTATAATACAAGTGCATGCGTCAATGTAATATAGGCCCTTGTGAGGCCCGAGTCAAACTTAGGGACACTGAACTATCGGTAGACTACTACTAACTGTTCGCAATCAGCTAGACCGATTAAAAAGGTTTTAAGAGTTGATTAAAAACAAAATATAAATAAAAGAAAATAGAACAATCGATTAAGTGTTTAGTTTAATGAATTCAGGTGGGAATCTTTAGGATTGTGGTTTCACCGTGGGTTTTCATTGTATGAATTTCCACATACTTAATCAAATTCGTCTCTCATTCCGGGTAGTGGCATGTAGTCAGAATTGTTCACTGTCGTGATACAATTCACTACCTAAATCTCGGTCGGTTCCACCGTCGTAGTAACATATACCCTAAACTAGGTGCATTAGAATCGACATCTGGGTTTCCACCATTAACTATACATCACCTTGTTCAAGGGATTTATTAATTAATGTGAATTTCGTCTCTTTTCAACCGTTAATTATTCTTTCAAAGTAATTAAAGGCATTAGATTATCATTAGGGTGATCAATCATAATGATATAATGGAGAAAATGAAATCATACCACAGATTTAAGAGACAAGTTATGAATTACTATGATAAAAACGTCATACAATGATTACCCGGGCTACTCCCGGTCCTAAAGACAAAGGGGATTAGCCCTGCATGTTCATCTCAGAGCAAGACATGCTGGAAGAAAGGGAAAACATGGGGAAAACGTGGATGAAGTGATGTAAACCCATGAACGGAGAAGATCCGAGCGTTCCTCGACATAGAGTGCGCGATCTACAGCCTTTTGGCGGTGGAAAATGTCTTCTTCGGCTCCCGGAACGATCGGGGCGTGCTTCTGGGCTCCGTTCTTCTCTCCACCTCTTCTCGGGACTTGTGCAGTGACTAATGACGTGATAGATGGCTCCTGGCCACCGTCATTAGGTCTAAACACCAAATTAGATCGTCCAAATATCACCACCGTTGGATTCACTCCGATCTAGAACAAAAACTAATCTGATGGCGTCGATACCATCGACGCGGGTCGATGGTATCAACCTCTTGTGATATCGGCAAACTTTCCTTCTTTCTCTGTCATTCATCCTGATGCAGACTCGATACCATCGACACAGGTCGATGGTATCGACACCTTTAGGTGTCAATTTTATCACCTTTTGGACACTAAAGCTATATAACGTCGATAGTATCGACCTTCATGTCGATAGTATCGACCAACTGATTGTTGGAAACCTAAAGGTAACTCACTACCATCGACGTCCCAGTAGATGGTATCGACACTGCTTGGCTCCTTGCGGCTGTCTGCCTATGACTGTGTCGATACTATCGACGGATGTCGATGGTATCGACAGTTGTATATATGCGTTTTTCCTGAAATTGCAAGACAATGCCAAATCAGCTAAGCTAAAACCCATTATTATAATCATTTATGATCAAAAAGATAAAATATAAGAGATTTGATACTGAAAGAGATTATAGACTAGAGTAAGTGAATTATACAATATTAACCACCAAAGTGAGTAATAAACACCTAAAACACAAGTAAAACAAGTCTATAAATGTGACTCAAAATCATCGCATCAGTCGTTGCTAAGGATTTTCTACACCAACGAGCCCATCTATTACTACAAGTTCCTTGTGGTGGTGACTTGGTTCCAAAAAAAATTGATGAAATTTGAAACTTTTTAGCATGCATGTGTGGACTTGATAGGTGTTTCTCCACTTGTGAACCTGAGGAGTGGGGTTTTTAGTGCACGACAAGCAGCACTCAAAGCTGCCTCATCCAAAGTGGCTAAGCATGAGAAGGCATGTATTGACAATAAACATGCTTTCATACCTTTCGGGTTTCACACTTTTGGTTTCTTGGTACCAAATGTTTTGGAGCTCCTCAAAAGGGTCCAAAAAGTTATGCATAGTAACATAATGCCCCCTAGGTCTATGGATATAGTTTTTCGAAGAATTGGTTTTTCTATTCAGAAAGGTCTGGCTACGCATCTTGTTGATCACCTACCTTCCATGTCAAATTAACTTTATTGTAATATAAGTTAATAATGAAAATAATTTTGACGATGAAAATCTTACGATGGGAATCTAAAATGGTCTGAAAATCAATCAAAAAATCAATTCGACCACTTTCGACTACCTACAACATATACTATCACTGTAACATCACTTATCTTTGTAAAAGAGGCTTCTCTACAGACATAAGAAAGGAATATCACGAGCATATCAAAATTCTAGGTTGGGGATACATGTTTCTTCTTGCATGAAGTAAACTTCTAGTAGATCCTACTATGAATGACATCCACTATCTTACCATTCTCTTGATCTTGACTTATGCCAAGATATCCCAAAACATCATTTATTCATAAGATCATATAACTGTAATAAGAAGAGATTAGGGTCTCACCATCCCTAGTTAGTTTACATCCATAGTGTCATTACAAGCCCATGTGAACTAGCTAGTCAAACTATCCTTCATATCACATATATAATAAACTAATTACAAGGTGGCGATGAGAGAGTGGTCAACTCTTCAAGGATGAATACTAGATGTACCTACATCGCCTAACCTTATTGTCAGCGTACATCCAAAGTTTCAAGAAAAAGAGTATCCACTATAGCTTCCAAACATCACTATGTGATCCAACTATGATATCATATCTTTATAGGACAAGGGCGATAAGAATAATTCCTATGTTATGGGTTTGTAAGGCATGAAATCCCAAGGATAGTTACTTGAACCCTATACCTTCGTTCAACAATCCCTTATTTATGAGATATCCCAAGGTTAAATAGGATAATATCAACACTTGGATTGCTAGTCTCAAGCAAAAAAAAAGGTTAGATAATTCCATGTTGTAGGCAAGACACACCTAACCTTAAAGGATCTAGTTCATATCATCTATACTATCCTAGAACATCTCAAAATCTAAAACTCGTGCCAATATTTTAAGTTTGTATGCATGCATGCTAAACCCACATAATGTGTGTAACATAGGCATGAAAGAAAACAACAAAAGAAAGAGGTTTGATGACTTGTTCTAGGGTTACACAAAATTATGTGAGTTCAAGTCAACCTACTCTCTATAGTAGATGAATTGTCCTCTTCTAAGGCAAGAGGTAGATGGTACTTCCTAGGAGAGTCAACCTTTACAAATAGAAAGAAATACCTACAAAGAGAGGGTAGGATTGATAAGAGCTCACCCAAAACTAGGTCATCCACATACTTTGTTTGGATACATATATAACACCAAATTGGATAGGGGTGAAACCCTAATTTAGTAAACATGATTTAGGTTTAGGTATGACAACAACCTCTAAAGTATAACCAGCACACTAAGGAACAAGCTAGGATAACTTGAAATAGTGAAGTTGTCGATTGCTTTGGCTCTGATACCACTATGTAATGATGGGACCCACTCAATGGTACAAATATGAGCCATGAAATAATTATGCAGTAGAAAACATAACTATTTATTAAGTTACAAAATATCATATATACATAAGATTGCCACCCTAAGGGTGGTACATAAAAAGAATAAAATACTATGTCTACTTTCATAAGTGCCCCAATAGTAGAGGGAAACAGAACCATTCCAAGCTATCCTCAAGTCAACTCCAATTGTACTAACTTCATATGTTCAAGTCCTTCAAAGCACCTTTACCTGGGTAGTTTTGGGAACACTCAGAAAATAGACATAAAAAATTGTATGCATCAGTAAAAACTGGTATATGTGCAGTACAAAATTTTTTGGGCATTTACAAGGAATTTAAGTGCAAAAGAGGTGTTCCTTCAAGAAAGTACTCATGAATTTAGGTAATTTCAATAGAAGAGTTCAACAAAATAATGAGGCATAAATATAAGAGTAACAAATAGTATGAATAAAACTCTTTCCATATAACATACGACAAATCATAAAATAAAACAACTTGCATGCAATTTAGTTCCAATCACATGATTGCATATTAGGGTTTATAATCTTATTAAGTGAACATATGATCCCTCATATATTATAAATGTTCATGTTGTTGTTATTACATTCAAATACCCACTTTAAGTCATGGTACAATATTTTCTCGTACACATTTATTCATGGTCATATACATATCATCATATACTTAGAGACCATTATATTGATGGGTTAGATTTTACTTACATACTTCATTCTCATATTAAGTCACATATTTATGTCTCAATTTCTTTCTCATGATTCATCATTGATATGGTGCTCTACACTCCCTATCAACTTGACCATCCTCAAAGTTATGTCTTTTCTTTGGTTGTGGATATGAATGTATAAGTGCATCATCATATATAATCACTAACACAGTTAACACTTATTGAATTTAAGCTAAAACATACTAATTTTTATCTAATCTTCAGTCTAGTACATATGTTGTCCTAAATCTCTTAAGCAATTGAGAATAGGTCAAGGAACAATGCATAGTAATTATTCGTGTATGTATATGTATTAGTATGTATATTTGCATGGTCGACATCTAGGGAATGTTCAACCACTCTAGTTTCTATTAGAACTTAAGGTCATCTGCAACACAATTTATACATGTTCATAAGCACTTACCCATGCATTCTATGCAATTGATTATATTACATATACATGTTGAGTTTGTTGGATTACCATAATATCTCAACCTTATGCATACTTTATCTATTTATTTTACTGAAACCAAACGTGATGTAGATTGAGTATGAATCCCTTGATTAGATTTCACATGTATCTAGTCTCCCAATGAATGTACTTACTCGTGATCTATTGATGGAAATCTATCAATAACATATAAAGGAAGGTGATAACTGACCTATGAATGATCGGTGAACATTAGACTATAGATTTGGAGTTCTATAGGCCTTTGATGCCTCTGTTGGGTCAAATCAATGAAGAGTTGGAGTTTTGTATATGGGTGGAATATGTATGAGGAGGTGAGGGAGTTATGGCATGGTGCTACAGGTGGGTGGTTAAGGGTGGTAGTGTCCACAACGTTGTCTGGAGGTGTCTGACACAACATGGTGAGACAGACACTGCTTGGCATTTCCTAGCATTGTTGGGTGTTGGTGGAGGAGCAACAAACAGAGGAGATTGAAAGGACTAGAGGAAAGGAAGTAGTAAGATTTTTATTCAGCCATAGTTGTTGTTGATGAGAAGCGTTCCATGAACCACTATTGTTGGTTGTACAGGGCTAAAGGGTGGGCGACCTCAATGTGGTGGTGGTGCTGATGCCTGAAGGTTATTGGCTAGTGTTAGGGCACTAAAGAAGAAGGTGTTGAGGCATCGAGGGCCTCTCGATAATGAACTATGTGCACCACCATGACAGCGTGGTAGATTTCTCTGTGTCAGTTGATGATGACGAGTGAGGCTCTTAGTGGTGGAAATGTTAGGGGAGTAGACGACATCCCAGGGTACCATTTTTGTGACAGTGGTTGTGGTGAAGTCGATGCTCCTGGAACTGACATTGGTGAGGAGACGGCATGGTGATTTATAGTTGATGGTGGGCTTTAGCGCTAGCCTGATGGTGCAGCAGGACCAGAGGAAGGCATAGGGGCACCCCATAGTCTTAGCACATCTAGGCAGTATGCCCTGATCTCTGGAATATCCATGATAGAAAGGGGATGTAAAGGGTTCAAAGGTCTGAGGAGGAATATGGGTGTCATTCACAGCTATTGCATCTGTAGTTTGAGCGCTCACTGGCAGGTGAAGGATGCAAAGCAGAGACAAGTTCATTTCAGACACTACCAATGGTGGCTACATGATTTGGAGGTGGGAGTAAATCCACCGATCATGACCTTGTTGAGTGGTGGTTCTTCGCACTACTAGATCGTCAGTCACATGGTGATGAGAAGTGGTGGCGACTAGGGTATTAGGGCGTGGACGAAAAGGAAAGTTGGACGAATAAATAGGGAAGAAGTAAGAGAAAAGGAAGGGAAGAGAGAGATGAGAGGGGATCATCTATCATTACCATGGCCACAAGCCTCGTGAGGAAGAAGACCCATGGACGTGAGGGCTTTGTAGGAGGAGGTTAAGCTGAAAAGGCATATAAGTGTAATAATTGACAAACCAATAATATAAGTGAACTTTTTGATCTTCAAATAATAAATTGAAAGGTCAAAGGATGTCTGATTGGCATGAGAATTTCTACATAAGTAATGAATGCATATTCATCCCATTTTTAGTTTCATTTTTAGTCTAGTTTAGCCTTCATATAAATTAGTTTTCATTAGAATAGCTTTGTTTTGATCTACTTACATTTTTATGTTAATTTGTAGGAATTTGAAACTTTCCTTGACTCCCTTTGTAGGTTTAGAATTCTATCACTCTGTTGTGCCCCAGAAAAAATTAGATTTTGAGCACTTTCAGATGGCAGATCAATACACAAAAATGTGTCCAATATGAATTTCGACTTGTCGATCTACATGCCAATCGACATTAAAATCTACGAGCAATCAAGACATACAAGAGGTCGACACCTCTGTCGACCTCCCTGCTCGACACACTCAATGCTCGACAACCATGTCGACCACCCTGGTCGACATCCAATATGAATGACATTGGGACTCACCAATGATAAAGGTCGACACCTTTGATGACCCCTCTGATCGACAACATCATCGGCCAGCAACCAAAAAGAAGATAATCCCATCGGTGAACAAATCTATCAACACGCTTATCGACGACCACAATCGCCTGACAGCCTTGTTGACCCTCAAGATCAACAATCTCGTTGACCAATAGAGTGACAATAGGAAGTCCAAAATACATCACCTGACATACCTATCAACTGACAACAAGGTAGACACCGATGGAAAGAGGTTGACAACCATGACCCTACCCCCAATGTAGCAATAAAACTCATTTCAAATTTTCTAGAGGTAGAAATGTCGAAGTGATGTTGCTGAGATCAGATCTAGGGTGATACATGTAGACCAAGATAGTCCTATCGACCTAGCTAGTCGACACCTATCGACCTCAATCATAGATCGACATATCTCCTTCATCTGCAACTCCAAAGGTCGTCGATCTTCCTTCTCCAAGGCGATTGATCTCTTCCCCGAGTTTTTGTTCCTCCATTTTCTTCCGCTGCAAGTCCAGGTTAATTCCTAAAGGAGAAAGGAAGAAGGAAGTCAATCGTCACACACCACACCGAGCCGCTTCCTCCACCATCATGGTCATGATGGAGTTCTCTTTCTCTTCTAGTGATATTAATCTCTCCGTGTTGTGGGAGTAGTCTCTTCACTGGGGTGTGGGGACTAGCCCCACTACCCGTTTCTTACAATTTCATTCATGTTCCAATTTTTTTATAAACTCATATAATTCATAGACAATCATTTATTGCATGTTTTGTGGATTGATCACTCGCTTTACATGATTTATTATAATCTCTTACTATGAGAACTTCAATGTTTCATATTTGTAAATAGATTATCTTTAGTTGACACCCTCATGAGAATTCCCAACAGAAAGTCTCTAGAGTAGTGGACAAAGGATATGTAAGTAACGAGACATCAAGCTTACAGGGATATCTACTCATGCAAGTTATTGATGTCGAACGGGGAAACTTGCATAACTCCAATTATATCTTCATACATGTTTGGATTTGAATGATTGCATAGATTCAAGTAGTGGCGGTGAAACCCAATTCCACCCTAGTGTTTCCATCCATTGATATCTAGAACCTTAATCTAGCTCTTTTCATTCTTGCAATCTTAGATTAATTAACTCAAACTCAACTTTTGTGATAAATACTAGTTCTTGATAGGTTACGTTGATTAGTTAATTCTTAAAAAGGTTGTCCCTTGCGATTCGATCCTCAACTATATTGTGATAAGATTTGTTCGCTTGCGAGTGGCATTATTGCACTTTGGTTTTGGTAAAATCTAGGAATTATATTCCTAGTGAATTTTCTTGTGCAATAATATCCATGTCAATAGGCTAATTATGATGTTCCGAATCCAAATTTATCACTAATTTCTTCTTTTGAAAATATTTACTATTTTATTTCTTTATTTATTTGATTACTAATCAATAAATGCATTAGTGTTTCTCTTAATCAATTTGATACATTAAATTGTATTTTAATTATTTTCTCTAATCCCTAGACTTAATATGAATCTATAGTGGCAAATTAATGTGAATGCTTATTAATAGGTGAATTTATGTATCATCTACTCCTAATTGTGACATAATTAAATAATTAGTCATTAGCATTGCATAATGGTCATTTTTTGAAACATTATATTTTCTTGACTCATATTGCTATTCTTTTATCTTATTTAATGAAAATAAATTTAATGTTATATCATTATCAATTGTCCCAATTAGGGGGTGTTTGAGATAGATATTGAGAATTGAGTATGTTACACATTCCCCTCCTCTTGCTCCCTCTACCACTCATTCTTTCACTCTAGCAATAATGCATCATAAAGTTGGTGAAGAGACGGTCACATAGAACTCCTTGCATGTTATTATACATAATTTTCATTATCATGTATGGTGAAAGTTTGAAAAGATTTAAAACAAGGCATGATAGGCCACACATATGCAAAGATGATCACAACAATCTATTTCAAGTTGTTTTTTAGTAAATCATGCTACCTATAACGACCCCACCCCTTAGTAACCCCCAATTAAGGAAGATGAAGAAGCTAGAGCTACTATCCCAAAGTAGGATCAATGGTTTTTCAAATAATTAAAAATAATGAATAAATTCTACCAAAGACTAAGCTTAAAGCATGATAAAAATTTACTTTTCACATACCTTTCAAAAATAGGAGATTGGAACTTTACCCAATGTAGAGTTCTATCTAATTAAATCCTCCTTTCTTTAAGTAGCTTTATTCTTCAAATATCACTTTACTATTTCTCCTTTTTCAAGTATTCCTAAAATGCCGAAAAAAAAACAATATCTCACACATATCTCATAACAATCTGTTCACATCAAATATTGGTTAAAAATCAAAGATTACCTTTTCATTATAACTTACCAACCCTTTTTACTCATCCTCTGGGATACCCTCTCTTAGAATTTAGTCCTTGCAAGGGACTTTAGGATACCTTCTCCATCCTTAGCTTGGTACCTTATGGGTCACCTCTTTGGGTTCCCTGTGGTCTTCCCTCTAGGGATAGACCACATATGACCTTCCCTCCAGGGCTTGGTCCTCTTAAATCATAAATCGTACATCCATAGATGGTATGCAAGTTTGGGCAAGTCATAAATAATTACATTGTGATAATCATAGTCACTTTATAGATTGCAGGAAATAAAGTCATCCAAACAATTATATTCAAGAAATCGATGAAACCTCTGAAATCACTGTGAAACTAAAGTGAGTAATCATAAATAACCACATATCTGAATTGGAGATCTCAAATAATCAAGCAAAGTATCCAATCCAACCAGGTAGTCCAATCGACCAATCAATCAAATCACATAAGCAAATATGAATCCTGAAAAGCATGTATTACCTAATCATTATATACTCATAATAAACTATTTTAATGACTTTGGGAATCCCTTCTAGGGTTAATAGTTTGAATTAGGGTTTCCTTAGGGTTTCTTAGATCTTTTCCCAAACTTTACCATTTTAGGTTGACAAACCCGGAAACAACTTTTCTATATACAAAACCCTAATTACTCAAATAATCTACATAAAAGCCCTTTATTACCAAATTAGACTTAGGATCATTCTAACTCTATCTTTTACATGGGTTTACGAAATATAACTCATTAAAAGGCATAATCACCTAAATTAGGGTTTCTAAGCCCATTAATGCACTCTATATACATGAAACCCTCAATTAAGCCAATTAAGCACAAAGATTATCTTTTTAGATCTATATATTACTTTCATTAACAATGGGTTAATATTGGCTTTGAAGTATCTAAAGAACTTTACCAAATCTCATTAACGTCAAATTTAGGGTTTCCCTTCATAAATGCATTAAAGGTGCCAACTTTATATACTTCTTGAATTGCAAGAAAATCTAGGCTTCAAGTATATTTTTATTGAATTCCTTGCATTTTTTTGATCAATTTTCATATATAACTTTCCATATTTGAGTTCCCAATAATTATCCACAATTATTCTAAGATTAACCCTTCCTGGACAATTAGGTGATGCCATGTCAGAAAAGATGATTACATAGGATTATCCGTGCGGCCCCACGTTGGCCAATGGCCACTCACCAACTTAGCACCTCACGCCACATGGGTTGAGTAAAAGAAAAGAAAAAGTCCATTTTGCCCTTTCCTCATAGCTCTAGAGTCAGTGGTAGAGATGACTTTTCTCGCCTGCTCATCTCCTTCCTCGCTCCCTCAGACCTACGAGCAAGGGCTTGCTTGGCTGGTCAATGTCGAGGTTGACTCTGGGTGTATGGAATGTTGGGAGGTAGGTGTCGGTGTGATCCTCTCTGATTCACCTCACCAAACTTGACCGCGATAATCTATTCACCTCGTGGAGGATGGACACCGGTGATAGGTGAGGGGCACCCCGATGGAGAAGATACCACAGAGGAGTAAAACGGCAGGCTATGAAGAGGAATTGAAGACGAGAAGAGAACCCCTCAAACTTGTAGAACCTTAAGAAGGAGCCTGCAACCTTGCATAAGAGGAAGCACCTCCTTTTATATCCCATGGCTATGGTAGGTGGCCGGTGAGGCAACTGGGAATAGGGGTTCCCTAATCACACTTCTAATGGTACTAGAACATAGGATGAAAGGATGCAATTTCCTTCTCAAAAATCAACGGGACAACTTCCAGATTTGCACTTTGATCGTGTGGAGAGAAAATCGATAGGGAAATCTCCAAGCTCTATTCTACTTACCTGTTCCTAATTGAAGTAAGTGAAGGTACAACCACTGTTGGATCTCAGATCCAATAGTTGGCATGCCACATGCTAGTACAAATAGTTGGCTAAGAGTATATGTTACCACATTAGTTTCCTTATGTACTAGGTGATGGTGAAGACATAACCTTCATATACTCCAACGATTGTCCTTGTCTTGGGTTCAGGTTTGTCTGAGTCAGGAAAACTTCAAGCTTTTGCATCCATCATCTCGATTATCAAGCCCAAACTTTAACTCATAAAATCCAAACTTCTCTTGACAAGTATGTCCTCATATGATGATTACCTTAGTCCATCTATACTTTCATCCCATCCATCCAATATACCTCCAAAAGGGTGTGGTACTTCTTCCATCCACAATCATCATAGAAGGGTTTCAACTCATTTCACCTTTATCCTTAGTATATGGCATGCATTTTTTCCTGTCTCTCACACCTATAACAAGATGAAATAAGCATTTGGCTACAATCCAAATATACAGTTCATCCCATTCCAAGAGTAGAGATGGTGCATAACACATCACCATTACACTTTCCAGTCTAAGTTGAAACATACTTCACATGTCTCCACACCATGAATATCTCAAATCTATTTTTACATCCATAAAAAGGTTGTTCCCAAACACTTTTGGGTCTTAATATTCTCCTTATGTACAATCCTTAGTCATTTCCTCACGGTCTCTAGGGTTTTAGTACTTTCTAGGGTGATCTTACCCCTATACATCTAGAGAGTGCCTCTCACATTCACCCCTTGTCCCCATGAACTCTTGAAGGTGGCCAACCTCCTAGCCCATGGTCCTCAGGCAAAGGTAGTTTTTACCTCCGAACCCTATGGTCTTGTGCATCTAGGGAACAGACAACTCCTACTTCCATTAGTCTTAACCCTCCTCGACCTTAGTATTGACTTAGGATTCCATCATAGCTTGTAGCTCCTTTGTTGATACCCAAGCACATCTCATCCTTGAATCCTCACCTGAATCTCCATCCTCCCTTTGGCACTCATGGTTAACCTTGCATCCCTCATAGGAATCATGGTGACCTACCTAACTCAGTTTAGCCCCATATAGGCTACCTTTATGGCACATATCTTCATGCCCCTTAGAGATGGTCACACATGGGTCTATAGATTCATGCTCATACTATGTGCTCTTACACTTACCTTATAAAGCTCTTATAAGTGACCTCTTAAGGTTACCTCAATCCTATACTAGATTTGGTGCTCACTCCAACATGAAATTTCCTATCCCAGGATAGGAGAATACTATCACTTGATAGTAACAAAGGTCACAAAATGTTCTTGTATCCAAGGTTTATATCATCATGTGTATGCTTAGATCCTATCATTCTACCTATGCTCATGGCTAGCAAAAAGGTAACCTATTAGACGATTCTTAGATTCTTGGTATGTCATACTTGTTTGTCATTCCTCAAGGTTGGACCAAAAACATACACATGTATGTCACCAACTTATGTGAGTGGTTTATCAATCATATATCTCAGTTCAAGTGGGATTTTCTTTTTCTCCAATACATGGGGGGTGTCATGCTTAATTCCTTATGAACTCACTCAGCCTCGTGAGTATTATGCGGACCAGGTACTACTACTTCCCCTCTTTGGACCAGGAACCCCAGGTTCACCTCTTATGCATCAACTATCTAACTACATGCTTAGTTGTTCAAACATGAGCCAAACCTATACAAGATATGACATATACCTCCTAACCCTCTTCCACGTGAACAACCCTTATATCCCTATACAAGGATATCCAACTGGGTGTGAGACATCACAACCTGTTACCATACCTCTTCAGGGTCTATGGGACTCTCCTTCCTACACCTAAAAGGTAGGCACTTATATCATCTGTATATTTGTACCAGAAGTCTCTTTCTCTTTCCTAGGTTTTGGTTCCTGTAGAGATAATCAAGGCATGACTACCTATTTGGATCATGCATGGAGTAACTCCACACATCTATTTTTGGGTCATCCTTTCTAGGCCACATCATACCAAGCCTTCTCGTGATTCCTCATGTATCAGAGTCTAGGTCACCAACCTTCTTCATCGGGGTCTCGCCACCCTCTAGAGATAACCCTATAATTGGTCCTACCACTAGAGGTTCAATCTCAGAAGATGGGTCAAGCTCATGGATACACGTCTATCCCTTCCTAGGTGAAATGTACTATCAAAACTTATGTCCGACCAAGATCATCCAAATCTCTACATGCTTATCTCATAAACTATCTGGCATAACCTTTTTTTCTTAGGTCTAGAACCAACTTCCTGCCTTGTTGTCACTCACTTCTATGTTGATGCATGCCTCTTTTCTGCTCATATATGTCTGTTAGGGTTCCTATATGGTCACCACCAACCTTCTCAAGGAGGGAGCCATCCCTCACCCTTAACAGGCACAACCCAACCAAGGTCAGGTCACCACAAGGCACTAGGGGTTAAACAACCACACATCGTCTATGTTTCTCATGCGTACTCAAAGCATCTATGTAAAACATATATGTCTAACCCACATACTTGCATGCATGAAAAACTAAGGTATCCAACTCATCGTGTCTTCTCTTTCTCTACCCACCAATTATGGTTTTGGAAGGAGCATCATCCTCAGAGGATGCGTCAAGTTTCTTCCTCTTCCTCATAGGATGCGTCAAGTTTCTTCCTCTTCCTAGAGGCTTCTTCCCCCAAGGATATCCCTACCTCATCTTCCTACAAGATGTCAAAACTTAGTGTTCTCCTGAGGGGTAAACAAGGGCATGGCAATGCAGGCCATGAAACCTAAGCATGTAACTAATTTCAGCCTAAGTTCATCATTTAGGCTTATGTCCATGACATCTTTCTTACATGCTTTTTATTATTTGGTGGAGGATTCCTTAATCCTTATTATACTTACCCTAAACTCAGGAGGGGATGGAGAGAGAAACCCTATTCTCTTAAAGTTATTCAATGAATGGAGTAGAGAAGGGATGAAGACTGATGAGAGAAGGCCTAGAGGTATCTTATTTTGAGTCAAATCCTCCAATTTTGGCTATGCAGTCACACATAATTCGGGAGTCCTCATAGACCAACTAGTGGGGTGGAGGAAAATCTTGCTAGTCCTGAATTGTAATCCTTTTCTAGGAACCTCCATATTTGGAATATCCTATAATAAATCCCTTGGGCTCTAAAGAATTTGTAAAATTTAATAATTATTAGATATTAGATGGAAAACAATGCTCTGATACCAATTGTAACGACCCCACCCCTCGGTAACCCCTAATTAAGGAAGACCAAGAAGCAAGAGATGCTATCCCAAAGTAGGATCAATGGTTTTGTAAATAATAAAAAATAATTAATAAATTCTACCAAAGACTAAGCTTAAAGCAGGACAAAAATTTACTTTTCACATACCTTTCAATAATAGGAGATTGGAACCTTAACCAATGTAGAGTTCTATCTAACTAAATCCTCCTTTTTTTAATTTGCTTTAATCATCAAATATCACTTTACTATTTGTCCTTTCTCAAGTATTCTTAAAACACCAACAAATAAAATTTCGGTCAGTATAAAGAATATGCCAGTATTTGGTGGCAAACAATATTTTACACATATCTCATAACAATCTATTTACATCAAATATTGGTTAACAATCAAATATTATGTTTTCATTATAACTTACCAACCGTTTTTACTCATCCTCTGGGACACTCTCTCTTAGGGTTTAGTCCTTGTAAGGGAATTTAGGCTACCATCTCCATCCTGAGCTTGGTACCTTATGGGTCACCTCTCTGGCTTCCATGTGGTCTTCCCTCCAGGGCTTAACCACCTATGACCTTCCCTCCATGGCTTGGTCCTCTTAAATCATAAATTTTACATACGGAGATGGTATGCAAGTTTGGGCAAGTCATAAATAATTACATTATGAAAATCATAGTCACTTTATAGATAGTTGGAAATAAAGTCATCCATGTTGGTATATATGCCCATAGAGCCATCCCATGTAATTGCATGGAGTTAGATATTAATTAATAAATTAATATGATTATTTGGTTAATTAATTAATTCCAAAATATTCTAATTAATCCATGAGCATTTTAATTAACATAGTCTTTCTTTATACCAATGGGTTTAGGAAACCCTACTTCCTTTCGTCTCCTATTTAAAGGGGCTTGACGACCGATATCTATATAAGATATTGAGAGGCTTTTAAATTTACGCTCATGTACGTAAACCCTAACTATCACCATCCTCAGGAGAGAAAGGACAACACTGTGACGCTAGCACGTTGCCATAAAGAGATGACTCCTCCCCGCCAGCTTAGGAAGCACAATGTCGAGTTACAATCCATCCGCGTGGATGAAGTAGAGATGCAGACGCTGAGATGCATGCGTTCAGAGGACGTCAATGAATATCCATATACTCTACGAGCAGAATACATCACCGCACAAAAGGAGCACCGCCAGATCTTCCTACAACACGCTCAGTGAATAAGAGAGAAGTTTCATCCGTGTAGGCCAGCAACATTGCACACCATCCGGTAGGATGTCGCCGGACTTGCTCCGTGATAAGGTATATCCCACAAACATTCTGTCTAAATATGTTGTTATTGATGAGATCCTATTTTGGGTTGTGTTGAACTTTTTTTGTTTCTTCCTCCGCGCATGTTTTCTCCACAAAACCCAACAGTGGTATCAAAGCAGTGTTGATCTATGGCGTATTTGGATTTGTTTTGATATGATCAAATCATTGTATATTGTTTTCTATGTTGCATACTATGTGAATTAAAACTGCTAATTTGCAAATCTAAACCTTATTCCACATACGTCGGAGGCTTCTATTTTTGATGTTTCAAACGGGGTCGACTATGGAAAATATTGATTTTCCTAAGTGCACAAAAGTAAAATTCCATAGACCTTTCAGGGGCTCTGCCCCTGAGACCCCACGAGGGGGCATTCCTGCATAGGGGTGCTGCCCTTGTGTACCCCACATAGTCTGCGTGGGAGTCAAAAAATTATTTAATGGGGAATGTCCTATATTAAAAGGACTACAATTTTAATATGTATATATGTATATGTAGATATACCTATGATATCATACACGTCACCTTAAAAATCTATTTTATGTGGTGAATCCCCTTTTGTGAATGTTGTGAATGAATGTGGATGTCAATATTGTGGATATGTTTGTGTTGAATGCTATGGATGTATAATGGTTGTACGTGGATCCTTTGTATCAAGTATTCGACTTGCATGCCTAGCCTCATCTTTTATTTCTAAGTGTAATTAATCATTTCCCTTTATTTATGTACTCATATGATGTAATAGAGATAGCATTAGTTTTAGTCTTTGTAAACTTGATGTAAGGAGGCAACTTGAAGATCCAACTCCAATGAGTGTCCATGGAAAAGCACCATGAAGATCCAATTCCAAGAAGCAAATTGAAGATCCAACTCCAAGGAGCATCCATGGAGAATCAACATGAACATCCAATTCCAAGAAGCAACTTGAATTTCCAACCTCATAGAGCATCCATGGAGTTTTTTGTTGTAATGTTGATCCTTACATGTTGATTCACAGGTGTTGTTGCATGAGATGCATAAGACCTTAGGTGGATTGTAATCCTTTGTTGCTCTAAAGGATTACAATAGTATGGCCATAACCGATGTATTTGTGTTTGTGATTGCATGTCTATCATTTTTGGTTGTGGATATAGTAGTATATGATACGTAATATAAGTATATGGTGTTTGGATATGTATATGTATTAATAAAACCCCTCAATTAATAATATTCAGTTTTAGTTGCCTTCCATAAAGCAACACACATGAAAAGCTTGATGGACAATGTGTGGGAACGCCTCCGCATGGTACACTATCTATCTCGTGGAAGTGTGATGGTGAGTGTGTGGGTCTGCCTCCGTAGGGTGCACACTCATCGTGTTGGCTTATGGGTTGGACTTAACTAGGGAACCTTGATCGGATCAAGTACCTAGAGGCACACAGATTCATCATGGCAAGGAGTTGTCCATGATCATCTATCCAAGAGTTGCATATGATGCAAATGGAAAAAGTTTCCTACCTTAGTATTTGGTCTTTGACGCCGGCGTTGACTGGGCATTGATCCAATTATTTTGGATCTTGGCTCACTAGAAGGTTGTATGCTGCAATCTTCTGAGTTGATAGTGAGGGTTATCAATTTGAATAAAATAGTGGGAGCATAATTAATTAAAGAACTAATTAATCTCATTTATCAAATCTTTACAAGTCAAAATGTTTTGAACTAAATTCAAACTCTTTCTTTTGCAGCAATAAAATGACAAACAACACTCACACTTTCTTATCGCGATCGATCCTTGTGAAGGACAAACTTACCAGAACCAACTTTCAAAACTATTTAGGATGCTGAGAATTGTTCTCACACATGATCATAAGCTCTATGTCCTTGAAACACCAGAGCCAGTGGAACCCACCTCAAATGCACCCAAGGCTGAAAAGGATGCTTACAAGAAGCACCTTGATGATGACATGGATGTCAAGTGTCTGATGTTGTGCTCAATGAACTATGAGTTGCAAGAGCAGCATGAGAACATGAATGTCATGGAGATGGTAACACATCTCAAGAACATGTATCGGCATCAAGCAAGATAGGAGAGATATGATGTCTCTAAGGCTTTGTTTAAAAGCAAGATGAAAGAGGGACACTCAGTTGGAGCCCTTATACTCACTTTTATTGGGGACGTGGAAAGCCTATCCAAGATGGGATTTCCCTTAGGTCAAGATTTGGACACTAACGTGATTCTGCAATCGTTGCCAGAATCATATAGTCATTTTGTCATGAACTACAACATGAACAATCTTGACAAACCATTGTCAGAATTGTTGGGCATGTTGAGGATAGCTGAAGCACAGATGAAGAAAGATAAGTGCAAGTATGTGATGAAGTTTAGCAAGACAAAGAGAAAGTCAAAAGGCAAAGGCAAGGCTAAGAAAGGTTCTAAAGCGGGGCAGAAGCTAAAGTCATTCGCGCTCAAATCTAAAGGTGGGATCTCCAAAGAAGGTAGTTGTCACCATTGTCACCAGGCTGGACATTGGAAAAGAAATTGTCCTGTCTACCTGGAGGAACTGAGGAAGAAGAAGCAAAATATAGAGATCTCCACTTCAGGTGAATATGTTATTGAGATAAACTTAAATACTTCTTCATCATGGGCATTGGATACCGGATGTGGATCTCACATATGTTCAAATATGCAAGATATGATAAGAAGTAAGCCTTTATGAAAGGGCCAAGTTGAGTTGTGGGTCGCTAATGGAGCAAGAGTTGTTGCCACCACAGTAGGAATTATTAGTTTACCTTTGCCTACGAGCCTTGTAATATAATTAGAGAATTGCTATTATGTACCTTCCATTATTAGAAATATTATTTCTGTATCTTGTATGCATAAGAGTGGATTTGAATTTCACATTAAGAATGGAATTATTTCTATTTCTAAAGGTGAGACCTTTTATGGAAAAGCCCCTATGTCTTATGGTATCTACTTGTTAGAACTTGAGACTAGCATATACAACATAAATACTAAAGGCTAAAACTTGACAACTCAAACAAAACATACTTATGGCATTATCATCTTGGGCTCATAAATGAGAAGCGCATATCTAGACTCCATAAGGATGGTTATCATAGACTCTCTTGATTTTGAATCATTAGAGACATGTGAGGCATGTTTATTAGGATAGATGACCAAGACTCCTTTCATTGGACACAGTGAGAGAGCCAGTGATCTTCTAGGGCTCATATATACTGATGTATATGGACCTTTTAGATCAAATGCTAGAGGAGGCTATCAATACTTCATTACCTTCAGTGGTGACCTCAGTAGGTATTGCTATGTATATCTTATGAAGCATAAGTCAAAAACTCTTGAAATGTTCAAGACTTTCATGAATGAAGTAGAGAAGCAACTTGATATGAGTATTAAAGCACTCCATTCAGATCGAGGTGGCGAATGCTTAAGCCAAGAGTTTCAGCACCTTCTTAGAGACTGTGGTATTATATCACAATGGACTCCACCTGGTACACCACAACATAGTGGTGTGTCAGAAAGAAGGAATAATACATTATTAGACATGGTACTGTGAATGATGAGTTCAGTTGAACTTCCAATATCGTTCTGGGGATATGCTCTTGAAACCACATCATTTACACTTCACCGTGTACCTTCCAAATCGGTTCAAAAGACACCACATGAGATATGGAATGGGAATCATCCCAATTTGTTTATGTTAAAGATTTGGGGATGTGAAGCTTATGTTAGGAAACAATTTCCTGAAAAGTTTGGACCCAAATCTGAAAAATGCTATTTTATTGGATACCCCAAGGACACTCAGGGATACTACTTCTACACACCAACTGAAAACAAAGTGTTTGTTGCTACGACTATTGTATTTCTTGAAAAGGAATTTATTTCCAAAGGAATCAGTCAGAGGAATGTAGAGCTCGAAGAAGTTTGAGATCAACAAGAAAGTAGAGAACCTGAGGTGGTACAAAAGGAACATGAAGACTCACAAATAGTTGTGGAATTTCAAGTTCTGAATGTAACATAGGAACCTCATAGGTCTAGTAGGACACGACTTGAGCCTGAGAGATTTGGATTTCTCATTTCTCAAGACAATGATGAATTGGGCATAGCAGATGAGTCAACTTCCTATCTAGAAGATACTAAGGGACCAGAATCTGTGAAATGGCTCGAAGCCATGAGATCAGAGATGGAATCCATGTACACCAACAAGGTATAGACTTGGTGGATCCACTCGAAGGGGTAAAACCCATAGGGTGCAAGTGAGTCTTCAAGAAGAAGACAAACATGGATGGAAATGTTCAAACCTATAAAGGTAGATTGGTTGAGAAAGGATTTCATCTAATTCAAGGTGTTAATTATGACGAGACCTTCTCACTGGTTTCCATGGTTAAATCCATCAGGATCATGCTTGCCATTGCAGCTTACCATGACTATGAGATTTGGTAGATGGATGTTAAAACAACATTCCTTAATGGGAATTTACTCAAGGATGTGCACATGACACAACCTGAGGGTTTTATCAATCCGAAGGAAGCCAATAAAGTATGTAAGCTACAAAGGTCAATCTATGGATTGAAGTCAGTATCTCGGACCTAGAATCTACATTTTGACGAAGTAGTCAAAATTTTGGCTTTAGTCAAAATGAAGATGAACCTTGTGTTTACAAAAAGGTTAGTGGGAGCATAGTCATATTTCTCATTTTGTATGTGGATGACATACTATTGATGGAAAATGACATCCCTACTCTTTATACATAAAAGGTTGGATGGGGAATACCTTTTCTATGAAAGACTTAGGTGAAGCATCCTATATACTAGGAATCAAGATCTGAAGAGATAGATCTAGAAGGCTTCTAGGCCTAAGCCAGAGCACATATATTGATAAGGTTCTAAAGAGGTTTAGCATGGAGGGTTCTAAGAGAGGTAACTTGACCATGTCCCATGGGGTTATAATCTCTAAAGCCCAATGTCATGGTTCATGTTATGAATGGGTGTGCATGAGTAAGATTCCATATGCATCAACAATTGGATACATCATGTACGCGATGTTATGTACTCGTCCTGATGTGTCGTATACTTTGAGCATGACGATCCGGTATCAGTCAGATCTAGGTGAATGTCATTGGATAGCTATAAAGAACATCCTAAAGTACTTGAGAAGGACTAAGGATCAATTATTGGTATACAGTGGTGAGGAAGAGCTCGTGGTAAAGGCTTACACTGAAGCTAGCTTCCAAACTGACAAAGCCGACTATAGATCGCAATCTAGAATTCTGTTTTTCCTAAATAATGGAGTTGTGAACTGGAAGAGTTCTAAGCAAGAGATGGTTGCAGATTCTACAATAGATGTCGAATATATTGCCGCATCTAATGTTGCAAAGGAAGCTATGTGGATCAAGAAGTTCATTTCTAAACTTGGAGTGGTTCCAATAGCTAGTGATGCAATTGAGTTGTTTTGCGACAACAACGGAGCAATTGCACATGCTAAAGAACCAAGATCGTACCAACGTTCCAAGCATATTCTATGTTGGTTCCATCTCATACGAGAGATCATACAGTGAGGAGATGTGAAGATTTGTAGAGTACCTATAGAAAGCAATGTGGCTGACCCGCTCACAAAAGTACTTTCACAGCAAAAACATGACGGACATGTCCGATCACTTGGATAGAGATTCATGAGTGATTGGGTATAAGTGCAAGTGGGAATCTATTGGTATGTATTCCCATAGAGACTATCATTTGATGATTGTAACGGGATACTATGTAAATGATTTGTAATACTACATTGATCATATCAATAAAGGCAAGTTTCCAGTCTATATGTTTGTGTTTTATATTGTGAAATGACCATAAAACTTATAGATATCTACTGAATAATATAATCAATCATTTGTCTTTTGGTTGATGACCTGAATAGTGAGATCATATGTATGCTAAGAGTATGTATTCTTTTTTTGTCCCTAATGAGTTGTTATTTTGGAAATATCCATAGACATCAATAACACATAAGATCAGAATGTATATTGGTTGATGTAAGAATCTCATTATCCATGATATGGAGATATTAAACCAAATACATAGATACTTGTTAGAGAACAGTGTATCAAACAGACCCACCTTGAGAGTGACACATGGATACCATGATTGGTAGTTAGAGTCACATATCATAATGATGGTGGTGATTGTGGTTCTTAGACCTGAAGTCACTACACATATTACATGTCATCTGGTGTACTTTGACATCATCCACTGTGGTCCTAAAAAAGGATTGCCATAAAGATGGTGCTTGGGTGCACTGTGACACATGGGGATGACTGTGAGTGATGTAGTTGGAATTTGTCCTTCCTACGAGAGTTTGATATTTCGGCCACTTGATAAGCGGACTGAGAAATGCATGGCCATGTTGATGCGAGTCAATTTTTGATATTGAGCTTCCATATATCTTAGACAATCTACTCTAGTTCAAGGAACATGGATTCAATGTTGAAAAGGATAACAGTTCCATGACTCGCGTTCAATCCGGATATCAGCGATAAAGGAACTGTACAATCACTGTAACACCAATCATGAAGGATAGGTTAAGTTGTTCTCCAACTTCTCCAATCACTTAGGTGGAAATAAAGTCTTGCTAGATACCAATCATTGCTTGTGAAGTCATAATATGATTATAGATATCACTGCCAACGTAATTTGGAGCCTATCGAGTCACACGCATATGATGTGTTGGAATAGGAGTATAATTGGGGATTTGATTGGAATTTCTCCAAATCACATTGATTACTAAAATGTTTATGTAGTCCATTAGAATAATATAAGAATGTTTGAGTCAATTAATTGGAGTGACTGACTATAAGTGCAAATTGGAGTCTATTGGTATATATGCCCATAGAGCCATCCCATGTGATTGCATGGAGTCAGATATTAATTAATCAACTAATATGATTACCTGGGTAATTAATTAGTTCCAAAATATTCTAATCAATCCACGAGCATTTTAATTAACGTAGTCTTTCTATATATCGATGGTTTTAGGAAACCCTACTTCCTTTCGTCTCCTATTTAAAGGGGCCCGATGGAGGATATCTATATAAGATATTGAGAGAGGCTTTTCAGTTTATGCTCACGTACGTAAACCCTAGTCGTCACCATCCTCAGGAGAGAAACAAGAGCACCGCGATGCTAGCACGTCACTGCATAGAGACAACTCCTTCCCGCTGACTTAGGAAGCACGACGTGGAGTTCTAGTCCATCTGCGTGGATGAACTAGAGATGCAGACATTGAGACGCCTTCGTTCGTAGGACGTTAATGACTATCCATATGCTCTACGAGTAGCGTACATCACTACATGAAAGGAGCACCGCCAAATCTTCCTGAACGCACTCAGTGAACAGGAGAGAAGTTTCGTCCATGTAGGCCAGCAACGTTGTACACCATCGTGCAGCAGGACATCACCAGACTTGCTCCGTGATAAGGTATATCATGCAAACACTCTTTCTAAATATGTTTTTGTCTATGAGATCCTGTTTCGAGTTGTGACGAATTTTTTTTGTTGCTGCCATCGTGCGTGTTTTCTCCACAAAACCCAACAATCCAAACAGTTATTTTCAAGCAATCAATGAAACCTCAGAAATCACCATGAAAATAAAGTGAGTAATCCTAAATAACCATATACATGATTTGGAGATCTAAAAGAATCAAGAAAAGTATCCGTCCAACAAGGTAGTCCAATCAACCAATCAATCAAATCACACAAGCAAATCTAAATACTAAAAAGCAGGTATTATGTAATCATTGCATACTCATCATAAACTCTCTTATTGACTTGGGAATCGCTTCTAGGGTTTCTAGGTTGAGTTTGGGTTTCCTTAGGGTTTCTAAGATCTTTTCCCAAGCTTTACCTTTTTAGGTCAACAAAACCTACAAAAACCTTTCTATATACAAAACCCTAATTACTCAAATAATCTCCATAAAAGCCCCCTTAATACCAAATTAGGCTTAGGGTCATTCTAACTTTGCCTTTTACATAGGTTTATGAAATATAACTCATTAAAAGTCATAATCACCTAAACTAGGATTTCTAAGCCCATTAATGCACTCTATATACATGAAACCCTAAACTAATCCAATTAAGCACAAAAATTATATTTTTAGATCTAAGTCTTACTTTCATTAACAATAGGTTAATATTGACTTTAAAGTATCCAAAGAACTTTGCCAAATCTCATTAACATCAAAATTAGGGTTTTCCCTTCATAAATGCATTAAAGGTGCCAACTTTATATACTTATTGAATTTCAAGCAGATCTAGGCTTCAATTATATTTTTAGTGAATTCGTTGCATTTTTTTATAAATTTTCATATATAACTTGCCGATATCCGAGTTCCCAATAATTATCCATAAATATTCTAAGATTAAATCTTCCTGGTCAATCAAGTGATGACATGTCAAAAAAGATGATTACCTGGGATTATCTGCACGACCCCGTGTTGGCTAATGGCCACTTGCCAACTCAGCCCCTCGTGCGATATGGGTTGGAGCAAAAGAAAAGAAAAGGTCCAATTCGCCCTTTCCTCGTTGCACTAGTGTCATGGGCAGAGATGACTTTTCTCACCCGCTCATCTCCTTCCTCTCTCCCTCATACCTACGAGCTATGCCTTGCTTGGCTAGGTCAACGCTGAGGTTGACTCCAGAAGTTTGGACCACTGGGCGGCAGGCGTCGGTTTGATCCTCTCCGGTTTATCTCACCAAACTTGAACGTGGTAATCTATTCGCCTCATGGAGGCTTGACACCAGTGACGGGTGAGAAGTTACCCCAGCGGAGAAGATGCCACAGGGAAGTAAAATGGCAGGCTATGAAGAGGAATTGTAGATGAGAAGAGAACCCCTAAGACTCATAGAACCTTAATAAGGATCCAGCAACCTCGTAGAAGGGAAGCACCACCTTTTATAGCCCATGGCTATGATAGGCGGCCGACAAGGCAACTGGGATTAGGGGTTACTGATGGAGCTTCCACTCACGTGGAATTGCGTGCACCACTAAAAATCCTAAAGATGGTAAGTCTTTAAGTTTAACCTTGCTTATAATAGATCGAGAGCTCCACCCACATATGCTAAGATACGTGGAAGTCTTATCGTAGTATTGTTAAGGGTCGAATCCACGGGACAACGGTCTTGTTGTGAGCAACAAGATGGAAAATGTTAAAAGTTCACTTAATCTCTTAATAGTTGGTACTTAAAACAAAAAGGGTGGTTTGGTTGTTTTTAAACTAAGAGTGAGTAAGTAAATTTAAAGATGTTAAACAATGATAAGGAGCCACTAGGATGTGATCGGCTTTGACTGCCACTACACATGGATCAAAACATGCAACATAAAACATAACCTGCAAGAAGAGTCTAAACAGTTAGTATCTTTGTAGATTTAGTTTCCTTTCGGAGAACCAACTACGAGGAGAGTGGGAATGTTGCGATGTCATCCATCCCCGAACGAATGGTCACCTACTTTACATCATTCCCTTCGCAAAGTGTGTTCCTCGACTTATCAAGGTTGTACTTTCATACGTCAACTGATTCCATTTCATAGTATGAAAGTACAATGATGATAGTTAGTTTACTCCACTTCTTGAAAAACACTCCTAGATACCGAAATAGATGCATGGTGGATACATGCATCAAGAACCAACATTCAATCGAGTTTCGAATCTAGTAGTACAAACATAGACAATTCATACTAAAAGATAAAAGATAACACAAGTTGGTGATCAAGCAACAAGCATTCACTAAACGATTGATGTTGAACTAAAAAGAAAGAATCTCTATATTGCAAACTATGGATTACATTACATGAAATGAAAACATGGGTAGCGGGGCTACTCCCCGCATCCCAGTGAAAGAGACTACTCGCTCATAGCTAGGACAAAGAAGGAAGCAAGAAGAGAGAGAGAGCATCATCCCCACAAAGGAGAGAGGAAAGTCAACCCCTTGGAAAGAGAGAGAAAGTGATGATCTCCAACTTCACAGGTTTCCCGATGATGAGGTCTCCTCTTCACACCTTCTTTGACAAAGAGAGAGAAAGCAGCTTCAGGATAGGGCGTGGATCTCAGACCGGAAGCCTTTGGGTGAAGGATGGAAGTTGGAATAGCTCTGGAGTAGTAGAGGCAGCCTCTGGGCATCTGAAACTTGATTATTTTGGGAGGACCCCTTGGGTCTTATTTATAGGCCTTAAGTGAAGTCCAAACGGTTTGGTCAGTTTTGGGTCCAAACGGTCTTGGAGACCATTTGGACTCTGAGACCGTTTGGACTCATGCGGTCTTGAGATCGTTTGACTCCATGCAGTCTTGGGACCATTTGGACTCATGCGGTTTTGAGATCATTTGACTCCTTGCGGTCTTGGGACCGGTTGGCTTCATGCGGTCTTGGGACCGTGTGAGTCCATGTGGTCTTGGGACCGGTTGGTTTCATGCGGTCTTGAGATCGTTTGACTCCATGCGGTCTTGGGACCGGTTGGCTTTATGTGGTCTTGGGACCGTGTGAGTCCATGCGGTCTTGAGACCGGTTGGAGTCCATGCGGTCTTGGGACCGTGTGAGTCCATGCGATCTTGAGACCGGTTGGAGTCCATGCAGTATTGGGACCGTGTGAGTCCATGCGGTCTTGAGACCGGTTGGAGTCCATGCGGTCTTGAGGTCGTTGGACTCCATGCGGTCTTGGGACCGGTTGGCTTCATGCGGTCTTGGGACCGTGTGAGTCCATGCGGTCTTGAGACTGGTTGGAGTTCATGCGGTCTTGAGACCGGTTGGCTTCATGCAGTCTTGGGACGGTGTGAGTCCATGCGGTCTTGAGACCGTATGAGTCTTTTGTGATTTTTTTGTGTCTTTTTCTGTAAGTAAAAAGGAGAAAAGTTAATCTAATAGTATATTTGCAATAAAAGAGGATAGTTAGGGATTCTGTCTAATTTATCTGAGAAAGAGTGTGGAAAACTGAAGAAAAATTACTAAGATAACATCACAAAATTGGAGGTTATCACCCCCCTAACTTAGAGTCTAGCTTGTCCTCAAGTTAGATAGAGTTGAGGCATGTAATGGCGGGGTGGTTTTATTTAGTCATGGTTTCCATACTCTTGCTTCAATTATAAACCCGAGCTCTCCTAAGGTCTTATCGGGTCTTATTGCTTGCCTTAACTGTTTCAAGTATTGAGAGTTGCTTGGGTCTCAGGTTTCTTCTGTATCTCGTAGCCTGCATTGGGACCACTTTTTATTCTGTGTATGTTTTTTACTCTAATCAGCTTTATACCTCTCTGAAAAACCTACTGGAAGCTAGAGTGGGTATGAGGGTTGGCTAAAGGCTCAATGTGTAACTTCCCCTTCAAGTGGGGGAGGGCTTGTCTATGCTTTTAGGAGCTCACTACCGGGCATGACACATCTTCCTTCGTGAGGGCAGCTATATGTACCGGCCGAGTGAGTCCTTTATAAGCCTTTCATATATTTAGATATCTTAGGGTTCCACTACCAGGAACAACACATCTACCTTCGTGAGGGTAGTTGAATGTATCGGCCGGGTGAGACCTTTATTAGTTCTTTATATAGATCATTATTTATGGCACAACTCTCATAGTTTTATTCAACTCTCTGGCTTTTATTCGTAGACTCACAAGCTTAGGATTTGGGGTTTTTAGGGAATTTATTTTGGGTGGCCAAGCCTCTTTTATTTGAAGAGAAGAAAGTTGTTCTTAGAGTTTTTCAACATGCACTTATTTGGTTTCTTTTTAATGGTCCACTTGCGAGACTTCTTGATTTGGATGTCGCCTGATGCCCCTCTCATCCTTGAGAGCTTGCTTATTTTGGCCTTGATATTGACCTGTGGAGAGTTAGATGTAGAAGTCAAACAAAAGCATTAAAATCAGTAGTGGAGAGACATTATTAAGTCACCATTATATGTCTAAGTGCTATTCTTGTTATTACTTTTGAGGACTAACATGATTCTAAAGTTAGTTGAGGGTGACTTTGTTCCAGAAGGAATGTTCTTCTTTATGTGCGAAGTTTATTTTAATAGGGAAAATGCTTTTAAAACAAAAATTAAATGCGCAAAGAAAACTGTAAAATGGAGAGAGGGAAGGGTTTTGAAAATGATACCTCTCCCTTGTCAGTGTACCCCCCTAACTTATCACTCACTCTGTCCGCAGAGTGGCAAAGTGATAGTTTGAGAAGTACAAGGACAAGGGCATCAGGCTTCTGTCAGTCCTTTATTGGCACCATGTGTACGGAGGAGATTAGTGGTAAATTTCCCTTGTAACACGTGATAATCCACTTCTGTCATGTCTTCTACTGGTCTTCCAAGTATTATGATGGTGTATATCCAGTATGAGGGTTTAGCGACCGTTTGTCTCCAAATGTTTTCAAGACCGATTGGCTCCAAACGGTTTCAGCGACTGTTTGGCTCCAAACAGTTTCAAGACCGATTGGCTCCAAACGGTTTTAGGACCGTTTGGCACCAAATGGTTTCAGGATCGTTATGTTCCAAACGGTTTCAAGACCGTTTGGGAGGGTTAAGGTTATTTTGATTTTTATATTTTTATGTTTGTTTTGGTTATATAAATTTTTATATTTTCATAAGATAAACCTAAGGTAACGAAATGAACGGAAAATAAAAGAAGATGCTCAGATCATGGGTTGCCTCCCAAGTAGCGCCTAGGTTTTACGTCGTTGGCTCGACGAGGTTTTGATGTTGTTATGATGATGTTGTGGCATCTCTGATCTCAATAGTCTGTCTCGACATTTTATCTGCTGGAATGTAGTATTTTTTTCAATCGATGGCCATTGACTGTCATTTCTCCTTCATTGTCATCAACAATTATGACAGCTCCAGTCGGGTATATATGTTTGATGGTGAAGGGCCCGGACCACTTTGTGCAGAGTTTTCTGGGGAACAATTTGAGCTTGGAGTTGAAAAGGAGGACTTTGTCACCCATGGTGATGTATTTCCTTTTAAGATGACCATCGTGCCACATTTTGGTTTGTTCTTTATAAATCCTGGCACTTTGAAAAGCGGTCATTCAGAGCTCCTCTAGCTCTTATAGTTGGAGTTTCCTGTTTTCTCTGGCACTTTTGAAATCAAAATTCAGTTGTTTAATGGCCCACCAAGCCTTATGTTTCAGTTCCACTGGAAGATGACAAGACTTCCCGTATACCAAATGGAATGGGGTTGTCCCGATTGGTGTTTTATAAGCTGTTCGGTAAGCCCAAAGGGCATCGGGAAGCTTGGTGGACCAATCAGTGCGGTGTCTATTGACTATTTTTTCTAAGATTGCCTTCAGTTGTCTATTTGAAACTTCAACCTGACCACTGGTCTGTGGATGATAAGGCGTGGCAACTTTATGGTTAACTCTGTATTTCTTTAAGAGGGTTTCAAGGCTCCGTTCCAGAAAATGGGTCCCTCCGTCGGATATGACAGTTTGGGGGACTCCAAATCTGGGAAAAATGATATCTTTAAACATCTTAATAACTGGTTTGGAATTGCTGGACACTATGGGTATAGCTTCGACCCATTTCGAGACATAGACTACTGCAACCAGAATGTAGGAGAAACCATATGAAGAAGGAAAGGGGCCCATGTAGTCTATCCCCCACATGTCGAAAAGTTCGATCTCTTGCCACATGGTGAGGGGCATTTCATTCCTTTTAGATATGCTACCAGAAAATTGACATTTGTTACAAGATTTTACAAAATCATGGGAGTCTTTTGCTATGGTTGGCCAAAAGAAACCTGATTGTAGAACTTTTATAGCAGTTTTCTTTGCACTCATGTATCCCCCAGTAGGGCCAGAATGGAAATGCTCTAAGACAAGGGTAATCTCTTCTTCGGGTAAGCAGCGACAGAAAAGTCAGTCTGCACATAGTCGAAAAAGGTAAGGTTCATCCCAATAGTATTGATTTACATCGTGGAGGAATTTCCTTTTTTCGTGATGAGAGGCGGAAGGGAGAATGATTCCTGTAGCCAGATAATTAACAATGTCGGCATACCAAGGGAATCCATTGGTAATTTTCATTAGTTGGTCATCTGGAAGGGAGTCTCAGATAGGTACTTTATCTTCATCCTCGACTTCAATATGGCTAAGATGATCAGTGATGACGTTTTCCACTCCCCTTTTGTCTTTGATTTCCAAATTGAATTCCTGAAGCATCAACACCCAACAGATAAGTTTGGGTTTTACATCTTGCTTCTGAATTAGATATCGTATGGCGGAGTGGTCAGTGTAGACGATGACCTTGGCTCCAATCAGGTAGGAGCGTAATTTCTCGAATGCATAAATAACAGCTAAGAACTCCTGTTCTGTAGTAGTGGAGTTCTTCTATGCTTCATCGAGCATTTTAGATGCGTAATAGATTACATAAGGTTTCTTGTCGATTCTCTGTCCTAATACGACCCCAATGGCATAATCTCTGACGTCACACATGATTTCGAAAGGTTGTGACCAATCTGGGGCTCTTAGTATGGGTGCAGAGATTAAAGCATTTTTTAGAGTAGAGAAACTTTGTAGGCATTCTTGATTAAAATTGAACTCGGTGTCTTTGGTCAGAAGTTGGGTCATGGGTTTTGCTATTTTTGAGAAATCTTTGATAAATCTTTCATAAATCTTCTGTAAAACCCAGCATGACCCAAGAATGCTCGTACTCCTTTTACATCTTTTGGTGGCGACAATTTTGAGTTAACATCGATTTTTGCCTTGTCTACCTCAATCCCTCTGTTGCTCACTCTATGTCTGAGGATGACACCTTCCGTTACCATAAAATGGCATTTTTCCCAATTCTGGATGAGGTTTGTTTCCTCGCATCGTTGTAAGACTTGTCCAAGGTTGAGTAGACAGTTATCGAAGGAATCTCCATAAACAGAAAAATCATCCATGAACACCTCCATTATAGATTCTGTTAATCCTGCAAAAATGGCAGACATACACCTTTGGAATGTAGTAGGTGTTTTGCACAGCCCGAATGGCATTCTTCTGAAAGCATAGGTCCCAAAGGGGCAAGTAAATGTAGTTTTCTCTTGGTCTTCTGGGTGTATAGGGATTTGGTAGAACCCGGAATAACCATCTAGATAGCAGAAGTATTTTTGATGGGCTAAGCGTTCTAGGACTTCATCAAGAAAGGGCAGAGGGTAGTGATCTTTTCGTGTTGATTTGTTTAGTTTCCTGTAGTCGATACACATCCTCCACCCCGTGACAGTCCTTGTAGGTACTAACTCATTTTTGTCATTTAGCACGACAGTGGTTCCTCCCTTTTTCGGGACCACTTGGACGGGCCTGACCCATTGGGAGTCTGAAATTGGGTAAATTATGTCGGCTTTCAGCAATTTGAGGATTTTAAGACGAACCACTTCTTTAAGATTGGGGTTCAGCTTCCTCTGGTGTTCTCTTGATGGCTTAAATTCTTCGACCATGGGCAGTCTATGCATGCATAAAACTAGGTTTATACCTATCAGGTCAGTTATCTTGTACCCAATGGCTTTCTTGTGTTTCTTCAGCTCAACAAGAAGCATTTCTTCCTGGTTTTCCGTCAGGGTGGAACTGATGATAACTGGACATAATTTTTCTTTGTTCAAGAAGACGTGTTTAAGCCCCATTGGTAGAGTCTTCATTTCAGGATCCTTGGGTGTTTCTGTTGCTTCTAAAATAGTGACAGATTTGAGCTCTTCAAAGGTGGTTGTCGGTGCTTCTTCAACTTTCTCTAAGTGTTGCAAACATTGTTGGACCAATTCATTTGTAGAAAATTTGACTTCTGGGTTTGTTAGAACATTCTCTAACTCATCAGATGGCTCAGATATTTCTAATTGGGACATTTGATGTATTGCATCTAAGAGAATGACCTCCTCTTGAATGTTGGGACTTTTCATGCTGTTGAGAACTCAGAATTGAATTGCTTATTTTCCCAATCTTAGAATGACCGTGCCAGCTTCAACATCAATAAGTGCCCTGGCTGTGATAAGGAAATGTCTGCCAAATATTATTGGGTATCTCAGATCCTCTTTGATATCCATAATGACAAAATCGCACGGGACATAGGCATCTTTGCCTATCTTGACTAGAATATCTTCGATAATTCCTAGAGGTGCAGTGATAGTGGAATCAGCTAACTGAATTGTCATCGTTGTGGGCAGCAAGTCAGTGAAACCTAATCGTTTACACATGGAATAGGGCATAATTGATATGCTAGCCCCAAAGTCAGCTAATCCCTTTTTTCTCGAGGCATTTCCGATACAGCACTGATTACCGAAGGAACCAGGGTCCTTCTTTTTCTTTGGCATCTTATTAAGAATGATATCAGAGGTGGTTTGAGCTAGTTTGACGGTCTCTTATTCTTCAGTAATGTATTTCCTTGATAATAGAGTTTTTAGGTATTTAGCCCAAGCCGGTACTTCAGAGAGAGCATCGAGGAGCGGGATGTCGATATAGAGTTTCTTCATCGCCTCCTTGAATCTTTGGAACCTAGTGTCTATTTTTGTCTCTCGCAATCTTCCCGGATATGGTATCCTAGGCTTATACTGTGAAATTCATGGCTCTTTGGAAGCTTGTTCTTTTTCTTTGCTTTTCGCGTTCTCTGTGGACTTCTCAGTTTCTAGGTTGGAGCTTGCATTTGGAATAACCACGGGTGTATCATCATTGTCATGAGTGATTCTTGTAGTTTCATGAAAGACATGACCAGATCTTGTAGTGACGGCATTCAATTTCTCTGGTCTATTTTGGTCGTGTCTAGGGTTTGACTCAGGTTGTCCTACAAAAGTGCCTGCTGGTGGCTTCAGTTGTGCAACAATTTGTTCTAGTTGAGCCTCCACCGCCTTCTGCTGAGCTTGTTGATTAACGAGCATGGTTTGTTGGGACTGTAGCATCTGCCTTATCAAATTCATCTCGTCTGCTGGCTGGGAGGGGGTATTTTTCTGAGTGAGTTGTTGTTGTCCTTGATGTGGTTGTTGCAGAGGCAGTGCTAACTGAGGTTGCTGCAACTGAGGGTGAAGTTGTGGGTGTAGAGGAGGATGGGTATATTGATAGTAGGCATAGGGGTTTCTAGGGTAGTTGGATCTTAGGAAGTTATTTATGGGGTTCCCTTGATTTTGATTAAAGTTGCTTTGGAATCCAGGTGGCAACCTGTTGGAGGATCCGCCTTGTGTCTAGTGTTGCGTGTTGGCAGTCTCAGTAGGGTTCCCGTATTGAAAACCTTGGTGGTTTCTTGGTTGATTAGGATTATAGTAAACTTGTCCAGGTATGGAATGATTGGAATTAACTTGTTCGGGCATTTGCTCTTCAGGTTGTTCAATGATTGGTTCGTACTACTATTGTGGTGGGTGCATATTCATCATCACATTATAAAGCAGGCCACATGACAGAGTTGGGTGATTGGATGCGTGACAGGCTTCACAGGTCCCTGTGGCAGCTTTAACCTGTTGGACTTGAGGGTTTTTCTTCTTATCAAATTCTCTGAGCAAAGTTTCAAGAGCATGTTGTTTATGAGCTATGGTCTTTAAGGCTTCAGCAATAGCCTTCATTTCCATTGATTCCTCAGCTTTATAAACTTTGAGGACTCCCTTTCCAGATGATCGTCCCCAATTGGATTGATTCTCAGCTCCAAGTGTGACAATTTTCCAAGCATCCTCGTAGTTCTTTCTCATAAAATTTCCTCCAGATGAGGAATCCCGAAATTGCTTGATGTCATCACTCACTCCCCTATAGAATGTTTCTATTAATTGATTTTGGGAGATGACGTGATGAGGACACTTTCTTAGAAGCTCCTTGAACCTTTCCCATGCTTCTGTGAGTGATTCTCCAGGAAGTTGGGCGAAGTGGTTAATCTGCCCCCTAATTTCGTAAGTTAACAAAGGGGGGAAGAACTTTTCCAGGAATTTTTCCTCCAAGGGAGCCCATGTGGTGATTATTGGCTCCCTATCAAGCGTGTTATACCAGCTCAAAGCTCTTCCTGATAGAGTGAAGTGGAAAAGATGCAGCATTATTGTGTCAAAAGCAACTCCGACCTGTGGGACAAGTCGGCAAAGTGCCTTGAACCTCTTCAAGTGATCCATACAGTCATCTCCAGAACCTCCAGAGAATGACATGCCCTGCATGAACTGAATCCATTGTATCCGGATTTCAAAGTTGGGTATGTTGATAATCGGAGGCCAAACTGGATGATTGTCTTCATAGTTCTTGGGGATGGAATAGTCCCTTAATTGCTTCTTTCTGAGCTCTAGCTGGGTAGCTTGGTTAGCTGCTTCGTTTTCAGCTCGTATGTGCGCCTGTTCTTCAGCTCGGATCTCTACTTGGATCTGAGCACGGGTGTCCGCAATGAGCTGTGCTCTCTAAGAGGCTATGGCGGCATTGACCCTTTCCATTACTAAAGCAGCTTGGCATTGATCTTCAGCCATTTGCCTGGCTCTTTGGTGGTTAAGTCTGATGCGACGGTGGAAGCTTCTCTCTACCTCAGAGTCGTACTCTGGATCAGGGGAGAATCTAAGGTTATGCGATGATTGCATATACGTCTTCTACCTGAGTAGAGAAAGAAACACACCTTATAGATGAAGCAGGAGATATGATGGATACAAGAAGATATGGGCTTATGGCTAAAAGAAAAAGTAAAACCCTAACCAACTAACAAGATAGTTAATTAAAATTGAAACGTTCCTTTGTCCCCGACAACGGCGCCAATTTTTGATGGAGCTTCCACTCACGTGGAATTGTGTGCACCACTAAAAATCCTAAAGATGGTAAGTCTTTAAGTTTAGCCTTGCTTATACTAGATCGAGAACTCCACCCACGTATGATAAGATACATAGAAGTGTTATCGTAGTATAGTTAAGGGTCGAATCCACGGGACAACGGTCTTGTTGTGAGCAACAAGATGGAAAACGTTAATATTTCACTTAATCTCTTAATAGTTGGTACTTAAAATAAAAAGAGTGCTTTGGTTGTTTTTAAACTAAGAGCAAGTAAGTAAATTTAAAGATGTTAAACAATGATAAGGAGCCACTGGGATGAGATCGGCTTTCACCACCACTACACATGGATCAAAACATGCAACATAAAACATAACCTGTAAGAAGAGTCTAAACAGTTAGTATCTTTGTAGATTTAGTTTCCTTTCGGAAAACTAACTATGAGGAGTGTGGGAATGTTGTAATGCCAGCCATCCCCGAATGAATGGTCACCTACTTTGCATCATTCCCTTCACAAAGTGTGTTCCTCGACTTATCAAGGTTGTACTTTCATACGTCAACTGATTCCATTTCATAGTATGAAAGTACAACGATGATAGTGAGTTTACTCCACTTCTTGAAAAACACTCCTAGATACTGAAACGGATGCATGGTGGATACATGCATCAAGAACCAACATTCAATCGAGTTTTGAATCTAGTAGTACAAACATAGACAATTCATACTAAAAGATAAAAGATAACACAAGTTGGTGATCAAGCAACAAGCATTCATTAAACAATTGATGTTGAACTGAAAAGAAAGCATCTCTATATTGCAAACTATGGATTACATTACATGAAATGAAAACATGGGTAGCGGGGCTACTCCCCGCATCCCAGTGAAAGAGACTACTCACTCATAGCTAGGACAAAGAAGGAGGCGAGAAGAGAGAGAGAGAGAGAGCATCATCCCCACAAAGGAGAGAGGAAAGTCAACCCCTTGGAAAGAGAGAGAGAGTGACGATCTCCAACTTCACAGGTTGCCCGATGATGAGGTCTCCTCTTCCCACCTTCTTTGACGAAGAGAGAGAAAGAAGCTTCAAGATGGAGCGTGGATCTCAGACTGGCAGCCTTTGGGCGGAGGATGCAAGTTGGAATAGCTCCGGAGTAGTAGAGGCAGCCTCTGGGCGTCTGAAACTTGATTATTTTGGGAGGACCCCTTGGGTCTTATTTATAGGCCTTAAGTGAAGTCCAAATGGTTTGGTCAGTTTTAGGTCCAAACGGTCTTGGAGACCGTTTGGACTCTGAGAATGTTTGGACTCATGCGGTCTTGAGATCGTTTGACTCCATGTGGTCTTGGGACCGTTTGGACTCATGTGGTTTTGAGATCATTTGACTCCATGCAGTCTTGGGACCGGTTGGCTTCATGCGGTCTTGGGACCGTGTGAGTCCATGCGGTCTTGGGACCGGTTGGCTTCATGTGGTCTTGAGATTGTTTGACTCCATGCGGTCTTGGGACCGGTTGGCTTCATGCGGTCTTGGGACCGTGTGAGTCCATGCGGTCTTGAGACCGGTTGGAGTCCATGCGGTCTTGATGTCGTTTGACTCCATGTGGTCTTGGGACCGGTTGGCTTCATGCGGTCTTGGGACCGTGTGAGTCCATGCGGTCTTGAGACCGTATGAGTCTTTTGTGATTTTTGTGTGTCTTTTTCTGTAAGTAAAAAGGAGAAAAGTTAATCTAATATTATATTTGCAATAAAAGAGGATAGTTAGGGATTCTGTCTAATTTATCTGAGAAAGAGAGTGGAAAACTAAAGAAAAATTACTAAGATAACATCACAAAATTGGAGGTTATCGGTTACCTAATCACACTTCCAATGGTACTAGAACATAGGATGAAATGGTGTAATTTCCTTCTCAAAATTCAATGGGACAACTTTATGATTCACACGTTGATCGTGTGGAGAGAAAATCAATAGGGAAATCTCCAAGCACTGTTCTACTTACTTATTCCTAATCAAAGTAAGTGAAGGTACGGCCGCTGTTGGATCTCAGATCCAACGGCTATCATGCCATGTGCAAGAACATATAGCCTAACTTGATTTGGAAAATAATCGTGACACTTTAGAAAAACTTACAAAATTCATATCTCTTTATTCGTTAATCATTTTAATCCCAAATTTTAAAGAAAAGTCCATAATGGCTTAAGCTACTTGTGTGCTAATTTGGGACTCAAATTCGAAAGTATGAGACACTTTTTATCATATGCAAGTTATCACTTAAAAAGTCATATTTTATTCACATTTTCTCTCTCTTACTCTTTTATATCCTTTATTTGGATTCCTTTTACGATTAGAAACCCTGTAGATTCAAAATATAATCCATGATGATCAATCATACAACTTTCCAGAGAATTCCACATATTTCTCATCATTATCTTAATTATTTTCCTTTTTATGCATTATTTGATTTCATTCAACTTTTCTTTACTTTTTATCATATTGGACTCACTAACTCATTAGGATCGAAGGACAAATTAACTAAGAACAACTTCCATGACTGGTTCTGGATGTTGAGAATCATTCTCACATAAGAGCACAAGCTCTATGTCCTGGAGACGCCAGGACCAGAGGAACCACCTCAAAATGCACCCAAGGTTGAAAAGGATGCTTACAAGAAGCAGACAGAAGTCATCATGGATGTCAAGTATCTGATGCTATGCTCCATGAACTATGAGTTGCAGAGGCAGCATGAGAATATAGGTGTAATCATAGATTTAAAGGAAATATTATCAAAGAAATCCACTCATTGCACATAAATCATACAATTTCATAATCATACATCTTTTTGGAGAAATTGCATTTCAAACCATATAAGACCAAAAATTAGGGTTGTAACACTACCTCCTAGAATCCCCTTATAACTAGAGGAGTTAGAAGGAAATTACAACAAGGTACAAACGTATAAGATATATTTTGACCTCAATAAATCACTATCCAAAGAATATGCAACAAAATTTCATGGGTATTGACTGCAAATTAACTAAATGGCCAACTGACGGGGTCAAACCTTTAGGCCCCCTTTGGCAATTGATTGGGGTTATAGAATCAGGAGTGGTTAATCCAACTGATGGGACATAGGTAGTTTGGCAATCGGGAACATAACTTTCTGATATGAATAATGTGTCACATTAATGTCAGATCAAAAAAAATCAAACAAGGAACCAAAATGAGACTAACAAAATTGATCACTCTAGTTTTAACATAGATTCTAGCTCGTGCTTCCAAATGCTCGAAGTAGTCACGCCGTAATCATCTCACTATATTTATAGAAAAAAAAACAAATTCTAGTCCATATTTGACCTGGTTTCATTATATGCCAAATAGGGGCTATGTGTCGAGTATGAAATCCATAAATAATGCGAGAATCGGGGGATGAAGAAGACTAATAGGGTGGAGGTCATCCAAAAATCAAAGAAATAGCGCATGACAGGATGGAAAATGATAGAGAAAGATGTCAATGGTTTAGGAATAGTGCCCGTAGAAGATAAGCATGAAGAAGGGGGGTGTTGGAAACTAGTCGGATATTTGAGATATTTAAAAATAATTTAGAAGTTTCAGTCAACACTATTTGCTTCTAAAATAGGTGTTGTCCACTCATATGTGCGTGTAAGACAAAAGCCATGTGGGCCTTGAATAGGCATATGAATAGGGGTGGCAGAATTTAGTTGATCATATGGTCTTCAATAAATTGCTGAAATTGAGAATAGCAAAAGAACATATAGTCACATTAACTTGAGAAGGGATCTCTAACACTACCAGGCATACATGGGCTACGGTCGTCCTTACTCTTTATGACACTTAGGACGTTCCCATTACCAATTTAATATAACGGGTTTACACATCTATGAAAGTATTCTGGGATGGTACGAAATTTCATACATTAGAATTTATAAAAAAAACTCCTCTTAATAGGATGTGTGAGGTAGGACCTTGAGCATAGATTTCTGTATTATAATTACTAGAGAACGCACACGTGCACATGAACGTGTCAAAATGACAATATAAATTTGTTTTCGATAAATATAAAAACTTGAGAGCAAAGAAAAAAAGTTAACTTGCTAGTTGTTATTAGAAGTAAATATTCAAATTTTCAAACTTATGAATGTAAAGTTCATTTTTGTGTTGAACTGATTTTTATTAAACAAGATTTTTTAAAGTAAGATAATGCATAATTATCATCATCTGAAGCAAATGTTTTGTACCTTTTACTCACATAATGAATCAAAATGAGGTATCGGAATGAGTTAGATACATTTCTTAGGAAAAATATATATCATTAGGACATTTATCTAATAAAGATCAAATTGAATACAATTGTTTGTTACTTTTTCTAATTTACATGCTAATTCTTTGGTGATTTGATACCAAATACTTCAATATACGATTACATACCTTTCAAAAATATTTATAAGACAGTTATTAAAATACTAAAATAATTAAATAAGTAAAATAACTGTTATGAGAGTAAAGGATAGTACCAATCTAGTGACCATTTCTTGCAAATATGTTTCTTTTAACGGTTAGCAAGGATACATTTTAATTTATTGAAGCATAAACTTTGATATAACTCATTTAGATAAATATATAATCAAACATATTAAAGTAAATTATGATACCAATATATATAATATGTGTAGAAGCCATGTTGAAAAAATGATTAACAACCACATACTATATAGCTTTATTAAAGCCTCATATCTAGTTGAATTTTCAATATCATATAAAAATTAATATATTCTTTACTAAATTTTCAAGGAGCTATCAGACTTTCAAATGTGCATTGTTCTAGATTCTTTGCCCGACTCCACCTGAGATTTTATAATTGAAAGTTTTATTATCTTGCTTCCATTATACATTCAAAATATATCATGTATGATGTAATCTCTATTTTCCCATAACATTAAATTAATTTTATCACACAATATAAGGATAATGCATCCTTTTAAGTTATTGTAGATGCGTTTATGCATCTCTTAGTTCTTTTGGGGTGCAACCTATATGTCATCTTATTCTTTCAAGAAAAAACCAATAGCAATTATTTTTCCATGTTTTCATGATAAGTGAAAAACTTGGTTGTGATAAAGAAGTAGTTCTAATTGCCTCAAGATAGCTATTTATTGGACAACAATTTACACACACTTTCATTTACCATTTCTTTGTCTCTCTACTACATGTGAAACACACATTGCCCAAAGTCCTTGGTTACAATAAAAATGTTCTAAGGTAGCCTTAATTTCATTAAGTTGCAAAATGGTAACTAAACTTTTACACAAATTACAAAATAGTCCATTACTTATTATGAGCTGTAAACAAATACATTGTGTGCAAGTCAACTTTGCTTGTTATTTTCTATTGAGTTATAATTTATTCAATAAATTAAGTTGTTCTTGTAAAAATAAAGATGAAGTTCAAGTACTTCTGGGAAAGAATAATTTGTTTAATTTTTTTTGTTATCATCATGAAAATTTTAAAATTACAATAAATTTCTTTTATGCATTTAGTCAATTACTACTTGTTCTTATGCTCAATTTGTTTAAAGGCCTAATAAATAGCATCTAGAAATAAAATTTATATTGTAAAGTTGCCTTCTATACATGCTTTTTGAATTTTCTTAATAATAAAATATATGATTTTGTTCATTTTACTACTTTAGTGATTTAGGTTTATAAAATAGAAAAGTTAGGTTCTAAAAGATATATGTATTCATATTTTAATTATAGTTTATAATCAAATTGATTAATTATTGGTTAAACATGGAAACTACACCACATCAAACGTGTCCATATGCATTTAAAAAGAAAATGGAAAACATATTTTCATATAATATAATAATATGTTTATAAATATATAAATATATGCATATATATGTTGTATGTTATTTGTTTTTCTTGTTATTGATAAAGATAATCCGATAAACCACATTGAATCTATACATATTTAGTAAGTACTCAAAGAGGTGTTGTGTCAATAAGAGTTATGATCATGGTAAAAAAATGATAGAGTCGAGCAAATTTACTAATGCAAGCATATAAGAAATTGTAGAATACACATTCTTATGGTGTTAGCGCGCAGCCGCTGGCGTTAGTATAATTTTAGAAACTCAATGTTCACTAATGCATAGATTAGCGAAAACAACATTGGAACAATATTCAGTAATACGTAGATTTGAGATGTTGTTGGGCTTAGGTTCAAGTTGCAATCTGATAGGAGGTGAAAAGTGATGTGAATGGGTTGTTCATTGAAGATTAAAAAATATCAATTTGCCATGATGGCAATGGCACAATGAATTCTAGGAGAGTCAAAATAACTAAAGGGTATGAAATCGTGTGTGAGGAGAATGTGTGCTAAGTCTAATTGTACTCGAAGAGGGATACCATCCATTAGATGTTGGTTCAATGTTGTTGTTTGATGACATGAGAATACAGTGGTCCCTTTGAAGGAGTGCACCATGTGAAATCCAAGCACGAAGAAGTGGGGAAGTCCTGAGACCGTAAAATGCAGTCCACACGGCTATCTTGCATGTCTCCTGTAAAACTGCACTTTTGTTAGTCAGATGGAATATATCCTACAGTTAATGCAAGTAATCTCAGTCCCCATATTCTCAGAAAGGTAGCGAGAAGTCATACCCCAATACCTTGTCTTGCCACAAGTACGATCCATCTTTACCTCAACAGTGTATATAATCATAAGCGGTAAATAAATCATTTTTTGAATAATAACATGAATGGGACAGTACCCATGCTACTGACCAGTGCAAGTGTTGTTTAGTATTAACCTTGGCCATGTCGATCCATCTCAATGGATAGTAGTTCTCCTGGTCCAAATCATTGAGTCTCGGTTTCCACATGCCTACGCCATCACCAATTTGCAACATCATATTCACATACTTCATCCCCCGTGACTCGTGTGTTGATATGTGTGCAATTGTGCAGGGGTTCAGCTCCCCTACTTCTTTTATCGCCTAAAGCATTTTACTGGAGGAGGAAAGAGAGAGGGAGTTAGACTGATATAACTCTATTTGATATAGTAGTTGGGGTGTGTTGAAATGAGCTATAGGCCGGACACAGTCACGACAGTTGGCATGGTCGTAATTTAGTCGGCGTCAAGGATTCAAACCAACAACTAAAAAGAACAACAAAAAGCTCATCTCCAGGATTATGATATGGTTTGTATAAGCGGTAAAAAGATATTTTGTGTACCAACACCTACGGTCAGGAATAAACCAAAGAATAAATGAGGAGTCTTTTGAGTATCAACACCTCAGGTCAAGTAATAAACCAAAGATGAAATCAGGAGCGATTCCAGTTGTGATTGTTGTTCCTATGCATTCTCCACTCGTACAACCCAGTGTCAGACTGAATCACCAGCAGCAGCTGCGGATAAAATATTATGAGGACTTGGCGTTCAAGACAAAGAAGAATGGAAGCGGAGAGGAAATAATGTGCTTCTCTGTCACATATTCATGGCTTACCTAGTATTTACGGTGGTGTCTAGCACCCCGTTGCTCCATAAAGGGTCGACTATTAAGGAAGAGACGAAGGAGGTGATGCCTATTATTTCCTTTGCGGCAGGCATTCATAACAAACTTATATGATGAGCATAGTGATTTGTATTTTCCAGGCATGTTAGACGGGATCGTGGGAGATCAGATCACGATAGGAAGTTAGATATATCTTTGTAGGTAGTTTTGGATTTTCCGGAAACGTGGGAGATAGGATAGGAATAGTCAGTTAGATAGATCTATCAAGGTTTAGTTGAAATGTGAGAACGTGTATTGTGAGTGTAGATAGAGTACGTGGTTGAAGTGGTCAGTTGGAGGGAATCGTGGAGGTGTAGTTTAATAGGAGATAGATATCATTTTTTTGAAATAAACAAAAAGTTGAAAAAATGTGAGAGCAACTTGAGTGAAGGAGAGTGCAAACATTTGTCACGTTGGCAAAACCATGGTATGTGATTGGTCAATATGACTTTGGGCGGGTATTTTTAAACTGTCTGGAAAACTCGCTCTTTTTATAGTAGTATAGATAAAAATACCTGAAGTATAGGTTGTGCAGTACGTAAGTAGAAAGGGCACATTAAGAAGTGCCGACGTAAATCCACCAATAACTGAAGCCACCTACTAAAAACGTATGAGTCCCGGAGGTTGCAAACTTTTGATAGGACAATTCTCTGAGCAGCCATGGGAAAAAGGATAATTCAGAGAATACAACCTATGTAGAATGAGAAAGAAACAACTGTCTTCTGCTGCAGTTTTAATGGGAAAATGTTCGCTGCCACCTCATTTGTACCGGGATTCATATTTCATCTCTATTATTTGCTTCCCACACATTCAGAGCAAATTAGAAATTACAATCTTCGGAGAGAGAAGTGGGGGTGAAAAAACACAACACAAAGAGAATAAAAGTGAGAGAAACTTATTTTATTTATAATTTTCAATCTATAGTTATTTTTTGATGCAATAAAAGTCATTAGAATTCTTAGAACAATACATTCTAACAAGACTAGTACACACATATTTTTGAAAAAAATAACAAAGAATATAAAAGTGAGTATTGCATATTAAGGATAGTACTAATTTTATGAATAATGTACTAGCTCAAAATTGAGTAGCGTTTCTTTCATTTGATATAATACTCAATTTTGATGTCATTGTATATTGAAATAAGTAATAAAAAGAGTATTGTATTAGATTTTTGGGGATAATACCTATTTTTTAATAGCATGCTAACTGAAAAATGAATATTACATGTCGTCCTTTTGGTATAGTATTTATTTTCTTTGTTTACTCTGAGAATGACTACTGCCCATAAAAAAGACATTCAATAGTCAATTTTTTTGTTAATGTGCTAATCACAAAATGAGTAATATCTCAATATATAATCCAATACTCATTTTAGTGTTTATTTTAAAACAATGACATCAAAAATGAGCATTATGCCGAAATAATGAAATGTGATACTAGTCTTTGAGATAGTGTATTACTAAAAAAAGAGTATTATTCCTGATATACAATACTCATTTTTATGGCATCTTTTCAAAAATTCCGATATTCGTCTTGTTGAAATGTATTTTTTGTAAAGATTATAATAGTTTTCATCTCATCAAAAATTAATTACAAATTAAATATTTTAAGAAAATAATTTTTATCTTTTTTTTACTTTTTCTCTTTCCTGCAACATAGGATGTCATCTCTTGCACCTGCTAGTTTCATAAAAACGGGTGTATCCCGGATGATGGGAGGGGGTGTAGGTATCATTACTCTTTGTATTAGGAGCAATTTACTTATAATTTTAACTCCCTGCACGTGCTCATGCGGGAAATTTATGGGTTTTAATTATATCCGACAGACAACCGGCACATTTCTTTATGGCTAGGAGGCATCCGAAGCAGCGCGCTTCATGTAAACCGAGAGCAGGAAATCCCCTGGGATGTCGTGGTGGTATGTAAACTGGATTTGTTCTAGTCTCTGTAGTCAACTAAAACGAATGAAAAAAAAATAGTTCTTCGCTGAGTTTACTAAAACGGATAGCCAACGTTCTTTACCGTAGCACAATGTTATTCGTATCAAGGAAGTCTGTATGATTTGATTAGGTGCGTTAGTTGTTGAATTTCTTGTGACGAAAGGTACACTTCGGGCTCTATATGGTTGGCCTTTGACAATGAGATGTGGTTAATGTATTTTAAACGACCAAGTATTTTGAAAGATATGAAATAAGATAGTCATGGCCGTCTCTTCGAGGTAGGTAAGGTGGAAGAGAGATCTGCACTTGTCCACAATGGGACAATACGACCTGCATGGAGATACTCATGTGTACATGAGAAAGTTGTTAGGCTTCAACAGCACCGGACTCCACTAAGAACTATAAACATCGCGAAGCCTCCAGGAAGATTTTATTAGCTGGGATTACGTGACGTCTTCTTTTATTTCAGAATTTTATATGACAATGTTAATTATCTACTCCATGTTCGTTACGAAAAGTACACATAATCACATGTCACAACCACTTGAGATTCTTTTATATGTGTTCTCCATTATAATTATGTTAGGATCGGATGGGATTTGGACTTAATAAGAGTTGATTTGTGCTTCCAATCCTAATGGAAGTTAAATTCAAGAAAAAAAGAAGTTGGCTCCTTACATACAACATTATAATTAGATTAAGATTTAATTGGAGTTGGTATTTTGTTTTGTCAATCCTAATATGAGTTGAGTCCAAGAAGAAAAGAAGGTGGTTATGTGCAACATGGAGTTAGACTAGGATTTAAACTAGGACTAGAATTTCTGATTACAATCACATGCATGGAGGCCTATAAATAGAGGTCCTTGGAGAGGTCATTGAGATCATTCCACCGGTGGGTGTGTGATCCTACCAGTTGTTGGTTGTTGGTGCCTTCTGTGGTAGAAGAGTCAGAAAATAATAACAACTGATGATGTGCTCTTGTAGTAAGAGAGGGTCATCGACTTTGCCTTGAAGTAAAGTAGTGGCTGACAGTTGGTGGCACATTGGGTGCACCAACAGTGCAACTCTCTTGTGAATGAGAGAGGGTCAAAGACTTTGCCTTGAGGCAAAGTAGAGGTTGGCAGTCGGCAACACAACATAGTCCATTGACATCGGAGGCGGGTCCGAGTAGCGGAGGACACACATCAGTTGGTGGCACTTTATTGGTGCTGCAACATCGACATCGACTACGGTGCATCCGAGCAGAGGAAGAGGCTCAACAGTCGGTGGCTACAGAAACGATGCCGGATTGTCCAGTCAATGGAAGACGAACATCAGTCGGCGACACATAGGTGGTGCATCAACTACGACGGCGGATTCGAGCAGCGGAAGACGCACATCAGCTGGTGGCACACTATTAGTGATGTGACAATGGCAACGGTCTGTTCGATTAGCGAAGGATGCATATCTACTCTCTCTGACGGAGAGAGTTATGACGGTACGTGGGAGTTCTAGTTGGATACGCCAACTAGAACGAGTACCAAGAATATGGTAGCGAGGTATGTGACCTCGTCAGGAGAAGAGGTGACCCAGTCAACGGTCGCATTTAAAACAAGCAATCTCAGCAGCGGCAACGGTATTGTGAGGAGAAAAAGTTAAAAGGGAGGGTTTGTACACATTGGGTGTAATTCTATTCTTCCTTATCTTTGTTCTCGGGCAGGAAGAGCTTCCCAGATTTAGGGACGATTAAATCTAGACAGTATGAGTTGTAATTCAAGTTACTTAGTGATTGTTGGCCGGTATTGTCCACTAGTTTTTCTCTCCTAATTTTGGAGAGATTTTTCCACGTTAAATTTTGTGTCTTCAGTCTTGCATAACATCGTCACTTACCCATCACAATTTCTTAACACTTGTCACGTAACACAATGGGGGCAATACGACATGCATGGAGATACTTGTGTACATCAGAAAGTTGTTAGGTGTCAGCAGCACGGGACTCCACTCGCGAAGCCGCCAGGAATCTTTTATTATATGCTGGGATTACGTGAGGTCTTCCCTTATTCCAGATTTTTATATGACAATGTAAATTATCTACTCCATGATCGTTACGAAAAGTACACATAATCACACGTCACAACCACTTGAGATTCTTTTATATATGTTCTCTATTATAATCATGAATTGCTAGATGTAAGTCAATCGAGGTGGAGCAGAGAGGTGAAACTAGAAGACAGATTTGGGTCAACCACTGGATCAATATAACTAATCAATGTTTGAAATGAAGTCATATTTTTCTAAAAGAAAACGTTGGACATTATGCGCCTCATGTATGTACCAATTTCTCTGTACATAGTGTGATTTTTAGCTTAGTATCACATTAAGGAAAGCATTACGATTATCAACCGGAGCGTACTGATATCCGGGAAGTTATACTGCACCGGAAGTACATTCCATTTTAACAGAAGCATTTCCAACCCAAAACAATGTGATTATCTTATTATCAACATTAATTAGCAATTTGTAAAAATATTTTGAAATATAAAAACCTTATTTTACACGGCATAAGACCCCTTCACCTTAGAAAACGTTGTCAGGACCTAACATGTAGCAATCGAGGTTAGAAAATATTTATTTCATCCGCATTTTATTCCATAATAAACTATGGGCAAATAATTTAAACAGAAACGTTTAAGCGACATAATACCCTCTATAACAACGGACAAATATGTCAACGTATAATACACTCTTTCTATAACTTTTCACATAACTGGTGTTTGTTGAGATACGTTCTAGAAACTTATACTTAATACACGGATAAACCTCCACTCATAAGTTGAAAAGCTACTCTACAAATATGTCAAACGTTTTCTGATTTTATCTTGAGATCACTATAACTTGTCATGCAGAAAGGCTACAAGGCATTTATGCAGTACCGGGACGTGTTCACATAATACCTTATAGTGTTTTACGAACTTTGCCATTACACAAATAGTTTTACCCGAAAATAGTCTTGCAAATGTTTTATGGAGAGTAATATTTAACATATGTGTGTCAACTCTATTCTTCCCGTAAATTATATCTTTCTTGGGAATTTTCTATATTTCCGTTTTGAGATATATGATGTTTCATCCTGATGTATAAATAGAAGGTGACCATGAACTCTCTAGCTAATGTAACTCTTGGTAACACAATTGGTGAGCCAACGCTCTTGTGTAGTGAGATGGATCACCGTAAGATTCTTGTCGGGTAAAACAAAACTACCGTTGAATGCTACCCAATATTAAAAACTACAACTACATAACAGGTCTTTAGTGTCGGTTAATTAAAGGTTTAGTGTCGGTTTCCAAGCGACACCCAAGTGGGCGCCGCTAAAGGTGGACCCCTTCGGCGTCGGTTGGCGTCGGTTCCCAACCGACACCAAAATACTTCCTGCCACCGAAAATGCACCAGCAAATGGACTATAGACATCGGTATTTTAAGAAAACCGACACTATAGAATTGTTAGAGACGTCGATTATTAAAAGAATCGACGCCACAATGCTTCCTTCCACTGAAAACGCGCCAGCGAAGGGACTATAGGCGTCAATTTTTTAAGAAAGTTGACACTATAGAATTGTTACAGACGTCAGTTATTAAAAGAACCGACGTCAAAACACTTCCCGCCACTAAAAAATGCGCCAACAAAGGGCCTATATGTGTCAGTTTTGAAAGATAACTGACGCCATATCCCCTGTCTGCCACCACGGTGATGCTTCCCAGCACGGCCATGGTTCCTGGCCACATAGACGTCAGTTTTTTATCAAAAACTGTTGTCGTATGTCTTTAGTGTCAGTTTTGTTCAAATAACTGATGACTATGTTATGATTTTTTTTTCTTATCAGTTTGCAGGCCTGTTGTATGGCTGGTCAGCAGGATGAGAACCTGCAGTTCAGTTCTGACTTGCAAGTTTACGACATTCATTGATATCAGCCAATAACATGCCACAAACCTGCAAAATTAACAAGATGGACAATATTATATATATGTGATTCACACACATGTATAAGCACATTTAATTCAACCTGCAGTTCCATTCATTTCATCTCTTTTCACATGTAGAAACATTTATATATTGATCATCTTCACACACATATGACAATTCATAAAAATCCATTCACATTCACACAAAAATAATTATGAGAACAAAGTTATTCTTTATTCATCATTGTCAATAAAATTATATTTAAAATTTCTCACTCTTTGTAGGGCTTTTGCTCATTCTTCTCTTACAACATCTAATTCATCTCTCGTATAGGGAGCATGTACATCGAAACGCTTTTCACCTGTGTTGAAGTCAATAGTTTTAAAGACATGCAACGAGAATGACATATATATAATTAATAATATATAATAAGATTGCTATATTTCATATTATCTAATGAGACTATGTAAATACCTGTTGTATCTTATCGATTTCCATTACAACATGTTTGATGATTAGGTCCATAAATAGCATCACATAGTAGGTACATGCTAAGCCATTGTCTTGTGTAGCACACTATAAATTGAAACATACAAAATATAAAAAAATACAAATAAGCACAGTTCACATAAATAATATATACATTGGAGTCAGGAAATTACTTTTACATTCTCCCAAATTAGTGACAGATCTTTTTTCCTGGGGACCTTTCCTCCAGCTTTTTTGTACTCTTGTAAAGTCCTACATATGTTAATGTAACCCATTAAATTGCATAATTAAATAGTAATGTAGTAACAAATGTTAACAGATATAAAAACATGAAATATTTCTCACGAGAATAATGGCCTTTTAATTACATGTCTGTATAATGTATCTAACTCATTCCCCGCAGGATCTAGATAATAGACAGTGAACGTCTTGAGGACAATAACTAGTGACTCCCAATGCTTACCACTACAGGTAAGAAAGTAGAAAAATAATAACTCAAAATCCACAATAAAAATGTAATTTTCTTAAGTCTAAATTATAAGCAAAGTAAACTTACTCGACATTGAATGGAGCTATTATCGCCGTCTTATTATTTTTACCAAAATATTGAAAAGAATCACAGTCGTATGAAGTAACTGAATATGGGTCTACATCTACAAGACTAATCAAAGATGGAACCAAAAATCCCACATGGGAAAACCTAAAATATGTACATATCTTGTGTAAGTGGCTGCCAATCATGTATTACGTATGTATTAATATATAAGAAACCAGATCACCGTATATAAAACAAGGTATACAGATGTATAAACATGATCTCACCATATCCACAGCTCTATCATAGATGTGTTCAGCCATGCATAACTAAACAATTCCAAAATATCTTGTATAAATATCTTATTTTTATATGAGTGACCTGCATTAATACCTATGCATTAATATGTATGTATGCAGAACTTGTATTACGTATGCATTACGTATGTTGAACTTGTATAAATAGATTGTTATTGTATGATTTACCCACAACATCCTCCAGAATAGTAACAATTATAGGGCAATTTGTATCATGTTTGGCGATCCATACTGCCAAACCCCTACAATTAGGACTTATCGAGGCGTGCAGGTCCCTTGAAAGCTAACTTGGTAGTCGAGGAGGTAGAGGCCGAGATGTAGCAGGTCTCATCTTTTTGACATGTATATATAATTTCATATCAATTGACTCATATATACACACTAACAAATTAAAGTAATGGAAATTTATCATACAATATCAATATAGAGGACATTCGCTTCGGGCCATAGTATCACTCCGCCTACTGCCTCACCAAGTGTTTCAGCATGTGGGTGTGCATGAGGCAGTGCAAGATCCGTCCAGTCGGGGAGTACATGTATCGGGCTCACACGTACCACACCATCTAGTACTGGATACCCATGAAACATGCACCCTTTAAGGGGTGGGTAAGCCGACGCCTCTGCAACGATATATTCTTGACTTTTTAGTCGGCATGGCTTCAACCCCTATAAATTTATGTAAAGAATGTTATATGCATATATTCACAAATGTATCATCTTGAACAGACGAGCTATTATGTCATAAAAATACTTATAGACGATGTGCTAGGTGGTGGGTCTACAGTATTACTCCCAACCACTTCTACAGTAGGAGAAGAGTGGCCTGCTACAGGTACTATCTGAGTGGCAGGTGGAGACGCCTGCCACTTCTCCATTGCTTCTTGGATTCTCTTCTCAATTAACGAATCTACCTCTACATAGATAAAAGAAATGCTAGCTTCTGATTATTGAATTCCCTTTTGCAATAACATTCTAAAATAAGAATAGGTTACCTCAGCTTGTGAAAGTCTCACTTTTGGGACAGGTTTGTGTTGGGATGGCCGAAAGAACGCTTTAATGCCCACACCAGCGCATGCACCCCTAACACGTCCAGGATGCTCTGGGTTACCCAGAGCAACTATCAGTTCATCCCTTGTACCCTAAGGGATGAACTTTCCTTCCTTCCTCTACTCGTGCAGCTCCCGCTAATCACCATCAATAAAAATTAGTAAGTAAACATAACAATAATCAATATCGATTGATTTCTCTAAGAGTTTATTTTTTACCATTTTTGTAGCCGCCTCAGCAGTTGCGGGCTTCAGTACATCTCCCTTCTTGTTTTTCCTCCCAGATATCCACATAACATGGTGAGGCAGAGGTGCGGGAGCAGTAGTAGAGGACTCTGCATTCTCCTGAGAAGTAGTAGGTTGAGCAGACTCAGCCTGTAGTCTTTGGCGAACGCCTGCATATCCTCTTGGACCCATTGTGTGGTCGTGTACATTCAGTGCACGCCTTGCTCTTTTCGCCTCACTGAGGGCCTAGTTAGTTAGCACATTGATTTGGTTAGTAACACTAAAGGTTAATCTGGAATAGGTGAATACATAAAAATGTATATTAATTAAATTGGGAGTGGCGCTTAATACCTTGAATTCATCTATTTTTCTTTGGGTAACAAACGTCTCTCAGTCTTTGGGGTCCAAGTAGTACCATTATTGTGTGGCTTCCTTCTGCCTAAATTTATTTTTTAAAGAGAATACAAACAAAAATTATTAGTGTAGAGTTAGTGAAATAGTGATCAGTGTCTAGAATTGGAAATCAATCAAGAACCTCTTCTCACCATCATGTATGTAATCTCAAGTGAGATTGGTTCTATAGTTCGTTAGTACCCTCCCACTGTGTTGCATCACACATTTACGATGCAGCTTTTCATCCAGATCAAATATGCTCTGCAAATTAAATAGAACTGATGTTAACTAGTATCCAAAAAATTAGTAATCTACAAAAATAGAATTACAAATAATAATAACTCACACATAGTTCCTTCCATATGTGGTATTTCTTCCCCTTAGGAACTTTATGATAGGATTTTAGGATAGGACTGCAATGGCTGGTAGTAAGAACCCCAAGATATGAAACAAATGAGTTCGGTTCACTCCATATGGATTTCCTACATGATCCAAATCCACGGCCAATTTGGGTCCATTGCCCCTTTGTTGTATTAACTTGTTCATCATTGTGATGCCCCTCACTTTCTCAATTTTCTTTTGCTGCTCATTAAGTGTTGTGATTTCTTCAGGGGGTACATCACCAACCTAAAATTTGATAAAAAAACCCACTTACATGATATAATTCTAAATGAACATATAGATAGAAACCTCAGGGATATATTTTTAAAACTTACATTGTCAGGCGGCGCAAGCACGTACTCACCCTCACGGTGATCATCAGCACGATCATCATGGGAATGCTCAGCCATCTGAAAGTTCACATTCAAATTATAAATTGTACATTGTAAGGTAACACTAATTGTAAATTTCACATTGTAAAGTACACATTCACATTATAAAGTAATTCACATTGTAAAGTTCACATTCACATTGTAAAGTTCACATTCACATTGTAAAGTAATTCGCATTGTAAGTCCACATTCACATTGTAAAGTTCACATTGTAAAGTTCACATTTAGAAAAATAAAACATATAAAAAATATAAACATTCATGCCTCTAATATTGTGGTCTTTTATCAATTAACAATCCTTTATTGTGATCCCCGCGAACATACAAGTCATTGTGATCCCCAACTTCAATGTTTGGTGGTGTTGGCAACCCAACTAAGAATGGACTGGAGTCATCATACTTATCATAGTACTCTTCTTCATCTATAGAATCTTCAATGAACTGTCTTTTACCATGAAGAACAACCGACCATTTATCATTTGTAGGATCATCGATATAAAATACTTGTTTTTCCTGTTATGTCAATATGAATGGTTCACCCTTCTCACCAATCTTTTCAAAGTTCACTAACGTGAAACCCAATTCATCCACTATAACTCCTTTGTTGTTGTCAACCCAATTACATTTAAAGAATGGAATTCTAAAATCTACATAGTCAAACTCCCATATGTCTTCAATGACACTGTAATATGACATTTAGCTTCACGTGGACTCTTATCCTTTGCACTTGCAAAAAACAATGAAGACGCTTGAAGGGTGACCCCACTGTTTTGGACAACACTCTTATCATCTTGACACTTTGTGTAATATGAGAATCCATTTATGTCAAACCCTTCATAAGACATAACATTTAATTTTGGTTTAAAGGTGAGGCATTTGATGGTTTTAGTAAGATTATCTAGTGTTTGATATAGTTGATATAAGACTTTATCTTCAAACCACTTAATAAATGTCTTGTTATGCTCTCTAGCAAGCCACATTGAATTGGATCGAGGTTATTGTCTCTTGATGAAATTGGTATGTTCCTCGATATAAACACTCACTTCGTTGATGTTGTGTAAAATATACAAGTGACCTTGCTCCAACTGCTCACGGTTGATTACTTTCACCCGTGATCCCAAAATTCCTTTGCCAAAATGCTCCTCAATATTCTTGTCATTCACAGGAGCGTCATTAGCACTCAGAAAGTCATTGCAAAAATCCATAACCTCTCTCGCCACATAACCCTCAATAATACTCCCTTCAGGCTGATAATGGTTTCAAACATCACCTTAAAAAATACTCATGTATCGTTCAAAGGGATACATCCAATGCAAGAAAACTGGTCCCAACATTTTCACTTCCCTAGTCAAGTGGACAACAAGATGTACCATGATATCAAACAACGAAGGAGGAAAATACATCTCAAGATGACATAGGGTAACAACCACTGCTCTTTGCAATTTATCGAGAGTATCAGGGTCAATAACTTTGTTGCACAGACTGTTGAAAAAGGAACACAGTCTGGTGACTGCAAACCATACATGCTTCGGCAATATAGATCGAATTGCCACATGCAATATTTGTTGCAGTAGAGTGTGACAATCATGAGATTTAAGACCTATTAACTTCAGATCTTTCATTGATACCAATGTATGGATGTTGGATGAGTAACCCTGTGGCACCTTAACATTTACCAAGCATTCACAAAAAGCTTTCTTCTCCTTTCTAGACAACGTGTAACAAGAGGGAGGTAAGTATGTTCTCCAATCACTACTAACTACTTCTGTTAATTATGTTCTTATTCCCATTTCACATAGGTCCATTCTGGATTTTATCCCATCTTTAGTCTTACCTGGTATATTTAACAGAGTACCGATGACGCTATCACATACATGTTTCTCAACGTGCATGACATCGATACAATGCCTGACTGTCAATGAACTCCAATAAGGAAGATCCCAAAATATTGACTTCTTCTTGAATAAAGACTTGTCACTCTTTGTGGTCATCGTACATTGTGATCTCCTACCAAATTCATTAGCAATGTTTTTTACTCTTTCATAAACATCCTCCCCTGATATAGGTTTAGGTGCACTCTGTTCCTCATTCCATCCATTGAATGCTTTGCGCAACTTACGATACGGATGAAATTTTGGAAAAAACCTTCGATGACCAAGATATACAGTCTTGCCACCATGTTTTAGTCGTATTAAATCATTGTTCTCTTCACATATAGGACACACTTTAGATCCTTTGACATTATATCCAGACAAATTCCCATACGCTGAAAAGTCATTCACAGTGTAAAACAACATAGCGTGCAAACGAAATGTCTCTCTTCGTGAAGCATCATAGGTCATCACACCTTCACCCCAGAGCTTCTTCAAGTCATCAATCATAGGTTCAAGATAAACGTCGATATCATTTCCAGGTTGTATAGGGCCCGATATCAAAGACGACAGCATAACATACTTATTTTTCGTACACAACCAGGGAGGAAGATTGTATATAACAAGCATAATTGGCCAAGTGCTATGTTGGATGCTCAATGTCTCGTACTGATTCATCCCATCTGTACAAATCCCAAGTCTTAGATTCCTATCTTCTTCACCGAATTCAGGGTCCAATAAATCAATCTTCTTCCACTGTGGGGAATCAGACGCATGTTGTAGGATCCCATCATTATTTTTCTTAACATATGCATGCCACCTCAAATTATTCGCATCTACAAGATTGGCAAACAAGCGTTGAAATTGTGGTATTATAGGTAGATACCACATCACCTTGGCAGGAGAACCAATTTTGGACTCCCCCAAAGTCGTCAATTTATACCTTGACGCACCACATTTTGGACAATCTTTCGAATCCCTATAGTCCTTTTGAAATAATACACAATCATTCGGGCATGCGTGTATCTTCTTGGCCTCCATTCCCATTGGGCATAACAATTTCTTTAACCAGTATGTTGAGATTGGCAGCTCGTTTCCTTCAGGAAGAATTTCTTTCAACAAAGACAACAATGACGTGAAGCTTTTATCGCTCCATCAATTGTTAGCTTTCAGTTTATATAACCTCAACACAGCGCTAAGCTTCGTAAACTTACAACATGTGTATAATGGTATCTCAGCATCATGCACAATGTTTCTAAACATGGGAGGTGGATCAGTGTGCTCTACCCCACAACTATCCAGCATCGCATCAACGATGTCTACTAGAACTGGTTCGTTCACATCTACGTCGTTGAAGGCAATTTCTTCTTCTACAAAAGCACTGCTATCGACATCCACTGATTTCAGGTTTGAAATCTCTCCATGACAGTGTCATTATGTATAGCCTTGTACAATCTTGTTGCACATGACATGACTTTTGATTTCGTCACCAATGTTGACTTTCAAGTTGTTACCACAATGCCTACATGGATAGTAGAACCTATCTCCAGGTTGTTTCCTATGTTCCTCAGCAAATCTAATAAACTGGTCAAGACTAGAAATAAACTCGGGAGTGCAGCAATTTGGAATGGACATCCATGATCTATCCATTCTATGATCAAAGAGAAAATAAGTATATATTAGAACAAGATTAGGGTCTAGGGTTAAAAGATTAGGGTTTATGGTTAAAACTTTAGGGTTTATGGTCTTATATATAATTAATGGTTAAAATATCCTAAGTGAGATTAGGTGTTCAAGAACTGTGGCATCCAACTTATAAAAACATGATTAACTAAGCGGAATCTATCATTAGCAGTGGATTACTGATAATCACTAAAAATTAAAACCATTTACAAAGAGATCCATTCTCAAGAAAACTCTTTAAACAAGAACCACAATACTATATTTACATATTGTTTCACAAAGTACATCCACTGTACCGTCTCTTCTCGAGGAATATATACATCATTGCTTTACTAAAAAGTAAAAGTAACAAAATCATCGAGGTATTCAAACCAAAATCTCAGATCGATTTTAAAAACACTATTCACTAACTCCTAGGACCTGAGAGTATAGAGACGACACATAGGACTATCTATTCTAAAACTTGACCACCAATATTTCCACCTGTAGAATTACTGCGATCCTTGTTGCTGCTGCTGCGCTTCCTCTGCTATAGAGTTTCTACCTCTTTGTCGGTGACTACCTAAAAATGTTGGATTCCACAGAGGTGAGACAATTTGTAAATTGCCCCAGCGAGAGGTATAACTCTCCGCTGAAAACATTATTATTGTAGTTTAATAAAAATAAACTGAGCGGAAGAATCATATATATATATCTAACAGTAGAAAAATCAATATCTAAACTGATTAGAGAAATATGCTTATTCAGAGAAATTCAGTTATGACTTGATAAAGCAGTATGTCACTATTCAACAAGATATTGAATAAACATGTATATCATTTATTCTTCTAGGATATACTAAGCAATGTACATCAACCAGTGATTCTCACATTTTGACCTTAGCAATTATGCTACACGACTGGTTACACTTTGCAAACATATTTATGCCCCGAGGAGATGAGGTATACCGCTCATCCTCCAACCGACCACTACGAAGTCAAAATCGGTACCATATAAGGTCAAAGGAAGAACCAGATTCCATGACCTCTCACATCTCAGTCAGTGCGAGACTACAAGCAAGACTATGTCAACCGCTCAACATAGCATTTTAGGGTATATTGGCAACTTCGCTACAGAGTTACAACGACAACTGCACTCTCATCAGCAATCGAGAGATTTGATGTTTATCTCATATCGACCCGACATTCATCATCATCGGGAGATTTGTGATACATCCATCCCGACATAATTAATGAAGGATTGAGAGATTTATTTCTTGGATCACATCAATCCCTTCATCAGGGCGTAAGATATTAGCACCCATTACCCCCACATATTCAACAATATGTGTTCCTTAGGAATTCCCGAAGGAAAACCTGTTTCACCATCACCAACTTCTGACGATGATGGATCTATGGTCAAGGCTCTACATGAAAATATTTCACTTGATTAATTAAGTACATTATCATATTCTTTTAGCATCAGTCAAGTTTTCAAACATAACTTATTAGGACAAATGCTACAAAGAAACATGTACTGTTTTCATCAGTTACTTCTCAGTCTTTATAAGATATTAGGATCTCAGTCCCTCATTTCAATTACTGGGAATACTCATCCCTTCACAAACTCAATGTCATAATCATATGGTTCTGGGTATTCAAACCCTTAACTCATCATTGAGCATTGTTACCACTTTTTAAGGTAACTATCACCTTCAGGTCATCTGACCAAGGTAAACATGACACTTGTACACTAGCATCTCTCATGGCACTTAAGGCCCATTAATTCTCTTGTTACCTCTTACTAGGCAACAAGGCATATTATGGAACATAAGGCCCAATAACAATTTTAATAAATAAAACATCATAGCTCATACATGGCTATGTCCAACATCTCATGATAGCTGCATGGTTAGTACAGATGATAATAGTTACTTCAATTTCATATCAACACCATGCAAAACAAATATAGCATCACAAATCAAGGGTAACACCACTATTCCCTTACTAGGGTTAGGGTTTCCCATTTCAAGTCAATTGGGGATACTCATTTCATTACCCAGATCAGGGTTATGGTTTATCACCATATTGCCCAAGATTAGGGTTTACTATACCTCCCAATTAGAGTTTCATATTCCATTACCTATAATTAGGTTTTTCATACCATCATCCTTAATTAGAGTTACAACATTACCCTAAATTAGGGTTTCACTCAGAATTGCCCTGAATTAGGGTTAGGGTTCATTAACCTTCTCGATTAGAGTTTTCATGATCTCTTCACTAAGGATCATACCCTAATTACCACATAATTAATACTCATGTATGAATACTTCTCTCTCATCTTCCCTAGGATGTTAGTTACACAAAACTTAATTTAAATAGGTCGACCCATCATTTCAAGTACATACACTTATGGTTGACATAGTGTATTGAGCTACTACTTCTATAAGCTTTTGGGATTAACCATTCTAAGGATATTGATCATCTAGGTACTTTTAGGGTTTCAACCTTTGTTCCTATCATTGATAATCATCATGATCAACCCTTGAGTCAATGGATCAACCATCACTTTAAGTTTCCAATCAATTAATCACCTTGGATCATCCAATCGATTTTGACCTTTTTCACTCCAAACAGTTTTGAAACCTTTGGATTTCAAGCGGTCCTAAGACCGTTTGATCCCAAATGGTTTCAAGACCATTTGGACTCAAACGGTCTCAAGACCGTTTGGGCCAAACCAGCCTCAAAACTGAATGGGTCACTTAGGACATTCATCAATCAAATGGAATATGATTTGCACCATTGAATTGGCCATCAATTAGGCTATTGAAGAATTCATCATTCAACACCATTGGATCTTTATCCATCAATCAAAATTTCAATCATTAATCCTCCAAATGGTCCTGAGACCATTTGATCCCAAATGGTTTTAAGACCGTTTAGACTCAAACGGTCTCAAGACCGTTTGGTCCAAGTCAGCTTGAAATCGTTTGGATCAATCGAGTGTTCTTTCAACAAGTCGATTAGGGTTTCTAATTGGAGGATTTTCCATATATTGAATCAGTCAATTGGATCCATTGGATCATCATCCAACACGTATTAGGGTCCTGACCTCAAACGATCAACCCATCCAAATGGTCAACCCATCCAAACGGTTTGGGATCCAAAACTCCAAACGGTTTGGTGAAAGTATTTGAACCAAAGTCTTAAAACCGTTTGTAATAGAAACTTGTTGGAATGTGTGCCTAAGATGATTTCATAATCATCAAGCCTTAGTCCATCGAAAACTACTACCATTATCATGGTAGTTGCATCAACTAATCAAATGAATTGCAAGAAGAGTAATTGAACATAATTGATTGAGAAATTGAATTCAATAACAATGAATAGGGGTTCAAGTTATATAACTCGCCTCCAATTGAGCTTCAAAGCTTGGAGCTTCACATCAACAATGGTGTAAGAAGCTTTTTCACACCACAAGTTTTGTTCCTCAAGCTTTTGAGTGAAAAGGAATGGTTAGAATTGAAGATGGGATCGAGATAAGAAGAAATCATGTATTGATTTGTAATTTCCACCATGAAATCAAGGTGAACGAAGGTCAAGAAGCTTACCAAAAGGTTGGGGGTCATCCTCCTGCTGTGCCTAGCTCCCTTGGTCATTTTTGCAAGCAAAGAGAAGAAGTGGATTCGAAAAAGCCTTTGGTTTGAGTTGTAAAAGGTGTTTTTCTAAGAACATCAATGAGAGAGAAAGTGTCTTATAAAAATCTTTTAATTCCAAAATTGGTGCCACCTCTCCCCCCTCAGTTCCTTGCATGAAAAGATATCTTCCTCACCTCCAAATTCCCTTCCATTATCCATGAAGTTAGGGAAAAGAAATTAAGCACCTTAACCCTTATAATAGTAATATCCATAAGTTAGTGTATATTTCTTTTTATTTTCTTAATGTGAGTGGGTTATCCACTCACGTAGATATTTACTTTGCCTTTGCAAGGAACAAGGACGTTCACACTTGAGAAAATCCAACCATCTCGTTTTTGGTTGAATGCCCTTCAATTATTTTATTTATTTTTGCATTAAATTGAATTAAGGTTTCAATTATGCTTAAATCTTGATTATTTTAATATCAAGATTCTCTCTCCTTCAAAGTAGCTCAAATGAGATGCCTCTCTCATTTTCTTGCTTCTACAAGATTCCAAGAAAATTAGGGACCTTTTTGAAGTGTTAATTTGCATATTGAACCCTGGGTTTTGGATAAATTGCACATTACACCAAAACTGGGTTTTAATGCACACATTGCTTTATCAGCTCTTTCTTGGTACTCAGGCTTTCACTAACCATACCTCTGCATCATCTTCATTATCATGATGCTTCAACACATGAGGAACATATTATCACGCACAATCTGCAATTTAACCCCTTAACTTGGGTAACTTGCACTTTAGTCCAACGCAAGCAAAATATTATTTTCACCATTATTCAAAAAGGACTAAAATTGAAATATAAGTTCCTCTTGAGCCTTAATTACTTTTCAAGAGATAAGAGCAAGCGTCTAATCAACTTTATTAAACAAAACACCTAGGGTTAAAGCATAACCCAGGTCAGGGATGTTACAAGAACAGTCCCAAACCGGGGACTATCTAAGATTTACTCCTAATGAGTAAATCTTGGACGGGTTTCTAGGCCAACAAATATATGTGTTGTCATTCTATAACATTGATTTTAACATTTCGAGTGCCATGCATGTTCATCATCAAGATAAAGATTACACATAAATTAGTATAACCTAGGGATGGAGAGATAATTCATAATTGATTTCAAAATTTCAAACTAGCTCATGCATAATCATCAATCTACATCATACAATAGAGATTCATTTAGATGTTAGGGCGACACATTACTACAAAATCAGAGATTTAACATTAGGGTTTTAATATCTTACATAGATTGATCCCAAGATTTCAGCAATATCGTTAATTCAAGATTATGGTAAAATGTCTGTTAGGATTTTAATATCTTAATTCAACATGCATCACAAATTACAGAATTAGGCCAAGCATTAGTATTCAATTGTAAATGTATCTTCTTCTTCCTGCTCCCTCCTTACCAGATAGATAAAAGCAAGGCACGACCTGCATGTGGGCTGAACACGGCGGCCGTGTCCAGCCCACATGCAGGTCGTGCCTTACTTTTATCTATCTGGTAAGGAGGGAGCAGGAAGAAGAAGATACATTTACAATTGAATACTAATGTTGCACGGCCATGGTCGGCCAACACAACCACGGCCGCCGTGTCCAGCCCACATGCAGGTCGTGTCTTACTTTTATCCATACATTTGGTAAGGAGGGAGCAGGAAGAAGAAGAGGTGGAGGAAGAAGAAGAGGTGGAGGAAGAAGAAGAGGTAGAGAAAGAAGAAGGGCAGTAGCTTACCTATCAACGGCGTGGAGGAAGAAGAGAACAGGGAGCTAGCAAGAGAGCAGCGACCGACCGAAGCAGCGATCGAGCTCGAGAGCAGCGGCCAGAGCTAGCAGCGAGTGGCGGCGGCGAGCAGTGGACCAGCAAGCGGCGGCGGAGGCGGGGGTAGAGGAGCAGTGAGCGGCGATGAGTAGAGGAATCGCTGGACCTAAAACCCTCAATCACGGAATGAATGAAACTGAAGGGGAAGAGTTTGTCTAGCGCGGGTGTTGTTAAGTTAACAATAGGTGTCGGTTATTAAAAACAACCGCCGCTACAAACTATAGGTGTCGGTTACTAATAAAAAACTGACACTATTGTTCATTTATAGTCGTCGGTTCCAACTAGAAAAACCGACGTCTATCTTTATATGCTGACAAAAATAAATGTTCTCGAATTAAGACCATAGTCGTCAGTTTACGTATAAAAACCGACGCTAAAGGGAGGTGAAAATTTTTGCGGTTAAGCGCGCAAAAACACAACGACGTCGGTTATTGTAAGACAACCGACGATAAAAATTGGTCAAATTTCTGTCTCGCGTAAAACCTTTAGTCGTCAGTTTATTTTTTAACCACCGACGATGTATGTTAAATTTTGGAGGAATTTTTTTCACTGGAAAATTTAGATTTGGCGGTTAATTTTAGGCGTCGGTTGCATATTAAGGAACCAACGCTAAATAAAAGTGATATTCGTGTCTGGTCGCCCTTCATAGATAGATGTCGGTTTTTTTATTTAACCGACGCGTTATGTTTTAGGCGTTGGTTTTATTATACAACCGACGTCTTTAAAAGTGACGTTATAAGCCATTTCTGTAGTAGTGAACAATCAAATTTAAAACGGTGAGTGATCTTGTGTTTGGTAACAACTGTTACGAATGATTGTAACATGACCGACCTCAACCCGTCGCTGCCCGGGAAATCACACTGCTTTACCAAATGAACCATAAATCTCATGCTAATTAAGGCGCGGTATGAAATAAGCCGGCTGAGCTGACCAGGTGTTGTGATCTTATTTAATCATATATAATAGGAGCCCAACTGGTTTCTGTAGCAAACTAACGGCCCAAACAAATACGAGTTCCGTCTGCGGTGGCATCCAGATAAAAGTAATCTATTTTCATTCAATTCAAGTTCTCAACTCACGATGTGAAGACAAAGCAATACCCAAAATACGGGTATTATTAGTCTGGCAATGAGTCGGGTTTTTGTTGCACCCGACCCGATTAGACCTGAATCTTGATAAATAAGACCCAAAATGGACCCAAAACTGAAAGGATTCGATTGGACCTGGACCCGCACATATCCAACCGAAGTCACTTGGACCTGAAAGTCATAAAAATATTCTACTATGTCAATCTACTAAAAGATTATGACAAATCTGAAACCCGACCCGACCGGATCTAACTCAAACTAGATAAGACTCGACCTTAGTTAAAATAGACCAGAACGGACCCGATCCAAAACTAAACAGACCCTAAAAAGACTTGAATTTTCAGGTCATGTCGGGCCGTGTCGGGCAGGGTATAGGGTAGGGTCTTGGTGTTGTTGCCACCCCTAGGGTATTGCATCCCTCTTATTTATGTTCGCAAGTATAGTACTAATATTTTAGATAACATTATCGTCATTTTAAGTCACATTACTCTCATTTGAGATCAATACTTGTATTTTCGATACAATATATCTATAAGTAAATATTGGTATTGTACCCTTGTAATGGAGGGAATACACCCCACACTACGGGTATTAACCCCCTCTTATTTTGAAATACATCACTCTAATTTTCGGGTCCAATATTAATATTTAGTTACTTACATATTGTACCCCTAGAAATGAGATATTGTACCCAAAACATAGATAGTATACATTAAAACACATGTAATGTACAACAAAACGAAAGTAGTGCACCCAAAACTACAAAAAATGTACTAAAGTACGGAGTTCAATATTTTTAGTGTACGACATCCATTATTTTAGGATTTTATATTTTTATATTTTTCTCCTCAATTTTTTGTACTTCTCTTATATTATTTTTTTCTAAACTTATGCCGACATTAGTCTTGTTAGAAAATATTTCTTGTGATGAATATATTACTTTTTATTTTGATAAAAGATTATTACGGCATAAAAAATATAAACAAAATATTTTTCTTTCTCTTTTTTTCTTTCTTTTTTTCTCTGTCACATCAGCAATTAACTCCTCCTAAGAACTGGGTGGATTGTGGGGGTGGGAGGTGTGAGTAGCTTATCTTTATTGCTAGGAAGCATCTGAAGCAGCCTGCTTCATGTAAACCACGAGTAGCAAATCCCCTGGGTTGTCGTGTTGGTATGTAAACTGGTCTCTGTAGTCAACTAAAACAAATAAGGACGAATGAAATAGTAGAGCACTTCGCGGAGTGAACTAAAACGGGTTGCCACCGTCCTTTGTACCGTAGCACAATGCTATTCGTATCAAGGAAGTCTGTATGATCTGACAAGTGCGTTTGTTGTTGGATTTCTTGTAACTGAAGATACACTTTGGGCTCTACATGGTTGGCCTTTGACAATGAGATGTAGTTGATGCATTTTAAATGACCAATTATTTTTCAAAAGACATGAAATACGATAGTTGTGGCTGTCTCTTCGAGGTAGGTAAGGTGGAAGAGAAATCTAAACCTTGCCACCTAACACAATGCGGCAGTACCACCTGCATACACATACTTATGCGTACATCAAAAAGTTGTTAGGTGTGAGCAGCACCGGACTCCGCGAAGAACTATATACATCGCCAAGCCGCCGGAAATATTTTATCAGCTGGGATTAAGAGACGTGTTCTCTCATTTCAAAATTTCGATCTGATAATATTAATTATTTTTTCCATGTTCGTTATCAAAAGTACATATATTCACACGTGAGAGCTACTTAAGATTCTTAAATATGTGTTCTTCATTATAAATATAAATTGCCAAATACAAGTCAATCCAGGTGGAGCAGAGAGGTCAAACTAGAAGACAGATCTAGGTTAGCCACAAGATCACTATAACTAATCAGGTGCATTATGTTGCACAATGTTTTAAATGAAGACATATTCTTTTAAAGCAAACGTTGAACTCGCCTCATTAATATCCTAATTTCGCTATATACACGGTGATTTATAGCTCAGTATCACATTAAGGACAGCATTACGATTATCAACGGGAGCGTACAGATATCCAGGGAGTTGTGCTGTACAGGAAGCAAATTATGTTTTGACAGAAGCATTTTCAACTCGAAACAATGTAATTATCTTATTATCAACATTAAATTTTCAATATGTAAGAACACCTCGAAACATAACAGCCTCGTTTTAATTGGCATATGACCCCCTCACCTTAGAAACCGTTTTCGGAACCTAACAAGCAACCATCAAGTTTGAAAAATATTTATTGCATCTGAGTTTTATTTTAGAATAAACTATTGGAATAATCTAAGATGACAAATTTTGGTGAAATAATACCCTGTATGACAACAAACAATATGTCAACATATAATACACTGTCTATGTAACTTTCCACCTGAAGTGGTGTTTATTGAGACACGTGCTAGAAGCTTATACTTAATTCACGGAGAAAACTCCACTTAGGGTGGAGGTGTCATCCGAATCATAGCTTGAAAAAACTACTCTATGGATTAACGTTTGATGTAGTTATAAGAAAATATGGTAGCATGTTGTAGCGTGTGAATGGAACAATCGTCATTTTATTTGTTGATCCCCTCAATGTTTAGAGTGTTACTTAATGATTATACTAGTAATGCACATGCTTTGCATGTGGCACTTATATGTTAATAAGTATTTATAAGAAAACACTTAAAATTATCTTCTTGTAAACTAAAAAAACAACCACTATCATGAATTGTATATTCTAGAAAAAATTTATGTGCTTCCTCACTTTATGTTTGCTTGTTGGTATTGTTTATATTATTTATGAGACACCTATATTGGAGACATGTGCCAATGTTTATGTGATGATGTGACATTATTTAAAACAAGATAGTAGAGTTCCTTTCACGTTCATTTCATTCTATCTACTTTCATAGTATATCCCACATTGTTTAATTTGTTGAAAAAATAACAATTTTTAATTAGTATCTATAATTAACTTTACTTCAATTGTGTGGTTGAATACAATTTTCTTGTCATGTATATATCACATTTAATTTTATGTGCCTTTCATTTTGGGTCTTTTGATTTTGAATTTCTTATCTCACCTACATGAACCATTACTCCTGTATGTATACATAGTATATCGGTATGACATATATATTATTATCTAAGAGAAACTCAATAGGAAATATTTGCTAGAAAAACTTGACATTAATAAAAAAAAATTGGGTATCGATGATCCACCAACAACCGATCCATCTTAGCCAGAATAGAGAGAGGATAAGCATGAACGTCGCAAGACATCAGAAACTCAAGAAAATAATGGAAAAATTGTCATCAAGCTTCATCTTTTTCATCCAAAAATGAAGCTTGAATAAAGGTTGACAAGAAAGTCTATAGGCTTTAAATGATGGTGAATGTATGTGTGTGTAATAGCAAGATCATAAGTTAGATGAATCTCATCTTACCCTTGACGTAAAATATATCATATTAACAAAAAGAAATACAACCCTGTTGGTTGCGGTTCGGTAAGTCCCAATGAAAGACATGGGTTCGAATCACACCGTAGGCGTTCTATGAAATTTCACCTCTTTGATCTAATTGGATGTGGGGAGTGGGTGATCGGACCACGCCCCTTCTCATGTCCCCTGAGGTTTACACTGCCAGGGTGGGGTCACCAATGTGGCCCCTCCTAGGGGGTGGTTCCCCAACTAAATAAAAAAAAACTAAAAGAAAAGCATGATCTAGGTTATAATTTCAGTATCAACTTATGAATCTTCCCAATTTTTGCATAAATGTCATAAATTTAATCGATGTTATCCTTCACAAAATTTTTTTGGTAGATGTCTCTTTTGGTGATAGTTTTGTAATAGATGCATGTTTCCCGTGTCGTAGTCTAAGAAGCAAAATGCATGACTACACATTTTCTTCTTCATGTGTTCTAGAAACCAATTATGACCTATAAAAACAAAATAAATCTCTCATCTCACAATAATTATTGGACTCTAGGGACCTAAACTTATATAAGTGTTTGGATCTAAAAAACATAAACTTGCATATATCAAAATTGAAGATAAAATATTCATCCCTAATGTCTATGCTATAACTATATAGAAGTTCATAAACCGTAAGACAAATAAATAATATGTAGTTCTCTTTGTAAATAGTTAGTAAAATTACCAAAAAACTCATCCAGTCTTAGATTTACTCCACTACAGTATGTAACTGAATAATGCTTTCTTCATAAACTACAAGATAGAGACTTCTTCATTTTTTGAATAAAATGTAGAAATTACAATCATTTTGTTCAAGTAAGTCATCAACTGTACTTTCATGATTTGTGAAGTAGGATATTTAGGACAAACATGATTTTTTCCTTGCAAAAGGAATTAACTTTATAGTTGATGCATATCTAGATGTTACATTTAGCTCAAATTTGTTTCTAAGTGTTGTCGATATCATCTTTAGGGAATAACATGAATAAGATAATAACTACAAATTGATAAAATCATGATTTCCCTAGTATACAACACATTTATATGGAAAAAATTGATGTATGAAATTTATAATTTCAAATACCTCAACATGGAGGATAAAAAGCACACATTTGAAAAGATATATGTTTTATTGGTAGTTTCATATTGAGTGAAGTGTACCAACTTATTACTTACGAAAACTTTTCAATGAAATATGAAACTCATAAAAAAAATATATTGGTGATTATAAGATGGATTGATTGCATGTGTATGGTTAGACATATTCGACTTCTTTTATAATTATAATTATAAAAGTGTGACGATAAATAAGTATCTTAGTAACATTTCTGATACAAATTATACTATTTGGATTATGGTCTTCACAGAGAGAATGTTTTGAGTTTACATTGCAAACAATGCTTACTACCCAAGATTCACAACAATGTTTATATGGGTTTCACGTTTTGGAAGAAAATCAAAATTCTATGCTTTATATAATGTAATATCCAATGATGTTGATTTCTTGGAGAAGTATCTAATAATGTCAATGTAAAATTTTACTCAAAAGAAATATCAACAATGAAAAAATGTAAATATATCTTTATAGAATATATTTCTTTGAATTTTAAAATGTGTCAAATTTTTTATGATTGCCCTAGAAATTTTATAATGTAGCCTAAAATTATAGTTAAATAACACACTGGCGTATAAAGAACCTCTGCATAAGAGAGGAAGCATGAGACAATTTGTAATTTATTCTAGTTGAATGTTAGGAAATCTTTCTTACATGCTGACACATTCACATAAAAAAATTGGGTATCCATTTCCTATATTTTCACGATCGTTAGAGATATACATTATGTTGTTAAGATTTTTTATCACTTTTGTTCATACCATGACATGGTCCTAATAGTACAATGCAATCACAAGTATTCACTCCACCAAAAATTGTTGAGACATAAAATCCATTACGTGCCTTTGTAAGTAAATAAATAATTCTTGTAATGCTTTACATTTTTAATATCTTGAAGACTCACAACCACTTGAGTTATGATCTCTAAGAACATATAAAACTCACTTTAAAAATGTTGTTTTGCAAAGTCATCTTGGCAAATTGCAAATCGAGTGATCAGAATCAAGCCTTTTTAAGTTAGTGTATAATTGCAAGAGCTATATGCATATTAAATGGTTATGAATTATAAATAGTAAAATTCAGAAGCACAAGTGCACAAATTTACAATTCCTAAAAAGTAAAGATAACTAATCAGGTCCAAGTTGAGTTGACAGATTTTTCTTGAAATAAATAACTGTATCAAAAGGTCACTATTTTGATGTTCAAAACGGAGTTGGGTCTTCATATGGTTCATCAAAAGATACTTTCACATCATTTGGATGCTTATACCACTTTTTTCATTGTGAAATATATTGTAATCAACTTTTGAACAATACTTGTTCTCTAAATTGATTTGATGCATAAGAGGTGGGATCAAATCCATAAGAAAAATCATAATAGCAGGCATATAAATTGTACAAAAAAATAACACATTTACTTTTAATAATATAAAAATAATGTAATGGTAACATATCAAATGTAAATATTTTGAGCAACCCATATCTTCCAAAATAAATGGTTATGCACCTCTTTATAATATATTTTGCACAATGTATATTTTGATGAATGATTTACTCTTCATAACCATAGTTTCTAATTGAAAATAATGTAGATGTTGAACATAAATTTGGTCCCAACCTTAAGATGTAAAAGATAACATTACGCTATTATAAGCATAACAGATCAAGGTACATCACATACTTGTATGTCTAAATAAACATGTTTCTTGCTAACAAATAATTAAAAATAATATTGTCACTAACATGGTTGAAGAAATGTTTTTTATATTTGAATGTCTTTATTGGGATCCATGATATGTCCTCAATGAGTGCAATTCCAAATAACATATCTACAATATATAAAGCCTGGTGTAAAAAAAACTTAGCATTGTAAAAATATATCCTGAATAAGCAAAGTTACCAATTAGAGGTAACATTCTTTCTTTTATCGAGTAATTAATCCTTTGTATTCAAAGATAGCCACTATATGAGTTATATTGTGCAATTTTGACAACAATAGTACAACCGGGACGGTAATCTTGTTGCATATGCATAATTGTATATGTATGATATAAAACCATTTATATGAAGAAAAAATAATAATTCCCTATCAAGTCATATTTATGATTTTTATAACCATTCTTCAAGGTTGACCCTACAAAGCTTTACGGTCTTAGTTCTCATATTCGACTGTCATATCCACTTAGTAGAGCTCTTAGGTTAGTTTTAGGTCTCTGGTTATTCTAAACAACTCGGTTGAGGGTGATGATGATTGGTAAAACCAAATTACCATGTTAAGAGGATATGTTTTAATAAAAGAAGTTGGTAGATGGGTCATGTTGAACCAACTAAGTTACCAAGTGAAAATGGTTCTTCCATACAAAAAACTTGTTTCACCATCTCAACGTTAGGTGTTGTGTCAATATATTTGACTGACTAAGTTGAGTTAAAATTTAAAGCATAGCTGGTCACATGAAAATATTCTAATACCAATATATTATTATCAATTAGCCATGAAAGAAATAGCAAGAAATTGTACCATTATACAACTAATAGACTGACGTAGAATGTGACCCACTTTTCATGTCAAAAAAATTACCAAGTAATATTATCATAGTTCTCACAAAGAAAAGGGCAAGAAGAGCTTTTTGATTAACCGGGCCTCTCATCGAACAACTTAGCCATCCTCTTAATTTATGAGCTCGGCCAATTGCAGGAAAAAACTTTTACTACTTGGATAATTGCAAAGATACACATAATACCTAGCAAACAGAATAGACATGCTGCCTAGAACTGTAAACATGAGATTCTAGGATCACATTTAAATGCATGCTAGTACGCACTTGCTTCTCAAGATATAAGTAGCATTGGAGTGAGTGTAATAGCTAGTTCATGTTTCTACCCATATGGTTCTATCATGAAAGCACAAGACATAGTCTACTGGGTAAATGAGAAAATCTTTGATTAGATTTTATACAACTTATAAGAATAATAAAATTTCTAATTAGGCAAGGAAGACTGCATCAATAACTTGCAAAGAGAAAACAAACTAAATCATTGGCCTTCTTTTTACCTTATTGAGCTCCATAAGAAATGAGAAGAGAAATCTGATCCCAATCAAAGAAGGGAATAAGAAGCCATCATGTGCAAGAATGTACACCAGCTAGGAGAAATGACCATGAAGAACAGCCGCCTCACTCCTAGGGTTATGTGCACAGTAGAAAATCTCCTCCAACTTCGCCTATTAGACATTGCAGATATGTTACAACACATTCATATTAGCTCATCGAAAGGGTGTGGAAGTGTTTTCCTCTTTCATGGCCTCCCTACAAAGGAAAATACATGCATCTTATAAAGATAGCCAGGGCTAGGATATCTGATTAACGGCAACTATCTGCAATTAATTCACTGACATGCAAGTTTATGTAAACTGATTGCTACAATATCCACCATTGTTGGAACTCACCAGGACATTGGAAGGTCGAAGAAAAACTATTTGGAGCTCCACCATGACATCCTTGTATCTATTGCACAAATGTGGAGGATTATGAGCAGATCACAACCATAACTAATCGTGGGGATGATTCACCCAATTGTGTGCCTAAAGTTGGATACTGAATCGCACTGTTGTAGATCAACTACAACTATGAGGATGCCCGAAACTAGAAGCTGAATCACAAAGTTCTCTGACCATCCCCATGCTCCTTGGGATGCACGTCACACCTGTACGTGGCATGGCCATGACCACAACAAGGCCCCTTCTTTCCCACTCATATGGAATAGATCGCTACTCTATATATAATTTGATATGGTGATTCTGATGCTGTTTTTCCCAGATGAAACCCTGTATAATGAGATATGCGACCCATGCATCAATAATTAAAAGGAGAAGCACCTTATTGCACGGCCTAACGATATTATATATTAAAAGAATGGATACGTAAGGCGGATACAGAATTCAATGGATTTATTTTACGGAGTCCATTACACGACAAAGTCTATGGAAGAGTCCAAGAAATTAATGGAACGGAAGAATGAAGATTACTTCATTGTGCAGAGTCCAACTGATTCAGGGAATTGAAAGATGACGGAGACGAGTGGTCATGTTTAGTATGATAAAATAGTAGATTTATATCTTACAATGCAATAACATGTTATCAGTAAAAGTATAATGATTACATTGTCGTCGTCTTCTGATTCTATCTTGAGGTCACTACAATGTATCGTGCGGACAGGCTACAAAGGCATTCATGTAAAAGTATTGGTACGCGTTTGTATAATAATTTATTGTTTATAAACTTTACAATTACACAAATATGCATTAAGAATGATAATCACATGAATGTCTTTTTAGAAGTGCGGATAACAAATAGAACTGCTAAGTCTTTTGGGTAGCAAAACTTATAGATCTAAATTTAAAATTACACAAATGATTTTAACTAAAAAGGGTCTTACAAATGTGTTATGGAGAGCAATATTTGACATATGTGTGCCAAGTCAATTGTTTGTGTCTATCTTTCGAATTTAATATACTTCCATTTTGAGATGTATATGATGTTTCATTCAGCGGTGTCAATAGAAGGTGACCATGATGCCCTCTAGATAAATCCCTAAGGCGCGACATGAAATAAACCGACTGAGCTGACCAGTTGTTGTGTTCATATATAAGTATACGACGCCTCCTATACTACCAGTTTCACATATATAATAGGGGGCCAACCGGTTTCTATAGCAAACTAACGGTGCAAACAAACACCAGTTCCGTCCGTGACTCTGTGTGGCACTAAGGGGACGTTTGGTTTGATGAATTTGTCTGGATTTCCAAGAATTCAGGATTGTCAAAATACATGAGTCCGATTATCTGGAATTTAGGTAATCCGGCTAAATAAAAATTTGACTTTGGTTTGCTGGACCAACTAAAACTGGAATTTTCAGGATTTATTTTTGGTTTGTTGGATAGCGTTGATGGATAGACGTAAAGCCTTGTTATCAAGATCACGTTCTTCAGATGGCTGTTGCGCGCAGTGCATCGCAGGCATGTTGGCAGATGAAAGAGAAGGACACATGGCAGAAAAGGAGGACGGACATGCGGAGTGGATGGAGGCTAGAGGTGCAAATTGAGAGACCACATGTGAAAAAGAAGGAACCCGAGTAGCTGGACGACGGCGTCCGGTAGTTTTGAGAAGGAAATCAATCTCCTGCAACCAGTGCATGATTTGAAAGTCCTGTGTTTTTTGCGTTAACCTCCTCCGGCGAATTAAACCTAATATTTATGGTGCTGGATCAAGAAAGCCAATCCAATCCAGCCAGATCCCGCTTAACAAACGTCCCCTAAGATAAAAGTTATCAATATTCATTGAATATCTCTCTAAACCGACGATGTGAATACAAAGTGCGACGTGGCTTAGCCTCTAAAATCACCGACCTTTAAGTGAGATATAGTCACTCGCCCCCGATACAATACACATTGAATGTCGTAGGGGATTATTAAATATGTCGTTGTTAGCCATTTGTTTAACATGGGTTACGCCCAATATAGTGCAGCTATTACATAAAAGAAAAGGTAGTGTGTTGTCTTGAGCAAATGGGAAGAGTTTTAGTCCTACATTGCTAACTCGTAGAACTTTTTTCGTCCTTATACGTAGGATCACATGTGACACTAGTATCAAAAGGATCCTATGGGATAGTATTCTCACCTCCTTAGTGGTTGTGGTGACTATAACACACACACGCAAGTGTGCGCGTGCCACGCCTCGCCTGTGAAGGGATTTGTGGAAGCTTCTAGCCCAAGAAAAATACCACACAAGATACAGCCCAAGCACGCACAATAAAAATCACGACTGCCCACATCGACAAAGCCAATAACCAGTAAAAAAATAACCAAGTCGAGAACATGATTGGCAAAGGAGACTGCAAAATTCTATTAAGAAACTTCAAGAAGATTACAAAGATTGTCGCTCCCTCACAATCTCGTACCCAAAATAGAATTTCGTAACCCACTCTCATTCTCTCTCCCCTTTGACTAATGCTTTGTGGCTTCCCATTTTGACACACGACGATGTCCTATGTTGGCACAACTAAAGTTACCACACGTTGGAACCCCCACACATCGGTGTTCTTTGGCCCACAATATCCATCAATGTCTATCCCTATTTATAGATAGGGACTCCCGATTAGACAATATGAGAGGTTACAACAATTCTATAGGGATTAGGAATGATAATACAAAAGGATAAGGAAATAATATCTTGGACTCGAAGTCTAACATTAATTGCATTTTCCTATATTGTTAGATATTATTTCTTATCCAATTAGGATAAGAGACAAAATCCTAACAATCTCCATCTTGAATCGAATCTGCTGAAGTTGCTCCTCCAAGAAGTCTGCTCTCATTCTTCTTTTGTGCTTCCGCCCTCAGAAGCTGCTCCTGTTTCCAAAAGTGTATCACCATGCACGCCTGCATGGAGTGTGTGTCCAGACATGACTGTCAAGACTCTTCATGTGAGAGCTCCTTGTATTATACAGTTTGAGAAATTATACCGCCTCCACCTGTGGTTGGAAGAACCGCATCCTTCACACCTTTGGCCCCCATGCCATAGGGTTGTGTCTTCTTTTAGTCACACCCACTTGAAGACACTGCGTGGTCGGTCCAGCCATGACTTCCTCTTTCCAATAGTTGACAGCTTCACCTCTACATCTGTTGAAATTTGCAGTCGAGTTTGTAGTCTCGCACTAGACTGCCCATGAGAGTTGAATACATGTAGCAATCTTTGTGTTCATGACACCCGCCACCCATGCTATTGCTTCATCTACACATTCCCAGTCGGTAGACCTCTCATCTGCCACTCCTCTTTTAGTTAGAAAAAATCTATCCAATCCATAGAACCAGGTAGCCTCCATTGTCGCTTGCCCCTTACAAGTGAATTGCTCGATTCTATTTCACGTTGATATTTCACAACGTGTGGATTCTCTCCCTCCTGGTTACGTAACGATGTTTCCATCAAGATTTACTACCGGATGACCTCCAATGGTAGTTTTCAATGTCGTCATGTTTTTCTGTGCTTCCAATGCTTTCTTATCGTCTCGCATGAACCTGTAACATACTCGATTCCAGACACATAGGCTAATTTCCCATTCTTCTAGGCCCCTAATTGATTAGATGGATATCTAAAATCCCTTGTCCCTTTTCTTTACTTGGCTACCATTCAATGTCTATATGTCCTTGTAATAGCATAGATCAAACCATATTAGGATCTGATAACCCTAATTGACTCTTTGGAATCACATGAACATGAAATCTTTGAATGAGATAACCCTAATACTTGAAGGATGAGAATTGGTGGATACTATTATTAAACTATAGCCTCAACCATTATTTAACATCCTGGGATAACCGTGGAATATTAGAGTGAGGAATGTGGAAGGTTTCACCATAATTGATCATTAGACTATGATCATTACATTCAGTGAATGATTTATGAACTACGGATAAATAATAGCTAAGGCAACCTCAAAACCCAAATCTAAGCTTATAATCGGGTTCCTCACATTCTTATTAGTCAACCCTCAAATCTTGGGCTTAATTGGGCCTCAATTGTACCCTCAATATGACCGTAGAAGATTATGCAATCAAGTAGTAAGTTTCCTATTTCATTTATCAATGTTGTTTGTCGCTACCCCCTAATCTAGTTGCCCGTGACATTATTTGTCACGCGGCCAGCTTGGGTCGAGTACCCAGGTAGTCGGGTAGCGGAACTGGTTGTCCCCTACCTCCGGGTTCCTCACACGATGAGTCGAGCAGAATGCCACTTTTTGTCAGTGCTTTGCGATCTCTACATGCGTCCAAACCTCACGATTTCTTCGCCAACAAACTCCACACATCTCGATGAGTCCAACGACCCCTTGCTCGACCTCAATAGAACTCTAAGGCAAAAATGTCTGTTTCTACCCTCGAATAGTCGTTGCTGCCCTTTTTCCCACTCTTCGTTTCCCCATCCCAGAGCCATCACACCTTCTTGTTTGCTCCAGTGTTGATCCACGACACCCCCACAACCGTCCTCTTCAGTCAATTGCATGTGTAGTTGTTGTGTAGCTACTGAAGGCATTGGTCTTCCTCTCCGGTGAGAATGATGAGCTATCGATGTACTCCCCATCTCGGTCCAATAGCGCTTGAGGTAACCATCTAGGACCCTTGTTCTTTCTTTTTGTGCGATAATTTTGCAATGGTTCAGTCTCATTCACTGGGTCGACTAGCGTCGCCGTTCTCCCCTATTTTGGGCCAACGCCGGAGGGAGTTCTAGCGACTCCTGACTTTGTTTTGGACTTTGGGACCCATCGCAAGCTTGCTTCTGATGCAATGGATGCATTGGGTGTCTGCAAGGTTGCTGAGACCTCATTTTGACTAGATCTCCACCTCGCTTGTTTCTGCGATCAATGGTCGTTCTTTGGTGTTTTCTTTGGCCTTTAAGTGCCTCTGGTCTCTGGCTTCCCACAACTTGTCTCCTCGTGAACCTCTTTATGAGGTGGTTTCCGACTAAGTCATAGCACCGCCGTCGTTTCTCGTTGTGTTCCCCCTTGTTGCAGTCAGTACCAGGTCCCTCCTTGGTCGTCACTGTCATGGGACTCAGCTCGACCCCAGCTTGAGAACCTCTAGAGGGGGGGTGAATAGAGTTTTATGATAATTTAAAACAATTTAAACTCAAACAACCAAAGTAAAAGATAAGAAGAGAGACACAGGTGTTTAGAGTGGTTCCACCTTAGCAAATACTAAGGAGTCAGTCCACTACCCGGTTGCTTACCCAACCGGGATTTTGAAAGTATTGAATTTTATTACCTTTCAAGGATGTTACATAAAATTACAACACTCTCTAAACACCCTTTGGACAGCCTTCACCTAGAAGTAATCTTGCCAACCTTGAAGCAGCCTTCCTTGGAGTAACTTCAAGCTCCCCCTTGAAGTAGCCTCCCTCCCGAAGTAGCTTCCCGTCAAGATAGCCTTCTGAAGTAGTCCAAAGTCCTCCTCTTCACACGAAGAGCTTCACCCTCTTCCTATATGCAGCCTCCTCCCTGGAGTAGCAACGAAGAGTACAAATATTACAAGGAACAAGAAAGAAAATAGGAAAGTACAACTTATCCTTTTAAGCTCAAGGCTTGAATTGCCTATATCAAGCGTATGGATTTTCCTAGCCAAGGTAATAGACTTGTGGATGCTAGGGTTAGGAAAATCTAGCCTATAGGACGAGCTTGAGCTAGATGGAATATGGCCAAGTGATCACAGTGCTCAATTGCTTGTAAAAGATTGTTCAAGAGTGCTTAGAGAGAATTCTCAAGTGTAGCAAGGTGAATTCTAGTGTCCTATGGCTTGTCCTATTTATAGGGATAGCCTAAGTATGCTTAAGGACCTTCTAGATAGTTTCTAGGGGGTTCCAAGTGCTCAATTAGCCGTTAGGAATAGATTGGTCGTTTTTACAACGGCTAATTGCTTTAACTCTGCAGATTCTGTCAGAGACCGTCTCGGTCGACAGATGGTCGACCGAGACACCCACTCGGTCGAGCTTTCCTCGACCGACAGGCTCTCTGAGTGCAACGTTCACTTCCAACTGCCAACTAACTCATTTGCTAAGTCTAACGGCTACTTTAGGTCAATCTCGGTCGAGAAGGTTGTCGACCGAGAGTGTCTCGGTCGAGGAGTGTGTCGACCGAGATTGACTCTGTTTCAATCTATCAATTAAGATACTAAGTGTGTGCATGAGTGTGCATAATGTGATCCTATTAGAAGGGATGACTTGTCTAACTATGGTGTGTAGCTAGGGAAGATCCATTGCTTGATTTACATGCAATCTAGGTACTTGTACATTATATAACTGTACAAGTTTTTACAATAGTGATTACATTGCATGAAAATAAAACTATAAACTTATGATCTCCCGAGTTGCTTCGTCATCCACCATAATCCTGCACACTCAAGTAGCTCGTTAGATAAATAAGAATGAAATGTTTGTCATAATCAAAACAAAGGGATTTTATAGATGTCCATTTAGCCAACAATCTCCCCCTTTTTGAAGATGACAAACATTTCCAAAATATGAATAAAGGAAATATAAAACATATAAATGCCATACCTTTAGATTGCCGTTTGGAACTGTTCCTCTTATTTATAAAATGTGTGCTTAGTATCCCCAGTGAATTATGGAACATGAAATCCAGTTCATTTGGGAATATAGCAACTTTCAAGTATATTTATGAAACTCATTGATTGAGTTTGTCATAAGTATTATAGTTTTATATATCTCTCCCCCTTTGTCATCTCAAAAAGATAAAAAAAAAACTCCTCCTTCATTAGATATCCCATCAAATGAACGAAAAAGATGTCCATTGAATAGCCAAAATGTAAAGCAATGAGGTGTCTAGCTAAGAGGCAACAATTTGCAAATTACCAATTGAAACGCTCATATTAATATTGATACAAACCATAAAAGCATAAGTAGTTGTTTTTAAGAGCCGCAGATATCAAAGAAAACATCCTCCTTAAATTTGTATTTTGCTCCCCCTTAAATGGATATTCCTTTAAGAATATTGATTTTATGCTTGTCTAATTTAGCCACAATATCTCTCAATCATACAAATCTTGTTTAACAATACTAAGGTCATAGCCCTTTTCAAAATAATGTTTGCACAGTATTTGGAAAAATTTGTAATCATTCAGATTTGTGTTTATTGTTCATATAAAAGATTTTACAAAGATATATGCAATTATTATGTCAGTCTGAAAACAGGAACCAGGTCGGTCGACCATTGTTCGACCGACAGTGTGTATCGGTCGACTATTGTCTCGACCGAGAAAGGTTCTAGAGAACAGAATTTTCTGCATTGGTTGATTTAATTATAGTAGTAATATTTTTCCTTTGAATTGTTATTTACTTCCTTATTTGTTATGCTCTACAATAATGAACCAATGATCCATATTTTGAAGTATGCCAAAATAAATAATCATGTGAAAAGAGTAGCAATTTTCATTCAATAACATGAAGAAGATTACAATCATATGAAATACAGCTATTACAACACCAACACTTCACAGGAAAGATTTAAGGATTACATCAATGTCCGGATCTTTCCCAAGAAATGGCTCAGCTCCATAGTATTGGACCAAAGTTTTCCAATCCAAAGCACCAGTTGTAGTCAATGCATATGCTTCCAGGAAAGTGGGAACTCGGTCAAAACGGAAATGAGCAGCTATGTCTTGCAACTGTATGGACGAAAATTGAGTATGTGCAAGATCCATTGATGGTGAAGGTGGAGGTTGATAGTAGTTGTATGAGGGGTTAAATGGGTCGAGCATGCCAGGGTTTAAAGAATGCGGATATTCATCGGTTTGGCCAGGAGAAAGGTTTTGCATTCTTTGATTCAAATATGTCATGGCATGGTGATTGTAGTTTAATTGTTTACTAAGATGGTATTGGGAGCCAGCAATATAAGTAAGGGTATTTTGGATGGGATCAATGGAAAGGTTAGTAGACGGAGGGGGTGGTATATCCTGATGTGATGACTCTCCTTCTACTCTTGCCTTTTTATGGCCAAAATCAATCCCCATCTTCTCTACGGTGTTCTTACTTATTTTTGGTGGTCTACGCTCCCACATATATCCCATATCTTCAATGTTTACCTTAAGACAATGTTGAGTAATCTGGCATACAAAATCGGCATATGGTGGATTGCCAGAGAACTCAAGCATATTTTTAAGTACTATGCGAATGAAGTTGATGGGAATTTCCTTTATGATAGCATAAATGAGACACATGCGGAAAATGGGAACCTCGGATTTATTGGCTCGTGGATGTATGTTGGTGGAAACAATAAGGTTTACTATTCTACATGCTGGTTTTAGGTTTATAGCATAATAGGTTCCCCTATCTTCATGACAAGTGGTATTGGCTTGGAATATGGCTCTTTTGATATCACTTAAGCTAATGGTATGGTTATCATCGGAAAATAAATTTATTGGATTGCTGGAGGTAAGGTCAAGGAAATCTTGATATTCATCTATATCAATTTCAAGCATGTCAAGAATATCCCCTTCGGAAAACTTAAAACTATGCCCATTGACCATGGTGTAGAAGAAAGTGGTGTCATTTTCGGTGTGAGATATAAGATTGGCATAGAATTCGTTTACTACCTTAATGGAGTAGGAAGGAAAGGATGGATTGATGAAGTCCTTCAGCTTTTGTACTCCAAAGAGATGCTCCAGGTCTATGATGTTGATGAAGTCCATCACTTCGACCGGACGTCGGGGAAGAGGGGTTTTAGAGGAAAGCCGAAAGTATCTGTCTCCAGCATCTCCGTCGACGAAAGCTATGTCATTGATGATCGTCAATGGCGGAGTGGCTTCCCTCTCTTCTCTTCTTTTTCTTCCAGCAACTTTCTTCTTCCCTCGGACAGTTGATGATGAAGCCATTGTGTTTCTTGAGAGTGGAGAAGAAGCAAGGAAGTTTTGAGAGTAAGAGTGCTGAAGGATTGCACGAAATTGCACTAGAGATGGACTATGGAAGCAAGGAAATGCAAGTGTGAGTAAGTGGCTCGTTTTTACACTTATTTATAGAATTCCAGCGACCCGGTCGGTCGACGGCTCGTCGACCGAGCGTCCGCAACGGTCGAGTTGCAGACGCGCCACTTGGTCCTCCAACGGTAAAGAAAACGGTCATAACGGTCGGGTCGCAACGGTCATATCCAACGGCTATTTCTCGGTCGAGCGCTTGTCGACCGACATTGTCTCGGTCGAGCACTCATCGACCGACAGTTTGTCTGAGACTGAGTCTGTTTAGATTTTATCGGTCGAGTGAGACGGGCTGACCGAGTGGTTCTCGGTCGAGCACTCGTCGACCGACTAACTTTCTGAGTTCAATTGTTTTTGCTGAATCTTAATGCAAATCATAGAACAATTTTTGTAGAGCATATGTATATTCCAAGGGAGTAATAATATTTAAGGCTTCTGATTACCACAAATGATTTGACGTTTTAATTTAAAAATATGCTAAGATAAAGTTCAATAATGTTCAAATAAACAGTTTTTATCAAAGTTTATTTTAGGTCGCCCTTGATTACGACCATAGTGCCCCTTGGTCAAATTTTATTTTAACCAAGAGGCATATTTTGCAGGTTTCCAGTATGAATCATTTATATGCGAAATATAAGTTCTGCAGATAGCTTGAGACTCATTAAGGTGTACTAATTATGAGAGCTTAATAAGGACATCAAATATGGTGAAGCATATTCAAGAATAATATCCATTTATGAATTTAAGATTTCTTTGGAGAGACTAAAATGTAAAAGCATAAAAAAAATTTGTTTGAAACATTTTATTCATTGCAAGAATTTCTGAAAAGAATGATTAAATAAAATCTTTCAAGAATAATTTTCACATATAATGCAAAGATTTTGTTATCCCTAAATGTTAAGTTGAGAAAGACATAAGAATATACAAATTAAGGTCTATGGTCATATCTCAACTTAGTCGAACCTATTTAATTTGGGGTTTTTGGAACCCATACCATCTCGACATTCTTTTTCTTGTATGGGCACGAGAAAGAATAATGTCCAAGGTGTGAGCAATAATGACAACAAATTGTATCAACCTCAAGCCTTTTTCTATGGTTTTGATTTAGGTTATCCTTGGGTATATACATTTTTGTGCCTTTAGGTATATAAGCAAATTGACTCGCTTGTGTCCTTCTAGGTTGATGGGATTTCTCATTAGGCTTATAACCTAGTCCTCTTCTCCCTATTTGATGATAGGAATTTTCTAGTATATTATCAAGGATTCTATTGTTGCTTAACTTACTAACTTCTTGTTGCAACTTAACGATCTCATCCATTCTTTTCTTGATATCTAATTTTGCTTGATCTAGATTGGATGATAGCATATTTCTTTCTTTCACTATATTGTCATAATCTACATGGGTGCACAATATAGGTTGTTTTTGAATATCATTTAACTTTGCAAGCAATTCAGTCTTTTCTTGACATAGAAGATCATAGTTAGTCTCTAGAGTGAAAATTTTCACTTCACTATTACTTAGAGATGATTTCAAAGTACGATTGTCAGACATAATGCTATCTTTTTCAAAACCAAGAGTATTCAATTTAGCATATAAATCGTCATTTTCGGATGTAAGCTCAAGAAGTCTAGCATTTAGATCATCATTTTCTTTATTTGATTTCTTTAATTTCTTTTTGTATTCAACATATTTATTATGTGTTTCTTCAATAATAGTAACTAACTCTTCTTTAGGTAAATCAAGCAAGCTTACCTCTTCTTCTTCTTCCTCACTTATTGTAGCAACGAAACATTCTTTATTTGACCTCCATGGACATTTAGAAGTAGAGTGCTTTGTTCCTAAGCACCAATTGCAACTTGTCGCACATTGGTCCATGCTCCTTTTCTTGTGGTTGTAGTCACCTCCTCCCTTTATCTCTTCAAGACCTTGTTAGGGCTCCTTGAAGCCTGCTCTGATACCAATTGAGAACCTCTAGAGGGGGGGTGAATAGAGTTTTATGATAATTTAAAACAATTTAAACTCAAACAACCAAAGTAAAAGATAAGAAGAGAGACACAGGTGTTTAGAGTGGTTCCACCTTAGCAAATACTAAGGAGTCAGTCCACTACCCGGTTGCTTACCCAACCGGGATTTTGAAAGTATTGAATTTTATTACCTTTCAAGGATGTTACATAAAATTACAACACTCTCTAAACACCCTTTGGACAGCCTTCACCTAGAAGTAATCTTGCCAACCTTGAAGCAGCCTTCCTTGGAGTAACTTCAAGCTCCCCCTTGAAGTAGCCTCCCTCCCGAAGTAGCTTCCCGTCAAGATAGCCTTCTGAAGTAGTCCAAAGTCCTCCTCTTCACACGAAGAGCTTCACCCTCTTCCTATATGCAGCCTCCTCCCTGGAGTAGCAACGAAGAGTACAAATATTACAAGGAACAAGAAAGAAAATAGGAAAGTACAACTTATCCTTTTAAGCTCAAGGCTTGAATTGCCTATATCAAGCGTATGGATTTTCCTAGCCAAGGTAATAGACTTGTGGATGCTAGGGTTAGGAAAATCTAGCCTATAGGACGAGCTTGAGCTAGATGGAATATGGCCAAGTGATCACAGTGCTCAATTGCTTGTAAAAGATTGTTCAAGAGTGCTTAGAGAGAATTCTCAAGTGTAGCAAGGTGAATTCTAGTGTCCTATGGCTTGTCCTATTTATAGGGATAGCCTAAGTATGCTTAAGGACCTTCTAGATAGTTTCTAGGGGGTTCCAAGTGCTCAATTAGCCGTTAGGAATAGATTGGTCGTTTTTACAACGGCTAATTGCTTTAACTCTGCAGATTCTGTCAGAGACCGTCTCGGTCGACAGATGGTCGACCGAGACACCCACTCGGTCGAGCTTTCCTCGACCGACAGGCTCTCTGAGTGCAACGTTCACTTCCAACTGCCAACTAACTCATTTGCTAAGTCTAACGGCTACTTTAGGTCAATCTCGGTCGAGAAGGTTGTCGACCGAGAGTGTCTCGGTCGAGGAGTGTGTCGACCGAGATTGACTCTGTTTCAATCTATCAATTAAGATACTAAGTGTGTGCATGAGTGTGCATAATGTGATCCTATTAGAAGGGATGACTTGTCTAACTATGGTGTGTAGCTAGGGAAGATCCATTGCTTGATTTACATGCAATCTAGGTACTTGTACATTATATAACTGTACAAGTTTTTACAATAGTGATTACATTGCATGAAAATAAAACTATAAACTTATGATCTCCCGAGTTGCTTCGTCATCCACCATAATCCTGCACACTCAAGTAGCTCGTTAGATAAATAAGAATGAAATGTTTGTCATAATCAAAACAAAGGGATTTTATAGATGTCCATTTAGCCAACACAGCTCCCCCAGGACCAGAGCGATGGTTCTCCAGGTCTAGGGTGGAGAGATGAAGGCAGTGAGCTTTGTGCTCCTTTGCCTGGGGTTTTACATCGAAGGTCTTCACCTTGACCCCGAGTTCTGTGGAGCAACCATGGCGCAGAACACATGGATTTCAATCCCTGGGACGAAAGTCCAGTTCTGCCCATGCTGCCAAAATATTCATGTCACGCCCATGAGGGCATGTTGGTAATTTAACTCTCTTTTGACTCTGCTGACCGAACTTAACTTTCTTTTATTTCTCCATGGTCCGAGTGACAGTGAACCTTGCTGATTCGCATGTTATTCATGGGTAGAATCGTCAATTGACAAATCAATTTCGTATTTAGCCAGAAATGATTTAAACTTATAAAAAATAATAACTAATTATTAGTTCAGTAGAAAAATACAAATATATATATTTATGAAATCAAAAAAATACGACTGATTTAATGAGATAGGTTTCACGATCAAATTTCCAACTTAATGCAGGGTCGATTTATAAGCAAGGGAATTAATGCTTTTTATATTAATTAAATGCACATATGTTGTGATTAGGTTGAGACAACCCTGACACTGATCCTAGGAGGTGTTACTGAATATCTAGGTATGATCATAAGGTATGTACATCCTCTATTTTATTTTGGGCATTATTTGACTAAAATCTACTTTCTTTTAATGAGGCATCTCTTGAACTATCCATTTTATTTAAAATCCAGTTGTTGGACATTTATACTTTCTGGTTTTGATTCATATAAATTTATGTGATTCCTGGAATATTAATTTATAATGGGTCTTTGGACCCCTCCTTCTATGATTGCCATTTTATGTGAAATTGACTAAAATGTTAGTCTTGCCACTCTATTTATGTATGCTACGTATTTGACTAGAATATCTAGAATAGTGATACTTATGTACAACCATACTTATATTGGGCGTGCGTATTCCACCTGGGGTGTGTGTTTCCATCCTTATTTCTTTTAGGCCATGATCATATGGTGTTATGGCCCTATTTTAGGTATATTTAGTCTACATTATTTTGCATGCAAATGTTTGATGTTCTAATATGAATCTGTGGAGGATTGTTATGGTAAGACACTCTTTTATTATCATGTTTGTAATCTGAAATTTTATATGCCTCATTTCTTTTGTTACTTTTCTTTTGAACATACCTACTTGTAAATAGCCCCCTTTTCTTGTGGGAACATCTCTTTTTGTACTTAAAACCCTATATAATGCCCAAAGTGTTTTTATATGTGTACATACTCAGCCTTTTCTGACCTCTTTGTTGTTTCCTATATTTCTGGGTGATGTTCCCTTCCACCCAGGTTTAGGTATATTGGAAGACAAGAGCTTAAAAAGATTACTAACATGACATGAACTTAAGGATAGCTTGGAATGGCTGGGTTACCCTCTGCTGCTGGCTTTAGTTGTACTTAGTTCAAGTTTAATGTAAAATCACCTATTATGGTGAGGAACAATTGTATAAATGAATCATGAAGTGACTTTGTAATAGTTTTATTTCCGCTGCTTTATTATTACATGGCTCTTGTATTATATCATTTGAGTGGATCCCCTTTTTGGGTCCCACTCTTTACAGAATCCTTCTATGATACCACTTGAATATATTTGTGGAAGCTTCAAGCCCAAGAAAAATACCACACGAGATACAGCCCAAGCTCGCACAATAAAAGTCACGACCGCCCACATCGACAAAGCCAATAACCACTGAATAAATAACCAAGTAGAGAACATGATTGGCGAAGAAGACCGCAGAATTATATTAAGCATCTTCAAGAAGATTACAAAGATTGTTACTCCCTCACAATTCTGTGCCCATAATAGAATTTCATAACTCACTCTCGTTCTCTCTCCCCTTTGGCTATCCTTTGTGGCTTCCCATTTTGACACACGATGATGTCTTACATTGGCACATGCAAAGTTACCACACATTGGAACCCCCACACATCGGTGTTCTTTGGCCCAGAATATCAATCAGTGTCTATCCCTATTTATAGATAGGAACTCCCAGTTAGACAATACGAGAGAATACGATAATTCTATTGGGATTAGGAATGACAATATAAAAGGATAAGGAAATAATGTCTTGGACTCCAAGTTTAACATTAATTGTACTTTCCTAATATTGTTAGATATTATTTCTTATCCAATTAGGATATGAGCAAAATCCTAACAGCCTGGCCAGGCTAGGCACAAGCTCGAGCTTGTATTTTGTAGGTTGTGGGAATTGTCTTCCGTCTTATTTTTCTCAAAGATACAACTATATAATTATTTATAATTTTAATTAATTGTTTCTTTTCGAAATAGATGTAACTAATCCTAACTGAAAAATGTTTGCCTCGTGGTTTTTCCCTCAATGAGTACAACAAAGAAAGGGGTTGTGTCTTAATGGGAGTAGGATTTCAGTGCATGTAAGACTATAAATAAGACTCCGGTCATTAGGATAAAACACATCCCATGAATTAGTTGTCAATGTTTGAGTGTGTGTTTTGAAACCCTATACCGTTGTCTTCCTATTGTTGCTTATGAATTGCTGTGTGAAGCAAGTTCCTTCCTCTCTTGCGAGACATGATATGTCAGGTGGTGGTTCCTGCATTCATTGGGAAGCATGGTAGTGCATCTCGTTCAATTTCTACATAGTTCGTTGTCAACATGAGCGAGACGTCTTCATGAGATTCGTGATTGGGTCATCTAGAAGAACGACGTCTATCCAAAAAGATTGTGGGCGGTTGAATTCTTTAAGTATCACTTTCGTTGTCAACGAACAATCTGGTTTGAGTTCCTAACCTTTATTTTGTTCTCCTGTATTGATTTATTCAGTTTTTTCTTATCTGGATCGACTTGGACTATTATTAAATTGCACATATTGCAGTTGCATGTAACAACATAAGTCTAAAATTTTCAACATATCTTTTTGGGGAATTTTATATGCTTCCATTTTGAGATATATGATGTTTCATCCAGAAGTATAAATAGAAGATGATCATGATTCTCTCTAGCTAAATCCCATGCTAAGGCATGACATGAAACAAGTCGGCTAAGCTGATCAGCTACTGTGATCTTTATATAGGTTGGGTTTGGTATGTACTTGCCATGAGTTTAGTTGATGTGGCTAAATGAATCAATAATGACAGGTAAACCTTTGTGTTAGATGACAGTTGTTTGGAACAAAGACAAATAAACTTGATGACAATATATCTGACGTTTGGTACGCATGCAAGTAACCTTGGTCTATTTAGAAAAAGTTGATTATGCCTTGTACGTATATAATGTTGTATGTGTTAATGTGTCGGTTAAAAGAGCAACATGGAAAAAAGATATCTATGACAAATAAATTTGATCTCTGTCATGAGGATTTCTAGCGGCACGTTATCTAGATTTTTTCCGGTTAACTAATCTGTGTGACATCTTATTTGCGTTCTAAACAGAGGAACACACAAAAATTAATTTACCGCTATAAAATTAACAGTCGTACTGCTACTTGGACGGCAAAACAAACGATGCCATATAAGGGGCCAACTGGTTTCTATAGCAAACTAAAGCCGCTAACAAATATCAATTCCATTTGCAGAGGCACCAAGATAAAAGTTCTCAATATTCATTAAATCTCTCGCTAAACCTATGTCATTGAGTTTTCAACCCACACTGTGAAGACAAAGTGTGGCACGACTTACGTTTGGTTAGATGGATTTTCAGAAATCATGTATCCATCCATCCAGCATTATGAAAATATTACATTCTCAAAATTCCCAAAATAAAATTTTATTTTCACTTATTTGGATTTTGTAAATATGAGATTTATCTTTTTTCATGTTTGTTGTCTTGTCCATGTTGAACTTTGACATTGGAGAAAATTTTGATGGTGATCAAAATGGATTCTTATGTCTAAAAATCCCAAAGTTATCCTCGTTTCTCCGATCCAGCAAATTAAACATAAAATTTACCGAATTAGAGTGCAACATATAAACCAATAGAGAGAAATCCAAGTAACCAAAGCCTCTAAAATTGTTGGCCTTCAACTGAGATATACCCACTCACCGAGATGCATCTGCTTGACTTCTTCCCTCCTTTAAACAACCAATAGCTGCCAAGCAGCTCCACGCAAGCCATTCCTATCCTTCACAGGACACAGTTTCATCCTCAACCAACTCAAGGGTGAGGGAAGCAAGAGTTTCGATAAGCTCTTCCATTAGGCCGTGGTTTCAGCACCATACTTTGTAGTAGCTCAGGTGACTCGTCAACATCTTGGAATCCTGCTTGACCCAGATGGGTGTTTACTATAAGCATGAGTGGTCGCATGTACATGTGGGAACTCTCCAGTTGGTGTCGTGGTTGTCTACATGGCAAGGCAAAAGGGGAAATGAAATAATTATGGTCTTTTTTTATTTGGTTATCTCGCTATAGCTTTTGCTATATACATTCTTGGGAACTATATCAGTTTTGCCAGAGGCAGTTATCCATATAACATGTTGCAATAAACAATAATACACCGCCTCAGTGCTCCTTTTTCACTCGGGAAAGAAGCTCCAACAGGTACCTAACCACCCTCAACCCCCTCACCCCCACCCAAAAAAAAGCCAAGCAATGATTTCACTGCAGGACATCATCACTCCTGTGAAATGGTGCATCAATGAATCCCTTTGCTCACCATGATTTCTTAGGGATTCAAAATGAAGTTCTTTTAGCAAAAAAATCAAAACTACATACTTTTCTATTAAGTAATATTGACGATAGTAAAATTTTGATAGCAATTCCCAACTTAGTACCATGTTGGGGTGAAATTCACCGGCAAAAGCTTGTAGGCATTTAAATGTAAACGCTTTACATTAGGACACATTAAATGTAATGTGTAAAGAAATAGATAACTTCTATTTTGGGCATGAACTAATATAAGGATTTTGGGGGCCTAAGGTTTTAGTTTTGTTTCCATCATGTTCGATATCCCTATAGGGTTTTAGACATAGGGATTTGAGGCCGAAGTTCTGAGAATCGGTGCTAGGCTTTGTTATTTTGTTATATGATTGGGTCTAAAAGTTTATAATCTTGATTTGCATGAAAGAAATTGAATATATTGATCAACCAATTAACTATAATCTTAAATTAGAATGTTAAAAAGGTGGAGAGCAATTTGTCCTACCCTTTCCTTATGGGAAAAAGTAAAGCCACAAGATAGTGTGCTAAATAAAACAAATACATGATATAATGTACTATGAGTGTAAACAAATGAATGCCACATGACCCTTTTGTCCTCTAGAAAGAAGCTCCAATAGATAACCCCTTGGTACCCCTCCCCATATATTTTGATACAATCACCTCTCTTAAATAATGCATAGACAAATTGGTTGGCTCAGGATATCAACATAGAAGTGGTTAAGGATTAATACCTAGTTCTCATTCGTAAAAATCAAAGCAATTCATTTTTTAAGTATTACTCAGAGTAGTATTGTTTAGAAAAATTTTAATGAAAAACCCTTTTGGGGTGAATGCATCCAATTTCGTAACCTATGAGTTGATGTATCAAAATGGAGGTGCCTTCCATTTTGGTTGATTCAATTGAAAGAGTATAACATCTAAACACATTTAGTTGGGTATAAAATAATCCTTGTATTTTGTATTTTGAATTTGGGGCCTAGGGTTGTAGTTTATGGTTAGGATGTTAGGTATATAACTTGGGGTTTAGGTGTTATGGTCAAGAATTAAGATTTACAGAGCTACTAGTATTTGGGTTGTGTAATAGGCAAGTTATAAATTATAATCATCAAAATTATTGTTTGCTTAAGCTTTATTTATCGGAAATAGTTGTGAAGATGATGATATAATTATTAACTAGAATTACAAAATGATAATAAAGTTGAGAGGGCCTCACTACTACAGAAACATCATTCAATGTCGCTTTTCTGGGCGTCGGTTATTTAGGAAACTCGATGCCTATAACATTAAACGTCAGTGATTTAGAAAATCCAACGTCTATATTATAAGACCATCCAGACACGGGTATCACTTTGTATTCAGCGTCAGCTAGGTAAAACAAAATCGACGCCTAAAACCGCCCGCGAAATCCAATTTTCGAGCGAAAAAATTGGCCCCAAAGTGTCACATACAGCGTCAGTTTTGTAACTTCTAACCGACGCCTATATAAGATGAAAATTTGTGTGAAAAGTTCCAATTTTGGTGTCGGTTATCCTTTGATAACCGACGCTGATAATAGTTCCCGCCAAATAATTTAGGGCAAAGATTGTCTAATTGGACGTCGGTTTTTTACTATCAACCGACACTTAAGATTAAAAGGTGTCAGTTTTGTAGATAACCGATGTCGTTTACAAACTTATTAGACCCATATCGCCCGATCGCCTTCCCCTTTCTTCTGTTTCATCGCGATAATTTTCTCTGCTGCTCGCCGCTCGCCTAACATCACCCGACGACCCCCGCTGCTGCTCGCTGTCGCTGTTGCTGGTGCGCCTCTGCTTGCTTCTGCCACATCCTCTTCCTCCTACTGTCGCCGCTCGCCGCCACTGCTGCTCGCCGCTCTGTTCTGCTCGTGTGTGCTCAAAGCTACCACCGTTGCCGTGTCCACTACCTACGCCATCGCCACTGCTCAATGTCGCCGCTCAACTCCTTTTCGACACTACCGGCCGCTGCCTACTCAACTCCTGCTCAACGCCGCCGCTACTGCCGACTGAGCTTCTCATCTTTTTCCTTGACGGATGATTGGGCTCTGTCGACTGAGCTTCTCATCTTCTTCCTCAACGGATGATCAAGCTCACTGCCGACAAAGCTTCTCCTCTTCTTCCTCCACGAGCTCGCTACTGACAGGTTCGATTAATTTCTTCTACTCTTCTCCATGTTCGATCATCCTGCTACTGTTCTTCTTCCTTCTCCTCTTCTTCCTGCTATGGCCTTGACGTCGGAGGCGGCTGTTAATAGTGGTAACTCAGGGCTGTTAATAGTGGTAACTCAGCAAATGCAGTGGTTGCAAGGGCACACTGTCGTAAAAATTTATTTGCATTGAGCATAATGTATACATTTATTCTCAGTTAGAGAACCTGAAATTGAATGTCGTCATTTAGCCATTCAAGAAGCATGGAAGTGTGGATGGATAAGAATCACAGTGGACTTAGATTGTATTTTTGCAATTAAGGTTACACATGCAACATATTTTCTAATTTCCCATTTGTAGTAGCATGGACTAAGATAGTCTCACTAAAATTGATGCTTATTGACACCTAATTAATTCATTATAAGAGAATTGCATTGATTGCACTTGTCCTCTTGGACTGAATTGAATTTCTAATCCTCATGCTTGACCTAATTCAGTAAATTTTGATGCATGTTGAAATAAGATTCAACTTGTCCATTCTAGCATCCTAATTTGATTTGATTATGTGCTTTGAACCTTGAAACATGCGTGTTAAAGATACATTGATGTTAAATCTCAAACTTAGCTCACATGTGGGTCTTCTATTTATAAAATGATAATGTGAACTCCTAAATCAGTAACATATATTATTCTTTGTGCACCCAAATACCTTGTGAATCATTTATGCACCCTAAGGTGAATAAAAGCAGTGCTTGACTTGAAATATGACCTAGTACGTATGTTGATATATGAATCTCTAGTCTCTTGAAAGTCTTCCCTAATGACCACCCCTAATGTGTAATGATCTCCAATCAGTATCTTTATGTTTTCGATGACACATAAAGCCTAGGATATGAATGATGAAACTATGATCATATATATAGTAATGACAACATATATACATGTATTTTGTTGACCTAGAACCCGTCCAAGATTTACTCATTAGGAGTAAATCTTGGATAGTTCCCGGTTTGGGATTGTTCTTGAACACCTAATCTCACTTAGGATGTAAGTGTATAATGTGTATTGGGTTTTTGAGAAAATTTCAGTAGCATTTCCCCGTTTGTTCTCTAAGTACATATGTACTTAGAGAACAGCGGGGAAATGCTACCAAAATTTTCTTAAAAACCCAATACACATTATACACTTACTAGTGAGATTAGGTGTTCAAGGATGGGATAGATGGTACACATTTATTATATATAAGAATGACATTACATGTATTTTTTAAGCGTAGACCCTAATCTTGTCCTAATATATACTTGTTTTCTCTTTGATCATAGAATGGATAGATCATGGATGTCCATTCGCAATCGCTACACCCCAGAGTTTATATCTGGTCTTGATCAGTTTATTAGATTTGTCGAGGAACATAGGAAAGAACCTGGAGATAGGTTCTACTGTCCATGTAGGCATTGCGGTAACAATTTGAAAGTCAACACTGGTGACGAAATCAAAAGTCATGTCATGTGCAACGGGATTGTACAAGGCTATACAGAATGGCACTGGCATGGAGAGATTTCAAACTCGAAACCAGTAGATGTCAATAGCAGTGCTTTGGTGGAAGAAGAAATTTCCTCCGATGACGTAGATGTGAACGAACCAGTTCCAGTAGACATCGTTGATGCGATGCTGGATAGTTGTAGGGTAGAGCACACCGATCCACCTCCTATCTTTAGAAACATTGTGCATGATGCTGAGATACCATTATACACAGGATGTGCTAAGTTTACGAAGCTTAGCGCTGTGATGAGATTGTATAAGTTGAAAGCTAATAATAGATGGAGCGATAAAAGGTTCACTTCATTGTTGACTTTGTTGAAAGAAATGCTTCCTGAAGGAAACCAGATGCCAATCTCAACATACCAGGTAAAGAAATTGTAGTGCTCAATGGGAATGGAGGCCAAGAAGATACACGCATGCCCGAATGATTGTGTATTATTTTAAAAGGTTTATGTGGATTTGAAAGATTGTCCAAAATGTGGTGCGTCACGGTATAAATTGACGACTTCGGGGGAGTCCAAAACTAGTTCTCCTTCCAAGGTGATGTGGTATCTACCTATAATATCACGGTTTCAATGCTTGTTTGTAAATCCGAAAGATGCGAAGAATTTGAGGTGGCATGCAGATGTTAAGAAAAATAATGATGGGATCCTACGACATGCGTCTGATTCCCCACAGTGGAAGAAGATTGATCTATTGTACCCCAAATTTGGTGAAGAAGATAGGAATCTAAGACTTGGGCTTTGTACAGATGGGATGAATTCGTAAGGGACATTGAGCAGCCAACATAGCACTTGGCCAGTCATGCTTGTTATATGCAATCTTCCTCCCTGGCTATGTATGAAAAATAAGTACGTTATGCTGTCATTGTTGATATCGGGCCCTAAACAACCCAGAAATGATATCGATGTTTATCTTGAACCTCTGATTGATGACTTAAAGAAACTTTGGGCTGAAGGTGTGATGACCTATGATGCTTTAGGAAGAGAGACATTTCGTTTGCATGCTCTGTTATTTTGCACTATTAATGACTTTCCAGCATACGGGAATTTGTCTGGATATAGTGTCAAAGGAGCTAAAGTGTGTCCTATATGTGAAGAAAACACTAATTCAATAAGACTAAAACATGGCGGCAAGACTGTATATCTTGGCCATCGAAGGTTTCTTTCAAAATTCCATTTGTATTGTAGGAAGCGCAAAGAATTCAATGGATGGAATGATGAACGGAGTGCACCTAAACCTATACTAGGGGATGTTGTTTATGAAAGAGTAAAAGACATTGTCAATGAATTTGGTAAGAAATCACAATGTAGTATGGCCACACGAAGTGACAATTCTTCATTCAAGAAGAAGTCAATATTTTGGGATCTTCCTTATTGGTTCTTTGACAGTCAGACATTGTATCAATGTAATGAACGTTGAGAAAAATGTCTGTGATAGCGTCATTGGTACTCTGTTAAATATACCAGGTAAGACTAAAGATGGGATAAAATCCAGACTGGACCTACGTGAAATGGGAATAAGGTCAGAATTAACAGAATTACGTGAAATGGGTAATAAAAGAACATACTTACCTCCCGCTTGTTACACCTTGTCTAGAAAGGAGAAGAAAGCTTTTTGTGAATTCTTGGTAAATGTTAAGGTGCCACAGGGTTACTCATCCAATATCCGTAGATTGGTATCAATGAAAGATCTGAAGTTGATAGGTCTTAAATCTCATGATTGTCACACTCTAATGCAACAAATATTGTCCGTGGAAATTTGATCTATATTTCTGAAGCATGTAAGGTTTGTAGTCACCAGACTTTGTTTCTTTTTCAGCAGTCTATGCAACAACGTTATTGACCCTGATACTCTCGATAATTTGCAAAGAGAAGTGGTTGTTACCCTATGTCAGCTTGAGATATATTTTCTTCCTTCGTTCTTTCATATCATGGTACATCTTGTTGTCCACTTGACTAGGGAAGTCAAAATGTTGGGACCAGTTTTCTTGCATTGGATGTATCCCTTTGAACGATACATGAGCATTTTTAAAGATGATGTTCGAAACCGTTATCGACCTGAAGGGAGTATTATTGAAGGTTATGTGGCGAGAGAGGTTATGGATTTTTGCAATGACTTTTTGAGTAGTAATAACACTCCTGTTAATGACAAGAATATTGAGGAGGGCAAAGGAATTTTGGGATCACGGGTGAAAGTAATCAGCCGTGAGCAGTTGGAACAAGGTCACTTGTATAATTTACACAACATGGACAAAGTGAGTGTTTATATCGAGGAACATACTAATTTCATCAAGAGACAACATCCTCGAGCAAGTTCAATGTGGCTTGCTAGAGAGCATAACAAGACTTTTACTAAGTGGTTTGAAGATAAAGTCTTACATCAACTATCTCAAACACCAAATGATATTATGGAAACTATCAAATGCCTCGCCTTTAAACCAAAACCGAATGTTATGTCTTATGAAGGGTTTGACATTAATGGGTTCACATATTACACAAAGTGCCAAGATGATAAGAGTGTCGTCCAAAATAGCGGGGTCACTCTTCAAGCGTCGACTATGTATTTTGCAAGTGCAAAGGATAAGAGTCCACGTGAAGCTAAAATGTCATATTACGGTGTTATTGAAGACATATGGGAGTTTGACTACATAGATTTCAGAATTCCGCTCTTTAAATGTAATTGGGTTGATAACACCAAAGGATTTATAGTGGATCAATTGGGTTTCACTTTAGTGAACGTTGAAAAGATTGGCGAGAATGGTGAACCATTCATATTAGCATAACAGGCGAAACAAGTATTCTATATCGATGATCCTGTAAATGATAAATGGTCGGTTATTCTTCATGGTAAAAGGCAGTTCATTGAAGATCCTATAGATGAAGAAGAGTACTATGATAAGTATGATGACTCCAGTCCAGTCTCAGTTGGGTTGCCAACTCCACAAAATATTTAAGTTAATGATGACTTATATGTGTGCGGAGATCACAATGAAGGATTGTTAATTTATAAAAGATCACAATTTTAGAGGCATGCATGCTTATATTGTTTTATTGAAGCTAAATGTTTGATTTTTTAATATCAATATCATTTTTAGATTTGATGTTTCATTATCTTCTAGTTAATACAAATGCTAAATGTTTGCCTGTTTAATGACATTTTCATATGGATGACCATGATGAGCATGATGTCCATGATGAGAATGAAGTCCATGATGAGCATGCTATCCATGATGAGTATGGCAAGAATACCAATGTAAGTTCTAAAAACATATTCTGTATTTCTGTAAAATTCATTATCTTCTAGTCATGTCATATATCCTATATTTCTATATTGGGCTAATTCAGCGTGTTTATTATTGTCAAATTTTAGGTTGATGATGCACATGTACCTACTGAAGCACTGGAGGAACTTGATGTGCATCACCAAACACTTAACAAGAAAAGGGGCACCACTCTATTGAAGAAGTTAATAGCACTAAGTGGCAGTGGATCCAGATTGGATGTTGAGTTTGATAATGGAGGAAATGCAATTGGAGTGAACCACAATAATTTTGTAAACTATCGTGGGGTTGTCACTCGAAGCCATTGTGGTGTTAAGTATGATAATTGGCATAAAGTTCCTCAGGCGAAGAAAGACATGATATGGAAGGATTTATGTGTGAGTTATTATTATTTGCAATTCTATTTTGTAGATTACAAATTCTATTATTTGCAATTCTATTTTTGTATACTAGTTGATAGCAATTCTATTTTACAGAATTTGTTTTCATTGGATGAGAAGCTGCATCGTAAAAGCATGATGCAACGCACTGGAAAGATGCTAAGGAACTATAGGACAAATCTCAACAGAGAATACATAAAAGATGGTGATAAGAAGAAGAAGTCAGCCCTTGAACAGTGGAACTTCTTGGACAAAGAAGATTGAGACACGTTTGTTGCTTCAAGAAAATTTGAAGAATTCAAGGTATTAAGTGAGTCGCAAAAAGCAAGGCGTGCACTGAATGTGCATGACCACACTATGGGTCCAAAGGGCTATGCAAGTGTTCACCAAAGACTACAGGCGGAGTCTGCTGCTACTCAAGAGTCCTCTACTACATGTGCCACACCCATTCCTCGCCATGATGACTGGATAGTTGGGAGGCAAAACAAGAAGGGTGAAATAAAGAAGCTCGTAACTGCTGAGGAGGCTGCAAAATGGTAAAATACAACTCTTAGAGCAATCGTTTGAATATTGATTATTTGTGGTGTTAACTTACCAATTTCTGTTGATGGTGATTAGCGGGAGCTGCACGAGTAGAGAAAATAAGGCATGTTCATCCCTCAGGGAATAAGGGATGAATTGACAGTTGCTCTGGGTAACCTAGAGCATCCTGGATGTGTTAGGGGTGCAGGCGCTAGTGTGGGTACCAAAGCATTCTTTGGGTCATCCCAGCGCAAACCCAGAGCGGGACTTTCACAAGAAGAGGTAACCTATTATTTTTTTAGAATGCTACTGCAAAAGGGAATTCAATAATAAGAAGCTAATGTTTCTTTTATCCATGTATAGGAGAATAAAAGAATCGAGGATATAGTTGCTAAGAAGGTCAAGGAAGAATTGCTGCGGTGGCAGGCATCTCAGGCTTCCAATCAACCTATGGCGACCCACTCTTCTCCTGATGCACAGACTGAGAGTAATCCTGTAGACCCACCGCCTAACACGTCTGTTGTAAGTATTGTTTATGACATTGTAGCTAGTCTTTTGAAGATGATATGTTTTCAAGATGATATGTATATATGTATAACATTCTTTACGTAAATGTGTAGGCGTTGAAGCCATGCCACTTAAAAATGTAAGACTATATTGTTGCAGAGGTGCAGGCTTACCTGTCCCTTCCTAGGGCAACGTTTCGCGGGACTCCAATGCCACAGGGCTACGTTCGTGTGAGCCCGATACGTGTATTACCTGATTGGAGGGAAGCTACATTGCCATATGCCCACTCAGATATTGATACACTTGCTGAGGCAGAAGGCGGGGTGATATTGTAGCCCAAAGCAATTGTCGTCTACACTACTGAAATTGTAAGATAAATTTATATTACTTTAGATTGATAATGTGTATATATGAACTCAATTGATCTGAAATTATATATACATGTTAAAAAGAAGACACCCAAAGCATCTAGGCCTCCACCTCCACTTCCTGCATTACCAAGTTGGGTTCCAACTGACCTAAAATACCTGTTAGGTCCTGCTTGTAGGGGAATGACATGTTGTCCACGGGCACATAATATACATTGCCCTATAATTTTTTCTGTAGAAGCAAATTATGCAGGTCAATCATACGAAAGCTCTTTATTTATACAAGATATTATTGAGTTGTTTATATATGATTGGTTGAATACATCAATGATAGAGACATGGATACGGTGAGATCTTATTTATACATCCATATACCTTGTGTAAGATCCAGTGATCTGGTTTCTTATATATTAATGCATACGTAATACATGTTTTGCAGCTACTTAGTCGAAAATCAATGTAAACAATTTGCATTTGACCATGTGGGATTTTGGATTCCATCATTGATTAGTATGGTAGCTAAAGACCCTGATAGTGTTCAACAATACTATATAGATGCTTTTACAATTTTCATTCAGCAAAAGAAGATGATAATAATAGCTCCATTCAATGTCAAGTAAGTTTACTTTACTTATAATTTGGACTTAAGAAAATTACATTTTTATTGTGGATTTTGAGTTATTAATTTTTAACTGTTTTACCTCTAGCGGTAGGCATTGGGAGTTACTAGTTATTCTCCCCAGGACATTCACTGTTTATTATCTAGATCATGCGGGGAGTACATTGAATACTAAAAGTGGACACGTAATGAGAATGCCATTATTCTGGTGAAAAATATTTCATTTTTATATCTGTTAACATATGTTATTACATTACTATTTAATTATGCAATTTACTATGTTACATTAACATGTAGAGGTTTAGATGCATTCAAAAAGGCTGGAGGAAAGATCCCCAAGAAAAAGAACCAGCTAATAATTTGAGAGAACGTGAAAGTAAGTTCCCGACTCCAATGTATATATTATTTATGTGAACTGTGCTTAGTTGTTTTTTTTAATATTTTGTATGTTTCAATTTATAGTGCGCTACACAAGACAACGACTGGGCATGCACATACTATGTGATGTGATTTATGCAGATGATTATCCAATATGCCGCATTGGACATCGATACCATACATGAGGTATTATATATAGTCTCATTAGTTAGTATAAAATATATCAATCTTATTTTAATATTATTACTTATATATATACATCATTCTCTTTGCAGGTGTTTAAAACTGACCACACTATAGGTAAACACTTAAAAGATGTACATGCTCCATATACGATGAAAGTATTAAATGAAGTAAGAGAAGAATGGGCAAGAGCCATACAAACAGTGGGGACTGTAAAATATAATTGGGATGATGATAGCGATGTTGAATGATATTTTGTAAATGAATATTTCTGAATGTTTATACATGTCTGAATATTTCTACATGTATTTGAATGTTTCTACATGTGTGAATGTGAGAATAAAATTGATGTCTGAATGTATCTACTTGTGTGAAAAGTATATTTGTTGATTTTGCAGGTTTGTGGTATGTTTGTTGGCTGATATCAATGGATGTCGAAAACCTACAATTCAAAACTGAACTGCAGGTTCTCATCCTTCTGACCAGCCACAGCAGGCCTACAAACTGTTAAGAAAAAAAATTAAAATATAGGAGTCGATTATTTATAGAAAACTGTCATCAAAGGCTTACAACGTCGGTTATTGGATAAAAACTACCGCCTAATGTGACAAACAACCCGACCTCGACCGTGGTGGAAAAAGCATCGGTTATGAGTATAAAACTAACGCCTATAGTACTAAACACGACCGTGTAGGGAAGCACGGCCGTGGCATCTGGGAATATGGTGTCAGTTTTTTAGTTGCAAACCGACGCAGATAGTGTCCTAGATGACACCCTTTTTTGGTGTGAAGCCTTTTGGCGTCAGCTTACTATAAATAACCGACGCCTATCGGTTCCCTATCGGTGGCACGAAGCCTTTTGGCGTCGGTTATAAAACTGACGCCAAAGAGTTCGACCTTTAGCGGCGCCCACATAGGCGTTGCTATAGAACTGTCGCTAAAAGGGCATAAACAACCGACACCAAAGGCATGTTCTATAGTAGTGCCTTTTATTAATATCATCATCCCTTTATAGAGAATTGGGATAAATTTATAAGATTATACGTGATACATAACAAATATGCGATCTGATAGTATGCTATAGGCTATAAGTTTAGATGCATGAAGTAGAAAATACTAATAATCGTTCAACCTATAATATAAGAACTTAATCATCTCTATATCTTGTTTTTTAATTTCTATAGTTTTTTCATCCACACCAACTACATAATATCTCTTAGACTACATGAATATCAACATCTTATGTAGGTTTTTTAGCATTCCTAAAAAATTTCATAGGTGGCTTAACAACCTCAACCTTAAAGTCATGAGTAAGCTTAACGACTCAATTTTTTAAGTGGGTCTTAGAGAGGTATACACATCCTTACATGGGGTATATACTTTAGTGACTACTAAGTGCATGTGTTGGGAGTGGTTACTAAAGGTTTTTTTCAAAAGAAGGGTTGGGATAGATGGTGTATGGAGATGGAATCTCATGTGAACTAGTGAGACTATAACAACATAATTAAGTAGTTGACATGCAAATTGCTTAGCTTTCTCTAACTTGGGATACGAAGGTGGTATACATGAAGTGATTCACCTATGGAGTCCTCATAAAGATATGGTTATCAGGTTGAGGGTTATCGAAAAGAAGAAGAAGAAATTTCAAGTACGTATCAATTTCTAGCTACAAGATGCAAGTGAAACTAAAGAAGAAGGGCCTGAATGTGGCAACCATTCACACATCTACATACTATTTCATCATATACACTACAAAAAATATGGTCTTTAACTACAATTTTCCTAATTACATATAATTTCTATGTAGTTAAATCCCTAGTTAGATACAAATTTGAAAAGTATAAATAAAATAAGTATAGTTAACTCAATTCATAAGACATAGCTATACTTATCCTCTCCATGTCTTAAATGTATTAACAAAATATAACTAAACCAGAACTTTTTAAAATAAAATCAAACTTCATATCATCCTCTCTTGCGTACAATATTCCCAGTAGGTGATTTGAAAATCGCACAAGCAGGCTCTAAAATACCCACAATTTCTCCCACAGATCACCCGCGTAAAGTAATCCAGGCGATCACCCTGGTTCCGCACAGATCGCTCGCGCACCCGCTCTCCCACAGATCAACCACGTAAAGAGCCTCCAGCCGATCCTAGTTCCGCCCTAAGTGCTCGCCTGCACGTAGTTCGTGCACTAAGCTCGCCGCCCAGCAGTCCGAGGACAGCATCGCTGCCCAACAGCCGCACGATCCTCCATCGTCTCTGGTGCCTCCATCCTCTCCGGTCCCTCTATCATCTCTGACCAGCATCATAGCGCCCCGACGTCCATCGCCACCCAGCAGCCTGAGGACACGGTCCCTCCATCATCTCTGGTCCCTCCATCGTCTCCGCCCAACATCAAAACGCCTAGATGTCCATGTTAGGGTCTCTGATTTCAATATCACATATGCCCTTCTTTCATGAAAACCCAGATGCCTCTGGAAAAGAGATGAGCTTCACATATCTTGGTTCCATTTTGAGATGTGTATGTGTGTATGTATTGTCTGGCTTCGCATTCTGGGGTTCCTTCTTCACTTCTAGTTGTTCTTCTTCACTAAGAGTCCGTTTGGTTGGGCAGAAATTGAACTCGTGTAGCCACACTGAAATCTATATGGTTCCCATACAAACTCATCACAGAGATTTTCAGATTAGAGCGTTAGAAGAGATCAACCCTCGAGCAAAGTTAGAAATCTACTAAATTGAAACCTAGCAAGTCCTAGGCCAGGCTTAAGAGTTATATAGACACTTAAAATCATTAAGAATAATATTCCAAGGGAAGTTCCTAGGAATTTCATTTTCTTCATGCACACTAGAATTTCTCTCATTTTATATCTAATGCATAATCCATAGCATAAGAGATGAGATCTATCAAGTAATTTGTTAAGACTAAATTGTTTAATTTTAACCTTTTTAAAATTTTATGTAACTCGATTAGTATGTTATTCAAAGTATTCCGTAAGAAAATTTGAATTCGTGATAGTCATTATACAATTTATAATTTTTCATTAAACTTGTATAGAATATATTAGTATGTTGGATTGTCAAATGATTTATGAATTCCATTTATCTAACTACATGTGCTCCATTTGTAGTCAATAACTACTTTTCTTTATAAATTATAAAATGCAAGTAATACAAATATAATTAGTGGTAATGACTACAAATTTGACTACAAATCTCATTTGAACTCATATAACCTTTCTCTCGACGTCCGATGTAAATGACTATTTTATTTTTTACGGGTGATGGTGCAACTTGTTTCCCTCCTACTTTCTAATTAGAAATACATATATGTATCTTTATGTATATATTCTAAAAATTAACAATCTAACTTTTCACATATTGAGTGGCGCCAACATTCCCTCCCCTTTCATCCAACCCGCGCGCGATAGTCATTCTTTTGTCTCGTGCAATCCCTCTGTATCTACCCTAACCAGTCATCCACACGATCACTACCTAGCTCCGTAACTGGTCATCCGCACGCCAAGGAAGCCCCGATCGACTGCGCTCTCCCATTGCGCTCCCCCAGCCATCCAAGGAAAGTTTCTGTCTGAGGGTACCCCGACATCAACAATCATCTACCACTAGGGCGGACGGTCGTTTCCTCCCGATCGCCCGATCAGTACTTCTCTTCACCGCCAACACCCAGTAGCCTTAGGGGCACGACATCTCTCCAGCGTCACCACCCAGCAGCCCGAGGCCACGATCTCTGCAACTCGCCACCCAACAACAATGCGCCCAGACGTCCAAGTTAGTCTTTCAATTGTACCCCACCTGATCCGCTAAACTTGTTTCTGTAACAGAAGTGAGGGGTTAAGTTTCCTCACTGCATTGGTAATCATAATAACAATACCACATTCCTCTTCCCAACCGGCATTGTATCTCTCTCCTAAAAAGCGAACCCATATTCAAATAAATAATTAACACCATGGATGGAGGTTGTTGAGATTTTCTTTATTGTTTTCATTCCTTCTGAGCCGATTGGGAAACCTGTAATATATCACTTATAGTGGGAGTAAAACTGTTACCATTATCAGTTATAAATATAATAATATGATAAATATTGAATGACGATGACAGACTACAACTATGGCAATCTGGTAAAGGGTAATACTTGTGTGTTGTCTTTCTATTTATCTGAGGACGATACCAAGTTTAAGTAAACATTGTTGCAATCAAGGTTTTACTTATATCTTATTGAATAATCACGCAAATAATTTTTCTCTCTTTTGTTAATAACAAACCTTCCTCGGCATCCAGGATTGTGTCTGTTCATGATTGCCATTATAGTGGATGTTCAAAATATTTAATAGTGTTCCCAGATCAGTAATGTCATGTCCACTTGTTTGTTCATCGATTTTATAAGAGAAAAAATTCATATGAATTAAGTATAGATTAACCAGAGCATTAGAGATATTGAAAAACTAAAAGCATTGTGTTTTGTTACAATATTTTTTTGCATGAACCATTCATTATATTTTGTATGGTGCCCACCCTAATAAGAATTTTTTACTATGCCACTGATTGTATCTTACTCTCCACGCAATGAGGTTCTGGTGGACCACTGCTAATACTAAGAAGTCAAGTTTAGGGAATGGAAGGATGCACACAAAAATGTAAGATGGAAAGTAGGAAGGAGAAGTAGCAGAATGCTCCACGCAATGATGTTGATGTCAGTCAGCAATTGTAGAAACAAAAATCTAAAATGGTGTTGGGGCAGCAAACCTCAGCACAATGCTTATTAATATCACCTCCAACCTTCCAGCCTCTTCCTTATTTCCCCACCACTTCATCCAACCCTTGTTGCTTCCTAGCAGCAAAATCAACAAATTCGTCAGTTGTTGTAGCCATGCAACAACATGCAGGAATGAAGGACAAAATGGGAGGGAAGGGGTGTCTGGTAGAGAAGAATCAAGTAAGGAGGGAGGATGGTAATAGTGAGGTCTTCGGTGAGGCTTTTGTAAAAATTAAATGGACATAATAGGTTTCTGTAATTTGATATATTCCTGCAAAGGTTGTGTTTTTAAACTAACAATTTGATCTAATATTATTCTAATATTGCCTAACAGGGGGCATCTACAATCATATACATATAAGACATAGCGTGTACTACATCATAACAATAAAACATTGTTGTATCCATTATTATTTTCCTATCTTTCCTCCTTCATACTCCATGAAATGGATCTATGCATCAAGAGAACTACTCTAACTATTTTCATAAAGAAATATTCTTCTTAAACAAACACATAAGAATAGAGGGACAAAGTAGTAAAACTAAGTGTACATCTTTAAAGAAATAATTGTGATTCAATGCTTATCAGTAGAATTTAATAATTTGTTGATATTCTCAGCATAACTTTCAAATTAGATCTTAGTCAATGTCCTGACAGGAAGCGTTTGTATGTGGGGGGAGGGGTGGGGGCTGGGGGATGAGGGATAGTGCATGGTTTCAGAAATTAGAACGAGTGGAATACATTGTCATAGTAAAAAAATCATACTGAGAGATCGTTCAATCACCAATAGAATGGCCTCATAATAGACCTCATTGATACGCATGCTTTATGTTTTTGTATTTACTTAATGTTTTAGACTTGTCTTCATCGTTGATCTATTCTTTTTACTCAAGCAACAACAGTCATTTTGAGTCACTGTGTCATGGTCTTGCTTTTAGAAAGTGTCAGTACTTCTGCGATGAATCTTTTCCTGGGAGGTTTGTTTGAGTCATTGTGTAATGTTAAGACACTCATTATAATGATGGTCTTCCCCCTGTGTTCTTCTTAAAATACTAGCGTCTAATTAGAATAAATGCCAAATATGACCGTCTAGTTATAAAGGTTCAATTAAACTAAATCAAAACCTCATGTTGAAGGATAATTAATTGATAATTTATAATATGAATAACCCCTCTTTGGAATGATTAACATATGTAATACCAATAGAGGACCCAGTGTTGTCAAGGCGCCCACCTAGGCGCGCCTAGGCGCTAGGCAAGGCTGCTCAAACTAGGCGCCCAACCTAGTATGTGCATTATATGGGTGTCTAAGGCCTTTTAAGCCTAAATTAAGTCATTTAAAGGATAAATTAGCATGAATCAAGTCTGGATTTGGTCGAATTAGATTAGCTTGAGTCAATTTATGGCTGAAATAGATCTCATTTAGGAAAAATCAGGCCAAATTTTGGAAAATTAGGGAAAACATGTTTGATTTGGGCCAAATTGGTAAGTCATAAAATCACTTCCTCATATGTTTGTTGTTCTTGCTTCTTTTTCTTTTCTTTTTTTATCATTTCTCCTACATTTTAGTCCTTAATCCTACTACTGCTGCATTTTTTTTTTGAGTTATTCCTCCTATGTCCCCTCCTACTCCGAAATCCTACTATTGTTGTGTTTTTTTTATTCTGTTTTCTTCAAATCCTCTTTTACATCACCTATGCTTCGTAATGTTGATGATGTTGTACTTTCTACTTTCCTCTTTTACATCACCTATTCCTCATGATGTTGTTGTTATTGTTTATATTTCTTTTGTTTTGTTTCCCATCCTCCATTTCCTCTCTATTGAGTTACAACCTTATCCCGCCCTTTTTTCCCTGTTTTCTTTTATTCTTTTCTACATCTCCTGCTCCAATTCTTGTTGCAGGCTTGTTGATATTACTTCCCTTTTTCCTTCCTATTCCCATCTCTTGCTACTTCTATCATAGCCTCATTCTGCCACCCTTTTTCCCTGCTTTCTTTTCTAAGTCTCCTGCTCCAATTGTTGTTGCAGGCTTGTTGATATTACTTCCCCTTTTTCCTCCTATTCCCATATCCTGCTACTGCTGTCATAACCTCATTCTGCCCTCTTTTTATGTTTCCTATATGGTATTATATGTAGTATATATGTATAATAAGAATCAAATTAACATACTGAAAAAGATACAAAATATAAAAAACGCCCAAAATAGCTTAGGCGCCCGCCTAGGCGCCCCTAGGGAAATGCTGACCGCCTAGCCGCCTTGACAACCTTGAGAGGACCTAATCAGCTAATCTATAAAGATTGTGTCTTATGTTAATCTTGGCATATTTTTGAGCTGGAATTAGGTCCATGTACACCTATATTAACTGGTCATGCCAAGTTACCATCGAGGCTAAATGCTCAATATGATTCCAATTTTCTCAACGTACACCTATATCTCAAGAAATAACTTCAAAGATGTTTGGCCGGAAAATGGAAAATTCATAAAATTGACCTACATATAACTGTTCATTCCATTCATGAGATGACTCTGCACATAATAGACTACCACTCCCCTAAAAGAGATGAGTCTCTACATTATCATTGAGCTCAGGTTTTTCATGTGCTTGTATAACAACCTATATGTATATGTTATACATGCATGGCTTACGTTCTTACATGCTAACTCAATTGTATTATGTACAAGACAAAACTATTTTTATATTTATTGCCAATACATCATAGATATATAGATATGTATATGGCTTGTCAAAGTATTATGTAGTATATAATGTATAATATGATCAATATTATACTTTATTGATTTTCTACTTATTTATATATTTCATTTTTCATTGTGTTAAATTTATGTATACTTTTTTTACCTTATTTATTATTATTATTTTTAAAAAATTTCCCTTTGATTAACAATTTCTACGTATTTATAAATTTATTTTATTGATGTGTTTACTTACATTTATCTAGGGAAGTATGATCGACAAAAGCTGGATAGTTGAGGAAGACAGAACCAGTACAAAATACTTAACTGGGGTAGTCAAATTCATAGAGGACACTTTCAAAAAATATAGTAGGAATGAGACTGTCTTATGCCCTTGTAAAAAGTGTCTAAATACACACAGACACAACCGTCAAGTGACAACCGAGCACCTGTTATGGAATAGTCTTTTCAGCAGCTACACTGACTGGATTTTTCATGGTGAGACTTCTTCTGATGCCAAGGAAGATACTTCTAAGCAAGACAACATGCCGTTTGATGATATGAGAGACATGTTGCACGATGCATATGGAGTCCAAAACGGTCGAGAAACTATGGACAACGATGACGATGCTTTATTTGTATTTGTTGACGACGAAGAAGTTGAGCAATTTTACAAATTGTTAGAGATTGTTGCACAAGAGTTGTATCCTGGAAATAAGAAATATTCCAAGTTGTATATTGTCGTGAGGTTGTTCCATATAAAATATAGCAATCATTGGAGCAATAAATCATTTACTGAGCTGCTTGAACTTTTGAAGGATTTACTTCCTGAGGGTGACACGTTGCCTGGCTCATACTATGAAGTAAGGAAAATAATTAGGCACCTTGGTCTTTACTACAAGAAAATTGATGCTTGTATAAATGATTGCATTTTGTATCGCAAGGATTTTGCAAATAATACTTCATGCCCGCGTTGTCATGTTTCTAGATATATAGAGACTGAAACTGATGTAGACAATGCACAAAGTATGGGAATTAAAAAGAAAAGAGTTCCTTGTAAAGTTATGTGCTACTTTCCCTTGACTCCTAGGTTGAAGAGATTGTTTATGTCCTCTAGAGTCGCACCACTAATGCGGTGGCATGATGAAAGTCGCACCAAGGACGGAGTTTTAAGACATCCAGCAGATTCACCTGCATGGAAGACATTTGATAACATGCATGCTGATTTTGCATCTGATTCTCGTAATGTGCGTCATAGTTTAGCATTTGACGGATTTAATCCATTTGGCATGATGAGTAACTCATATAGTATTTGGCCAGTCATATTGATTCCGTACAATTTGCCACCATGGTTATGCATGAAGACATCTAATTTTATCCTTTCTATGATTATTCCTGGTCCAACTCAACCAGGAATGAAGATAGATATCTACTTACAACCTCTGATTGAAGAGTTGAAAGAATTGTGGGAAGTTGGTGTTGATACCTACGATGCTGATCGTAAAGCTGTACTCAAATTTCATGCCGCCTTACTATAGACGATAAATGACTTCCCTGCCTATGGTTATTTATCTGATTGGAAAACTAGTGGGTACGATGCATGCCATATTTGCAATAAGGACATATGGTCTATTAGACTACCACATAGAAGGAAACAATGTTTCATGGGCCAGAGGAGGTTCCTTCCGATGGATCATAAATTTTATAGGGATATGTCCTCATTTGATGGAAAAGAAGAATTAAGACCTGCTCCAAAGATGTTGTCTGAAAATCAAGTTTTAGTTCAAACCAGAGATGTAGACAATATGCCTTATAATTAGAAAAAACAAAGCATTTTCTCTGAGTTGCCATACTGGAAGTACAACCTTATTCGCCATAATCTTGACGTAATGCATATTGAAAAGAATGTATGTGAGAGTTTGATTCACATGTTACTTGGGATGGACAAGTCAAAGGATAATGAAAAATCTCATTATGACCTTTTAGAGATGGGAATAAGACCTAGACTGCACATTATCAAGAGTGGAAGTAAGAATATTATTCCACCTTCTTGTTTTACTATGAAAAAGAGGAAAAAGAATTATATTGTAAGTTTTTGAAGTCTGTATGGGTTCCAGATGGTTATTCCTCCAATATCTTGCGAAATGCATGCATCAAAGAAAGAAAATTGTTGGCATTAAAGTGTCACGACTACCATATATTAATGCAACAATTTCTACCATTGGCTTTACGGGTAGCGTTGCCGAGCAAGAACGTCATAACTGTGATAACTGAGTTGTATAGATTTTTCAAAGACATATGCTCAAAAGAGATAAATCTGTATGCTATTGAGAAGTTAGAATCTAGAATTGCGGTGACTCTTTGTAACATGGAGAAGATTTTCCCGCCCTCATTTTTTGACATATTGGAGCACGTGGTCATTCATCTTCCACGAGAAGCTAAGATAGCTGGACCACCATTTTATCGTTGGATGTATCCAGTGGAAAGGTAGTATGTTTTTACTATTTATTTCACTAAAATTTTATCAAATATATTTTTTGGTTTTAAACAAATTCTATTTATCATTATAGATACTTGAAAACTTTGAAAGAATATGTTAGGAATACAGCTGCTCCAGAAGCTTCCATAGCAGAATGTTACCTGGCAGATGAATGTGTAACATTTTGTCCAAGGTATCTCTCTGGGGTATAGACAAGGTTCACAAAATTGGATAGAAATGATGTTGAAGATGACGATATTGTTACTGATGATGATTGGTCTATATTTTCACACAAAGGGTGTCGAATAGGAAAGAGTATTCTTGTTTATCTTGAAGATGTGATGCTGAAAACTGCACATCAGTATATTTTATCTAATTGTGTTGCAGTTGAACCGTTCATGGAGTGAGTTCATTAAATTATTAAGAAATATGCATGCTCACCGTTAGATGTTTGTATACAAGACTTATGAACTTGTTAGCAGGGAACACATTCGCCACGTGAAGAAATTGAATCCGCGTGCAAGACATTGGGAAATCAGTAATATTCATATGAACACTTTTAGTGATTGGTTTAAGAAGCATGTAAGTCTATAACATTAATTTCATTTAATATTGTTAGAGCATTGTACTAATAACTCAATTCATAATGTATACAGATTGAAGAGAAGGCCAAGTCAGAAAATTTGCCATCAAATCTACTAACTCTGGCTCGGGGACCACAAAATATGGCGAACAAATACAATGGATATTTAACAAATGGATATAGATTTCGAACCAAGGAGGGGGAAAATGGTAAAAAAACCTAGAATAGTGGGATAATGGTGAATGCCCAGACAGAAAGTTTTTCTAGTTCCAAGGACAAAAATCCTAAATTGGGTCAAGTTACCTACTATGGGGTACTCCGAGAGATTTTTTAGATTAGTTACTATGAGCAACTAAAAGTTGTACTGTTCAAAGGTGATTGGGTCAATGCAAACAAGGGCGTCGAAAAAGATGAAAATGAATTTAAATGGTCAAATTAAAACTCATTGACTTAATTGAAAATCCATCTGTATTGGCCTCTCATGTACAACAAGTCTTTTATCTGGGTGACATCAATCACCGTGGGTGGAGCTTTATGGTGCAGACGACACCACGTGATACTTATGACATGGATGAGAAGCTTACTAAAAATTTCATGGATGAGACATGCGTACCCAAAGATTCTCATGCAGATGATTGGGAATCTATTTGTAGCGATGTTTCTGATGGATCTGATTTGGTTAGAGAAGATATGGAGGGTGTAACTTTTTACGATGGCAAAAATGATGAGCAACTTGATTGAGATCATTGTGATCTATCATATGTAGTTTTTAATATTTTGTATCTTGATGTAGCGTTATAACAATTTATTTTTATTCATTTATTATTAATTATCAATACCATTATTCTTCCTTTAATATGCATATTATTTCTCTTAAAATTTGCAAACTTTTTTTTGTTCTTAAAAATTGAATCAGCAACTGTTTTGTAATGTTTATATCAGGTAGCCCCTACAACCATTATTATTTAACTATATTTTTATGGTTATAGTTTTGTTTTATTAATATTTGTTATGTATTATATTTTCAGAATGTTGAAAAGACGTTCACAATTGTTGTTTGCACAAGAAACTGATGATGAAAACAATGGAGTAATTAAACGAAAATTGGCGGGTACGGTGACATATAATTTATCTATTATCATTTTGTACTTATAGTTGTAAGATTCTGTCTTAATATTTATCTTTGTAGGAATGTCTAAACGATTGCAAATGAATGGAGGCTATCTTGGTTCAGTTAATGCTGATTTGGGAATGAATGGAGGTTATCTTGGTTCTGTTAATGCTGATTTGGGAATCAAAGGAGGATATCTTGGTTCAGTTAATGCTGATTTGAGAATGAAGGGAGGCTATCTTGGTTCATTTAATGATGATCTTGGAAGTTCTAAAGCTGATTTGAGTAATAAAACTAATAAAAAGGTTGGTGCATCATCTGTATTCAGCAGCAAAAATGTTGAAGTACACATCAGAAAAGAGAAGCATCCGCATGTGTCAATGATAAATCATGATGTTCCAATCGGTGGAAGGATGTCTCTGTTAAACAACTGTACGAGAATTGGTCATTGGGTTGGTAATGTCGATATAAATCATGAGGTTCGAGTTGATCATATAAATTCTTTGACAAATAATAGCATCAGAGTTGGTCATTATGTTCATAAGGCTAATTCTTTGGCAAGCAATGGTACCGGAGTTGGTCATTCGGTTGATTCCACCAATATCAATCATGAGGTTGGAGCTGGTCATAGGGATTCTTTGGCAAATAATGACATGAGAGATGATCATTCTGTTATAATGACAATATAGATCATGATGTCGAAATCAATCATGTAAATGATGAGGAGTTCGAATTGGTTGATCAAGAAACTACTGCTAATCATGATGAAGGTACATAAGTTTCTAATCAACAATTTACACCAATTAGCTATTACCTAATATTTTAGCATTTATATGTATATTTTAAAAATAATTGCCTCATATTGTTTTAAATTTTTAGGTGGTGTTGTGTATAATAAAAAATGAGGCTATTCTAAGTGTCTTCGATTATGGAGTAAGACAGGGGATGCAAAATTACCAATCACATTGGATGAAAATGGAGAACCAATTGGACCTCATCAAAATGACTTGTCTACTTTTTTGGGAACAATTGCTAGAAATTCACAAATGGCACCCTTGGATTACTTGGATTGGCGACAAGTACCAGCTGGAAAGAAAACTAAAATATGGAATTATGTCTTGGTAATATGTTTTAGTAAAGTGTTATTGAACCGTACATTTGTTATAATCATTCTATTTATCATTTAACAGAAGAAATTTACTATCGACTCAAAGGGAAAGAAATCAGTTCTACGCACAGTTAGGGATTGTTGGAGAAACTTCAAATCTGAAATCAAAAGAAAAAATTATATGCACCACAAAGATAAAACAGACAAACTTAATGATTGTCCTTCCTGTGTTGACCCATTGCAGTGGGCTTTTCTTGTGAATTTCTGGGACTCTAATGACGGAAAGGTAAGATAATTAGTTATATATGATATCTTCTCTTAGTTTTCATTGGTGATAAGGTTAATGTTCATGAACTACAGTTACGGAGTGCAAAGAATAGTATGAGTAGAAAGTTTGTTACCACACGACATACATCGGGGTCGATGCCCTATGCTTGTGTGAGAGTGAATGTGAGTGATTTGCCACATAATGATAATAATATCATAACACATTCACACTCTACTTATACTTTATTTGTGTGTTAATAACAGTTGCAACAAAAGAATAAAGGGGGTTCCGTTAGTCGATTGCAGTTGTTTGTTGCTACCCATAAGAAGAAGGACGGTACTCTTGTAGATGCAAAATCAGCTGAACTAATTGTAAGCATAAAATTATTCATGACATATTTGACTTTATTTGCTCAAATTTTTATCATCATTATGGTTACTGTTGTAGGACAAGTTACAATCAGCAGTTGAAAACAATGATGCAAATCTTGATGAAGATGAAATTGTTGATCAAATATTGGGTACAAAGAAGGCTCATGTTTACCATGAGACTAATGAGTTTAGTCAGGCATATGTTGAGGGTTTTGAAGGTACAGTCAAAGACCTACAACAGATATGCGAGTCACAAAAAATAGAATTGTCAGATCTGAAAAAAAAGTAAAGAACATCTCGAAGTAATAATTTTGGGAAATTCAAGCGGCAATGTTCCATTTCAAGCAAATCAAGTAATTATTCAAATTTTTAGTAGTAATTATAAGTTATGATTTTATTCATTTCATAAGTGTTTTGTATTGTAGAATATGGAAACAACTAGGAATGAAGGAGCACCCATGCCACAAAAGTCATGTAGCGGAACCACCATTACAGAAAGACAGGTTATTAAACAAAAAAAACTCCTAATAACTTTGATTCTTGATATCTAAAATTTTACATTGTAATCCGTACAACTTATAGGTCGTGAGGTTGTTAAGTTTTGATGATGGAACATCAATTGTAGCTCAAGGACAAGTGATAGGCGCAAATCCTGACCTTGTAATAGGAGGAGGAAAGTTAGGGTATGCATTTGCTGCTGTTTGCATTGGTGTGGCAATTAAACCTAAAGAGCAACTGGTTAGACCATTTGACAACTATCAAATCATTGAAGATGCAATCGGGTCAATAATAGCTTGGCCATAGAAGCTACTCATTGTTCGGTAATTTTTTTCTTTCAATGTGCTATAAGTGTAACATGTCTATATAATGGTTTTAGATAATTATTTTTTTTATTATAGGTAAAATGCTTGGAGCGAGAGGCAAACAATAAAAGTTCCTTCAGAATTATGTAGATGCTATTTTTCCTCTTTTCTATAGGTTTAGAATAAAGTTTTTGTTTGATGTAAAGCTTGTCAATTCATTCGATATAGAAAGGATTGTCATTCGAACCACCATTACAACATTGTTTTCCATTTCTCTTGCTACATAAGACCGTGATATGAATATTCTATAGTATTGGTTAACATTTAGACCTCTTTTATGACAAGGTTGCATTTCACACTTATGTATGTAATGTTCTCTAGTATGCAACGATGCATGTGATGTTTCTATTGGCTCTTTCTATTATTTACAACTAGTACATGATATTCTCTAGTGTAGGTTATGGTGGTGTTACAACAATACATGATATTCTGCTTGAATCATGTCTCATGGTCATGGCCAAGCTGATAAATACTATCATTGAATATAATTCCACCAATAGCTCATTCATTGAATATTTTTACCTAGAATGAATTTGGGTCCAAGTCAGAATGTCTTAAGATAGTACATTAGGCTTGGTTATATTTCTTTACCAGTGAAACTTTTGTTTTGTCAACAATTTAAGAGCATGTTTGTATTTCTTTACCAGTACATCACGCTTGGATCAATTTGTAATTCAGGTCCCTGCCATGCTTTTAGGAACCCAAGTGGAAGCAGAAGTGGGGATGCCCATGCCTTTGTCCTGATAAACAATAGTGAAATGGAAAATGATGGACAATTTGGACTCCATGCCATGCCTGGGCATTTTTCTTCTTGTGATAAAATAATGTATATACATTTTCTTTCATATGTAGGATGTGACATCTTTATATGGATCCAACCATGTTGCTGCAATGCCCATGATGAATCTGTTGCCAAAGACCAATGTTCTCATAGATTGTTGAGGGAACAAGTAGGAGGTATCAATCACTACCCCTTGAATATGCATGCTGTACAATGCAATGGAACTTGGAACATTATTCTGGAGTGCTTTATCAGGTAAGTGATGTGACAATAAAATCAAGTTCTACCTAATTGTGTTTTCATGTTTCTAGTATATATAAGGTAATGGAGCATGTGTATGAAGCATGGAAAGAGAGATAAGGGAGCTTGAGATACCAAAAAAGGTCGCTCTTGTGCTTTAATTCAGTATTACTTATTTTTTAAGAGTCATTAGGCTGGAAGGCGTCAGGTTCTTCATCATTGGCTAAATATATTGATTCCTCAACTATTAAGCTTGCACTACTCTTTCTGACCTTATTAGATGAGACAACTTTTGTTGGCTCACAACCAATGCGTGCAGTTGGATCACTGGATTGTGGGTGTCATTCAGACTAGATTTGGAATTGTCGACATGCTCTAGATGACATGGGGATTAACAACTTGTTACCATAATGACTTGAAATCACAAGATAGGTATGGATTACAACTCAAATGTTTCTTGTTCCTTTATGGTGTATATAACTGAATGGTTTTGAATCTAATATTAAGTATAAAATGATCAATACAACTCAAATTTATGTGTATGCCCAATACTTAGCAAACTTTAAATTTGCTTATTGATCTCAAGCAATTTATACTTCTACAATCCCACCGCAACCCAAAGTCAGTACAATACTCAGAAAGATTTGCTGTTCATTCAAACTTGTTTGTCGTCTCGTTTAAAGTCAGTCCAATTGGAACACTAATTGTGCCCTTTTGGATCAAGAACTTAGAGCCTTCTACAGATTTCTTAGAATCTTATATTTTGTAATCATTCAAAATCTGCATTGCAAATATATGAGCATAGATATCTAGAGATCCTAAGAGATTCTAATTCAGTAATGGTGTTTTATTAATGATGAGGCTTTTTATTTTATTTTGAAGTGTTTTTGGAATTTGTTGAAGTCATTGAGAGAATGTCTGGGGATACTATACTCATCCAAGATGCCATGGGAGGGAAGGTAAGTTTCCATTCTACAACAAGGTTTTCTTCAACCACCAATATGAGCATATTATTTCTTTTGGGTTTAAAACAACCACAGTAAAGATAGTTTTAGTAATGCATTCAATATCTTGAGTTTTTCTGTGTCCAAATATCTCTAAATGGCCATTTCCCACTAAAAATGATCCAAATTTCAGGAAAATGCAAGTCAACTAAATGGATGAAAAAAATTACATGCTTCTTTATCTTTTGGATTTGAATTGGTTTTATATCTTAGCAGATAACCCATGTCCTGAAGAGAGGATACTTTGTCGGGTAGTAAAAATATGCAATTCATTTAGAAGATATAGCAATAAGCAATTTACAGTAGAATAAGCTTAAACATTATGGAGCGTCCAAGATGACTAACATTACCCGTAGCATAGACTAGGATAAATCATTACCCCTAGCATAGACTAGGATAACACATAAGCTTGTTCATTAAGGTATTTTGAATGTGCACTAATATTATAAGTTACTATACTTAACAACTACAGATTATGAGCATAGATACCCTGCATACTGACGATGTTTACAATATCATAGTCCTTGCTATTAGAAAGCACCAGATACTTGATTTTTAATCTGGAACTCTTGTTCCCATATTCTTCATATGAAACTCTAGATAACAATCTATACAAAGCTCTGCCACCTTTTATTCCTAGGAACTGGTTAATTGACATTGTAACACCTTTTATTCGTATATTCTATTGTGCAATGAAAGCATTCTTACTAATAAAAGCTGACATTCAAGGGTTTGTTTTTGGTGATAGCTAAATTATACCTATCCTTAAGAAAACTATTATACTACAGCATAGTGATGTGCTGAAATAGGCAGAGGGATTCTTAGTGATAGCTAAATTATACCTATCTTGAAGTATTTGCAGAGCTACAGAGAATCTTGATATATGAATATGCCTGAAATGAGCCTATATCATATTATTATATTTAGAGATTCGACAAATATGTCAACCACTCCATAGTTTGTTCACTTACTAAGATACGACAACATAAATTCCCTCAATAATTTGATATGTAAAAGTTCCAAATTTGCAATTGGAATCAATTGGTGAAATGTATAACTTCAGCTGAAGAGTCCATTTATGTAAAGCTACTCAGCGCCAACTGTTTAGGAGCTTTGTTAATAAGTGGAACATTAAAATGTAGCATGAACTATGTATTAGGACTTATGTTCACAAGCTATGAACTACTATTTCCTAGGTTTTTGTACAAGTATTGTCATTAGTTTTTCTGCCACTTTATGGAGGAGCCTCAAGCTTGATGCTAGTGTGTGAAAATTGGTGTTTTTGCTTTGATCTCACATTTTGGTCATATTTTGCATACATTATACTGAGTTCAGCATTCATCTTGTTCTTCATGCAGTGCACTATAAGCAAACTGATGAAATTCATTTGAATGTTGTTTTTGATTGCTTGACTCAGGTAATAAATGAAACTGGTGAAATATTATCCTTGTTGGAGAATCTATATGCTGACTGGAAGCTAGCCATCATGACGCAGACTCTCCAAATAATCAGTCCTACTGATAGTAGATAACTACTGCCTGCTCATGTGTAATAAATGTTTTCTCTTATGATGTTTTGTTGTTCTTATGCTACTGAGTTGCGGACAAATGCAATAGAAGTTTTTAATGTTCCTAAGATCCCATAAAATTTATTTGATCTTGCTGGTTTGAACAAGAGATTACATATTTTTCTGGCTTAATGTGTACCAAAGTGTCTGGGGTATTAAGGATAAAAATGAGGACATATTAGTATCCCACCTGGGTTTGATACTATTTTCTGGATGAGTTTTCTAATTGATACTACCTTCTGAATAGATAGAAAATCCACTAGAACCATTTGACTACCCAATCGGAAAACACACCAAATAAGGCACTTCTCCAATCTCTTATAGTCATTTTTTGTGCATTTTTGTGAATGTTAGATAACCACCATCCTTACAATCTTCTAGCACATAAGAGTTCAATCATACCTTGATTTTCTGTATTACTCATGTATTAAGCATAGCTTTATCATCACCATGGTGGAGATACTAATGTAGCATGCTTACCTCCCTACTACACATCCCGGGGTTTGTGTGGTTATTGGACAGATAGGCCAACCCCTTTACTTTTGTTCCAATTTTTTTTAACTTTACATCAGAGATTTTTTTTCCTAAAAATTTGCCTCCTTCCCTCCATAATACACAAATTTATAACAATTAATTGTCACGATATCTATTTCCCATTATTTAAAGTTTTACACCACAAAATTAATTCATTTTTGAAGTATATAATTCCCCTCCAATAAAAATTTTCTGTCCAAGAAAATGTTTGCCACAAATTATTTTTATTCAACATCTTTCCAAATAAGGGTAACTCAGCCTTGTGTCATGGACTTTTTTCCTTGTCAATGTTCTTTATATTATTAGTGCTTTGTCGAATCAACTATTGCAGGTTATATCGGGTGAATCAATTAGCTATGTTAAATAATGGGTAACATAGCGATGCACATGTACTGTTGGACAAAAAATGAGTTTATTTGTTAAGTAATAAGTACTTCCATTATTAAAAACATTGATGACCTATGTCTCGTGCATAACTTACACTTCTAAATTGACCGAATATTATTCCTGTAGGAACTTCTTGCATTTCTTTTGGATGGATTACATGAAGATTTAAACCATGTAAAGAACAAACCATACATCGAAGCCAAAGATGCAGATGGGCAGCCGGATGCAGAGTTTGCCGAGGAGTGTTGGGAAAACCACAAAGCATGAAATAATTCAATTGTAGTAGACACTTTCCAGGTGAGCAATGCTGTATAATTTTGCCGTCATGTGAGGCATGCTTTTTTTCTTCTTTTTTTCATCATGTTTTTGGATTTAATTTAAGTGCATTGCAGAAAGCTTAAACCTTTGTAACTGTTTCTTTTATCTCAATATCAGTTTGGTTTCTTTTACTTGTTTTGTGTTGAATGGAAGTAGATTGAAATTCATAATGACTGATTTTTCTGGCCAATTATTCAGGGCCAATACAAGTATACATTAGTGTGCCCAATGTGCAGCAAAGTCTCTGTGACATTTGATCCATTCATGTACTTATCATTGCCATTGCCCTCAACGGATACCAGAACGTTGACTATAACACTATTCTACGGCGATGGATGTAGCTGCCAATGCCTTACACTGTCACAGTACCCAAGCAAGGTTGCTGTAAAGATCTCATCCAGTCCCTGGCCAATGCATGATGCTTAAAGAATGATGAAACATTGTTGATTGCAGAGGTGAAATATCATAAAAGATTTTTACATATAGTTATATTTATATATATTTGGATACCCACAGAAATATGAGTTTGAAATGCATTTTTCAATCATTACTACAGGTTTATGAAAATCGCATATATAAATACTATGAGAACCCTTCAGAATCTCTCTCTATTATCAACGATGAAGATCGTCTTGTTGCTTATGTTCTAGCAAAACACCAGGACAATCTTTTGAGAGTGGAAATACTACACCAAAGCAAAGACAAGTAAGTTCTGATGCATTGATGTCTAACTATTCTCTAACAGATAGAAAAATTAATCTGGTTATTGGTTGTCAGAAATTCACTTCAACTCAATTCCAATTAATCTGGTTATTGGTTGTCAGAAATTAATCTGGTTATTGGTTGTCATAAATTCACTGTCTTGCATATTTCAGTATGCAATCTTATGTCATCGTAGTGGGTAATTCATTCAAATGCATGGTTGTTACTTAATCATCAAGGGTTGCACTCCAAATTTACTAACATGTATGCACAAGCAACCATAAATAGGAGAATATCTCTGTATGGGTTGTTACTATAATCACATGGTTTTTACTATAATCACATTATTACTACCAGTGAGCTTAAATTTGCGAGGATATGTGTGGTGATTTAATAGAAAAATGAAATTGACTGACTCTAATAACACTCCCATGAAGCTGGAGTGTTGGGAAAGTCCCATCTAGCTAGGACATACAGTGGTTAAAAATAAAATGAGGAGGAATACAAAGAAGTATAACATCCCCATAAATATGAATCTCATAATAAAGGCTCTGGATAATATTATCGGAAGATGTGATCTTTCTTTTCTTGCATTTATTGAATAGGATGATGGATGCCTATGAAAAGTAGAGGAAATACATTCCTTTTCTGTCCAGTCAAGTAGATGTGTGAAAATCCAAATAGAGTTAAGCGTCCAATTAAGTGGAAAAAGGTAGGAATATATTATTGCATGTCAAGTTCAGTGATCCATGGGAATCAAGCAGATATGTAACACAGAGGCATGAAGCAGAGGTCTGTGTGTTGTATAATAATACAATACAACATTATTGAAAGTAGTTTTGAAAATGTGCTATCTTAACGTAAGCGTTGTCACAAATTTGGTTTATGATATACGTACAGATCTACTGAAATAATTGGAGACTGGGAATTATTCAAGAAATTAACGTAGAGAGGGTAAAAGTATGGTAATAGTGTGGTCAACAATTCAGAAAAAGTTGGGAACAATAGGCGGATACACGTATGTCACACACACAAACATGAGAAGGCATGAAGAAGCGCATGTCTCAGTCTTATATAATAATGTAATACAACATTATACAAAATGGATTTAAATTGGTGTTATCTTAACGTAACGCATAGTAACAAATTTGGTATTTGGAATATGGTCGGTGCACTGAAAAATTTGAAATTGGGAACGATGTACTAATTTTTGTGTAGAAAAGGTAAATCTTGGTAATCCTACTATTAAAAAAAGTAAAAAGAAAGAGGATGCACATTTGTCATGTGTTTGTAATACATCTTATTACACATAAGACACACATTATGTGTCCAATATATATCTTATCATGCCTAAGTTACGCACACATCTCACACTCACTGACATGTATACATTATCAAACACATGTATATCACATTACATACACCCGCGCAGGCGTTCACACACGCACACTTGGAGTACCCTTGAGATGTCATGAGGCAAAATATTTAGTCAAACCTATAGGGAAAATAAACAGACTGAATCAGTCAAACTATGCCTACCTTCGTTGGTCTTTCTTTCTGATTTCATTTCTGTGAAAATTATATCTTCACCCAATAGGAAATTTTCTAGAGATTTAGATGTGAAGGAAAGGGAAAACTCCTTTTTTCCACTAACCACCCAAACATTTTTGTACGTTCCTACCAGATCTGTGAGGGATTAGAATTAGATCATGCACTCATGTAGTGAAGGAATAACTACAAGAATGATTATGAAAGGGAATGGAATAGTGAGCTACGCAAAGGATAGTTCTTTTGGAGTGTCAAAAAGTTGGGTATCCACTTTAGTTATGTTCGAAGCCCTGAACCATCCATCAAAGTTCAAAGGAGTGAAGGACCATATGATCAGGTCCTAGCACAAGGAAATAGAGACATATAGCCTCACCTTGTGGCATCTGTCACATGCATATGGAAAAGAGCTGTAGGGAAAAAGGGAGGCAAAACCCATTAAAAATCTTCTAACTGATGGTTGTTCTCTTATGTCATCAAAAGGCTCCTTAATTGCAAATGTTTGTGTTTTCCCTCTCTCCATTGATGTTGGAGCAATAGCAGGTGGCAAATCGACTCATTTAGCCTGTGTTTTCCGATATTTGTTCAGTTTCACTGATTTCCCTTTGAATTTCAATAATGTTTCTCTAGCAACCTTGGGGAAAATTGTGAATCACTTTCATTTATCCCAAGCATGTGATGTCTTTGACTCTACAATGCATGACAATATGTTCCACTAGAAATAAAATAACAAGTACAATGCTTGCATTATAATTTATGTTTTTCTCGATTTGTGGCTTAATTTTGAATGTTTCTGCAGATGGTGATGGTTTTTAAATGATGAAACATGCAGAGTTCTCATCAATCTAATAAACAAGTGATTGCAATTTGCTAGATTCACGTCCAATATTCGGCAAGACTAACTGTGCACTCGTCTGGGGCAGGAAGAAGACCCCCTTAATACTTGACGTGATCATATAAACAAATAATTTGCTGGATTAATCTGAGGAATAGTGGGGCAACAATTTCTTCTTGCAACTCATTCTCTTGGCTCAATTCTAGGGAAGGGATGAAATAAATAGTATTTTATTCAAACTCGAGTCTTCTTCTCATCTGCCTACCTTTTTTTTAACCTAAACAACTTGTCTCCATGATATTACCTATCACCATGGAACTTTATTCCAATCCTAAGTGTAGCCTTAAACTTACAAACTAAACACAGGACATCAAATTAATAAATGATTCCATAAATCTGACAAAAGGTGTGTAAACATCATAACAAGTCAACTTCTTATATAGAAAAGATAGGAATCTGGAATAAATGAAGAAAAGAAAAAGAAGCAGGTCTGGCAGTAATGAAAATAAGCCAACAACAGCTTCAAACAGGCCCAAGGCATCGTTGGTCCGATGAGGATACTGATATCTTCATATAGAGGTAACTAGATAGGAGCACTAAATTGCTGGAAGCAACATAAATTTCATAGAAATGATGTTGCATAAATGATGAAAAGTCTAAATTGCTGCAGAAAAGCGTTGATGAGAAGGATACATATTTTTTTATGACATGGATGCTCTGAAGGACTAGCATAAAATAGATTTCTTGGACAACATAAAAAAGTAAACTTTCATTTCTCACTTAATACCTATTTTCAAATGCAGAGTCAGGGGGCCATGTAGAGTCGAATCAATGAAAGTGGGAATTGAATTAAGGTCGCTCTAAGTTTTGGAAAGACCTTTAATGTAGTAGTTCTCTGTCTAAGGATCAGCGACACAATCCTTGCCCTTATTGTTACCCTCCCGTAGTGATGTCCTCAAGGATAGTCACCAACTAGTGTTGGTGAAATGAAACTGAATAATTTCATCAGATGGGGTCAATGTTGTGGTTAGTCTACTTTAGTGGGAATCTAAACTATGTTTGGTGAAGCCTGGATCGTTCTATGTTAAACAAAAGTCAACGCTATGTGCTAGCCGAGTTCAGAGTCAAAAAACTAACTTCCCAGATTTTGGATTTTAGATGGAATTCGAAGAAGTCCCAATATTATGTGACTCTAGACTGGTTGTTCTGAATTCAACTTTTATTGCATGCTGCTGCTACTTAATTTTATTGCTTGCTACATACTAAAGGATTGGTCTCTTTCTATTTCCTGCTCTCCTTTGAACAGTCTTTTATTTGTAAACATTGAAGTAGACCATGCTTGTTTTAAGGTTGAGTTCTTGGATCTATTTTGGTTGCCCTCTTCAGTTTTAATGTTACAGCTGCTGGAATCTATCTGAAAAAGCTTGGTCTATTCCGGTTGTTATTGGTTGTTGAATGCTCCTTCTTAGGGTTTATGTGAACCCACAATTTTTGAAGATGATTATTACATGGCTCAAACTTTTTCTTGTGAGATCCATTCCCTTTCAGAATTACTTCTTGCTGCTGAAAAATCAGCATTTCACTTGAATCACAATGTATGGTAATGATTTGAATCTCACCTCTTTGAATTTTCTTCATAAGTTGAATTTTGTTCATAGTGCTTCTCGAACACACTGGTAATGATTTGAATTTTCTTTACAATGCTGCTCAAACACACTGGTAATGATTTGAATTTTCTTCAGAAGTTGTTTAATGGATTTTTTTTGTCTTTTCGGATCTTTTGCAGTTTTAGATGGCTTCTTAAGGTGTTTTTGAATCTCATCTACAATAGAGTTTCGACCAATGTAGGGGAAGCTATGATCATGTTGCTTCGTAGGAATTCATGAAGCGCTTGACAAGTCTTTCTGCATTTTTTTCTCATTGCTATATGTGTAGAAATGAAGGTAAACGTTCCTTGTTATTAGTTCCTAGAAAGGAAATCTCATGTCAATTTATTCCTCACCATGAACATCCTTGATATACATGTGAACATCCTGGTGAACAGAGGCTACAAGAGAGTTTTTTATGTTGTCCAAGTACAAGGTATATCTTGGTGAACAAAGGTTGTTGTATGTACTCCTCTTCCCAGGTATATATGTGCATGTGTCTCACTATAATGATTTATCTAGTCAGACATTGTCAATATTAGCAGTTTAAGAGGTCATGTATTAAGTTCTAATGAAGCAAACTATATATGATGTAGGATAAAAAAAGGCCTCAATGTCAACTTACTGCTAAACAAGAATCCCTCTTTGGGTCTAGATCAAGTCCAAGAAAACAGAGTACAAAGAAGATTCCTAGAACATCTATGGATGGTCCAAGTTGTAATAGAAATATGTCACTATGACGAGCGATGCTACAATCTTCAAATCAAGACTTCTTCCATTCAACAAAATTAACCCACTCATCAAGGAAATCGGACAACTTTGTGCAACACAAGAACCCATGTTATCACCAACTCATTAAACAAAAGGAGAAGACAACAACGATTCTAAAACTGGTCAAGAAGGATACATACTCTTTTTCCAAGATGCGTGTAGACCTCACCGAATTTATTAGTATATGTATATCCTTTACTTTGTACACATAATGTAATAGGGGCAAGGTATATGTCCTCCCCATGTACATTTGACGTTTCAGTATAAATGAAAGTAAGTTTGTTGGCATAAAGAGCATAACTTGGTCTAACTACTACAAATTTGTTACTAAAAGAGCTTCTGGACTAATTACACAATACATGAATAATCAAACTATACATATATGTATATGTGGCACTACATATGTAGCTAGTGCATAATCCAACTACATATATATGTGTACAGTAGATGTTGCCTTTCCCTACACATTAACTACATATAATTTGTATTAACTTCATGTTTTTGCTACATACTGACTATATATACAATTGTAGGCATACATTTAGCTATAATTATACCTATATTTAAATATGTAAGGACAATATCTAGCTACGCTTCTGGATACATATGAATTTGTAGTGAATGGATTATCTAACTGCATATTTGAAAATTATAGTTAAATGCTTTAGCTATACGAGCATATACTACAATTTGTATGTGTAAAGAAATATGTAGTCAAAGCCTTTCGCTACAAAATATGGGGTTTTCGCTACAAATTTTTTTATAGTCAAAGACCTTTTTTTTAGTAGTGATATATCTCAGGCATATTCATCTTTACTTTCATTGAAGGATGAATCATAGGTGGTTGGAGATGCTCTAAAAGTTGTTGGTAGAACACAAATTAAAACTTCAACACTGTATTATATAAGTTTTGAGATTCTTGTTAGATAATATGTATGAACTCTAAGTGCATGTATTGTTAAAAATTAATTAAACTTGATTTATCAGATAAACAATATTGCTTGTAAAGTTTCGATAGGAGGAAGGGTAGTAATTAGTAGGAGGACATGTGGAAGGTCTCCTCAAGTACCATTGATGGTACGACAAAAGATATTAGACATTCTAGGGATTGTTGTATAGAGTCAATGTAAATCTGACTTTATTATAACATTGAGAGGATTACATGTAGCTTTCTTAATATTATATGTAATAAAATTTGTGTCTAAGCACTACTACTCTAAATAACTAGTATAAAACTGAGTATGCATAATTGAGTATCAAGTGTGGTTCAGTCACTTTTTATTTCCATATAGAATGGCAGTGGGGTCATAGACTCTATATTCACCATATTTAATGGAATTAGAGAATATCAATTTAGGAATCATGAAGGAATCAGGAATTTCCAAATGGAATAATAAATCAGATAATAGGGTGATGGACTCATTATAGGAAATGTGTGTTTATAATGACATAAATGTGCAAATTCAATTGTAAGTTGAACATACATGTCAAACAATATACAAATTATTTTATAAGGTCTTCCTAGGGTCCAAGGCCAGGCTTACCAAGACCAAGCTTCAATATATGAATCCATCATATATATTAATTACATAATATGGTGTAAGTAATAGAAGAGGGAAAATTATTTTACACCACCTCTTAAAAAGGATATTGTTCCTGAAATGTCAAACATAAAGGGAGAGGTGAGTCTACAACATTTCATCTTTTAGCTTCAGGTAGCCTCTTCCTCTCCTTAATACTTCAAAAAAACTTCACTAGATTGATATCTCTATTTGCTAATCATTACACTCTAGAGTCTAAGATCCATACCATACGCTCTTCATATGAAAAATTGACATCTAACTCTAGTGGCTCTATAGATAACACGTGGGAGGGATCCTTTGCATAATTTTTTAGAATAGACATATGGAACACATTTGAAATGTTATAACCTGTTTCAAAGTTAACCAATAAGTATCATGATTAGTGCATAATTAATATGATTAAGTTAAGTGATCACAAATGCAATTAGAGCTTTGATCCAGTGATATAGTTTAATTAGCATGTTTTCATGCCTTGAGAAGGTAGAATATCTCGTTCTTGAAAAGTTGCAATAGAAAATGTGTGATTTGGACCTACGAGACAGAAGTTATAGCATTTTCAATTTTTGGGGTTTGGTCTGCAATTTTTCCATGTTTTCGATTTATAAACCCCTTTTTCCATTCCTGTTTCCTTTATCTCCTCGAGCGATCGGTTTTCTTTAGTCGGTTACTGTAGCAACGCGAATCGCAGCTGGAACGGCAGGTGATTTCTTGGCCTCCTTGGCCGATTCAACAGCACAAGCTTCTTTTTCTTCTTCCCTTCTTCTTCTCCTCCCTTCCTCCTCTCCTTTTTCACCTTAGCAACCAGCAGCTGTACCATCCGCCCACCACTTAGCCAAACGACCAACCTGCAGCTAGCTGCTGCATACGGCAGCAACCAAGGGGTGCTTTTGCGCCGCCCAGCAGTAGGGAAAAGCTCCCTTGAACTCCGAATTCGAGATCCCAGCGTGAATCCGCAGCCCTAGCTGCGATTTGGCTATCAAAGGAGTTCTTCTGTCAACCTGGCGTGCATTTTCTGTGAGCAACAGAGCCGTGAACAACATAAGTCAAGGTTGCAGAAAACCAGAAATTGCCCGGAATCTGGTCTCTAGACGCATTTCTGGACGAATCCGGACATTCTGAATCGCTGTGAGTAGGATTTCACTCACTATCTAAGATTTAACTCTGCAAATTGAAATTTTTGGAAAAATGTGCGTTTTTCGCTTATAACTACAGTATTTGGCGTCACCCGACTTTTTATTTCATAAATCACTTCTTTAAGTTTTTATATGATCTAGTTTAGCATCTGATCAGTGTGGATTGGACCAATGAATTTACATGGTTCATCGAAACCTAAATTGCTTAGTGTAAATGTTGAAATTGGTAATACACGACTGAAAATGGTACAATATGGGGTATAAAACCAAGCAATATAGATTTCGTAAATTATCAGATACACGATTTCAAAGAAGGTACGATAACATAAATATATGCAAATAAACCCTAGTTGCATGCTTCCTGTTATGTTAATGTGTGTGAATTAACATTTACATGAATTGGCACATTCTCTAAGATATTACTAGAAATTCTCAAGTATTGCTAATTATTCGTGTTATGATACGTAAGTAACTATTAATTGAGTTATGAGATGCACAAACAAGGATTAGGGTTAATGTGCACGTTCTTCAAGAAATTTCAGATAATTGATAAATTCTACGAATGATTTCTTATATGTGAAGTAAATTGCTCTTATTAGTGTAATAATCAATTGCATGAATTCAATATGTATGTGCCAAATTGATATGAGTTTGGGTTATTTATGAATTTTAAATCTGCATGTATGCATGATATAAGGATTGTTCAGTATTTACAATGATTTTGAGTATACTGCTCTGTCAGTTCCAGAAAGATATAGTATTGTGATTTGAACTCAAATCAAATAGATGAGGTACCATAGAGATACCAAAGTTCATAACAAGTAAGAGAGAGATGCAATGTAGTAAGAGCCTTTCTAGAATAATAAAATATTAGATTAAGGGCCCTGACACTGTAGAACCCCTTTGAGAGGTCTGTACCCTAGGGGTGAAACGACCTAACCCTAGCGGTGCGTCCAGTAAGGTCGGATCTCGTGTCCAACACTAACCAGAGACAGGATCTTGGTGGCACGAGAGTACAGTTTGTAGTGTCCAACATCAACCAGAGACAAGATCTTGGTGGCAGTGGAGTATAGAAAAGTCAGGTTGTGTCCAATATCAACCAGAGATAGGATCCTGGTGGCACTAGAGTAACAAATGACTTGACTCTCCGCCTGTGTACTCAGCTAGAGGAGGAGTCCAGTTTACGGCACCGTAGGATGTCGAAACCAGACAGCCAGAGTCATGTAGCAGACCAGGACAACAGTCAGACTTAGCTATCTCGGGGTGTCGGCTAAGTCTTGTACGGTGGGATCGTAGTTCTCTACGAGTCTTCATATGTAGAGTACACTGCATATGGTCAGGGCATAAGATAAAATATGTTCATATAGGTTCACTGAGTTTTTATAAGTTAAAGAGTTAAGAAAGATATGAGTTAGCTTCACAACAGTTGTTCTTTAAGTGTAATTTTAGTATTTTTTGTTAATTATTTGTATTTACATATTTGCATCAATTATTATCATAATGATATGTTAATATCTTCTGTTATTTAAATTAAACTGCTTAGACCTGCTCAGTATAGTATTTCTTGTATATTATTCTGAATAATAAAAACAAATGAGTTTTTCTGTGATGTTTGGGTGAAATTCTATTCACTGGGCCAGTAGCTCACCAACCTACTGAAACATTTTTCAGGTCAGCGTCAACATGAGGAGGCTGAAGGATCATATCATCCAAGTACATAGAAGGTAGTTAGTAATTAGTTAGACGTCTCTTAGTCCTTTCCCCTCGGTCCTTGGTCATATGGTGGGTTAGAGAGCGAATGTGGTGAAATATGTAGTTAGTTTTCAATTATCTGTTGTGTTTTATAGTCTGCATGAGAAATGTAATATGTCATGTAAACTTGTTTTTCTTCTTAGTAAGGTTTATGGAAAGTCGTTTCCGTAGTTTTATTATAATTTGATGCTATTCAAGTTTTATGGTTTTTCTTTTAAGTTAATCTAAGTGTTCAAGAAAAGAAAAAGTTAAGAGTGGTTTACCAAGGTGACTCCCCGGTCTTCGGGGTCATTAGAGATGGCACGGAGGTCGGGGTGTCACAACAGCTTTGATATCAGAGCATAGGTTGAGTACATAGATACTCTAAGTCAAGGTCAGGGGACGATAAGAGGCCAATAGGATTAGGACTTAAGTATCTTTCTTCTAACTGCAGTTTTCTAATAGGAAATATTCTGTTATACTATTGTAGATGGTAGAAAGAGGACGTGGTCATGAGGACCAAGCTGAGAGCCACATTGGACCCAATCCCCAGGAGATGGGTCTAGGTGGTGGTGAAGAGGTAGATGAGGTAGCGAGAATGTACAAAATGTTTCTAGAAACCAAGGAAAAATATAAGTCAGATAAATGAGCTTCTACCTCGAGTAGTAAAGATTTGATGAGATCCTATGAACTGGTAAAGAAGCTTGGAGGTACTGAGTTCACTGGAACTACAAACCCCGCAGTGGCAGATGAATGGTTGAGGCAGATTGAGAAAGTGTTTCGTCTGATGGGGTTGTCTGAGGAAAGGCAAATCAATCATGCAGTTTATTTGTTTAAGGGTGATGCAGAACTCTGGTGGCATGGAGTGGAAGACAAAAGGAGAAACACGACACTGACTTGGAAGGACTTTGTTGATGAATTTCATCTTATGTACTATCCACCTACCTTTCTAAATGAGAAGATAAGACAACTGCAGAACATCAGACAAGTTGGGAGAGTATGAGGCACACTTCACCAGGTTGGTAAACTTCTGACCGCAGCTCGTCCCAAACGATGTAGAAAAGTGTAGAAGGTTCCAGGAGGGATTGAGGTCTAAAATTCGGCATACTATATCTATTATTGGCCAGAGAAAAAGAGAGAATTTTGGAGTATTTCTTGAGGCACCGAGATATGTAGAAGAGTCAGTTAACACTGATAAGAAGATTGAAAGTAAGAAAAGATCTGGAGACTTTCTTAGAAGAGGACAAAGCAGTGGTGGATACAGAGGAGGTGGTGGTTTCTTTTCAAAGATAGGATGAGGACTTGGTTGTTTTGGTAGACAAGGATCTAGTTTTCATCAAGTGGAGGAAGATCTAGTTCCGAAAGATAGAGTACACAGCCTACATGGACACTTCCAACTAGGTCTTTTGGATCATCAGTTTCAGTGACAGGACCTCCAAAGAAAGAGATACTGAGGTGTGAAATATGTGGGAAGCCACACTTTGGTGAATGTAGGGGTGCATATTTCCAGGGTTGTCACAATTGTGGGCAGGTGGGACACTTTAGAAGGCAATGTCCTCAACTTCAGCAAATAGCATCACATGGTTCTCAGTTATAGTATCAGAATGTCCTGAGACAGACTCCCACTGGAGGACCCAATTCTTCTGTAGCTTTAGGTTCCCGAGTGGTGCAACACCTAGTGGAAGGGAAGGACAACATGGACACAGTGGGAGAGGAAGAGCTTCAGGATGCTTCTTCTCTCTGACACCACAAGAAGGTATTATTTCTTCTCGAGTAATTATAGGAGAAATTCTTTTCTTTAATAGTATGTCAGTTACAGTTTTGATAGATCTGGGTGCGACTCACTCATTCATACAACGTTCTTTAGCATGAAATCTTAACCTGTTAACACAAGAATTACCAATTGAATTGTTGTTGAGAGTTCCATTAGGTGAACCGACAGTGTTGACAGAGTGTTGCCCTAGATGTTTATTGACTTTTGGTGGTTACACCATCGCGGTTAATCTAATATCCCTGGATATTAACTCTTTTCAAGTTATATTGGGTATGGATTGCCTAGAGACATATCGAGTTCAACTCGACTGTTGGAAGAAGGAGGTTGTCTTTCAATAGGGTGAATTTTCTTGTGTCTTTTCTGGAGATAGAAAAGTCTTACATATGTGTATCATATCAGCTGTTGTAGCTGATAAGATGTTGCAGATAGGTTGTGAGGCATTCTTGGCACATGTGGTAGACACTACAGCAGAAAAGAGCACAGTCAGTTTATGGGATGTGCCAGTGGTCTGTGAGTTTCCAGATGTTTTTCCAGATGAGTTGCCAGGTTTACCTCCTGAAAGAGAGATAGACTTTGAGATCCAGGTGTTGCCCGGTAGTCAACCTATAGCACTATCAGCTTACAAGATGGCACCTGCAGAGTTGAAGGAACTCAAGATCCAGTTACATCAATTACTGGATAAGGGCCGGTTTGATTCAACCGAGTTCTTCACCATGGGGAGCTCCAGTCTTGTTTGTGAAGAAGAAAGATGGTACCATGAGATTATGTATAGACTATAGACAGTTGAATATGATCACTATCAAGAATAAGTACCCGCTGCCAAGGATAGATGATATATTTGATCAGTTGTGTGGAGTGACGATCCTCTCGAAGATAGACTTGAGATCTAGATATCATTAGTTGAGAATAAAAGCTTCAGATATCCCTAAGTCAGCTTTCAGAATAAGATATGGGCATTATGAATTTCTAGTCATGTCGTTTGGACTAACTAATGCCCCAACAACTTTTATGGATATGACAAACCGAATCTTCAAACCATTCTTGGATCAATTCATAGTGGTTTTCATAGATGATATTCTGATTTACTCCAGAAATGATGAACAACATGAGCAACATCTGAGGATAGCATTACAGTTGTTGAGACAACATCAGTTATATGCTAAGTTCGGTAAGTGTGAATTCTGGTTAGCTGAGATATCTTTCCTTGGACACGTCATCTCAGGAGATGGAGTAAGTGTTGACCCTAAGAAAGTCGAGTCTGTTATACAGTGGGAGAAACCTAAAAATCCTACTGAGATCAGAAGCTTCTTAGGATTGGCAGGTTACTATAGGAGGTTCATACAGAGCTTTAGTGTTATAGTGTCACCTCTGACACATTTAACGAGGAAGAATGCACCGTTTGTCTGGTCAGACAACTGTGAGAAAAGTTTTCAGATTTTGAAGAAGAGATTGACTGCAGCACCAGTGCTGACCCTTCCTGAGGCAGATAAGGGCTACATAGTGTTTTGTGATGCTTCCAGGAGAGGTTTAGGTTGTGTGTTGATGCAGGAAGGCAAAGTAGTAGCTTATGCATCAAGACAACTTAAAAAGAATGAGGAGAATTATCTGACACATGATTTGGAGTTAGCTATTGTAGTTCATGCTCTTAAGACATGGCGTCACTATCTTTATGGTGAGGCATGCCAAGTGTTAACAGATCATAAGAGCTTGAAATATATCTTCACCCAGAAGGATATGAATCTTAGACAACGAAGATGGTTAGAATTGATCAAAGATTATGATGTGACGATAGATTATCACCCTGAAAAGGCGAATGTGGTAGCAGACGCCCTCAGTAGGAAGTCAAGTTCAACAACTGATGCATTTTCTATGGCATGTTTCAAGAGAGACCTTCTAGTAGAAATGCATAAGTTGAACTTAGACTTAGGGGTGACAGATGCAAGTCAAGCCTACTTTTTATGATCAAATCAAGGAACTTCAGCAGAATGATAGTGAGTTACAGCAGATCATGTAGGATATGACAAATGCAAAAAGACCAGAGTTCAGGTTTTCAAATGACGATTTGTTGTATCAGCATGACAGGTTATGTGTACCTGGAGATAGTGACTTGAAAGAACAGAGTCTTGAGGAGGCACATGCATCAATGTATGCCATGCATCCATGTAACACTAAGATGTACATGAATCTCAAGGAGTTGTACTGGTGGTCAGGTATGAAAAAGGATGTAGCCGAGTACGTGGCTAGATGTAGTGTGTTCTAGTAGGTCAAAGTTGAGCACCAGAAACTTGCAGGTACCTTGCAATCTCTTCCTATACCAGAATAGAAATGGGAACATATCACAATGGATTTTTGTGATAGGGTTACCCAGGACACCTAGAGGTTGTGACTTGATATGGGTGATTGTGGATAGACTGACTAAGTCTGCTCACTTTCTTCCTGTTAAGTCAACCTTTGATGTCCCAAAGTTGGCTAAGATATACGTGGACGAAATAGTTAGGTTGCATGGTATTCCAGTTTCAATTATATCTGATAGAGATCCTAAGTTCACATCTAGGTTTTCGAATCAGTTGCATCGTGCTTTGGGTATCAAGTTGAGATTCAATACAACTTTTCACCCGCAGACAGATGGTCAGTCAGAGAGGACCATTTAGACTCTTGAGTACATGCTGAGAGCATGTGTCTTGCATTTCAGTGAAAGTTGGGAAGAATACTTGAGCCTTATAGAGTTTGCAGACAATAATAGTCACCATTCCAGTCTAGGTATGGCCTCATATGAAGCTCTATATGGTAGAAAGTGTAGATCACCCATATATTGGTATGAGGTAGGTGAAAAGCAAATTCGTAGACCAGAGATAGTGGATTTGACCACTGAAAATATTATTGTGATTAAAGAACAGTTGAAAGCTGCACAGGATAGGCATAAGAGTTATGCGGAGAAGAGACGTAGACCTCTTGAGTTTGAGGTTGGTGATGAAGTATACCGAAAAGTTTCACCATGGAAGGGAGTGTCGAGGTTTGGTAAGAGAGGCAAACTGACTCCTAGGTTTATGGGCCCATATCCTATCATTGAGAGGATTGGACCTGTAGCCTATAGGTTGGAATTGCCATCTAAATTAGCTAATTTTCATGATGTGTTTCATGTATCGATGCTGAAGAAATGTTACCCTGGTACAGAGAAAATCGTAGACCCATAACCTGTGCAGCTCAGACCATATGTATCATATGTTGAAGGACCAATACAAATAGTTGATCGGAGGATCAAGAAACTCAAGAATCGTGAAATACCATTAGTGAAAGTTCTGTGGAAAAATCATAAACTAGAGGAAGCTATGTGGGAGCTCGAGTCAGAGATGCGTAACAAGTTTCCTTTTCTCTTTTAAAATTTTCAGGACGAAATTCTTATAAGGGAGGGAGATTGTTATAACCCGTTTCAAAGTTAACCAGTAAGTATCATGATTAGTGCATAATTAATATGATTAAGTTAAGTTAAATGATCAAAAATGCAATTAGAGCTTTGATCCAATGAAATAGTATAATTAGCATGTTTTCATGCCTTGAGAAGGTAGAGTATCTTGTGCTTGAAAAGTTGCAAAAGAAAATGTGTGATTTGGACGTACGAGGTAGAAGTTATAGTAGTTTCAATTTCTGGGGTTTGGTTTGCAATTTTTCCAAGTTTTTGATTTATAAACCCCTTTTTCCTTTCCTGTTTCCTTTATCTCCTCGAGCGATCATTTTTCTTTAGTCGGTTACTGTAGCAGCGTGAATCCCAGCTGGAACGGCGGGCGATTTCTTGGCCTCCTTGGCTGATTCAACATCACAAGCTTCTTTTTCTTCTTCCCTTCTTCACCTCCCTTCCTCCTCTCCTTTTTCACCTTAGCAACCAACAGCTCTACCATCCGCCCACCACTTAGCCAAACGCCCAACGTATTGCTAGCTGCTGCATACAGCAGCAACCAAGGGGTCCTTTTGGGCCACCCAGCAGTAGGGAAAAGCTCCCTTGAACTCCGAATTCGAGATCCCAGCGTGAATCTGCAGCCCTAGCTGTGATTTGGCTATCAAAGGAGTTCTTACGTCAACCTGGCCTAGGCGTGTGTTTGTTGGGAGCAATAGAGCTATGAACAGTATAAGTCTAATGTTGAAGACAACCAGAATTTGCCCAGAATCTGGTCTCTAGACGCATTTCTGGACGAATCTGGACATCCTGAATCGCTCTAAGTAGGATTTCACTGAGACTCTGCAAATCGAAATTTTTGGTAAACTATGTGTTTTTCTCTGATGACAGTATTTATCAGGCGTTGGATTTCATAAATCACTTCTTTAAGCTTTTATATGATCTAGTTTAACATCTGATCAATGTGGATTGGACCTGTGAATTTACATGGTTCATCGGAACCTAAATTGCTTAGTGTAAATGATTTTGTAAATTATCAGATGCATGATTTCGAAGAAGGTACGATAACATAAAAATATGCAAATAAACCCTAGTTGCATGCTTGTTGTTATGTTAATGTGTGTGAATTAACATTTACATGAATTGGCACATTCTCTAAGATATTACTAGAAATTCTCAAGTATTGCTAATTATTCATGTTATGATACGTAAGTAACTCTTAATTGAGTTATGTGATGCACAAACCAGGATTAGGATTAATGTGCACGTTCTTTGAGAAATTTCAGATAATTGATAAATTATGCTGATGATTTCTTATATGTGAAGTAAATTTCTCTTATCAGTGCAATAAGATGTTCAATTGCATGAATTCAGTATGTATGTGCCAAATTGATATGAGTTTGGGTTATTTATGAATTTTAAATCTGCCTGTATGCATGATATAAGGATTGCTCAGTATTTACAATGATTTTGAGTATACTACTCTGTCAGTTCCGGAAAGATATCATATTGTGATTTGAAGTGAAATCAAATAGATGAGGTACCATAGAGATACCAAAGTCCAGAACAAGTAAGAGAGAGATGCAATGTAGTAATAGCCTTTCTAGAATAATAAAATATTAGATTAAGGGCCCTGACACCGTAGAACCCCTTTGAGAGGTCTGTACCCTAGGGGTGAAACGACCTAACCCTGGCGGTGCGTCCAGTAAGGTCGGATCTCGTGTCCAACACTAACCAGAGACAGGATCCTGGTGGCACGAGAGTACAGTTTGTAGTGTCCAACATCAACCAGAGACAGGATCCTGGTGGCACTAGAGTATAGAAAAGCCATGTAGTGTCCAATATCAACCAGAGACAGGATCCTGGTGGCACTAGAGTAACAAATAGCTTGACTCTCTGCCTGTGTACTCAGCTAGAGGAGGAGTCCAGTTTACGACACCATAGGATGTCGAGGCCAGAGAGCCAGAGTCCTGTAGCAGACCAAGACAACAGTTAGACTTAGTTATCCCGGGGTGTCGGCTAAGTCTTGTACGGTGGGATCGTAGTTGTCTACGAGTCTTCATATGTAGAGTACACTGCATATGATCAGGGCATAAGATAAAATATGTTCATATAGGTTCACAGAGTTTTTTATAAGTTAAAGAGTTAAGAAAGATATTAGTTAGCTTCAGAGCAGTTGTTCTTTAAGTGGAATTTTAGTATTTTCTGTTAATTAATTGGATTTACAACTTTGCATCAATTATTATCATAATGATATGCTAATATCTTATGTTATTTAAATTAAACTTCTTAGACCTTCTCAGCGTAGTATTTCTTGTATATTATTCTGAATAAAAAAAATGAGTTTTTCTGTGATGGTTGGGTGAAATTCTATTCACTGAGCTAGTAGCTCACCAACCTACTGAAACATTTTTTAGGTCAATGCCAGCATGAGGAGGCTAAAGGATCATATCATCCAAGTATATAGAAGGTAGTTAGTAGTTAGTTAGAGGTCTCTTAGTCCTTCCCCTCGGTCCTTGGGCATATGGTGGGTTAGAGAGAGAATGTGGTGAAATATGTAGTTAGTTTTCAATTATCTGTTGTGTTTTATAGTCTGCATGAGAAATGTAATATGTCATGTAAACTTGTTTTTCTTCTTAGTAAGGTTTATGGAAATCCGCTTCTGTAGTTTTATTATAATTTGATGCTATTCAAGTTTTATAGTTTTTCTTTTAAGTTAATCGAAGTGTTCAAGAAAAGAAAAAGTTAAGAGTGGTTTATCTAGGGTGACTCCCCGGTCCTCGGGGTCATTAGAGATGGCACGGAGGTCGAGGTGGCACATGAAATCTTTTCATAAGTGGGTGGAAGGACTAGAGAAATGCCACACCCCATTACTATCTAAGATTTCAAATGATCCTACATATCTAGGGTTTTACCTGGCGTTAACCTTAAACCTTGCAATTGATCATATTGGTTTTTTTTAGGAACGCAAGCCTCCCCCCAAAAAGAAGCTCAGATTTGATCTATTTTTGACAGTCAGCATCTTCTTTTAGAATGTTCATACATTTCTTAATCAAATGTAGTTTATCTATCATCATTTTTGTATCATTATTCATTACGAGAGAACATTCCCCCACATCATCCTATTATAGAGGGGAATGACAAGGTTGACCATAGAGAGCTTCAAGAGGTGGGATATTAGTACTAGCTTTGGAACTATTGTTTTAAGAAAGCTCATCCAATCAGATCTTCTTATCCAATGCACCTTCCTAATCCATCAAGAAATCATGTAAAAAACTTCTAGGATATCTCAAGTTGGTTTTGACTATCCATCAGTCTATAGATGGTACCATGTGTTGAAGTGTTGTTCAGAACCCATCTAGTCTTGTATTTGCTTCCATAAATCAATTGTAAACTCTGGATGTCAGTTAGAGACTATCTCCTAAGACATTCCTTGTACATGACAATCCAGTCAACATACAACTTATCCATATAAAAAACTTCATAGGTGCCCTTAAATGAAAAAGTGTTTAGACTTTGTCAGACTATGGACTAGTACCCAACTACATCGTATCTACTTAACGATCTTTTAAAACTAGTAGAAAATCCATGCTGATATTATCTCGTTTAAACTCCATTATCTCTAGTGGATGGAGAAGATCATTGTGTCCTTTCTTCCTAATTTTCAGTTATTTTCATGTTAGGCACTTCAGGATGAATGTACTGATGTCTTTACTTACATTTTTATACCATAATCCTCATCGAATATCTTTGTACATTTTGGTAGTATTAAGATTAATTTAATACGTAACCCATGGGAATCACCCGGGACTCTTTTCCTTAGGTATTTAGCATCAAGATCCTCAATTCATACCATAAACTTATATGACCAACAACTCCATTAGAAAACTCTAATCACGGGTTGTCAGTCAACCAGTCCATATCATAAAGGTTAGAACTAGATGGCTGAGCGGCTACAACTTTAGAAATCCAATAGGGAGAAATAGATAAAATATCCATATGAACTCTCAACTTCTCCACTATGACATCATCCACAATCTATAGAAATTTAGGTTTCTACTTGAGACATTTTCCAAAATTCTATACATGAAATATCGAATGGAGTCTACCTGCCTTAGGATTTTATCTATTCTAGTAACATCTCAATTTTCTAAAACATGTAATTCATTGACCAAAATCATAATCTTATTGGGAATGCCACAAACATGAGAAGCATTGCTTGAAATTAAAGCTCGATAAAACAACAAAAGATACATTATGTAATATTTCATATCTCAATTTTATAACATAAAACTCACACTCTAAACTAAAACACGTCTCATAAATATACAGGAAAATCCTATTTATTGATAATTGGAACCCCAGTAGGTCTGGTTTCAAAAGTCCTTGATCTCCTTCTTCAGTTCGTCCTCAAATAGCATTATCCTTGATGTTGCTCCTTTCATATGGACATCACGCCCCCATCCATGCATAAAATAGTTTTTAAGTTGAATTGAACATATTATAAAATTGAAATAACATATACTTTGAAGAGAGAGAAAAATTGACATCATAAAAATAAAATTGGCATTTTATCATTGACTTTTATCTGACTTATATAAGAATCATCAAGTTTTGCACTGAAGTGCATAGTATGCTAGGAAAGCGCATGATTTGAACTGAAGTACATTGTATTCTAGGAAAGCCCATGAGAGGATCTTATAAAGGCTTCACTCATTATCTTACTCTTACTCTTAAATACTCTTTACTATTTCTATTAAAAAGAATATGATGTGATATGATGATTCTTGAAAATGAACAGTACAATATATTTCCTTTATCCAATAACTTTTAACTTTAATCAATAAAACTATAGAATGAATGGTACATTCACATTATAACATGTACATTATACAAAATAGCATATAAACATCCAATAACTATGTTCAACGTGCATGGACCACTTTCATCGAATTACGTTTGCTCTACCTCCTTTCTCCACTCTATCTCTCCCTGTCCTCCTTCCCTAAAGACTTGCATTGTTGCCTACTCACGCACAGTGCATGAACCAGGGCCGAGCATCACAACCACGGCAACGATGTTCGACTTCATGAAGGTCCGACTTTTTCAAATCCATTGGGGTCTCAAGTCCGTGTTGCAATTGTCTAAAGAGAATGGCTATGGTTTCTTCTTCGATGAAGAATGCCCTTTCCTCATAGACTCCTCATTTCCATCATCCCCTTAATTTCTGTCGGACACAACACCGTTCCATGCACAAAACACTCATGCTTAGTTATTCTTACTACTATGAATTCCCTTGATATCTAGCTTCGATGAGAAAGCCTATAACTATCCATCATATTCTTATAGGGACAAGTCCATGGGTTTCATGCTTCTAAACCTATAGGAACCCTCCCTTATCCCAATTCTATTTGAGAAAGTTGGCTTGTAGTCTCCACCGTAATGAGGAAACCTCACGTCTACATGTCCTGAATAGAAGTGTCGGTACGTAAAGTCCCATTACATAAAACACATATGAACATGGGATGCCCTCCCAAACGGAGAAGGCAAGAGGGGCATCGATTATTCTTCTCTATGAGTAAAGAGACGATTATTTGATTTTATTTAATCACCAAAGAATGATCAACCCACTAATAGATTGGTCGATTAAAGTGAATTAGGAATCTATACATATATTGTTAATGGCAAACTACTTCGTCTATAAAAGCATATTCTTCAAGATATGATCCAACAAATCCCAAATTATGGCCATATATACATATCTCACTTTTCCTACTTGTCTTTAGTTTCCCAAGATCTAATTCGGTAAGATAATCTTTAGTAAGTTACCAATCTATCATTAACATAGGTAAACGTGATAATATGGTTCAATTTCTTATTTCATCACATTGAATGGTTTGATTAACTCTAATTTCACTAATATTTAGTTAATATCTTATCATGTCCTAGTAAACACGAGGAGATACTCAAAATTATATTTTGGATATTATAACCTCAAAATTGGTTACTTCAAACACTTATCCATCTTCCTCATATGATTTCCCCCCTAATCCAAATATAAAAAATCAATTATAACCTTCTCCTCAACTATTAAATCAACCATAAGTTTGATTGGATTTAAAAAACATCATAGTATGGTTAGCCAAAAAAACTCAACCTTATGGTTCAAAAAAGACTCATACGGGCACATATATAGCTTTAGGCTTATTTATTTTAGTAAAAAAAGTATCACACAACCTATCACAATATTCACCTATACCATTGTAATTTACCTAGTTAGATTTGAAAAATGTGACAATACTACCCAACTTAATGGGAATTTCATCCTCAAAATTCATTTAATTTATAGAAGATTACCCACCTTAGGATTTTATCTATTCTTGTAACATCTCAATTTTCTAAAATGTATAATTCATTAGGAAGAATAATCTTATTGGGGATCTCCCAAACATTATAATCATTGCATGAAAATGAAGTTCCATAAACCAACACATGATACATTATATAATTTCTCATATCTGGAACTTATAACATAAAACACACACTAAACTAAAGCACATGTCTCATAAACATAAAGGAAAATCTAATATGTTGATAATTGGCACCCCAGCAGGTCTAGTTTTAGAATTCCTTGAGCTCCTTCTTTAGTTAGTCTTCAAATATCTTTATCCTTGGCATTGCTCATTTCCTATAGGTATTGCCTCGCCAGTCTGCATAAAATTGTTTGTAAGTAGAATTGAACATATTATAAAACTGAAATAGCATATATTTTGAAGAGAAAACATTTGAAATCATAAAAATAAACTTTGCATTTTATCCTTAACTTTTATCTAAATTATATAAGAATCCTCAAGTTTTGCACCGAAGTGCCTCTCCTCTATACACTGAAGTGCTCTGCAGGCTAGGAAAGTCCATGATTTGTACTGAGGTACATTGTATGCTAGGAAACCCCATGATGAGGATCTTATATAAGGTCAATTCATTATTTTACTCTTACTCTTAGATACTCTTTACTATTTCTCTTAAACATGAATATCATGTGATATGATGATTCCTAAAAGTAAATAGTATAAAGGATTTCATTTATCCAATAACTTTTAACTTTAATCAAATAAAAATATAGCATGAATGATACATTTAAATTCTAACATGTACATCATACAAAATAACATACAAACATCCAATAACTATGTTCATAGTGCATGGACCACTTACAGAGATTGGAGCAACTCCTAATGATTATGCAAGGGTTGATGAAACCCCAGTATACCTTCATGTATTTTTCGAGCATGGTATTTCCTAGAATTGAATATGATACAATATCAACACTATATCCAAAAACACTAATATATCTAATAGACTATATAGGTCATCCTATACATATTGGGGTTTCCTCAAGTGTCACTCATACAATTGTATCCTTTGAAACTCTAATATCATGATGAATCCTCAAGATATATTACCTTGACAAAGATTAATATTAGTATTATTATCTTCAATTCATAGATCTCAACCATTATGACCGCCATATCTAGCATAGAGTATTCACTCCAGGACAGAATGTTCTTCTGTTCTAGGATGAAACTACACCCCAAGAAATTGAGGTCTAGATGAAGTGGTCTATTTGTGGTGGTTAAAGCTTTTCTCCATGGAGCAGTGGAGATTAGCAATGGGTTTGATCCATTTCTTATGAATGGGAAACAATTTAAAATTTTCTTTGGGGTGACTTAGGACATGAGGGGAGAGGAATTGAAGCTCCTTGAGCTTCACTAATTCCATTTTGATATGATCGTCGAGCCTATGACGTAAAACAAAGGTGCATGTTGGGAGGCAACGCAACCATCTTTTACCGCTTTGAATATTTTGTTCGTTGCATTCTTATTAGTAGTTATAGTTGTTCTAGTTTGCATTTTACTATTTTCACTGTAAAAAGGTACCTTGATCATGTTTTTTGGTGTGGAGATAGTAGGAAAGTTGGTACCACTAACTATGAAATAGGTAGTACCTACACAATCACAGAGACAACAAGGGACGAGTTTTGAAAACTAGGTACCACTGACAGGCTAGTTGGTGGCTCTGATAATTTTTGACAGGGACAACTAGAAAAAAAATTTGATACTACTGGATGGATATCAATGGCACTGGCTTTTTGTAGAGAAAGGTCACAGTCATTGTGCACATCTCGGTACTACGACATAGGGTTGGTAGCACCAATACCTGCTTGGAGCCCCATGTTCAAGACATCGAGAGGCTAATTGAGAATACTGAAATTTTCATATACTCGGTACCACAAACATAGAATTCAGTGTCACCGAAACTTTTGAATAGGGATGAGTAAAAAGTAGCACGGTACCATGGACACATTCGTCGGTGGTATCGACACATGTAACACAGAATCTGTAGGAATGAAATCAACAGAAAAGATCATTATCATCTAACGTCCAGTGGTACCGATCGACACTCACTCTTAGAAGTCGGTACCACCGACATTCATCAATACTACCGACACAGAGTGATTCACATCGATACATCAATAGACGAGAAGAGTCAATATCGATGGTTGATATCAATTTCACACGGATCACAAGGGAGGAGTCAGTGCCACTGACACTTGCGTCAATGGTACAGACATGGCAAGACAGGGCCGACCACATCTATATAAGGAGAGGTGGAGGAGTGCTTCAAACACAACCAAACCACCTCCTTCGTTCCATAGATAGTCCAAAGCTTCCAAGCAACTAGATTCTTCTGCAAGGTCCCTTCGCCATCTTTTTCTCGTCCCCTCCAGATGGCAACCAGGCAATCAGCTTCCTCAATGATAGGAAACACCATGTTATTGCCCAAGCCATCACACATACCTCATGTCAATGTAGACCAGATGAAGATATATGAAGGCCTAATGAATTGAAAGATCATCCTAACACGGTATGGAGATTGTGCCTTCTTAGCCTCCGCAGGCTTCAATGAGAGCCTCTGCTTAGTTTATACTGGATAAGGCTTGGTGGGTGCTCACCCTTTCTTCGATGATTGGCCTACCTACCTGGAAATTGTCTGTGAGTTCCAGGCATCCCTGGAGGTCTGTTGCATCCCTGAGAATGAAGAAGTATGGCGAGAAGGATGGGTGGTGTACTATCTTTTCAACACCTCCCGCCATTTGACGCTGAAGGAATTTAGCACCATCTATGGGTGGCTGCTTGGTGATGTGCACTTCACCAATAATGACTTCGACTACTCACAGACATGGAGGCTTTTAAAGGATTTGGCACAAGGCTACACGATCAGTTTGGATAGGAATTCTGTCACTGACATCGAGCATCCATTTTCTCAAATTCTGCACTGGTACCTCAACAAAATAATCTTTATACGTCGATCCAGGGGCAGGGGAAGGTGCAACAGGGGGACTTCTATGCCCTCTGATCTATATTGGCCCTAGGGGAGGAGAAGTTCGACATTGGATCCTTCTTTCTACAACACGTGTTGGAGATCAAGAGGCAAGTGTAGAGGAAGCCCCTGATCAATTTTAGAGGGTTAATTACTCCCATGGCTATGCATCCCAACCTCAACCTCTCCACCTCCAACCCTTTGAGGACCTCCTCAAAGTTGGATTTGAAGCATTTCAAAAGAACATACCTCATCACCAAGTGCCATGGGAAGGTGTATGCTTGTTGTACACTCTAGAACCAACAGAGGGAAAGGGTACTCCATGAGCCCATCTTCAACTTGTTAAGGATGCGACACATGAGGTGGCCAGAAGAGGAAGTGAGGGAGAGGAAGAAGAAGAAGACAACGTCAAGAAGGATGAAGATCAGGAGTAAAATGAAGAAAACAAGGAGGAAGGGGCAACCATGTCTTTCACAAGGTGACAAGCCATCTACAAGTGCTCCAGAGGATATGGTGCTTCTAGCTCCGCTGCTCCACCACCTGCCCAGAATGATGACCCATACTCAATGGAAGGTATGTATGGGAAGTTATAGGAAATCCACCAAGGGAAACAACATTAGACAGAAACATTGGCAAGTATCCAAGATGTCCAAGATTGTGCCAGGACTAGCAGGCCATATTTAAGTATGAGAGACTTTGCCTGACCAACTAGGAGAACATGCATACTCCCCTTTAGAGGATGGATAACTACCAGAATACATTATTTGACAACTACTAGAGTCAAGGTTATTTCAGCAGCTACCCACAGCCTCCAAATATGCCACAACAATCCTCAACGTTTTAGGGCACTTTCTACCCCCATGACCCAACCATGCCAAAGCCACCATCATTTTGATAGGTAGCACTGTTCCACCTCTTTGGTTGAATTCTGACTATGAGGACATTGTCAAGTTTAAGCTTAGCGGGGTGTTGGAATAGATTTATCTTTTATTTGCCTTTTAGCTTTTTTCTTTTGAGTTGGAGGATCCACATCCACCTAGTGTAATTGTGGAGCAATATAAGCATGTTTTATGTATTTGTCATCATAGAGTTTATTCTTCTATGTGGGTTTAATGAAATTTAAAATAAGAAAAACATTAATTGGCCTTAGTTGAAAATTCTTAAGGCAACATTACCCAGAGGAAGTGTATGGGTTAGTCATCTTAAGGACAAATGTATGAATGGAAGTCTTGATTATCCATGAAAAGTGGATGACAATGTAGTTTGAGGTTGAACTGACCAAACAATTAACAAACTTAAATTAAATTTTTAGAAAGAAATTCTAAGGTTACCCTATACCCAAATAAATAGTAGAGGGTCATATCATATCTTAAGAAAGGCATTGTGTCACAGAACTGTTCTTACCCCAATCCCAATCCCACTGCCTAGACAGTAGAAAAATGATTGAAGCGCTCGTCCCTGAGTGGCCCAATAGGATCAATCACACTGGAATATACAATAAGAAATAAATAACTCAAAAACTAGATAAATAAAGAACAAACTAACCCAATATGGAGATTTTTCTAATATATGCTTGTCATCAGAGTATGTAGAGTGCGGAAGTGATCTTAATCGGTATTCCATTTGTATTGCCTAAAATCAAGAAAATCAAGACACAATCATGAAATTTCATGGTACGCTATCAAAAACAAGCAAGGCGATTTATAAAAAAATAGTTTACTTGACAGGACTTATATTCAAAAGAATAACAAGCAATTTGCAAAACCAACATTTATTCAACAGGTTTTTCAAGCAATTCGACTTTTATTACGAGTTCCCATTATTCTATAATTCGAGAAGCATGCTTATATATTTTGTGTGACTCAATTACCCCAACGCGATGGGGAATGTCACTAGGCTCATTCTCACCATAGGAATATAGGAATCCAGTGTACAAGTCCCACCTCTCAATGAGGGGGTTGCTTGCACCCAATATCAATATTATCAACATTATGAACATCATCATCATTATCAATATACATACAGTCATAATGGGCATGCAATTTATGTTTTCATGTTTTTCAAAATATAGTATAGAAAAACAGAAGAATAATCATAGGGAGCAGTAGCACATCCAAGTAAGTAGCCAAGTATACATTCAAGATATACATAAAAGTATCTTCAATACAATCAAGGAGGAGTTATAGAATAGTGTACCTTTAACCAAAGATTTTGAGTATAAATCCACTAGTAATAGGTTGACCCTTTGAGTTAGATCCGAAAACACAATGTTTGGATCAAAGGTCAAGATCAAGATATTTGGATATCATGTTTCAATATTCCAGATTAGGGTTACATTTTTCCTATGTCAACCTTAGGGTTGGGTCATTCACTTATAATCAACCAATATTTCAATATATCCAACATGATTTCAAGTATCAAGTATTTTCAAGTGTGAATGCCTTTCCTAGGTTTCTAGGATCATATGTGTTAACCCTGATAATTATCCAAGTTATCATCAATTTCTATATTATCATCATGGTACTTAATATAATTGGAAATCAAGATCAGATTGATAGGTCAAAACTATATTGTGTTTTGCAAGATTAGGATCAAGATTACTTCATTATAAAGATTATAACCAAGATTGAATCTAGTAAAAAGATATAGATCACTAATGATTCATTTTCAAGAGTATATGATTCAAATATATCAGATCTAGGTTACAAGATAATAATTAGAGTCCAAATCTAAGGTTTCCAAAGATTAATCATTATTATGAGTCATTTGACAATTTAAATATTAAAAAGATCAAATATATAGAGATATCAGTGAGAAACATTTAGAATCTGGTCTCAAAAGTATTTTTAAACTATCCATTGGCTTTTTCTGATCAAAATTGACTACTTTTTCATAATATTTGGAGCAAGGATGTATTTTCTACAATTAAAACAAGATCTGAGTATTTAAATAAATATTTTATAGAGAGTGAGATAAATATCTTATTTCTTTAAAGAGGTTGATCATTGGATGTCGATTGGATGGCTTAGATTTTCCCACATGGGCGAGGAGACTAGCTCAGACCAGGTTCTAGTTCGATCACTAATCGTCTGGTTCACATCTTAATTGAGCGGTTCAAACTGGTTCTCGACCAGTTCCGTCCTGGTTGGACCCCTTCTGGACCGACCATTTCTTCGGTCCTCTCCTTCCTCATGCAGGCCTCACACGAGCCACACATGCAAGCAGAGATGCTCACCAGAACAAGGGGGGAACCAGAGTAGGAGAGGGAAGGAGAGAGCGTGAGTAGGCTAGTGGAGTCTACCTTGGCCCCTCAAACATGATGGGGGCTAGAGAAAGAGGATAGGGGACGAGGAGGAAGGATGCCCAACTGGGGCTAGGTGGTGGTGCCACCCAAGTAGCAGGTGCTCGGAAAGGTATTTGGGGCATTTGAAGCCAAAAGAGAGAGTAAGAGCAAGGGTTGTCATTGCGGAATGGCGTAGGCGACCTTGTGTGAGGGGTTTTATAGGCTAAGGACTAGGTTTATCGCTGAACGAGGCTTTGCCCTTAGCCATGGCCACCAGACAGAGAGGAGCAACAAGAGGGGGGTTTGTTAGTGGCACACAAATGCTTGAAACCTGATGAAAATAGGGTTCTTCTAGTTCGAAATCATGACACAATGATTTTGGCTCGCTTAGAAACTTGAATCATGGTCAAGGGCGCAAGTTTGGTTGATCATGTTGCATTACCACCTCCGCGCAATTAGCGGGAGGTTGAAGACAAACCTGCAGATGTAGGATCGGGGCCTTGATCCGTGGGTTTTAGATCTGAGGGCTGGGGTTCGCCCCCCTCCCTTGCAATAGATCAGTGATGTGGAAAAGCCCATAAAAAGGGCAATAAAAAGGCATTATCAATGCATTATCTTCAAAAAATTGTAGAAAGCTTTAGGATTGTTCAAATGAGCTACAATTTGGACCATAACTTCACAAAAATCTGAAGAATATCTAGAAAATTTTTGAGAACCAAATTATGAAGTTTGATGGATCAATTTACTTCATTGGAAAACATAACAAATAAATCAAATATGTGGGGTTTTAAAGTTATAAAATTCACATTGATCACTATATTTCACATTTGAGTACCAATATTGATTATGAAACTAAGATAAATGAATTGGGACCATGAGTGAGTACAATGAGGGAAAAATTGGAATTAATTCATACTTAAGAAAAATTCCACATTGTCACACATTGTCTCTTAGTCTTGTGATTCCATCCATTTTTCCATTCATTCTGATCCACCACTTAAGATGATCAAGTAACTCAAAGTGTTTCCTTTTGATTTCATTTCATAGCATAATAGGTGACATGATAGTTAGTTCTTTTTATTTCATTAGTTACAACTGATGGAGAAAAAAGCTTTTATGCATATCATCTAGTTGCATAACAACTCCATGAAGATTGCATACCTTTGGCATCATTCATTCTTACACCATGCATTCATGTGTTTTCTTCTAAAACTAAAATGTAGGGATACACATACGTACCTCTCAAAATAAAACAAATGTGTGATTTGTTATAGTAAAGCCCACACATACTCTTCAAACATGGTAAAACAATGGGCCAATAAGAACAAAGAAAAAATCATGGAAATTTTCATGAAATAAAGAGGTAGGAGAGAATGCCCTGAACTTAATGTGAATCTCATTCCCAAGGAATATTAAATCATGTACATGATGTACTATTTGTTTCTTTCATCAGTCGGATGAAATCTTTAATGTGTGCATCATTCCAGCCATAACAATACACATTAGGATTCATGCATTATTCATTGTCACCATGTTAGGTTCATCATGCTTATTATTTTTGCATGACTGATTCAAATGTTTCGTGTGATTCTTCATAAGACACCTACTTCATTTTCATTAATTTCTCTTATTGGTAAGACACGAATATGATTGATGTCCTCATTCATTCTCATAAGGAGAACTACTTCCAATTAGTTGGCAGTTTGGGGAAGAGCAATGTAGATAGGGAATCAAATGATGCACCAAGTGAATGTCTGATTGACTATGGTATTAATATCTCTATTGATAGTGTTTTACTTATCTAAGGGTGGACATCTTTTATGAATATTTTTGGTCACTTGAGAGTAATTAATTGTTCATTCATCAGAAATGTCAGCTTGGGACCGCCAGGTGGGGGTATTTGAGAAACTAAGTTTATGTTCTTTGTCATTTTGTTGACTTGTCTCAAACAGATCCAAGGGTGTGTTTCTTGAGGACAAGCAACATTTAAGCTTAAGGGGTTTCAATGCACTAAATAATTTTCATTTTTCACAAGCTATTTGCAGTGCAGTTTGTGCAATTATTGCTCAATTTGGTATATTGTGCATGAATTATCATCATTGTCCCGTGATACTTAATTGCATCAAATATTCATATTTTTTTACTGTTCCACACTTAATTATCATTACTTGAGGAGCTTATGTTTTGGCTTGTTAATTTCTGGTAAATCTAAAAGAATTGAATCAGCTCGGTACTACCGACATGTCTGTCGTTGGTACCGACATTGGAAGGAATGGAATAGGTTTGAATCAAGGATGCTCAGTAGTACCAATGGAGAAATCGGTGTTACCGACACTTCAATAGGAGCATTCCAAAGATATCTCAATACTATCGACACCGAAGTCAGTAGTACCGACTTCTATCGAAAATTCAACAAGGAATCTCAGGGAAAATCTCGACGCTACCGACTTCAACTCGATAGTACATACAGCTTACAAGGGATTGTGAAACTGAGAATGCATCGATACTACCGACACCTATTCGGTAGTACCGACTTGTCATGATTAGGCTAGATTAAAGACCACTGGCAATCCAATGACTGGGACTTAATAACACCCTAAGTCAATCCTATGATGAAGGAAAATTGAGTTCAGACCTAATAATCACATCATATTCAGTTGTACGATAGAGGAGAGTGGAGAAGAAAGAAAGGAGAGGAGAAAGCCATGTTATGGATGGTTCAAGTACTTTTGATGGCCTGGTTTGCACTCGAAAGATGGAAAATCACTACGTTTGTCAGAAAGAATCATCCAGATCATCTTTCTCCAAGGGTTTTTCATTATTGCTGATGTGTTTCTTGTCTCTTGCTTCCTTTTTTATGTGTAGAGCAACTAAAATCATGTGGGGTGAATCCCGTAATTCCTTAGGACCTGGGAGTATCTTGGTTTTGCATTGTAATTGATGATTATGAATTAATATATATTTTTCTTACTTTCTAGACATATTTCTATGATTGCTTCATGAACTATCTATGTATGGTTGCCATAGGTAAATTATTAGACCATTAATTGCTTCGAGAGAGGGATTAAAGGTTGGAAAACTTGTATATTTACACAATTTGTACCGCACCTCGAGACAGGGCTTACGATTCTGAAGGGAATAACCCAGCGAATTTGGTAAAGTAGCTAATAATAATAAAATCACTATGAGAGTAGTGTTTATATTAGATTAGGTAGTGAATGATAATGTGAGAGTGGGTAATTCTTGCAACATGTCACTTTTTCTAGGTTTAGGATGAATCAATATTAATGAAATGATATTAATTGCAATGTGAACCATGGTAAAACCATATTCCTAAGGAATCCATTCCATCACTGATAAAAAACCAATTCATTTAGTTTACTTCTTGCAATTAGTCAATTAATCAACCAATCACCTTTTTCATAGGTCTAGTTGATTGAGTATAGTTAGTAGTAGTCTCTAGTACGTGTTTGATATCTGGGCCTCTTTTGGTCCTATATTACTCTGATATGTGTACTTGCATTTTAGACGTGTAGTTTACTAATATCACTAAACAAGTTCAATTGAATGAGAAATCACCAAAATTAGTAGAATTTAATTCCCTAATATCTTTCCAAATCAGTACCCAGTCAGAAAAAAAAGACAAGAACAATTTTTTATTATTTTATCCATATAGGATTAGGCTTTCAAGATGAATATAAAGATTAAGAGGGAGAGAAACGTTCACATAGAGTTGACAAGAACCTTAGAAAAATAGTTGAAACTCTAATTTTTTTGAAATTCACTAAGGTTCTATCTATTGAATCCATTTCTTCCTCCTCTCAACTCGAAAACCCTAGAAATGGAGAATAGGAGAGAAAGAGTGAGAAAAGTGGATGATTTAATATCATTTAGAATCAAATCAGGGAAGGGACATAATCTTGATATGTGAGAAAATATTTACCATACAATACTATGCAAAGAATCTAAACTTACTTGATTTCATCATTTCTTGGATGGTGAAACCCTAGGTCAACATCTCCACCACTTTATCCTCTCAAAACCCTATCTCTCCTCTCTCTCTAGAATTTTGCTTTCCTAAAAGGAGTAATGAAATATGAGAGCTCCTTGGGTTCTAGGTTACTCATATAAATCAATTGAGGTGTTTGGGTGAATTACAAATTGACCCAACTTTACATTTTCTTTTATTTTAGCTGAATTTTCTGTCATAAAAATGTTACTGAAAATCATTTACTCAATAGTCAAACCTCCTTAGGAAACTATGAAAATTTATCATGTTGTTCAAGGAAGGACTTCATAGCATAAGTAAAAAAATTAGATCAATCAGAGTTACTAATAAATAAATAAAAAACAAAAACTAGACTATTATATTTCAATCTAAATAAATGGTCGACTGAGTTTATCTTGGAGAAACTCAAACAAAACTCCTCTCTGGATCAATCTAATATCATTCACAAATTATGAAATTTTAAGATAACGTGTAAAATGGTGTTTATAACTACAATTAAAATTTTAGATAAATTAGATATACCAATAAAAATATAAAATACAAGCACTGGTCTGCTATATTTCAGTCTAAATGCATGGTCGGTTGAGTTTGTTCTGGGAAAACTTGACTGACAAATCGATCATAAAATTCTCCAAAAATACTATGATATTTTTACAAAACACTAATAATTGAGTTACCCAAATTATTTCTGAATTTCAACTAAATCAGAATTGTATATAAAATACCAAGAATGATTTAGGGAACCAATATACTTATCAAATTATGTGTTCATATTCTACCAAAACCCTAATTTGTCCGATTAGGGTTCAAACTTCTCAAACCCTAATTATTCAAAGTAAAAGCATGATTATATTATTTCATTGGTTTAAGAAATCATAATTAGACTACCATCATTAACTCAATCTTAAACAATGATCAATTATGTTGATCGTGTAATCATCCAAGATAATCCCTAATTAGATGGTTAATCTAAAACGGGTTGCGACATAGTTCGTATAGCATTGGCTCCCATTTATGATCTCTATATCCATCATATGGATTCAAAGAATGTGTTCTTATATGGTGATCTTTAGGAAAATATATATATGGAATAATCTAAGGGGTTTGTGGATTGTGGGAATGAGACCAAGGTGTGTAAACTTTTTAAGTCATTATATGGATTGAAACAAGCCCGTAATAAATGGTATGAAAATTTTGGTTATGTGATACCATAGTTTGATTTTTCTTTGTAATGAATTTGATAAATGTATCTACTATAAAATCGTCGATTTTGTATTTATTTTGTTATGCTTATATGTCAATGATATCATGCTTTTTAGTTCTGATATGAATATAGTAAATGAGACAAAGTCATTTTTGTGTAGCAAGTTTGAGATGAAGGATATGGGTGTCATTGATGTGATTTTAGGGTTTAAAATCATAAGGTCTACTAATGGTATAAGTCTCTCTAAGTCTTAGTATGTTGAGATGACATTGAAGAGGTCTGAATTCACCTCACACAAACATATTAAGAATCCATATGATTCATCTAAGCCCTTCTTCAAGAATGATATTAGTGTTCTAGTGTCTCAAATATGATACTCTTAGATAATCGGTAGTTTGATGTATCTTATGATTTGCACACATCCATACATTGTGTTTACCACAAGAAAGTTAAGTAGATATACAAGTTGTCCCAACAAGACCCATGGAGAATCTGTTGATAGAGTATGGAGGTATATTAAGGGCCCTTTATCTCTTGGTCTGCATTATGGCAAAAATCCTTTTGTGATCGAAGGATATAGTGATGCAAGTTGGATTCATGAATTCTCAAAGTAATGGTGTCTTAAGATAATTATTTTCTGTTGGGAGGAGGTGATGTTTTTTGGAGGTCTAAAAAATAGGCTATATTGTCTTGTTCTAGTTTTGAGGTAGAGTTATGTCTTTTAGATGAAATTAGATTGGAAGTTGAATGGCTACATGGACTTATGTCCAGTGTACCATGGTAAAGAAGTCATTTACTAAATTTCAGTTCACCATCATAGCACTACAACCATTGTTAAGATAAAGAGTTCCAAGTACAATAAAAGACAATGTAGACACATCCAAATCAGACTCATGTCTATAAGAGAATTAGTGTCTAATGGGGTCATGACTAGAACTACGTCGGTATAAAAGATAATACATTTGATCCTTTTACTAGAGGTCTTATCTTGGCATTAGTGGAGAAATTCAAGTTGGGGGTGGGATTGAAACCCCTTTAGATTTGTAGGAAGTAGCAACCCAACCCAAAAGAGTAGAGCTCCCACAAATTGGGTTCAATGTGGTAATAACAAGTTGTTGAGTCTATCAGATGACACTATGTTTTTCATTTGATGCTTCTTGCATCAGTGTGTCTATCCACTGGAGAACATGTCATGCCTGCAAGTTAGTAAGAGATTATTCTTTGAATGGTTTCAAGTCTTTGGATAGGATGTCAGCAATACATTCTTGGAGACTCCAACTAAATGGTTGATGTTGTGTAGGCCGCAATAAGGAAATTAGGTTGTTCCCTGATATCAATCATTATATATCTTTTGGATACATGGCCTTACTGCATGAAATTTCTTTTCAGGTATGTCTTTATCATGTTGTTACCAACCTATACTCATTCAATCAAAGTTTAGGTTCAAGACTTTTGTTCACCTAGAACATGTGGGGGTCACAGTTGGATAACTTAGGTAGATTCAAACAGAAAGATATCTATTGAAATAACAATATTGAGGACTGATTGGTAGAGCACAATGTGCATTGAACTTTGTGGAGGATTGTTAGATACATCATTGTTAGCCATTTGTTTAACATGGCTAAGCCCAATGTAGTGCAGCTAGTACATACAGGAAAAGGTAGTGTGTTGTCTTGTGCAAATGGGAAGAACTTTAGTCCTACATTGCTAACTCCTAGCACTTTTGTCGTCCTTTTATATAGGATCACATGTGACACTAGTATCCAAAGGATCCTAGGAGAGAGTATTCTCACCTCCTTAGTGGATGTGGTGACCACAACACACACGTACACAAGCGCGTGTGTGCCTCACCTCACCTGGCCGGGCCGGGCTGGGCTCATGCTCAAGCTTGTGGTTTGTATGTTGTGGGAATTGTCTTCCGTCTTTTTTTTTTCAAAGACACAACTATATAATTAATTATTAATTTAATTAATTGTTTCTTTTCGAAATAGATTTAACTAATCCTAATTGAAAAGTTTTTACCTTGCGGTTTTTTCCCTTAAACCTGTACAAGAGAGAAAGGGATTGTGTCTTAAAGGGAGTAAAATTTCGGTGCAGGTAAGACTATAAATAAGCCTCCAGTCATTAGGATAAAACACATCTCATGAATTAGTTTTCAACGCTAGAGTGCATGTTTTGCAAACCGTTGTCTTCCTGTTGTCGCTTCTGAATTGCTAGATGAAGCAAGTTCCTTCCCCTCTTGCGAGATGTGATCTGTCTATGGAGCAAACAAACACCAGTTCCGTCTTCGGAGGCACCAAGATAAAAGTACTCAATATTCATTGAATCTGTCTCTAAACCTATGCGATTAAGATCTCAACCCACAAATTGAAGACAAAGTGTGGCGCAACTTACGTTTTATTAGATGGATTTTCAAAAATCATGTATCTATCCATCCCGCATTATGAAAATGTTACATTCTCAAAATTTCCAAAATAAAATTTTATGTTCGCTTAGTTGGATTTTGTATATATGGAATTTATCTTTTTTCGTGTTTTTTTGTCTTGTCCATGTTGAATTTTGACGTTGGAGAAAATTTTGATGGTGAAAAAAATGGATTCTTATTATGTCTGAAAATCCCGAAGTTAGCTTTGTTTCTCCGATCCCGCAAATTAAACATAAAATTTACCAAATTATGAGTGCAACATACAAGCCAATTGAGAGAAATCCAAGTAACCAAAGCCTCTAAAATCATTGGCCTTTAACTGAGATATACCCACTCGCCCGGATGCATATGCTTGGCTGCTTCCCTTCTTTAAAAAGCCAGTAGGTGCCAAGCAAATCGACGCAAGCCATTCCTATCCTTCACAGGACATGATTTCATCCTCAACCTACTCCATGGTGAGGGAAGCAAGAGTCTGGATAAGCTCTTCCATTAGGCTACGGTTTCAGCGCCATACCTTGCAGTAGCGTAGGTGACGCGTCGACATCTTGGAATCCTTCTTGACCGAGCTGGGTGTGTACTATAGGCATGAGTTGTCGTGTGTACATGTGGGGACTCCCCAGTTGGTGTCGTGGATGTCTACATGGCAAGGCAAAAGGGGAAATGAAATAATTATGGCATTATTTGATTTGGTTATCTCGCTAATGCTTTTGCTATATAACTTCTTGGGAACTAAATCAGTTCTGCCCATATAACATGTTGCAATAAATAACAATGCACTGCCCCGACGCTCCTTTGTCACTCGGGAAAGAAGCTCCAACGGGTACCTAACCACCCTCCCCCCCCCCCAAAAAAAAAAGCAACGATTTCACTACAGGACATCATCACTCCTCTAAAATGTTGCATCAATGAATCCCTTTACTCACCATGATTTCTTAGGGATTCAAAATGAAGTTCTTTTAGCAAAAACAATCAAAACAAAATACTTTTCTATTAAGTAATATTGACGATAGTAATAATTCGATAGCAATTCCCAACTTAGCACCATGTTGGGGTGAATTTCACCAGCCAAAGCTTGTAGGCATTTAAAGATAAACACTTTACATTAGGACACATTAAATGTAAAGCGTAAAGAAATGGATAACTTCAATTTTGGGCATGAACTAATATAAGGATTTTGGGGGCCTAAGGTTTTAGTTTTGTTGCCATCATGTTGGATTTCGCTATTGGGTTTTAGACAAAGGGATTTGATGTCGAAGTTCTGAGAGTCGGTGCTAGGCTTAGTTATTTTTGGGTCTATAAGTTAATAATCTTGATTTTCATGTAAGAAATTGAAGATATTGTTCAACCCATTAACTATAATCTTCAATTAGAATGTTAAAAAGGTGGAGAGCAATTTGTCCTACCCTTTCCTTACAGGAAAAAGTAAAGCCACAAGCTAGTGTGCTAAATAAAACAAATACATGATATAATGTATTGTGAGTGTAAATGACTGAGTGCCACATGACCCTTTTGTCCTCTAGAAAGAAGCTCTAATAGATAACCTCTTGGTACCCCTCCCCATATATTTTGATACAATCACCCCTCTTAAATAATGCATAGACAAATTGGTTGGCTTAGGATATCAGCATAGAAGTGGTTAAGGATTAAAACCTAATTGTCATCGATAAAAATCAAAGCAATTCATTTTCTTAAGTATTACTCAGATTCGTATTGTTTAGAAAACAATTTTTAATGAAAAACTCTTAGGGGGTGAATGCATCCGATTTCATAATCTAGGATTTGATGTATCAAAATAGAGGTGCCTTCCATTTTGGTTGATTCAATTGAAATAGTATAACATCTAAACACATTCAGTTGGGTATAAAATAACCTTGGTATTTTGTATTTTGAAATTGGGGCCTAGGGTTGTAGTTTATGGTTAATATGTTAGGTATATAACTTCGGGTTTAGGTGTTATGGTCAAGAATTGAGATTTATAGAGCTACTAGTATTTGGGTTGTGTAATAGGCAAGTTATAAATTATAATCATCAAAATTATTTATTTCTTAAGCTTTATTTACCTAAAATAGTTGTGAAGAAGATGGTAGAATTATTAACTAGAATTTCTAAATGATAATAAAGTTGAGAAGGCTTTTATTAATATGATCATCCCCGTATAGGGAATTGAGATAAATTTATATGATTATACATGATACATAATAAATATATGATGTAATAATATGCTATAGGCTATAAGTTTAGATGCATGAAGTAGAAAATACCAATTATCGTTCGACCTATAATATAAAAAATTAATCATATATTTATCTTGTTTTTTCATTTCTATAGGTTTTTCATCCACATCCAACAATAGAATATGTTTTAGACTACATGAATCTCAATATCTTATGTAGTTTTTTAGCATTCTTAAAATTTTTCATAGGTGGCTTAACAACCTCAACCTTAAAGTCATGAGTTTGCTTAATGACTCATTTTTTAATGTGGGTCTTAGAGTGGTATACACATCTTTACATGGGGTATATACTTTAGTGACTACTAAGTGCATGTGTTGGGTGTGGTTACTAAAGGTTGTTTTCAAAAGAAGGGTTGGGATAGATGGTGTATGGTGATGGAATCTCATGTGAACTAGGGAGATTATAACAACACAATTAAGTAGTTGACACAAAAATTGCTTAGCTTGCTCTAACTTGGGATACAAAGGTGGTATGTATGAAATTATGCACCGATGGAGTCCTCACAATGATATGGTTATCGTGCTGAGGGTTATTGAAAAGAAGAAGAAGAAATTTCAAGTACATATTAACTTCTAGCAACAAGATGCAAGTGAAACTAAAGAAGAAAGACCTAAATGTGGCAACCCTTCACACATCTACTTACTATTGCATCATATATTTCTCAGGAATATGCATCTTGGCTTTCATTAAAGGATGAATCATAGGTGGTCGGAGATGCTCTGGATGTTTTTGGTAGAACAAAAATTAAAACTTCAACACTGTATTATATAAGTTTTGAGGTTCTTGTTGGATAATATGTATGAATTCTAAGTGCATGTATTGTTAAAAATTAATTAAACGTGATTTATCAGATAACAAATAATGATCATAAAGTTTTGATAGGATGAAGGGTAGTAATTGGTAGGAGGATGTGTGGAAGGTCTCCTCGAGTACCATTGATGGTACGACAAAAAGATATTAGACATTATCAGGATTGTTGTATAGAGTCAATGTAAATCTTACTTTACTATAACATTGATAGGATTACATGTAGCTTTCTTAATATTATATGTAATATAGGAATAAGAACAAGTGTAAAGAGAGGGTCCCAACAATGGGCATGTGTATATGATATAAATGAAGATATCTAAAATAAGACCACAAAAACATTCTTATGGCCTAAAAATTTCCACTGGAAAGACACTACCTTCGCGATCGCATGCCCTACTATATAAAAGTTTTGTCTAAGTGATACTACTATAAATAACTAGTATAAAACTAAGCATGTGTAATTGAGTATCAAATGGGGTTTAGTCACTTTTCATTTCCATATAGAATGACAATGGGGTCATAGACTCTATATTCACCATATTTAATGGAATCAGAGAATAACAATTTAGGAATAATGAGGGAATCTAGAATTTCCAAATGGAATAATAAATCATATAATAGGGTGATCGACTAATTATAGGAAATGTGGGCTTATAATGACATAAATGTGCAAATTCAATTGTAAGTTGAGCATACATGTAAAACAATATACAAATTATTTTATAAGGTCTTCATAAGGTCCAAGGCCAGGATTCCCAAGATCAAACTTCAATATATGAATTCATCATATTTATTAATTACATAATTCATAGTTTTAAACCCTAAATGACCTCACTGACGAGTTTGGATTTTAAATTTGAAAGCAATACCAACGCCCATTCATCTCATCCTCACTTGTTGGGACTTGTCCCATTAGCATCATGATATTGAGATAGAGTTGGAAAACTCAAGATCGGGCCCTAAGACCACCTAGACGAGAAGCTAGCATCTCTCGTGAAGTCATATGGGTTAGAATATTGGCAATACACTATGCAAAACTACACAAAAACTCCAATAGAAAATGAAGAAAGTAGGCTACGTTTTGTTTTCACAATGCCAATTTAGAAGGAAAAGAGGTGTAGACTCATTCTTACGTAGTGGTGTCCTGAGAAAGACTTCATAAGTAGGATAAATCACAAGCCCTTAGGTGCAATTAGGTCACAGAAAAGATCGGGGCTGATGTGAGGAATGATGTTGAGCTAGGAGGAAGCAATGGGTATTAGTGTCGCATGTTTCTTTGTTAGGAAATCATTAAGAAAATGTATAGGTTCTAAATGAAAAGAAAGTTAGGAGGAAATCAATGGAGGATAAATCACCAGATATCAAGGACTTTGGAGGGAGAATTTTTCTAATATAATGCTAAACCTAGGAGACTATTACAGTGACTTGTAGTAGAGGTAGAGATGGTCGTAGAGTGTTGTATCCATCACATGCCCATGTCCAAGCCGCTGGGTTGAATGTTGCACATCTATGCCACATGCCATGGTAATCATGGAACTATATTTTTATAAAGGAATGACACATTAAATCAATAAATATTCTAATTAAACTATAGTTATCTCCTTACTTAATCAATTATAGCATGTGTGTAACATCCTATTAACTTGAAATTTGGTAGTTTTACTGATTGCATACTATGAAAGTGATTCTTAAAATGCTATACATTTTGAAAATATTTTAGGTTATATTTTATTAATTTAATGTGAAGTATACTCTTAATGCATTAACTCCTCTTAGTTAATCAATTTTGGCATTATATTCAATATTAATTCATTTTTTGTCATCTCTTTCTCTTAGGAATATTCTAGAAAATCAAACCTATTATTGATTTGTTAGTATATCAAGTCCCAGTATTATTACATATTTTTATGGTGATTTTTCATTCAATGCCTCTATGTATATTTTTTTATAAACACATCATTTTTAGTTTTAAATTAATCCTAGTGCATTTTAAATTAGGAAAGGGAACTAGATATTATTTTATGGAAAAAGGTGTAAGTAAAAGAAGTGGGAAAAGTATGGTACCTAGTATTGATTATGTTACAACACACCACCTCTTGAAAAGGATATTGTCCATGATATGTCAAACATAAATTGAGAGGTGAGTCTATAACATTTCATCTTTTAGCTTTGGATAGTCTCTTCCTATCCCTAATACTTCCAAAAAGACTTTACTAGATTGATATCTCTATTTGCTAGTCATTACACTCTAGAGTCTAAGATCCTAAATAGACACTTTTCATATGAAAATTTGTAATCTAACTCTAGTGGCTTTATAGATAACATTTGGTAGGGATCCTTTCATACATTTTAGAATAGACATTTTGGAACACATTTTAAATCTTTTCATAAGTGGGAGGAAGGACTAGAGAAAAGCCACACTACCCATTCCTATCCATGATTTCAAATGATCCAACATATCAAAGGCTTGACTTGCCTTTAATCTTAAACCTTACAATTGATCATATTGGTTTTATTTTTAGTAACACAAAGCCTTCCCCCCCAATAAGAAGCTCACATTTGATCTATTATTGTCAGTCTACATTTTCTTTTAGAGCGTTAATACATTTCTTAATTAAATGTAGTTTATCAGTCATCATTTATATATCATTATTCATTATGAGAGAGTGTTCCCCTCATGTTCCTATTGTAGAGGGGAATGAAAAGGTTGACTATAGAGAGCTTCAAGAGGTGGGATACCAGTACTATATTGGGAACTATCATTGTAAGAAAACTCATCCAGTCAGAGATTCTTATCTGACACACCTTCCTAATCCATCAAGAAATCATGTTAAAATCTTCTAGAATATGTAAATTTTTTTTACTATCCATCAGTATGTGGATGGTACCATGTGTTGAAGTGTTGGCCAGAATCCATCTTGTCCTGTATTTGCTTCCATAAATGAATTGTGAATTCTGGATGTCAGTTAGAGACTATTTCCTAAGGCATTCCATGTACATGAACATTCAAGTACAAATACAATTTTTCCATATAAAAACTACGTAGGTACCCTTAAAAAGAAAAAGTGGTTAGACTTTGTCAGACTATGGATTACTACCCAACTACATCATATCTACTTGATGACCTTTTAAAACTAGTAGAAAATCCATGTTGATAATATCCCATTTAGACTCTATTATCTCTAGTGGATGGAGAAGATCACCATGTCTTTGATGCCTAATTCTTAGTTATTTTCATGTTAGACACTTCAAGATGAATGTACTAATGTCTTTACTTACATTTTATACCATAATCCTTATCGTATATCTTTTTACATTTTGGTAGTATTGAGACTTATTTAGTACATAACCCATGGGAATCACCCAGGACTCTTTGCCTTAGATCTTTAACATCAAGATCCTCAATTTATATGATAAACATATATGACCATCAACTCCATTAGAAAACTCTAATAGTGGGTTGTCGGTCAACCCTTCCATATCATCAAGTTCAAAATTGGCTAGTTGAGCAGCTATAACTTTAGAAATCTAATTGGGAGAAATAGATATACTACCCATATGAACTCTCAACTTCTCCACTATGACATCATCAATAGTCTAGAGAAATTTAGGTTTCTAGTTGAGAAATGTTCCAAAATTCTCTACATGAAACATCGAATGGAGACTACCCACCTTAGGATTTTATCTATTCTTGTAACATCCCAAATTTCTAAAACATGTAATTCATTGAGCATAATCATAATGTTATTGGGAATGCGACAAACATGAGAATCATTGCATGAAAGTAAAGTTTGATAAAACAACAAAAGATGCATAGTGTAATTTCTCATATCTTGAATTTATAACATAAAATCTCACACTCTAAACTCAAACACGCGTCTCATAAGCATAAAGGAAAATCTAATCGATTGATAATTGGCACCTCAGCATGTCTGGTTTTAGAATTCCTTGAACTCCTTCTTCAGTTGGTCCTCAAATAGCATTATCCATGATGTTTCTCCTTTCTTGCGGGCATCATGCCTCCAGCCATGCATACAATATTTTGTAAGTGGAGTTGAGCATATTATAAAACTAAAATAACATAGATATTGAAGAGAGAAAAAATTGACATCATAAAAATAAACTTCACATTTTATCATTGACTTTTATCTAACTTATATAAGAATCCTCAAGTTTTGCACCGAAGTGCCTCTTCTCTTTGCACTGAAGTTCATAATATGCTAGGAAATCCCATTGTGACATCCTCAGATTTTCTAAAACTTAATCTGATGTGTGACATACAAATTGAAACCTCACCTCCATGGGACTACAATTTAAGCACCCCACACTAGGCTAAGAAGAAGAAAATCAGAGGAAGTCAGAAGGAAACAACAATAGTGCATGCACATGAACAATAATAAAATCATGCAACACATGTTCACCATTCAACATATAATTACATAATTAATTGTTACTACATTTTATATTATACATTTTACAACAAGTTCTACATATACATGTACTACCACTAAAAAATAGGATCTTAAGACAATATGTCCACCTGTACATCATCTCGCCACACAACTCTCAACTATCATGAATCTCCATGATCATATGTCTACAACCTAAACAAAAGATTACATGTGGTACACGTCAGCACAATGTTCAAGAATATTGTACTAAGTATGCCTTCATGTCTTTTAATATACCTCTCATTACTAATCTTGGCAATAAGATAAAACTAGAACTTGGAAGTTATAAAGAAATATAAGAAAAGCCATATACTTGCACAAAGATGTTCATTAACAAAAGGAGGACACATATTTTAAGCTCATTTTCCATTATATGTAAAGTTGATCAACCATATGAGCTATTCTAACAAAGAGATTTAATGCTCACATGTACTATTATGCCAAAGAGATTTAGTACTTTCCTAAATGCACCATTATGCCAAAGAGATTTGGTGCTCACATGTACTATTCTACCAAAGAGATTCAATACTTTCATCAACCACCATTCTACCAAAGAGATTTAGTGCTATCATATAATGGATCTGATATCTTATGTTTCATGAGTTCATAGCCATATAAGTACATAAAATTAAACAAGATATCATACAAGAACAATCATTTCATCCCATACCATATGCCAAGTATTTTGCTACACATATAATACAAGCATATTGAATTATAAGCCAGGTAAGAGGTAACCGCGCACCTTGATCAAGAGATAATTCTAATCATCATATATTCTTCAGGTCAACCATATCCTTGGTCAAACCCCTAGTCAAGACAATATCATGTACTTGCATCAGATTCTCACCACATTAACCCTAGTTATGTCCATTTTAGGTTTTAGCTTAGTTTATTAGGATATCACCATCATTACTTGTCTTATCTTCTTGGAATTATCTTACTGATTTCATATTCCATATTATTACCTCAGTAATTTGATAATGATGTTTTCCATCATTAGGTGATCATATTAAAACTATGTCACATTCATTTATCATATTAGGGTTACAACACATGTATTAAGGGTCATTTTCATATTAAATGAATGATGTGTATCTAACTGATATCAGACTTACAAATTAGCTTCAAGTTACTAGTATGATCTTACTCTGTAATTTCCAGGGTTAGTTGAGCATCTTTGTAATTATTGCACATTAATTAGGGTTATTAGCCCAAATTAGCCATATGGAGAAAATTACATGATTTCCTACATCGACATCATAATTACTGACATCAGATGGATTATAAGTCACTTTTAGGAGTTACTGGAAGATTCTCAAAATTTTAGGTCTTTCTCTATTATTTATTAGACATGAAAAGACCATTTTACATCGTACATGATAACCCTAATATTTAAGCATCAAAAGACTTTAATTATAGTTTCATGTTGTTCTACTTATTTTTTTGAGAATTTCAATTACTTTCTTGTATTTTTCTGATAACTATACTAATTTCTATGAATTATTGAACATCTACACATTTTCTGGGATTTTCGAGTTCATAATTACCTTCAGCCAATCAAAATTTGTCACATCGCCATCATGGTGGCACTGATCTCATTTGATCCAGCCACTTCTTAGTTGTGTTGGGCAGTCTAGCTGGGATCTGAACCCGGTCCACTTGAGGCTAGTTGGTCGGTTCTCTAGCCTGAATCTGGTTCACTCCCTCTTTCTCTCTTCCTCATGTTCTCACAAACCCGTGTGCGTCAGTGCAAGTCTTTAGAGCATCCTCTACCACCGTGATGGATACTTCTGGTGAGAAATTGATCACGGTGTCCTCCTTCTTACCAAAAACTTCTGCTTCCATCAGTTTCTTCACCTCCTTCCAACCCTCCACGGTCACTCGGGTGTTCCACTACATCTACAGACCTCCTTCAGCACAACCTCGCCAGACACCATTTTTGTCGTAGAGGAGAAAAGGGGAAAAGAGGTTTGGTTCTTGTAGACCCTATCTGAGATGTCGTAGAGCTCCGTCGCACTCCTAGGAGTATTCATGGTGGTTTGAACTAGATTGGTCATGCCCCTAGGCTGCTCACCAATTCCACCTTTAGCAAGAAGCAACTACTTCACAGGCAGCCAACTCCACAGGGTCTCCTGTCACCTAAAACCCTCAGGCTAACCAAAAAGATGATGGGGATTGTTTTTCAACATTCAAAACCTTTGACACTAGTCTCTTCATGCTGAGCATTTCCATAGAGATGAGGGGAAAGTTGGGTGCTTAAACTCCTGCTCCTGAGGTTATAGGGCTCGGCTAAAGTCTGAAAAGATCACTCTCTACAATACAAGGCTAATTGTCTGTTCAATTTCCTCCTTGACACACGTCTAGAGTGGCGGTGGCATCATATGTGGGATACAACCACTCCACATATATAACCCAAACAATTGGAGGTTGGTGACAAGTTTGTAGCCCTAAGATCTATCATAGACTATCCAAATCAATGCCATATACAAGACAATCTGTAGCTTATCAAGACTGTGCGACATGACCCTTGGTGCTTCTATTTGGCCATGGTCCCCACATATAAGCTAGCAACAGTGTAGATACAACGTGACGGGGATATTAATCAAATCCTAATCTAGTATACATGAATATTGACTATGATACATGATTATACATCTTATTACATCATTTTCAAACTGATATAACTTCATCTAGGAATATCCAATATTCATGAAAATTTAACCATAGCTTTAATACAACTCAGGCTACATTATTCTCAATTTTTGTATAAAAACTCAATTGTCTAATCAGTCAACTAAATACCTCAAAAATCATGAACTTTAGGGATGTTAATCATGATATCAACAACAATCAACACTTAAACTTTACCAGAACACTTGGAACTCTCAAGATAATGCAACATACGAATTCTAATATGTTATTGGATATTTAAAGATTCCAGAAGTCCACTCCATCACACCCATGATTTGCGCCGAAGTACATTGTATGCTAGGAAAGCTCATGATAAGTATCTTATATAAGGTTCATTCATTATCTTACTCTTACTCTAGAATACTCTTTACTCTTTCTATTAAACATGAATATGATGTGATGTGATGATTCTTGAAAATGAATAGTATAATGGATTTTATCCAATAACTTTTTACTTTAATCAATAAAACTATAACATGAATGATACATTCACATTATAACATGTACATTGAAAAAAATAGCATATAAACATCCAATAACTATTTTCGAAGTGCAGGGACCACTTATAGAGATTGGTTCAACTCCTAATGATTATCCAAGGGTTGATGAAAACCTAGAATACCTTCCTGTCTTTGTCTGGTATTTCCTAAAATTGAATATGATACAATATCAACACTATAACTGAAAACACCAAGATAGCCTAATAAACTATATAGGTTGTCCTATACATATTGAGGTTTCCTCAAGTGTGACTCATACCATTGTATTCCCTAAAACTTTGATATCATGATGAATTTTCCAGATATACCGTATTCACAAATATTAATATCACTATTACTATCCCCAGTTCATAAATCTCAAAAATTATGACGATGACATTATTTGTACAACATAACATCCTCATGATGCATAAAATATCATTTAAACTTAGATAAACAAGTTCATTGATCATTCATACTTCAAAATATTACCTTTTATAATTTCCTCAAATTTAAGTCATGGATTGATACTTCAATTTACCAAAATACCCTGAATTGGTAGATTAATCATAATAAACTGTATCCATTAAAATACCATGACCATACCTCATATATATATATATATTCTAAACTACAAAACATGACTACATAAACTCATTTCATAAAATTACAACCATCCTATCAAAACTTATAACCTAAACATTATTATCATGTATGATTCCTTCCATAAAATATCTGACCTTATAAGCATTTAAATATTCTTCATGTAGTATTTTTATAGGAATCTACTCCTCAATATTTTTCCAATGAAATCTATATTTCTAATTTTTTTATGGTCCCACCTCAGGATATAAGAATTATAAGAAAATACCTTTGATAGAAATCATGGTCGTTGATATCTGAATCTAGTTGTCAGATATGTGCCTCCTCTTTCTTTCCCTTTCATTTTTCTCACGATCTCCTCTTGGATCCTCTTAGTTCATCTTTTAGATCCATCTACAACATGACTCCATCATCCTTATCTCTTGGCCGTCGTTACCTGTCCTCTATGTGCAAGTAGGTAGAGATGCACTGGTGATCGTTGGCTAACACTTTCTCTACCTCCTTCATCTAGTCTATCTCTCCCTGTCCTCATTCCCTAAAGACTTATACTGCCTACTCATGCACATTGTGTGCACCAAGGTCGAGCATTGCCATCACAACAATGATGTTTGACATCATTAAGGTCAATCGACTTCTGCAAATCCATCGGGACCTCAAGTCTGCGTTGCAATTGTCTATATATAATGTCTATGGTTTCTTCTTCGACAAAGAGTGCCCTTGCCTCATAGACTCCTTGTTTCCATCATCTCATTAACTGCTACCTGACACAGCACGACTGCATGCACAAAACACACATGCTTGGTTGTTCTTGCTACTCTAAGTTCCCTTGATATCTAGCTTTGATGAGCGATCCTGAAACCGTCCATCAGATTCTTATAGGGATGATTCCATGGGTTTGATGCTTGTAAACCTATAGGACTCCTCCCTTGTCCCAGTTCTGTTCAAGAAAGTTGACTTTTAGTCTCCACCGTGATGAGTAAACCTCACATCTACATGACCATATTAGCAGGGTCGGTACATAAAGTCTCACTATGTGGAAATGTATGAACATGGGATGCCCTCCCAAATAGAGAAGGCAAGAGGGGAATCAATTATTCTTATCTATGAGTAAAGAAACCATTCTTTTATTTTATTTAATCACCAAATAATGATCAACTTGCTAATATCTTAGTTGATTAAAGTGAATTAGTAATCTATATATATTGTTAAGGGAAAACTACTTGTTCGCAAAAATCACATTCTTCAAGATATGATCCAATGAATCCCAAATTTTGGCCATATATACATATCTCACTCTTCCAACTTGTCTTTAGTATCCCAAGATCTAATCCGATTAGGTAATATTTAGTAAGTTACCAAACTATCATTAACATAGGTAAACATGATAATATGGTTTAATTAATTAAACTCATCACATTGAATGGTTTGGTCAACTCTAATTTCACCAATATTTAGTTGCTATATTATCATGTCCCATTAAACATGAGGAGATTCTCAAAATTAGATTTTGGATATTATAACCTCAAAATTGGTTACTTCAAATAATTATCCATCTTCCTCATATGATTTTCCTCCTAACCCAGATACAAAAAATCAATTATAACCTTCTCCTCAACTAATATATTGACCATAAGTTTAATTGGATTTAAAAAAATCATAGTATGGATAGATTAAAATTTTCAACCTTATGGTTCAATAAACACTCATACAGGAACATATATAGCTGCAAGCTTATTTATTTTAGTAAAAAAAGTGTCCCACAACCTATCACAATATTCACCAGTACCATTATAATTTACCTCGTTAGATTTGAAAAATTAGGGTATGGCAATACTACGCAATATAATAGGAATTTCATCCTCAAAATTCATTTAATTTATAGAAGACTACCCACCTTAGGATTTTATCTATTCTTGTAGCATCTCAATTTTCCAAAACATATAATTCATTGAGCGGAAGCATAATCTAATTGGGAATCTCCCAAACATGATAATTATTGCATGAAAATAAAGTTTCATAAACCAGCATAGGAAACATTGCATAATTTCTCATACCTAGAACTTATAACATAAATATAGCAACTAAACATTGCATAATTTCTCATATCTAGAACTAAACATTGTATGCTATTTAGTTGCTATATTATCATGTCCTATTAAACATGCTGCTTAAACAAGGATACTTTAATAACCTTCACTTACGCAAGCCCTCATATTACTCCCAGGAATCTCCTTTGGAAACACCTAATTAAAATGGGGGAGAGTTTCAAGCTACCTTGGCTGGTACTGGGTGACTTTAATACAACAGTTAACCTGGAGGAGAGGAGCGGTTCTAGAAACTATAATTTTGTCGAGGCAAGAGTGTTCCACAAGGCTTTGCTTGAAGCTGGCCTTACTGATCTGGGTTTTTTGGGACCCAGATTCACCTTCAAAAGGGGTGTGTTACAACATCGCCTAGATAGGGTAGTGGCGAGTGACGGTTTCATCCGAAAAAACCCCCATTTATCAGTGGTCCATCTACCCCGAGTGCCTTCAGATCATTGTCCAATCCTCGTCTGATCCAACTATAGGAAAGTGCATCAAAGGCGCTTCATTGCAAAAGCTACGTGGTCGACTAATAAAGAGTTCAAGAGTCTTCTACAATCGAGCTGGAAGAAAGACCGAGATTTCAACTCATCCCTTAATGCAATAAAGGAGGAGATCATCCGTTGGGACCGAAATACGATGAGGAACCAGCACAAGAAAAAGAACAGATTGTTGCATAACATTAGTAGTCTAGAGAAGGAGCTTTCCTGCTCGTACAATTCGATTACTAATGATCTGTATAGCTCTATGCAAACAGAGCTGAATTAAATTCTGAAAGCTGAAGAGGAAGAGCTTAAATAGAAAAGGCACTTGAACTAGCTGAAGAACGGCGACGTGAACTCTAAGTATTACCATGCTTACATAAACCAAAGGAGGAGACACAAAACCATTACTAAGTTAAAGAATGAGGAGGGCATATGGATCTCCAACGAGCCTGATCCTCAGAACCGGGTTAGTGCGCACTTTCAACAAATCCTCACGGAGACTATCGAGTCACGTAGCAGCTCCATTTTCGGCATACCTAGACAGTTCATACAGCTGGATGATAGTGAAAAGAGGCATGCATGAAGCCCTCCAAGCGAAGCTGAAACTTTTAGCATTCTGAAGAAGACGAATCCTTACAAAGCAACAGGGCCCGATGGTATCAATGGGTTGTTCCTACTTAGGAATTGGTCGACCATAAAGAGTTCAGTAATGTACACCCTGGCCAATGCTCTAGTTGGGCGGCCTTTGAGCAAAGAATTGTGCAACTCTACTATTGTTCTAATCCCTAAAGTGTCGAACCATGAATCATGTGAGCAGCTACGTCCCATTTTCTTGAACAATATATGTCTCAAGCTTGCATCCAAAATTGAGGTGGAACGCCTAAAAGGATATATGTAGACGTGGATTGGACCCTCTCAGAGCAGCTTCATGTCAGTTAGGCACATTACCGATAACATAGCTATGACCCAAGAGGTTATACATATGATGAAGAGGAAGAAGGGGGCCAAATACATGGCAATCAAGATAGATTTATCTAAAGCATATGACATGCTATCATGGGAGTTTGTGAACGATACACTGCACAAACATGATCTGCCCCCAAACATTGCAAGTTATATCATGAATTCACTCACCATAGGAGAGTGCTCAGTGCTATGGAACGGGTCTCCTACTAATGCGTTCAAGGTAAGCAGGGGCTTACGCCAAGAAGAACCTCTCTCACCATATCTCTTTAGTTTGTGCATCGAGCGTGTAAGCCAAATGATCGAAAACCTGGTTGGCAAGAAAGAATGGAAGCTTGTGCATATCGGAAGGAGTGGAATGAAACTCTCCCATTTGTGTTTCGCAGATGACCTCATCCTTTTCATTTGTGCGTCAGGTAAACAAATGAGGACCATCAAACAATGCAATAAAGAATTTGGGGAGGCATCGGGTCAATCTATTTCCATAAAGAAAATGCAAATCTTCTTCTCTGCTAGTGTTCCCAGAAGCATAAGAAGGAAGGTGACAAGGATTGGGGCCTTCAAGGAAACAAATGACCTCGGAAGGTACTTAGGAGTCCCCATAATTCACTCGAAAGTTAATAAACACACATATGCTGACATCTTAGCTTGAGTGGATAGCCGCATCAATAGCTGGGCGGCTAGAAGCCTTTCATTTGTAGGCTGGTGTTGTCTTGCGAAAGCCACACTTACAACTATTCCAACGTATGCCATGCAGACTACACAACTTCCTCTGAGCCTCTGCGATTGCAGATAGCAGTATTAGGAAGTTCATCTGGGGTGGTAGCCAGAACACACACCCTATCTCGCTAGTGGCCAGGAACAAAGTTACCAGCGAGAAGGAGCATGGGGGATTGGGCATCCACACCATGAGGGAATGGAATATGGCCTTGCTCATGAAGAACACATGGGAGGTAGTTGCGTGAAGAGACACGGCATGGTGCCGATATTTCATACCCAGATATGAATGCTACATGGGAGGAAATCTCCCAAATTTGTCCAGATTGGCGAGAGTTCTACTGAAGGGGAAAAACTTCATTAATGAGAATTCATACAGAGAAGTGTTGAATGGAAATGGGACTTACTTCTGGAAAGACCATTGGTGTTTCAAGGGGACATCGTTGGTAAACCTGGCTGTCCGTCCAATCTCGGCTGACATTGCTGATCTTCAGGTGGCCAGTGTGAGTTTGGGCAATGGACGTTGGGACGTGGACTTCCTCAAGTACTGGCTGTCTAGGGAGGGGGTCGACCAGATCCTGTCTATCAAACCCCCACTCCTGGAAGAAGGCGATGACATCATTGTGTGGAGGACCACCACGAATGGACACTATTCAACAAAATCTGCGTACAATATTCTGAGAAGTACCTGCGACCAGAAGGTTGAAGGAGATTGGAATAACCTGTGGAAATCTAAGGTTGCGGCCAAAGTCATGCACTTTATGTGGCTGTTTATGCATGGGGCGCTACTCACAAATCTCAAGAGAGTATGGCGCCATATGTTTATAGATCCCTTATGTGGGCGAAGTCAGGAGGAGGAGGAAACAACTATCCATGCAATTAGAGACTACATGTTCGCTAAACCGGTGTGGAATAGGCTTTTCAATGGAGATCACTCATCTACTTTCTTCACTGCTGATGCAAAATCATGGATAAATGAAGGGCTGCAGCTGAAAAGAGAGCAATTGAACCTTTTCCTGATATCATGTTGGTACATATGGCACTGTAGAAATCAGTATATCTTTGAGAAGGTACTCAAGCCAACCGAGCACATTTGTCGGTTCATCTACTCAGAGACGGATGCTTCTTGGAGGGCATGGCAAGATGACGAAGAGGAATAGACACAGCCAACCCAGCGGGTCACAGAGGGATGGAATACCCCGAAAACCAGCCGCCTGAAGATGAATGTGAACGCAATGGTACTCTGACAGAAAAGCGTTGCCGCTCCGATTGTCAGAGACAACATATGTACTTGGTTGTGGGGCATGGACGCTATGTCCACTAAGGTTCAATCAGCTCTTCATGCGGAGCTACTGGCTATGCAGGGTGCAATGCAAAAAGTGAAGGAGTGTGGGCTAGTCGAACTGGACATAGAATCTGATTGCAAACAAGCCATTAATGTAGTGTTGCTTACAGTCGTAGAGCATCCCAAACATGCACGTACCATTTGTGAATGCCAAAATTTTTTGGCTAGTAATGCCCAGTGGACCCTATCTCATATCCAGAGAACAACTAACACTGCTGCAGACGGGTTAGCTAAGTATCATATTAGAAACAAACAAGGTGCACATCAATACATCCGACCACCATAGGCTATTTGTAGTTGGCTAGAGACTGACAAATGTAATGGTAGTAGTACTACCAGGTTTAATATGCAGTCTAATTCCTATATGTGTAACTCTTTGAATTTGCCTACAAGAGGAGAGTGGGATGAATAAGATGATCTCCTGACTTATATTAAAAAACAAAACTCACACTCTAAATTCACACATGCCTCACAAACATAAAGGAAAATCTAATCTATTGATAATTGGCACCCCAGCAAGTCTAGTTTCAGAATTCCTTGAGCTCCTTCTTTAGTTGGTCCTCAAATAGATTTATCCTTGACATTGCTCCTTTCCTACAAGCATTGTGTCTCCGGCCGTGCATAAAATAGTTTGTAAGTGGAATTGAACATATTGTAAAACTAAAATAACATATACTTTGAAGAGATAACATTTGACATCATAAATTTGAACTTTCCATTTTATCCTTAACTTTTATCTAAATTATATAAGAATCGTCAACTTTTGCACTGAAGCACCTCCTCTCTTTGCACCAAAGTGCTATGTATGCTAGGAAAGTCCATGATTTGTATTGAAGCACATTGTACTCTAGGAAACCCCCTGATGAGGATAATTATATAAGGTTCATTCATTTTTTTACTCTTACTCATGGATACTTTTTACTCTTTCTCTTAACCATGAATATCATGTGATATGATTATTCCTGAAAGTAAATAGTATAAAGGATTTCATTTATCCAATAACTTTTAACTTTAATCAATAAAACTATAGTATGAATTATACATTCACATTATAACATGTACATTGTACAAAATAGCATACAAACATCACATAACTATGTTCAAAGTTTGTGGACCACTTATATAGATTGGAGCAACTCCTAATGATTTTGCAAGGGTTGATGAAACCCTAGTATACCTTCATGTCTTTGTCGGGCATAGTATTTCCTAGAATTGAGTATGATACAACATCAAAACTATATCCAAAAACAGCAGGATACCTATTAGACTATATAAATCATCCTATACATATTGGGGTTTCCTCAAGTGTCACTCAGACCATTGTATCATTTGAAACACTAATATCATGATGAATCCTCAAAAATATATCACTTGACAAAGATTAATATCACTATTACTTTCTTCAATTCATAAATCTCATCATTTATGATCAAAACATTATTTTTATGATATAAAATTCTCATGATGCATAAAATATCGTCTAAACTCCAATAAACAAGTTCATTGATGATTCCTACTTCCAAATATTACCTCTTATAATTTTCCTCAAATTTAAGTCTTTGAGTGATACTTTGATTTACCAAAGAACCCCTAATTAGTAAAATAATCATAATAAATCACATCCATCAAAATACCATGATCTAACCTCATATTTGTATTCTAAACTGTAATATATGACTAAATAAATTATTTCATAAAATTCCAACAATCTTATCAAAGCTTATAGCCTAAACACTATTATCATGTATGATTCCTTCCATATAATATTTGACCTTCTAAACATTTTAATACCCTTAATATATTATTCTTATAGAAATCTATTCCTCAATAAACTTTCCAATGACATCTTTTTTTATTAACTTTTGATGGTCCCACCTCAAGATATAAGAATTATAAGAAAATACCTTTGATAGCAATCATGGTCGTTGATTTCTAAATTTGGTGTTCGGATTTGGGCCTCCTCTTTATATCCCTTTTTCTCACAATCTCCTCTTGGATCCATTTATTTCATCTTCTAGATCCATCTCAATATGACCGCATCATCCCTATCTCTCAGTCACCACTACATGTTGTCTACGTGTGCACATGCAGAGCCACAGTGGTGATCGTAAGCTCACCCTTGATCTACCTCCTTTCTCCACTCTATCTCTCCCTATACTCCTTGCCTGAAGACTTCCACCGCTGCCTACTCATGCACATCACGTGCACTAGGGCCAAGCATCACCACCATTGTTGTGGTGTTTGACTTCATGAAGGTCCGTCAACTTTTACAAATCCATTGGGGCCTCAAATCTGTGTAGTAGTCGTCTGTAGAGACCCTCCATGGTTTCATCTTCGACCAAGAGTGCCCTTGCCTCATCATAAGACCCCTAACCTAGATTTTTGCTTAATTGTAATTTTCTTGTGTAAAAAGATGTTTAAACCTTAAATTAATCTTTTCATATGTTTTCATATCATGTGACATGCTTGCATTTTCAAGTGAGTTCAATTTAAATAATGTTTGAACTATCCTTGTTATAATTTTATATGTTTTGGATCATCTTGCAAATTACCAAAACGTGATGGTACCTTGAAAATTTCACATGAAGAGAGTGTTTCTTATGATCTTGCTCCAGAGAGAGAAGATTGTGATATGGGGTGCCTTAATTGAATCATAGTTGAATATGTGACATCATCTAGTGATATTAGGGTTTCTAGGGTCACTTAGTTGACATGGTGACTATCCTAGGGTTTGATGTTTCAACCGTTACATCACTTTTGATGAGGATTGTGACCGAGACACATGCATGGGGATGCATGGTCACGACCGAAGCACCCTAGAGTAAGGATGGTCACAACAGTTGTCTTTTGGAGTAAGTGTCTCAACCATGAGGTGGTGATTAGGGTTTTGGGTCGAGACAAAGTGTGCATGGGAGTATCTCGACCATGACAAGACGGAAACTGACCTAGTAGGTTGTGACATTGCTGGATAAGCATGACCTTGGATAATTGCATGTGAGTGGAGGAAAGATTATCTCTTTGAAGAACAAGTGTCCTTTGCAGATATATGGTGTTGACACCTCAAAGACCCCTACTTCCCTCCTCCTTTAGATATATATAATCCCTTCTTTTTCTTGCAAGCTAATCTTTTTAGATATACACACCTTCGTCTACCTTGAGACTGCCTTTGGAGCTTTAGGAGCAACAAGAAGCAGAACTTGATCATTGGGTGACTGATCCTTGGTGCATGATTGAAGGTTTTGTGCTAGGGTAGGCTTTTAGTGGTGAATCTTGGTGAATCGTCTCTTGGTAAGTGATCTGCATTTCTAGATCATGTTTCCTTTCAAAACTCTTCATCTTCTTCTGTCTCTTTGGTCGTGTATCATCCATGGTAGTTCTTCTTGAAGATCTCTTCTTTACAAAGATCATAAGTTAGGGTTATCATGGTGAACTCGAGTGAGAGATGATCCCTTCTCTTTTCCCTTTTTAGTTGAGAATTATTTTCATTTTCTGAACCTCCTTTTGGTCATGGCTTTCTTCTTCTTGGAGGTGATTCCTTTGTTGAAGTGTTAGAGTTCAGTTGAACGTCTTGGAGCTTGAGTCTTGGGAGGTTGTTCCTCATCAAAATCAGGTGAGTTTTATAACTGTTTCTAACTCTATTATGAGTCTCTTAACATAATTTCATACTACCATGTATGTGGTTCATTATGCTTATTTTAGCAAGAGGTTTTGATCTGTTATACATGCATAAAATTCTTGATATCTTCTTTAAAACATATTTCTTTTGATGATCTTCCATCATCATGTTGAAGGTTTGATGAACCCTATGATTTAGGGTGTTGCATACTCTGTTACGATGGGTTACCCTATTATTATCCATCTGTTATACCTTGGTTCAGATCTACCATGGGGTGTTGTAGGTGGTTCAGATAACTCTTGGACTTCTGTAGCGGTCGACACCCCTTCAAAGGGTGGTTTCGGTCATAACACACCCCCTTAACCCTAGACTAGTCGCTACCTATTAGTTGGGTCACAATGCAGCGTTGTTGTAGGGTGAGATTTGGTTGTTGGATGATGTTGTGGTTAGATGACTAAGTTTGATGGTGACGATGCTTGTTAGTTGGTGTGTAGTTTGTAATAGGTTAAGGATAGACTAGTTGTGGTCGAGAGAAGCTTATGTTGGGCCATAAATTTTTGTAAAGAAGGAAATGACCTTCTGTATGACTTGGTCACGATGCTCTAATTTCATTATGGTCATAATGCATCAGTCATGACACACTCTATAGCGGTCGTGACATCATGTTGTAGGACCATGGTGTTGTGGTCATAACGTCATGCTGGTGTATTTCTGGTGTTAGGATCATGACATTGTGGTGTTCGAGTTTTAACTAGGTATAGATGATGGTCGAGACATCCATTTGAGGTGATGGTCGAGACTAGGATAGTTCTATGTCTAGACTTGGGGATGTGTCTCAGTTGAGACACATGGGTTGTTTTTTGGTCACGACACCCCATGTCTGGTCAGGTCGCAAAGCCTTGTTGTTGTTAGGTCGACACTCATGTGTCAAGGGTAATTGATACTCAATTGTTGAAGGTGGTTAACATATATACATGTAAGTATGAACATTGTCAGTACCTAGAATAATGGTTTATCTAAAAGTGATGTCATTATGAATGGGTAGCCATCAACTTTAATGTTTAATTCTCCAACAATATGGGAAGTGACAGAATTAGGGTTTAGAGATGGTACAATGCTATGAAACCCTAAAATGAGTACATATAGGCCCTAACCCCAATCTAATGTTAATATGATAAGTGTGTTCACTCTACATAAAGATTGTTACTCTGTGATAGTGTTTTCTCTTTTCAATTTGAGCAACAATGACTTACTGGTGAGATAAATGGAATAACTAAGTGAATACTATGTTGAACCCTATAAAATACAGAATGGTGATTATGAAGTAATGATGAAGCTTCTTTGTGATATCGAATGTTGCAAGAACAAATGATTTGGTTTAACGTCCTAGTAAGTTCCTTGGGCATAATTTAGGGATTGAAATCCCATAAGTGGTGTATTATTAATGATGACATTGAGAACAACAGTATTACAAGTGACATGTGGTAATGAGACAAGATCTCACTTAATATATTTTATATCTTATGTAGTTGCATCCTACCTTAATTTTTTAGGATTTGTTTAGGGTTAATACGATGTAACTTGATTGATACATTAAAAGATACCCAATTGGCATGTTTAATCAAGTGAAACCCTAATCATGTAGTTTCCATGTACCATAGATCCATCTACAACATCAGTATCTAGCTGGATGGTGAAACGAGTAACTCCTATGAGAAAACTCAGACAACACATTATTGAATATGTGCGATACAAGTGATATACTTCCTTGTATCCTTAAATTGTTGAAATGGTGGTATGTTGTTATCATTGAACGACCATGCATGAGCCAATTCTCTAGTATTGTACAATGTACCAAGGCAGACTAGTTTTTTATAGGACCATAGCTGGACTATTTGTTGTTGTCTCTACAGGACTGTAGCTATGACCACAAGTTGTCATCTTTTAATAGTATGACTATATGTCACTGCATTGCAGACTTGAACTAACCAAGTAGCGTTGGTAATGATCATGGAGTCTGGCTCTTCCGTTAATCTTGCATGGTACTGATTTCGACTTAGCAGTGGTCAATTGGATTTGAGTGGTACACCTCAAATCCTCAGGGCATAAATTAAACAGTCACATAGTATATTTTCTTAGGTTCAAATATGAATCACATTGAATGACCCCTTGCCTTAGAATTATATTTATTTCTTGAGTTATAATGCAGTAAAAAAAGTCAACTGCTATACATATTCTTCATATTTCTTTTAAAAGCATAAAATGTTCTACTGTTTAGTTGTATTTTTTTAAACTACTCAAAATGAAATACCTATTCTAGTTATTGTTTCTTTATATTATCATGCTTATAATAGACGTTCGTGAAGAGTTATAACTCTCACGGGATGTTTGGTCTCACCTTGTGGGTTCCATAACTTTTTAGGTGGTCGTGGACGAGGAGGTCGAGATTGTGGTGCAGGAGATGAGCAGCAAGGAGAACAATAGCTGTCTGAAGATTGGAGATGCTACTGGTGTAGTGTATTAGTAGATTCCTATGTGTTGTCCCTATACTCTCAAGTCTTTGGGAGAGATTTTGTTGTTTTTTTATCGACACGAAGATTTTGAATTTATGCCATGAATGTATAGAAAGGGCTTTTATATATGAGCATGTTCCAATATGTATCAGGTATGTCTTGATGGCCTTTGAAATTAATATGTAACATCTTTTGGTATGTGTGAAATGTAGATGGCATATATTTAAGGTTTGTTTACAAGATACTTCCTCTTGAGATATTAAATTTGCAATTGATTTTAATTTACCTTGTACTGTGGTAATATTGTGATTAGTGATGATTCTACAATTTGTTTTGAGTAATCTCATTTATTGTGGAGATGGTCATCACAATTATGTGGTATCATAGTTATAGGTTTACTAACTCTACAAGGACATAGGACTAGGGTTGAGTCTTTTCTAGTATCCTCCAGTATATCTTATAGTAGCTTCTGGTGTTGTAGAAGTAGAAGAAGATAGAAAAGAAGTCTGGAGAGCATGTTGAATATGCTGCAGGAAGCAACATTGTTGCACCAAGAGATGTTTCTAGGAGACAAGAGAGGGTAGAAGTTGTGCCCGAGATGCTATAAGTCGATCCAGCTAATGTATCCAATCCTTCTTTAGAGTCCATGGTTGGACAATTTATGACTCCAATGAACAGTATGATGGATAGGATGCCTGTAATTCAGCCTAGGATAGAGGATCGTGGTGTTGAAACTCATGAATATGGAAAGACTTTTGAGAGACTCTGATGTGTAGGAGTGTTGGAATATGTAGGTACCTCTGATCCCACTGATGCATATATGTGGTTGACTAAGTTGGAGAAGGCTTTTCAAATCCTCAACAACCCCAAGGAGAACAAGGTAACGCATGTGGTGTACTTGTTGAAGGGGAGTGTTGGACATTGGTGGGTCATTGACGAGGAGAAAAGTCCAGGAGTCATAATCACATGGGAGGAATTCAAATGAGAGTTTGTAAGTCGATACTTTCATGAGACTTACTTGGATGGGAAGATTGTATATTTTGAGAAGATCTAATAGGGATCTAATTTTATGGTGCTTCTACAGTTTTGTCCACATAAGGAGAGGATTCATGTTTCAAAAAGGGCCTAAGTACCGAGATGACAACCCAATATCATCTTTGGAGAATATAGAAAGGTTTGCCACATTTATGGAGTCAGTTAGGAGTATAGAATGGTCTATTCTGGAGAAACGGGAGGTGAAGGCCAAGAAGAGGCCTACACAATACCAGGAACAATCTTTCGGAGGTTTCAAGAAGCCTAGGTACTCAGCACCACAGTCAGTAACTCAGTCACAATAGACATAGAGTAGAGGCAGAGGCCATAGTTTTCCACCTGTAGGAGCTTAGAGTGTGATGCAAGTATCTGTGATAGCACCGTCTAGGTTGTGGTATGAGGTAAAAACCTATTTCAAGTGTGAATAGGTGGAACATACTAAGTGGTACTACCCTATGAAGGATGAGGGGGTGACTCAATAGCCTAGGAAAAGTCAACAGAGTTCACAATAGTGACAACAACACAGTGGAAGAGGACCTGGACAGGTGTCACAAGCTGGTTCATCAGGACATGCTAGTTGAGGGAGAGGGAAACAACAAGTAACATATTGATTCTATACAATGAGTCAGCCAAAGGGAGTTGCTAACTCGAGGGCCGTGACAGGTCAGATGGAATTATATCATTCTGATTTGTCTTTGTCATGTTTAATATCTATTTTAATTGACAAAGGTGCGAAACATTCTTTCATCACTACAGAAGTGATACTAACTATTTCTTGCCTATTAGTCATAGACATGACAGTCTTCATCCGGAGACTCCCTTAGTTGGTTCCGCATAGCTGTGGGAAGTATGTTTGTCATGTATTATTTCCTTTTTAGGACACTGTATAAAGTGGGTATCTTACCACTTGATATGCACATATTCGATGTAATCCTTGGGATGGATACTTTGGAAACATATTAGGTGATCTTGGACTATAGTGTCAAGATGGAAATGTTTATAGCATATGATGCCTCATGGGTTTTCCAGTGTGATAGGAAAATCATTCTGACACGTCTAGTTTCTACTACGACAGTAGAGAAGTGGATGAGACATGGTTGTGATGCGTTCTTGGCACATGTTGTGATGTCCCAACTTTAGCACTTTGAAACTCCTTGTGATTTTGAGAATCGTGTGAGATTATCAGATATCAATTGGATTAAGTGGTACAGTGAAATGGTATCAAATCAATTTGAGAGGTATATATATTATTGTCTAGACACAATGTGATTATTTGTGGTTCTTGAGGTGATATTTGGTGACTGATAATGAGATAAATGCCTATTAGAATGAACCCAATTTGGTATATTAATGGTCAATTGATAGTATTATGAATTCAATACTAGCCACCAACTTGTATTAAAAATTCATGGATTTAGACCAACCTTTTGAGAGATATTGATATCTAAATTTTACTTCATAATGACGTAAGGTTTCAAGTACATAGGACTAATTTTGATATATAGTCATCTATATTTAGCCGCATGCCACACACCCTTGTTGGGGAGAGCCACACGCTAAATATAGGCCACAGATCAAGGGAGCAGAAAACATCATGGGTCTTCCCTAAACTCCAGATATGGTGGAACATAACCCATGCGTCTTTAGATCCGATGAGGCAGGCTAAGGTAATCTTGTTGGTTAACCCATGATCTATGCAAATATTGTATGTAGTAGAACTATATAGTACTCGATGTTTTATCACATGAAAACATAAATGATGAGTAGATGTTTTGTATTTATTTAAGGTGTTCATTATCCCCCTTACAAGGGAATGGATTAATGTTGACTAGAACACCTCCCAAGAGCACTCAGTGTACGAGGAGTTTCCCTAGAGTACTTGGTATACATGGATGGGACCAATATATATGTTTTGGTGCTTGTCCATCTTGATAATGCAACTCATCTAGAAAGATGACAAAAATTGGTGTATTTCGCTTAATCAAGAAATGTTTCTATGATCTTCCTTCTTTCGTTTTGCAAATCTTTTCAAATTATGAAAACCATAAATATATGTATGTATATACCAATTTACACAACACATTATGTTGATTATTTATTTCACATATGTTTTAGGTTCAGAGCTAGCATGGTATTAAAGAGTGGGAAGTGAGTAAGTTGTACAAGTTGTACCTATTATGTAGATCCTGATTAGCATACATGTTCATAGACTTGTCAAATCATTTTTCAATATGTAATTGTAATTCATGTTGTAATAAGTCATTTTTGTAATATACACGTTGAATGTTGAGATTTTTTATGGTGTACACATTATGGTTGTATGTTCATGTATGCACAAATTGCTTCTGCAATGCACTTTGATACAATTGCCTAACGTTTTTGGATTTGTCCTCTCGGGCCTTCTAAGTCTTGAGATGGCAGAATCTGGGGACGTTACAGTTGAAATCAGAGAATAAACTATAGCTACACCTAACAATTTCTCACATGAAACATAAAATTAAATCTCACCTTTCACTTCAAACCCTATAGACATAGTAAGTTGTTATATAGGAACTAGGTTCAACTTAGCCTCTAGGTTAGAATCTAGATGTTTTAGAACTAGGTTTAGACAAGTGTGTGAAACTAATTACATATAGAGATCATATGTATTGGGTAGAGATGCTAGTCTACACCTTGATTTCACCAATTCCCTAGGTGACATGGCACTAGATTATCTATTGTGTGTGGGACACTCAATTTTGTTGATTTGGTTTGGTTTTCCAATCAGCTCAAGCCTCGATAGTTTTCTCTGATGTGTTCTTTCTCAGTGAAAAAAACTATATAGTATTTTATTATTTATATGTAAATATGAAAATGTTTCCCTCACACAGGAGAGTAGTCGGTGTTCATGCAACTTAAGTTAAAGGGAGTGACATTAGTCTAGAAGAGGGTGAAGTTCTAGATTAGATGTCTACAACCTGACTAGGATATGTGTAAGAAATAATAAAAAATAGAATGATAGTTGATATAAGCGTGTGTAATGTTATCTAAGTTTGATCTCTGATGGTATAAGTTTCCTTATAAAGGTTTAACATGTATATTAGTTGAATCCAATTTTGAAGATTCTAAGCTACGTCTTGATGATGATCATACATACTCTTTACCTACTTAAGTTAAGCTAAGTTAAGATAAAGTTGAATATGCATGACCGTCAATGTCGTTTACAAAGGAGGACCTCCAGTGTTAGGACAAGATACGTGGTGAACTCCAGAGAGAGTGAGACCCACAAGGAGAGGGTCATAGGACCTACCCTACAATATATGAAAAATATGACATATATGTAAAATGATGTGTCCTAAGTTGGGTTACTCCTGAATAGATGACTTGAGTCCTTATGCATGATTCATACCTATGATCTAATACTAGTCATGAGAGTTGGGTAAGAACAATTATGGGTAGATGACTCATAATGAAAAAGTCAACCTTTTGATTGAGTTAGGTCCTATCATGAGTGACATATGTTTGTGAATCTCATCATTAGTTGCAAGTGAGGTGATATATGAACCCGACATCTGAGAGTAAAATGTTTTGTGCATAAGATACTCATAAATATCATTCCTATCACTTCTCTTAATTAATATATGATGTTAGAAACCTCACTTGAGCTATATAGATGATTTATATATGAGGAGTCCCTCTTATAGGCTTGGTCAATTCTATATTTTCTCCCTATATCATACATGTGATATCCATGTTTGAAAACATGATTAGCTTGACCTATTCTATATGCCCTTTCTATATTATAAATGTAATATCCAATTTGAATCATGATGAGATTGGCTTAGTATATTCTCTTTCCCTCTATATCATTCCTGAAAGATATAACTCTGAAATCATGGGCTAGAAATAAATATATATATCCCTAAAAGTATGGGTTACATGGTCACACAATATAGTTCCTAACTTCAAATCTTTTGTCTCTAAGCTTCTAGTTTGTAATAACTCTTACAAAATAGGGTGAAACCCTGACATACAAAGATGAATATTAGTTTCCTCTAATGATGCAAACCTAGTATGATATTGAGCATAAACAACAACAATGATTTTAAGTATGATATTTTTTGTAGTAAATAAATTGAACCTTGATATCACCTTGCATGCTTTAATGGGGTGAAAGGTGAAACCCTAAGTAATACCTTCTGAACTCTATATAAGTTAGTAAATCCCTAATTGTTAGGGTAATAGGGGATATAAATGCTAGAATAATAGAATGTCAAGTTTTGTCAAGGACATTACATGATGCTTCAACTCTTCAAAAAATGTAATGCTTCAACCTATGTAAGATTGGGTTGGCACACTTTAGGTGCTCTAAAATCCTAAGATTACAATTTAGGGTATATCTAGATTGATGATAACCTTGGCACCAGGAAGTGATGGCTGTGAGATTGTTGATACTACTTGAGATCAACATAAGTGTGAGACTAGTTAAATTTTTAAGGACGAAATTCCTTATAAGGTGGGGTGAATGTGATGACCTTAACTTTAGGACTTTGAAACTCATTGTGAATTTGAGAATCGTGGGATACTATTAGATGATCAATTGGATTAATTGGTACATTGAAATGGTATCAAATCAATTTGAGAGTTATACATATTATTATCTAGAGACAATGTGATTATTTGTGGATCTTAACGTGAGATTTGGTGTTTGATAACGAGATAAATGACTCTTAGAATGAACCCTGTTTGAAAATTATGTTAATGGTCAATTGATAGTATTATGAATTCAATACTAGCCACCAACTAAAGTAGTGATAGTGCTTGTATTAAAATTTCATAGATTTAGACCAACCTTTTGTGAGATATTAACATCTAAATTTTACTTCATAATGACATAAGGTTTTAGTAAATAGGACTAATTTTGATATCTAGTCACCTATATTTATCTGCATCCCACACAATCTTTCTGGGGATAGGTGCATACTAACTATAGGCCACAGATCAATGGAGAAGAAAACAATCTAGGTCTTCCCTAAACTTTGGATATGGTGGAACAGAACCTAGATGTCTTTAGATCCTATGAGGTAGGCTAAGGTAATCTTATTGGTTAACCCATGATCTATGAAACACTCAGAACTGATGGACCCTTCACTTTGACATGCGAAGATCCATAACACAGAGAGACCAATTCTTCATCTCCTCCTTTCTCCTTTGTTGCAAGCAGAAGCCAACCCTAGAGACAGAGGGACTGATCAGCCCTACCTCTATGAGCCCAACCTCCTTCAAGATGAAAGTGAACCTTAGGTACATCGCACGACCCCACCACCTCCTAAGAATTCAATCATGTCCAGTAGCTTGTCACAGTGCAAAATCCCAAAACGCAGACTCCATCTTGATAGAGAGGAATATGGTGTCGGGTAAGATATCTTAGGTGTCTCCACCCAGTTTTTAGGCACAAGACTTTGAAGAGGAAGAGCAACCTGAGATGGATTGCCCTTGCCAGAGAAGTTCCTAGCAGTGGTGCTCGAGGAACCAAGTGGAAGTGGATGTACACAAAGGGAAAGGATGCCACAGATAGAACATCATTGAGTGAGGAGTGAGATTAGAGTCCTTGCACCTCTTTTGAGCCATTATAGTAGTTTCTGCCAGTGGCAAACAGTGTTGAACGCAACTTGGAGTTGTTGATTGCATGAGAAGGAGCCATGGACAATCAATGAGGCCTCTACAGAGATGGTGGAAACCCATAGGGAGGACCCAAAGGAGATCGACGGGCTAGTAAAGGAACTTGGATGGTAGGCATTCCACCTTCTCTTCATGTGTTGGCAAGACTACAAAAGTTTGGAAGATGACCTGTGTGATTGTGATGAGAAGCAAGGATCTGCATAAGATGAAGGTTGAAGGAGGAGAGGATTAGGGTGTACGAATCATCATTGATTTCTCATCAGCAAAGAGTCCATCGAAGGTGTTACACCCCGATCTCACAATTTCCACTAATCATGAGATTAGAGCATAAATTGAGGATTTGAAGTAATACAAAGATCACCCTTAACTTTTTCTTCTCTTTCAAAACTCTTTGTTTTCTCGCATTGAACCACATAAACCAATTTACAACAGAATCTAAACATTGATTTCTCTAATCTGATTTCAACAATAAAAATGCATGTATGAACATTCATTATCTTCCTCATACTTTTAAGCACATAAGACTTGCTAATTCACACATATTGCTAAAAGAGGAATAATGTTATACATCATCATTTACAACTCTCTCTTATTTATTTACAAGGACCTTGAGTGATAAGGACCGACTGAACTTAACTATACTCAAACTTAACTCTTGTGGAAGATCTTCTTCAAGTCAATGTAATTTCCCTAAAAATTGTGAGTAGAGGGGTGAGCCTACTCGCTCAGTGAATGAGTACTTCAAAGAAACAGTCTAAAGCACTGATATAATTATAGATATACTTTTGAGCAATTGATATCAATTATAACAACACTAAGCTTTAAAGAGTCTAATAATTGACAATCATAAATATGGAAGGATACTCTAAATATCTATAAGAGTGAATCAATATATGAAATTCTTGATTGATCATAAAGAGAACTAATAATTTAGAAACATACAAAGAATAATTGAATAATTGTACACACTTGTTTTACCTCTCATTCATTTTATTATGCCTTGATCATATGCAGTGTACTCTACATATGAAGACTCATAGTGCACTATGATCACACTGTATAAGACTTAGCAGACACACCCAGGAAATGCTAAGTCTGACTACTCTCCTGGTCTGCAACAGGGAAATGGCTCTCTGGCCTAAACTAGACTCCTCCTCTAACCGGAGCACACAGGCAGAGAGTCAAGCCACCTCTTGTCTTTTCTGTACTCTAGTGCCACCAGGACTTCTGGTTGATGTTGGATACTACAAACTATAATTTAACGAGACTTCCACTAGGGCTTCATCCCCTGTGCCACCTGATAGCACAGTCTGACCCCCATATACTGGACACTTCTAGGGTTAGGTCATTTCACCCCTAAGGCACAGACCTCACATAGGGGTTCTACAGCGTTCAGGGCTCCTAAGTCTATTATTTTATTATTCCTAGAAACCCCTTTTCTACATTATACTCTTCTCTTACTTATACTTGACTCTGGTATCTCTATGGTGTCGCGTATACTTATTTCAAGTTATAATACAAGACGTATATCATTCTAAACTTGGCAGAGCAGTATATTCCAAACACTATAATATACTGAGTAATCAACATACTATACATGCAGACAGACTAAAATTCTTAAATAAACAGATTACATGTCCACTTGACACAAACACACTAGAATCATGCAATTTATCATCTTATTACACTGATAAAATTTAATTACTTGACATATGCGTAATCGTCAATAGCACCTGCAACTTATCTATAATTTCTTAAAGAACGTGCATATCAACCCAAATCTTGAGTTGTTCATCTCATAACTCAATTAAGAGTTAATTACTTATCATCACAAGAATTATTAATAATAGCTAAGAACATTGATATCACAATACTTGTTTCATTGAACCCCCTACCCCTAGGGTTTCATTTAATCACAACAAATGCTACAAAGAAAGGTATAATACATCTATCATGTACTTTTCACATCTTTACAACACATGATACTTGGGATCTCAATCCCTTATCACATTACTGGGAATTCTCATCCCTTCACATCATTATCATAATTATTGGATATGGGTATTCAAACCCTTAGATCATCACATAACATTGTTACCTCTGTAATAGGTAACCATTATCTCTAGGTCCTTAGACCAAGGTATTCATTTCACTAGTTGTACAAGTATTCTCATGGCTCACAAGGCCATCATACATTTTGTCACCTCTCACTAGGCAACAACTTATTCCATGGCTCCCATAAAGATTTCATGCGACATAAACATTCACTGAATAAAGACTACTATCAATAAATCATATAAAATCAATATATGTATGAAACCTTGGAACTGAGCTGAATTTGGGTTTCCATGCCATTCACTAGGATATCATGCATCAATAATAACATTGAATAAATAAAGTATATCATGTCAAGAAAATCCCTTCAAATGGATGTCACAATATCTATTCACAAATATCCAACTTTCCTCGCATCTAGGGTTTCACCCTCTTCACTGAGATACCAAACAAACACTACTCACTTTAAACAAAATCCAAGATAGTATATAACATATATGTGCTATGAATTTATATAAACAATCATTCAAAACCAAGGGGATCTAGATAAGCAACTTTCTCTATTTACTTATACAACAAATTTCAGTCATAGACAAATTCCCAATATTTCAGTTTACTCTTGTAACCTCTGTGAATACTTAGGGAATTCTCATTATAATGTATTGTGTACATTTCTAATATTATTTTATCATCTAAAATTCATTCAAAAAAGGAAGGATCCATTTCATATCATTTTGCAACAACTTAAAACCAATAGACAATTCAGGGTTTGTATTCACATAATAAGTAATTAAAGATTATGATTGATTTAACCAATTTACGTGCAATATACTATTTAAAGGAATTTCCCACTCACCCTAAGGTGTGAAAACACCTTAAAAACGCATCCCATATCTGAAAATCTCAAATCCATATCAAATCACTAGCAATTTTACCCAATTCTTCTTCCTTTCAACTCGGAAACCCTAAAAATGAGGGATTATGAAGAAAGAGTGAGAAAAGGGGAAGATTTGATACCATTTTGGATCAAATCAGAGGAAGGACGGAATTTTTACATGTCAGAGAAGATTCACCATAAAACTATATCTAAAGAAGCTAAACTTACATGATTTCATCATTCCTCGGACCGCAAAATCCTAGGTCAGCATCTCCATCAATTTCTCCTCTCAAACCCTAACTCTCTCTCTATAGGATTTCGTTTCTCTATATTGAATTAAAAATTTTGAGAGCTCCTTGTGTGTTAGGTTTACCATATAGAGCAATTGAGCTACTTGGGTTAATTGGACATTGACCCCTCACTAAACTTTTTCTTATTTTAGCAGATTTTTCTGTCATAAAAAGGTTTCTGTGAATTCGTGTATTTCAGAGATCCAAACTTCTCCAAAAATTATGATAATTTATAAAAAGCTTTAGTTAAAATTTTAGATCATTCCAAGCTTCCATTAAATAAGTAAAAATCGAATAGTGAACTGCTATCCATAATTCTACAAAAATGTCAGTTACTGTAATTTGTCTACTGATAAGGTATAAATGCATCCAAAAATTATGAGAATTTTAAATGTTGTTTATTATTGAGTTTCAAATGTCCATTTCAAATTTAAGATCATTTGGAGTTATTAATAAATATTGAAAAAATAAAACACTACATTGTTGAAAAGCACTCTGGCAGCATTTTGGTCGAAGTATAGTTTGACCAAGAACCACATTCAAAGAACACTGAAATATTCTGAATTTTTTCTCCAATATGTAATATTGAGTTATACATTTCATATCCAAAATTCAATTAGATAAAAATTTATAAAAAACATGAAAAATTATTTACCACACTGTTATCCTGATCAAATTCCATACTCATGTACCATCAAAACCCTAATTTCAGCCAAATAGGGTTTATATTTCTCAAACAATAGAACACTTAACGTTCTTATTAGGTTTAAAACATTATAATTGAATTATCATCATTAATTAGATTTAAGAAATGATCAATCCAAATAAGCATATAATCATCCAGGTAAACCCTAGTTTACCAATTAATCTTAGATGCAGTCATAACAATTCTCCCCCCCCCCAAAAAAAGGTTTCATCCCCGAAACATAAATATGAAAGTAAAGTACATATTCAAGGTTTATTTTAAGCTTTTGAAATCTTACATGTCATTATATTCTTGTATTTCATACTTGAATGCAGTTTTCAACATTAAGTCCTTTATTCCTTTACTAAATCACAACATGTTTGAAATAGTTCTCAATGATAACAAACAAATTCTCTATGCCACAATCAATCATAGGATAGAGAGAGAAACAACCATTTCAATATTTTCATACTCTTGAGGTGTTACCTCAACATCGATATTTTGATCCAACTATCTCAATTCATACTGCTAAATATGTACTATTGTTATGTATTACCTCTAAATCACGAAAGAGAGTTCACCATGTTCTTTTGAATTTTACTATTGTGCTACTCAAATAGAAAAACAATCTTGAGTTAAAAGACTAGATTCAACAACAATTGTACATTACTACTCACGACATCGCCATTGGATCATGGATGCATAAGGTGAAGCATTACCATCACATTCCATACTATTCTCAAGTATGAACCCACACATAATTCAAGGTGTAACCATCAGGTTATAGCATACTAGGGTTTCAACAATAGTAACAGAGTACTCCATAATTGTATTAGTCATTCAAGGACTATTCATACCTAATTACCATCACTTAGTTATATTAAAGCTAGGTATAACAAGCTACACCTCATTAGGGTTACATATTAATACAATATGGTTATCATCCCTTCTATTCATATGAGTGAATAGGTAAGAGTACCTTATTTAGGGTAACCCTCCATTTGTTCCATCATCATTCAACCCATATCACCATACCACAATTGTACAATACTAAGATGGATTACTGGTATGAATGAATTAAACTATCAGACACCTTTAATTAACATATTGCTTGCACACATACACTGAAATCATATGTAGAACCAATTTACATCCCTTAATATACCTTCAACAAATTATACTTCTAAAAACAAATTCACATATTACTAAAATCCATTATTTTCTCTTATCTCTCTCCTCATTCATTACTACTTACTTTTTGCTACTTATCCTTCTCATTTTAATCATTTAGATTAAACATCCCTAAAAATGAAACGTACAAGGTATGAATAGATTATTCATCATTCTTGCTATTACTATAAGAATTTATTTTATATCACACTTCACTCATATTATATTTCTCCTTTTGTTCAAAACACACCTCTTATATTTCAAATCTATTTCTTATCCTTTGCTCTAAATCATTTCCATATTGTTTATCTACCTTTCAGATTAGCTAGGATTACTATCAGTGCTAGTTTACTTCTCATAGTGTAAATTTCATGATCTTCTTTTATAGAGATGCTAGTATTCAAGGTCAAATCACTAGTGACATCCCTGGAACTACTTCAACTCTAAACATTCTAGGGTTTGGTCCTTATCAGTAGCATGATGTTATTGTGATGTGACTTTGCTCCCTTAATTTGAAATTCAAACTTTGGATCTCATGAGTTTTACTAAAGTCTTCTTTATCTTATCGATTGAATTTCCTTTCTCTTACATGGCCATTCAGATAGATTACATTCTCAATTACCCTACTAGGGTTTCATCATCATATTATGTGTCATTATTACATTTACTAGATGTCTCTACCACGGTGGTTATGCATCATTTATGATTCATTTTCTTATCACTTCATTCCCAAATTACTCTCATTAAGGAAGATATGAAAGAGACGATGATTTTGAGACTTAAAATTCTTATCTTCAAACATTCAATAATACATATATCATATGTAGTTTTAATTAATTATCAATAAGGATACTTGACTAATAAGAACTTTCTTGAATCTCACAACATCTTTCTTTTATAATCTATATTACTCCATTATGTGTCAAACCCTTCTTTACTTTCCATAATCCCCTTACCATATACTACTATTCCACATGTCAACTTTAACTTCTAGTTTTCTCTTATGATCATGTTGCCTCTTTTATGTGTATGATCATGTATACCATGTTTCATATATTTACTTTTATCCTTCTACTAATGTGAAGTTGAAATTATAAATCAATAATATCTCTACTAGTATCACCTCATGTTTAATACATTACATATCCTTCATTTTAAATCAAACAACTCATGCATAGGTGAAACATAGTTTCTATTTCTATCAAGTTTTACCTTCCGGAATACAGTCTACCTTTGTATGACTTATTCATTTATTTAGCTACACTTTTGTTCTTCTTTTAGAAACTAGTTTGTAGTTCTATAGTTATTAAGAATCCAAAGGCAGTAAGGATGAATGTATTAAACTTATTAATAAAGGTATACATTCCATGCTCTCAATTATATCATAACCCTCATTCCTTAATCAAACTCATCATTTCCAACATTTATCTTTGTTTTAACTTAGTTTCTTATCCTAGTCTTATGATTTACATATTTATCTAATTCTCTTTACTTTAACTCTTCTGAAGACTCTTCACTTATATTTACTTATCGTATACTTAACTCTTTTCTTCTATTTTTCCTTTTCTTCGGAGTACATAAAAACATTGTACTCGGTTATATAATACATTCCTCATGATTGATTCTTACTACCTTGGCCCTTACATACTTTTCTGATATCTTTTCCATATTTCATGTTTAGAGTTCATATAATACTAATAATTAAACTTAATCTGAAACTTATGTCGTGTTCCTTTATTCCCAATTAAGGGTTTCTCATATGATCCCCCAAAGTTGGGTCTCAGATATCAGTTCCAACGATTCTTATTTATTCTAATCTTTCCCATTTGTTTCAACATCTTAGTGTATGTACATTCTCACTATGACGTGGGTCTAATTTATCCAGAGTCTACTCTTCTAATATTGTTAATAGAAGTCATTAGATCCCAGTAATGCATCCTTCCAGCTAGACCAGGTCGAACCTGCTGTCTTGAAGCCAATAGATACTCAGGATTACTCTACTCCTATTCATCTCAAATGTGTGGAAGAAAATTTATCCACTTAGGAAAGCTCATTCAAAGATAATTTCTAGTCTACTTGATACAAAGAATGTAATCAATAAATACTACAACTACATAGTGTACAACAAATCTTAAAGACCCATATATATTTCAAAATATTGAATATCTAAATTCAAACATATAAGAGATTTTCTATTCATCTCCAATAAAACAACAATATGAAATGAAAGTTCTATCTCATTTTATATTTATGCTCTTAATTCATATTACTTATCTTATTTCTAAACCTAATATTTCTAGGGTTCCTCTCTAGACCATCCTTCCACTATATACCTGGCCAGGGTATACATGAAAGAATAGACAGAGTAGCTTGATACTGGTTAATTGAAGTACTTAGATATTGGACTAGGATATCTAAATACTCAAATCCCTAGAGCTAACATCGTAACATCTCCTATCTTCCACACTTATGACTCTAACTTACTAACTTAATGGTCCTTGACAACTCATCCTAAGCTCTGATACCAAGTTGTTACACCTCGATCTCACAATTTCCACTAATCATGATATTAGGGCATAAATTGAGGATTTAACATAATACAAAGATCACCCTTAACTTTTTCTTCTCTTTCAAAACTCTTTGTTTTCTCGCATTGAACCACATAAACCAATTTACAAGGGAATCTAAACATTGATTTCTCTAATCTAATTTCAACAGTAAAAATGTATGTATGAACATTCATTATGTACCTCATACTTTTAAGAACATAAGACTTGCTGATTTGCACATATTGCTAAAAGAGGAATAATGTTATACATCATCATTTAGAACTCTCTCTTATTTCTTTACAAGGACCTAGAGTGACAATGATCGACTGAACTTAACTATACTCAGACTTAACTCTTATGGCAGATCTACGCTGATATAATGATATCTTCTTCAAGTCCATGTGATTTCCCTAAACATTGTGAGTAGAGGGGTGAGCATACTTTCTCAGTGAATGAGTACTTCAAAGAAACAGTCTAAAGAACTGATATAATTACCGATATAATTTTGAGAAATTGATACCAATTATAACAACAGTAATCTTTAAAGAGTCCAATAATTGACAATCATAAATATGGTTGGATACTCTAAATATCTATAAGAGTGAATCAATATATGAAATCCTTGATTGATCATAAAGAGAACTAATAATTCAGAAACATACAAAGAATAATTGAATAATTGTACACACTTGTTTGACCTCTCATTCATTTTATTATGCCCTGATCATATGTTGTGTACTCTACATATGAAGACTCGTAGTTCACTACAATCACACCGTACAAGACTTAGTGGACACACTCGGGAAATGCTAAGTCTAACTACTCTCCTGGTCTGCAACAGGGAAATGGCTCTCTGGCCTAAACTAGACTCCTCCTCTAACCTGAGCACACAGGCAGAGAGTCAAGCCACCTCTTGGCTTTTCTATACTCTAGTACCACCAGAACTTCTAGTTGATGTTGGACACTACAAACTATAATTTAAGGAGACTTCCACTAGGGCTTCGTCCCCCGTGCCACTTGATAGCACATTCCGACCCCCGTATACTGGACGTTGCCAGGGTTAGGTCATTTCACCCCTAAGGCGCATACCTCACATAGGGTTTCTACGGTATTCAGTGCTCCTAAGTCGATTATTTTATTATTACTAGAAAGCTCTTTTCTCCATTGTACCCTTCTCTTTTTTATACTTGACTCTAGTATCTCTATGGTGTCACATCTACTTATTTGAAGTTATAATACAACATGTATATCGTTCTAACTTGGCAGAGTAGTATATTCAAAACACTGTAATATATTGAGTAATCAACATACTATACATGCAGGCAGACTAAAATTCTTAAATAAAAAGATTACATGTCCACTTGGCACATACACACTAGAATTGTGCACTTTAACATCTTATTACACTGATAAAAGTTAATTACTTGACATATGAGTAATCGTCAATAGCACCTGCAACTAATTTTTAATTTCTTAAAGAACGTGCATATCAACCCAAATCTTAAGTTGTGCATCTCATAACTCAATTAAGAGTTAATCACTTATCATGACAAGAATTATTAATAATAACTGAGAACATTGATATCACAATATTGATTCATTAAACACCCTACCCTTAGGGTTTCATTTAATCTCAACAAATGCTACAAAGAAAGGTGTAATACATCTATCACGTACTTTACAAATATTTACAACACATGATATCGGGAATCTCAATCCCTTATCACATTATTGGGAATTCTCGTCCCTTCACATCATTATCATAATTACTTGATCTGGATGTTCAAACCCTTAGATCATCACATAGCATTGTTACCTCTGTAATAGGTAACCATTACCTCTAGGTCCTTAGACCAAGGTATTCATTTCACTGGTTGGACAAGTATTCTCATGCCTCACAAGGCCATCACACATCTAGTCACCTCTCACTAGGCAACAACTTATTCCCATGTCTCCCATAAAGATTTCATGTGACAAAAACATTCACTGAATAAAGACAACTATCAACAAATCATATAAAATCAATATATGTATGAAACCTTGGAACTGAGCTGAATTTGGGTTTCCATGCCATTCACTGGGATATCATTCATCAATAATAGCATTGAATAAATAATGTCTATCATGTCAAGAAAATTCTTTTCAAATGGATTTCATAATATCTATTCGCAAATATCCAACTTTCCTCACATCTAGGGTTTCACCCTCTTCATTGAGATACCAAACAAACACTACTCACTTTAGAAGAAATCCAAGATAGTATCTGCCATATATATACTATGAATTTAGATAAAGAATCATTCAAAACCAAGGGGATCTAGATAAGCAACTTTCTCTATTTACTTATACAACAAATTTCAGTCATAGACAAATTCCCTATATTTCAATTTACTCTTATAACCTTTGCGAATACTTAGGGAATTCTCATTATAATGCATTGTATACATTTCTAATATTATTTTATCATCTTAAATTCATTCAAATAAAGGAAGAATCCATTTCATATCATTTTGCAACAACTTAGAATAAATAGAGAATTCAGGGTTTGTAGTCGCATACTAAGCTATTAAAGATTATGGTTGATTTAACCAATTTTCATGCAATATACTATTTTAAGGAAGTTCCCACTCACCCTAAGTTGTGAAAACACCTTAAAAACATATCCCATATCTGAAAATCTTGAATCCATATCAAATTCCTAGCAATTCATTCAATTCTTCTTCCTTTCAACTCAGAAACCCTAAAACTGAGGGATTACGAAGAAAGAGTGAGAAAAGGTGAAGTTTTGATGCCATTTTGGATCAAATTAGAGCAGGTACGTAATTTTGACATGTGAGAGAAGATTCACAATTAAACTATATCCAAAGAAGCTAAACTTACATGATTTCATCATTCCTCAGACGTAAAACCCTAGGTCAGCATCTCCATCAATTTCTCCTCTCAAACCCTAACTCTCTCTCTCTTTCTCTAGGATTTCGTTTCTTTGGATTGAATCAAGAATTATGAGAGTTCTTTGTATGTTAAGTTGACCATATAGAGCAATTGAGCTGCTTGGGTTAATTGCACATTGACCCCTCACTAAACCTTTTCTTATTTCAGTAGATTTTTCTGTCATAAAAAGGTTTCTGTGAATTCGTGTATTTCAGAGATCAAACCTTCTCCAAAAATTATGATAATTTATAAGTTTGTGTATAATTCAGTTATAAATATTCAGTTAAAATTTAAGATCATTAAATCTTCCATTAAAAAATTAAAAATCGAATAGTGCACTTCTATCCAGAATTTTGCAGAAATGTCAGTTATTGTAATTCGTCTACTGATAAGGTCTAAGTACATCCAAAAATTATGAAAATTTTACATGTTATTTATGATTGAGTTTCATATCTTAATCTAAAATTTCAAATCATTTTTAATTACCAATAAATATCTAAAAATAAAAAACTACACTGCTGAAAAACACTCTGTCAGAATTTTGGTCGAAGTATAGTTCGACCGAGAACCACAATCAAAGAACAATCAAATATTCTGAAATTTTTCTCCAATATGCATGATTGAGTTATCCATATCATATCCAAAATTCAATTATATAAAAAAATTATAAAATATGAAAAATCATTTACCACACTGCTATCCTGATCAAATTCCATACTCATGTACCATCAAAACCCTAATTTTAGCCAACTTGGGTTTATATTTCTCAAACCCTAATTTCTCAAACAATAGAACACTTAACATTCTTATTAGGTTTAAAACATCATAATTGAATTATCATCATTAATTATATTTAATCAATGATCAATCCAATTAAGCATATAATCATCTAGGTAAACCCTAGTTTACCAATTAAGCTTAGATGCGGTCATAACAGAAGGTGACCTGGAATTGTTCCTGCGGTGAGGGCATTGCGTCGGGCTGGCGAGCATGAGGAGTGGGAGACAGAGAACATGACCTAGTGGTCTAGGATGATTGACCATTTTAGTGAGTAAAATCCAAAAATAGCGATCAGTTCATTACAATTCAGGGAGAGGGAGTCGCACCCCTGCTAAGCAATAGGGTTTGCATATGAGCAGTTATGCCCTGGATCCAATGTCCATCGTAAAACCCCATAAGGTAAATATAGATTTAAATCATTAGAACAATATAGAAACTTATAAAATGCATTAAAAATAGCTCCCATGTCCAATACATGCCCTGAAAATATTGATGGACTCAGAAAAATGTCTACTTCCTTATAGGACCCCTAGATGAGACATTTGAAATAGTAATATTGATGGGTTTAATTTACAAGATGATGCTTCTTTTAGGATAAATGTGATATAATAAATGCTATCTATTGAGATAGATTCTCATGGAATTCTCATAGAATAGTAATGATTATTGAAATCCAAATGTGGACTATAATCTTAGTAATATACCTAAATATAATATATTTCCTCTATAAAGCATGAGCAAGTGCTTTTAACCTCATTTTAATTCTAGAAAATAGACCAGTCATCAGAAAATATGAAAATCGGACCAAACCCTTATTATGATCTCCTTATCAGTAGAACAATAACAGAAACATGTTTTAGATTGGTTGGACCTAGGTTTGGCTAAACCCTAATTTGGACATCATTAACTATAATAATGTTGAATCTTGTATTAATGATGATTAATTGTTATTAATCAGGTGATGAACAGTGATGTAAATGCCCTAGGAAAATTAGAAATCTCTGAACTCAGGTACATGGGTTTATTAAATTATATGACTATGGTTTTCTTTGTTGAATCATGATATGTATGTATGCTCTCTTTTATTTGCAAATATTAGATGTACTAGCACTATATATTACTTGATGTTTTATCACTAGAAAACATAAATGATGAGTAGATGTTTTTTAGTTATTTAAGGTGTTCATTATCCCCCTTATAAGGGAATGGATTAATGTTGTACTTATGTATGTGCAAATTGCTTCTACAATGCACTTTGATACAATTGCCTAACATTTTCATATTTGTCCTCTTAGGCCTTCTAAGTCTCAATACGGTAGAATATGGGGGCGTTACAGTTGGTATTAGAACATGAACAATAGCTACACCTGACAATTGGTCACATGAAACATAAAAATTAAATCTCACCTTTCACTTCAAACCCTATAAACATAGTAAGTTGTTCTATAGGAACTAGGTTCAACTTAGCCTCTAGGTTAAAACCTAGATGTTTGAGAGATAGGTTTCGACAAGTGTGTGAAACTCATTACATATAGAGCGCATATGTATTGGGTAGCTACACTAGTGTATACCTTGTTCTCACCATTTCACTAGTGACATGGAACTAGACTATCTATTGTGTGTGGGATCTCAATTTTTCTAATTTGGTTTTGTTTTCCAATCAGCTTTAGACTCGACAGTTTTCTCTAATGTCTTCTTTCTCTGAGAAAAAACTATATAATATTTTATTATGTATATGTAAACATAAAAATGTGTCCCTCATACAGGAGAGTAGTCGGTGTCAAGCAACTTAAGTGAAAGGGAGTGACATCAGTCTAGAATAGGGTGAAGTTATAGATTAGATGTCTAGATCCTGACTAGGATATGTGTAAGATATAATATAAAATAGAATGATAGTTGACATAAGCATGTGTAATATTATCTAAGTTTGATCTCCGATGGTATAAGTTTCCTTATAAAGGTTTAACTTGAATATGAGTTGAATCCGATTTTGAAGATTCTAATCTAAGTCTTGATGATGAACGTACATACTCTTTTCTTATTTTAAGATAAGCTAAGTTAAGATAAAGTTGAACATGCATGAGCCTCAATCTCTTTTACAAAGGAGGACGTCCAGTGTTAGGACAAGATATGTGGTGAACTCCCGAGATAGTGAGGCCCACAAGAAGAGGGCCATCGGACCTACCCTATAATATATGAAAAATATGAGTTATATGTGAAATGATGTGTCCTAAGCTACGTTACTCCTGACTAGATCAGTTGAGTCCTTATGCATGATTCATACCTATGACCTAAATACTAGTCATGAGAATTGGGTAAGAAAAATTATGGCTAGATGACTCATAATGAGAAAGTCAAGCCTTTTGATTGCGTTAGGTCCTATCTTGAGTGACATTTGTTTGTGAATCTCATCATTAGTTGCAAGTGAGATGATATATGAACTCGGGTTCTGAGAGTAAAATTCTTTGTGCATAAGATATTCATAAATATCGTTCCTTTCACTTCTCTTTCTTAATATACAATGTTTGAAAACCTCACTTGAGCTATATAGATGATTTATGTATGAGGAGTCACTCGTATAAGCTTGTCTAATTCTATATTCCATCCCTATATCATACATGTGATATCCATGTTTGAAAACATGAGTAGATTGACCTATTCTATATTCCCTTCCTATATTATTAATATAATATCCAATTTGAATCATGATGATATTGGCTTAGTATATTCTCATTCCCTCTATATCATGCCTAAAAGATATAAGTTTAAAATCATGAGCTAGAAATATATATATATATATATATATATATATATATATATATATATATCTTTAAATGATGGGTTACATGCTCACAACATATAGTTCTTAACTTCAAATCTTTTGACTCTAAGCTTCTAGTTTTCTAATAACTCTTAAAAAATAGGGTGAAACCCTAACATACAAAGATGAATACTAGTTCCCTCTAATGATGCAATCCTAGTATGATATAAAGGATAAAGAACAATAATGATTTTAAGTATGATATTTTTAGTAGTTTATAAATTGAACCTTGATATCACCTTGCATACTTTAATGGGATTAAAGATGAAACCCTTAGTATACCTTCTCCTATTTTTGTGGGAAACTAGAGATTACTTTTTATTGATCCTGCTCTCTAGTGCAGGCTAGAATTTGTTCCATTATTACATCAATGTTCAAATTGAGCCAAGCAGGCTTATTGCTAGAAAATGAAAAAGGCATATTGGTTCTGGAGGCATGTTTGGCCAGTGCATCTGCAACATTGTTGAAAGTTTTGGGAATGAAGCTCACTTGTAAACTCGGCTCATTGCTCAAGACTCTCTTAAGTCTAGCAATGTGGGTTTTAAGTTTGACAGGGGGAGTTGTACCAAACTCCAGCAGCTGTACATCTTGTTGTGAGTCTGAGAGAAGGTGACAGTTGCTCCAGTTCTCTCTTCTAGTGATTGTCACTGCGTTGAAGATAGCCTATAGTTCTGCTTCTAGGGCACAGGAAGTAATGGACTGCTCACTTAATCCTTGACAGCATTTCTCACTAGAGTCGACAATATGGATGCCTATACCAGATGGAGTGGTGGAACTGATGTATGATGCATCAGTGAAGATGAATTTCTTGTAATGGTGTGGGACAGAGATTTTTCTGTGAGAGTGATTTGTGCCACCGTTGGTGCTCTCCCTAGGGAGATTGGATATGGTGGACACTCATCCTATGATGAAGGAAATAGTGGAGAAGATATCCTTAGACTTTCCTTGATGTAGTCTTTCATTCTAACATGTCCATACATACCAAAAAGCTACTGGCCTGAATAAAGGATCACAGAGATTTTGGTTGCCTCGGAGATGATGAAGGTAATTCAGGTGTCTTTGGACATTTGAAAGTGGTGAGGGTTTAGGTTAAGGCCTGACCACACCTTCTTGCTTGAGGGACAGTCTCGAAGAGCATGAAGAAGTGTGTATCTATCATTTTTACATATGGAGCAGATCTTTTCAATGTCAATATGACAGTGGCATTTCTCCACATTTGTGAGAAGGGCATGGTGTGAAAGCAGCCACAAGAAGGTTTTGATTTGGGCTGGCAAGCGAGATTTCCAAATCTGAGTCCAGGGGCCATCAATATGTGGCGTAGTTTCATCATGGATCCAGTTATAGGCTGATTTAGAGCTGAATTCGCTAGAGGCATCAAGCGGCCAACTCCATTAGTCAGGACCTACTTCCCTATCAGGGGGCAGGCATGCTTTAATTGCTATCCAGGGTATTTCCAGAAGGAAGTGGTGGATGAAGTCCCAATACCATGCTTGTGGGGCTAATAGCATCGAGTTGACGCTTAGGGTTCCAAGCCCTTGGGGGATTTGGAAGGATGGTACAAGGTCATGTATAGAATTGCCAAGGATCCATTTATCAGTCCAAATGTTGGTCGACTCATTATTGTTGATGACATGAGTGCCCATTTGTTTGAGAATAGGAACTTTCTTTTTGATAAAACTCCATGAAGAGAAGTATGGTTTCCAAGAGATGATATCCCCTCGAACATACTTCTCGGACATGATCTTTACCCATAAAGCATTAGGGGTGTTAATGAATTTCCAAGAATTCTTCAACATTAAGGCATGGTTCTTGTCACGGACGTCCTTGATGCCAAGACCGCCTATTGATTTGCTAGCAGTGACCTTATTCTAAGAGACTAGAGATAGTTTCTTTTGTTCCCAATTGGTTGACTAGATGAATCGACGAATTTGACAGTTTAGATCATCACACAGGGGGGGGGGGGTAGACAAACTATCTGCATAGTGTATGCAGGCAAGGCTTGTAGAGTTGATTTAGCAAGGGTGATGCGGCCAGCAAGCAAAAGGTGTTTCACTATCCAGCTATTCATTCAATCCTTTATGTTATTAACAATGTTGGCGTGGGTATCCTTGTTTACCTGGTGGTGTAGGATTGATACACCTAGGTATTTGCCCAAGTCTGTAGTCCATGGGAAGCCAAGCTACCTGTTGATGGCTCGAATTGCAGGACATTGGGTATTGGTACTGAAGTAGCAGCAAAGATTTTTCTTTGGAAATGAGTTGGTTTGATGCATTGGCAATACCTTCTCAACTCTATATAAGTTATTAAATCCCTAATTATTTGGGTAATAAGGGATGTAAATCCTAGAATAATAGAATGTCAAGTTTTGACTAAGACATTACAGGATGCTTCAACTCTTGAAAAAATGTTATGCTTCAACCTATATAATATGGGGTGGGCACACTATAGGTGGTGTAAAATCCTAAGACAAAAATTTTGGATATATCCAGAGTCATGATAACCTTGGCACCTAGAAGTGGTGGCCTTGAGATTGTTGAGACTCCTTGAGATCAGCATAAGTGCGAGACTAGTTGAATTTCCAGGACGAAATTCCTTATAAGGTGGGGTGAATGTGATGATCTCAACTTTAGGATTTTGAAACTCATTGTGATTTTGAGAATTATGGGAGATAATCAGATAATCAATTAGATTAATTGGTATATTGAAATGGTATCAAAACAATTTGAGAGGTATATATATTATTGTCTAGAGACAATGTGATTATTTTTGGATCTTGAGGTGAGATTTGGTGATTGATAATGAGATAAATGTCTCTTAGAATGAACCCTATTTGATAATTATGTTAATGGTCAATTGATAGTATTATGAATTCAATATTGGCCACCAACTTAAGTAATGATAGAGCTTGTATTAAAATTTCATGGATTTAGACCAACCTTTTGAGAGATATTGATATCTAAATTTTACTTCAAAATGACGTAAGGTTTCAAGTACATAGGACTAATTTTGATATCTAGTCATCTATATTTATCCACATGCCACATAGCCTTGCTGGAGAGAGGCACATGCTAACTATAGGTCACAGATCAAGCGAGCAAAAAATATCATGGGTCTTCCCTAAACTCTAGATATGGTGGAACAGAACCCAGGTGTCTTTAGATCCAATGAGGTAGGCTAAGGTAATCTTGTTGGTTAACCCATGATCCATGCAACACTTGGAACTGATGGACCCTTCAATTTGACGTCAGAGACCCATAATACAAAGAGACCAATTCCTCATCTCCTCCTTTCTCCATCTCTACAAGAAACATCCAACCCTAGAGATAGAGGGATTGATCCGCCCTACCTCCACGAGCCCAACCTCCTTCAAGATGAAAGTGAACCTCAGGTCCATCACACAACCCCACCACCTCCTAAGAATTTAATCACGTCCAGTAGGTTGCCACAGCACAATCTCCCTAAATGCAAACTCCATCTCGACTGAGAGAAAGATGGTGTCAATCAGGATATCTTGGGTGTCTCCACCCAATTTTCAGGCAAGAGACTGTGAAGAGGAAGAGCAACCTGAGATCGATCACCCTTTCCAGAGTAGTTCCTAGTGGTGGTGCTCGAGGAACCAGGAAGAAGTGAATGCACACAAATCGAAAGGATGCCACAGATAGAAGAGCATTGAGTGAGGAGTGAGATCGGAGTCCTTGCACCTCTTTTTAGCCATTGTAGTAGTTGTCGCTAGTGGAAAACATTGTTGAACACAACTTGGAGCTATTGGTGGCTCAAGAAGGAGACATGGAAAATCAAAGAGGCCTCTACAAATATGATGGAAACCCACAGGGAGGACTAAAAGGAGATTTATGGGATAGCAAAGGAGCTTAGATGGCAAGCATTCCACTTTCTTTCCATGTGTTGGTGAGAATGCAAAAGTTTGGAAGATGATATGTGTGATCCTGATGAGAAGCAAGGATCTGCCAATGATGAAGGTCGTAGAAGGAGTGGATGATGGTGTATGAATCATCATTGATTTCTCAACAGCGAAGAGTCGATCGAAGATGACTTGGGATTGTTCCTTAAGTAAGGGAATTGTGTTGGGCTTGCCAGCGCGAGGAGTGGGTGATAGAGAACTGGACCCAGAGGTCAAGGATGATTGACCAGTACAGTGAGTACAAACCAACAAAAGTGACCACTGCATTCCAATTCAGGGAGAGGGAGCCACGCCCCTGCTAAGCATCAAGGTTTGCATATGAGCAGTTATGCCCTGGATCCAACGGCCATCATAAAACCCCATTAGGTAAATTTTGATTTAAATCATCAGAACAATATAGAAACTTATAAAATGCATTGAAAAGAGCTCCCATGTCCAATAAATACTCTAAAAATATTGATGGACTCAGAAAAAATTCTGATTCCATATCGGACCCCTAGATCAACATTTGAATAAAAGCGACCCCTGCTTAATTTAAAAAAAAAGATCAACATTTGAAACATTAATATTGATGGGTTTAATTTAAAATATGATGCTTCTTTTAGGATAAATGTGATTTAATAAATGCTATCTATTGAGATAGATTCTAATGAAATTATCATTGAATAATAATGATTATTGAAATCCAAATATGGACAATAATCTGATTAATATTCCTAAATATAAGATCTTTCCTTAGTCAAGCATGAATAAGTGCTTTTAACCTCATTTTAATTCTAGAAAATAGACCAGTCATCAGAAAAATATGAAGATCAGATTAGACCCTTATTATGAACTTCTGATCAATGTAAAAATAATAGAAACATGTTTTAGATTAGTTGGACCTAGGTTTGGCTAAACCTTAATTTGAACCTAATTAATTATAATAATGTTGAATCTTGTATTAATGATAATTAATTGTTATTAATCAGATGATGAACTGTGATGCAGCTGTTCCAAGAAAATTAGAAATCTCTAAACTCAGGTACGTGGGTTTATTTAATTATATGACTATGGTTTCTTGGTTGAATCATGATTTGCATTTATGATCCCTTCTATTTGCAAATATTGGATGTAGTAGAACTATATCATACTCGATGTTTTATCACTTGAAAACATAAATGACGAGTAGATGTTTTGTAGTTATTTAAGGTGTTCATTATCCCCCATACAAGGAAATGGATTAATGTTGACTAGTACACCTCCCTAGATCACTTAGTGTATGGGGAGTTTCCGTAGAGTAATCAGTACACGGGGATGGGCCCAATATATATGTTTTGGTTCTAGTCCACCTTGATAATGCAACTCATCTAGAAAAATGATAAAAATTTGCGTATTTCGCTTAATCAAGAAATGTTTCTATGATTTTCCTTATTTCTTTTTGCAAATCTTTTCAAATTATGGAAACCATAAATATATGCAAATTTCTACCCATGTACACAACACATTGTGTTGATTCATTGTTTCATGTATGTTTTAGGTTCAGGATAGCATGGGATTAAAGAACGGGAAGTGGGCAAGTTGTATAGGTTGTACCTATTGTGTAGATCCTGATTAGCATACATGTTCATAGACTAGTCAAATCATATTTCAATATGTAATTGTAATTCATTTTGTAATAAGTCATTTTTGTAATATACATGTTGAATGTTGAGAATGTTTATGGTGTATGCTTTATGGTTGTATGTTCATGTATGTGCAAATTGCTTTCACAACTCACTTTGATACAATTGCCTAATATTTTTGGATTTATCCTCTCGGGCCTTCTAAGTCTTGAGACAGAAGAATCCGGGGACGTTACACATGTGGTGAATGCAAAGGCAAATAGTACTAGTATTCAAGAAGTTCTGGTTGTACATGAGTTTGAGGACATATTTCCTGACGAGTTTCCAGGTGTACCTCCTCATAGAGAGATTAATTTTGAAATTAATCAAATTCTAGAGACTTAACCTATAACACAAACATCGTATAGAATAGCACCGGTAGAGATGCAGGAACTGAAGAAGCAGTTGCAGGAGTTACTTGAGAAGGTTTCCTTAGGCTGAGCATGTCACCTTGGGGTGCTCCCATTCTATTTGTAAAGAATAGGGATGGATCGATGAGGTTGTGTATTGACTACCGACACTTGAATAAAATGACGGTTAATAATAAGTATCCATTTCCATGTATAGATGACTTTTTGATCAGTTACAGGGTGCCACTATCTTTTCTAAGATAGATTATCACCAGTAAGGTTGTTGACATACCTAAGTCGGCCTTTGGGACAAGATATGGTCATTATGAGTTTTTGGTCATGTCATTTGAGCTAACCAATGCACTAGAAGCATTTATGGATCTGATGAATAGAGTGTTCAGACCATATTTTGATCAGTTTGTAGTTGTGTTCACAGATGATATCCTGATCTACTCTAAAGATGATCAGCAACATGAGCAACATTTACGTCAGTCTTTGTCTTTATTGAGGCAACACCAATTATGTGCAAAGTTTAGTAAGTACAAGTTCTGGTTAAAGGAACTAGATTTCCTAGGTCATGTAATATCTACCAAAGGAGTTTGTATGGACCAAAAGAAGGTGGAATCAATGCTTGATTGGGATCAGCCAAAGACACCTATGGAGTTTTCTAGATTTCTAGTTTTGATAGAATATTACAGGAGGTTCATTAAGAACTTCAATGTAGTGGCATTACCCCTAACACAATTAACAAGGAAGAATGTGCCATTTGTTTGGGATGACAAATGTCAACGTTCTTTTCTACTTATGAAGGAGAAGTTGACTAGTACACCATTGTTAGTGCTACCAGAGCAAGGAAAAGGCTTTATAGGCTTCATAGTCTGTGTTGATGCAGGATAAGAACATGAATTCTTTCGTGTCACGAAAGCTTAAGAAACTTGAGGAGAATTATTCAATGAACAATTTGGAGTTAGCCGCAGTGGTCCATGCTTTGAAGATATGGAGACACTATTTATATGGAAAGAAATGTCAAATCTTTACCAACCACAAGAACATGCAGTATATCTTTTCCAAGTAGGAGTTGAACATGCGACAATGACGTTGGATGGAATTGATTAAGGATTTTGACTGTACTATAGATTATCATCTAGGAAAGGAGAATGTAGTAGTGGATGCCTTAAGCATGAAGTCTTCCTCATCATCATCTTCTGAGCAAGCACAGTCAAGTTCTTTGGTGTGTCACAAGAGAGATATGTTGATTTCTTTTCAAAAAATGAATGTACAATTATAAGTGTCACTATTAGTAGGTCTATTATCATAGTTACTTGTGAATCTAACATTCAGTCAGTAGATCAAAGATGCAAAATAGAATGATGTTGTGACAAAGCATATTCGAGAAGAGATTGGCAGTGAGCAGTGTGATGGCTTCCATGAATTTAATGATGGGATAGTGTGTTATCATGGTAGATTAATTATGTCAGATATAAATAATCTGAGGACATTAGTTTTAGAAGAAGCTCAATCTTCAAAGTATATACTATGCATCCAGATAGCACCAAGATGTATTAGAATCTAAAAGATATGTATTGGTGGACAGTATTAAAGTGTAATGTATTTGATTTTCTGTCTAAGTGTGTAATATGTCAGTAGGTTAAAGCCAAACATTAGAAGCTGACAGGGACTTTGCAACCAATGCCTATACCTTAGTGGAAATGGGATTATATCACAATGGACTTTGTGGTTGGACTTCCAAGGACAGTTAAAGGTCATGATTCAATTTGGGTAATAGTGGACAAATTAACTAAGTCAGCATATTTTCTCAGTGAAGATGACACATACAACTAAAAAGCTTGCTCAGGTGTATGTAGATAAGATAGTACATTTACATGGTAGTCGAGCTACCATAGTGTCAGATAGAGGTCCACAATTAAGTAATCATTTTGGGAGCATTTACATACAATGATAGGTACACAGTTGAGGTTTAGCACTGCATTCCATCCACAAATAGAATGACAGTCTGAGAGGACAATACAAACCTTGGAGGATTTGTTTAGAGCATATGTGTTGCAATTTTTGAGCAGTTGGGATATCCATCTTAGCCTGATAGAGTTTGCCTATAACAATAGCTATCAGAGGAGTATCAAAATTGCACCATATGAGGCATTATACGGGAGAGGTTGTAGATCTCCTTTATGTTGGTATGAGACAAGGGAGTATCAGCTTCTGGGTCCTGAGTTAGAACAACAAACAACTAAAAAGATCAAAGTCATTCAACAACAGCTCAAGGTAGCTCAAGATAGGTAGAAGTCTTATTTCGATAACCATCATAGACCTTTAGAGTTCTAGGTGGGAGACAGGGTGTACCTTATAGTCTTTCCTTGGAAAGGAGTTCTAAGGTTTGGGAAAAGGGGTAAGTTGGCTCCCAAATATATGGGACCATATCTTGTGGTTACACGTGTTAGGAAGGTATCCTATAAGCTAGAGTTGCCACCTAAGTTACATCATGTGTTTCATATCCCTATGTTGAGGAAGTGTCACCCTAATACGGGGTTGACACTTCAACCTATTGATGTAGAACTAGATAATGGCATATCCTATGTAGAAGGTTATGTTTTGATCCTCGATAGAAGCATCAAGAAGTTGAAGAAAGAGGACATTCTGTTGGTCAAGGTTTTCTGGAATCATCTTGGCATTTAATAAGACACATGGGAACTTGAAGACAAGATGCAAAAGAAATATCAATCTCTTTTTGCATAGGATTTCAGGGGAAAAATCCCTATTAGGGGTTTATAGTTGTAAGACCCCTGACCTAGCTTCATGCTGAATTATGATTTTCTTTTGTAAAAAGATTTTTAAACCTTAAATTAATCTTTTGATATGTTTTAATATCATGTGACATGGTTACATTTTCAATTGGTTGTAATTTAAATAATGTTCGAACTATCCATGTTATAATTGTATATGTTTTGGACCATCTTACAAATTACCCAAAACTGAATGTTACCTAGAAAACTTTTACTTGATGAGAGTGTTTCTTATGCTCTAGCATCAAAAGATCAAATATTGTGATATGGGGCGCCTTGATTGAATCATAGTTGAATATGTGACATCATCATGTGATATTAGGGTTTCTAGGGTCACTTAGTTGACATGGTGACTATCCTAGGGTCTGATGTTGTGACCATTACATCACTTTTGATGAGGTTCGTGACCAAGACACTGCATGGAGATGCATGGTCAAGAGTGAGACACTCTAGAGTAAGGATGGTTGTGACAATTGTCTTTTGGAGTAAGTGTCTCGGCCATGAGATGGTGATTTGGGTTTTGGGTCGAGACAAGGTGTACATGGGAGTATCTTGACTGCAACAAGAGGGCAACCGACCTACTAGGTCATGACATTGCTGGATAAGCATGACATTGTATAATTTCATGTGAGTGGTGGGAAGATTATCTCTTTGAAGACCAAGTGTCCTTTGGTGATCTTTGGTGTTGACACCTCAAAGACCCTTACTTCCCTCCTCCTTTGGATATATAATCCCTTTTGTTTCTTTCAAGCTAATCTTTTCAACTCTACATACCTTCGTCAATCTTGATACTTCCTTTGGAGCTTCAAGAGAAAGAAGTACTAGAACTCGATTCATGGGTGCTCGATTCTTGGCACATTATTGAAGGTTTTGTGCTTGTGTTAACTTTTGGGTGTTGAATCTAGGTGAATTGTCTCTTGGTAAGTGATCCTCCTTTCTAGATCATGTTTCATTATGAAACTCTTCATCTTCGTCTTCCTCTTTGGTCATCGATCATCCATGGTAGTTCCTCTTCAAGATCTCTTCTTTACAAAGATCATAAGTTAGTGTTATCATGGTAAACTCAAGTGAAAGATAATCCCTTCTCTTTTTCCTTTTTGGCCGAGATCAATTTTCCTTTTATGCACTCTATTCTGTCCATGGATTTCTTCTTCTTGGAGGTGATTCCTTGGCCAAAGAGTTGGAGTTCAGTTGAAGGTCTTGGAGCATGAGTCTTGGGAGGTTGTTCCTCATCAAAATTAGGTGGGTTTTATACTCTTTCTACCTCTATTATTAGTATCATAACTTGATTTCATACTACCTTCTATGTGGTTTGTTATACTTGTTTTAACAAGAAGTTTTAATATGGTATACATGCATAAAATTCTCAGTTATATTCTTTTAAACATCTTTTTTTTTCATGATATTCCATCATCACATTTAAGGTTTAATGATCCCTATGATTTAGGGTGTTGTACACTCTGTTACGATGGGTTACCCTACTGTTATCCATCTATTACACCTTGGTTCAGATCTGCCATGGGGTGTTGCAGGTGGTTGAGACAACTCTTGGACTTCTATAGCGGTCGACACCCCTTGGTAGGGTGGTTTTTATCGTAACACACCCCCTTAACCCTAGACTAGTTGCTACCTATTAGTTAGGTAATGTTGCAACATTGATGTAGGGTCATATTTGGTTGTTGCTGACATTGTGGCCAAGATGACTAAGTTTGATGGTGATGATGCTTGTTAGTTGGTGTGTAGGTTGTAACAGTTTAAGGCTAGACTAGTTGCAGTCAAGACATGCTTATGTTGGGTCATAACATTTGGTTTTAAAGAAGGAAATGGCCTATTGTATGCCTTGGTCATGACGCTCTGATTACATTATGATCACGACACATCAATGGGGTCACAGTCACGACACACTCTATAGAGGTTATGACGTCACATTACATGGCCATGGTGTTGCTGTTGTAATGTGATGCTAGTGTTTTTTTGGTGTCGCGATCACGGTGTTGTGGGTGTTCCAAGTGTAACTTGGTGTAGATGATGCTCGATACATCCATTTGAGGTGATGGCCAAGACTAGAGTAGTGATAGGTCTAGACCTTGGGGAGTGTCTCGGTTGAGACACATGGGTTGTGTTTCAGTTGCGACACCCCATATCTAGTCAGGTCACGATGCCTTGTTGCTGTCAGGTAGAAACTCATGTGGCAAGGGTGATTGACACTCAAGTGTTGAAGGTAGTTAAGATATATTTATGTAAGTACGAATGTTGTTAATAACTAGAATAATGGTGTATCTAAAAGTGATGTGATTATGAATGGCTAACAACAAACTTTAATTCTTAATTCTCCAACAATATGGGAAGTGATGGAATTAGGTTTTAGAGATGGTATGATGCTATAAAACTCTAAAATGAGTACATATACGCCCTAAGCCTAATCTGGTGTTAATATGATAAGTGTTTTCACTCTACTTAAAGATTGTTACTCTATGATCGTATTTTCTCTTTTCTAGTTTGTGCAACACTAACTTGCAGGTGAGATAAATGGCATAACTAAGTGAATGTTATGTTGAGCCCTATACAATATAGAATGGTGATTATGAAGTAATGTTGAAGCTTTTTTGTGATATCGAATGTTACAGGAACATGTGATTTGGTCTAACAACCTAGCAAGTGCCTTGTGCATGATTGAGGGATTGAAATCTCATAAGTGGTGTATTATTATTGATGACATTGAGAAGGGAAGTATTACAAGTTCCATGTGATTATGAGACTATATCTCACTTGATATGTTTTATATCTTCTAAAGTTGCATCCTACCTTAATTTTGTAGAATTTTTTTAGGGTTAATATGTTGCAACTAGATTGATGCATTCAAAGATACCCATATGGCATGTGTAATCAAGTGAATCCCTAATCATGTAGTTTTCATGTACCATAGATCCATCTACATCATCATTATCTAGCTAGATGGTGAAACAAGTAACTCCTATGGGAAAACTCGAAGCACACATTATTGAATATGCGGGGTACAAGTGATATACTTCCTTGTATCCTTAAATTGTTGAGATGGTGTACGTGGTCATCATTAAACCGCCATGTGTGATCCACTTCTCTAGTGTTGTTCCATGTACTAAGGCAGACAAGTTCTTTACAGGACCATTGTTGGACTATGAGTTGCTATCTCTACAGAATTGTAGCTATGGCTACAAGTTGCTTTCTTTTAGCAGTATGACTATATGTCATTGCATTGCAGACTTCAACTGACCAAGTAGTGTTGGTGATGACCATGGAGTCCGACTCTTCCATTGATCTTGTATGGTACTGATTTTGACTTAGTAATGGTCAGTTGGATTTGAGTGGAACGCCTCAAATCCTCAAGGCATAAATTAGTTGAACAACCGTATAGTATATTTGCTCATGGTCAAATAAGAATCACATTGAATGACCCCATGACTTATCCTTATATTAATTTCTTGAATTATAATGTAGTAAAAGAAGTCTAACTATTATAAATGTTCTTCATATTTTTTTTAAAAGCATAAAGTGTTCTACTGTTCAGTTGTATTTGCTTAAACTTCTCAAAATGAAATACATGCTCACTTATTGTTTCTTTATATTATCATGCTTATAATAGATGTTGGTGAAGAGTTAGAACTCTTGATGGGATGTTTGGTCTTACCCCGTGGGTTCCACAACCTTTTAGGTGGTCATAGATGAGGAGGTCGAGGTCATGGTGCAGGAGTTGAGTGGAAATGATAATTGTAGCTATCTGAAGGTTGGACATGCTATTGGTGTAGTGTCTTCATAGAGTCTGATGTTACGTCCTTGTACTCTCACGTCTTTGGGAGAGATTTTGTTGTTTTGTTTATCGACACAAAGATTTTGACTTTATGCCATGAATGTGTAGAAAGGGCTTGTATATACAAACAAGTTGCAATATGTATCAGATATGGCTTGATAGCCTTAGAACTTAATATGTAACATCTTTTGGTATGTGTGAAATGAAGATGGCTTATGTTGAAGGCTTTTTTACAAGATACCTCCACTTGAGATATTAAATTTGCAATTGGTTTTAATTTACCCTTTTTTTTGGTAATATTGTGATTAGTGATAATTCTGTGATTTGTTTTGAGTAATCTCATTTATTGTGGTGATGATCATCACACTCATAGCCTCCTCATTTCCATCATCTTGGTAACTGATGCTTGATGCATCACTGCCATGTGCATAGAACACTCACTCTTAGTTGTTCTTTCTACTCTGACTTCCCTTGGTATCTGGCTTTGATGAGCAAGCTTGAAACTGTCTATCATATTCTTATACAGACAAGTCCCTAAATTTCATGCTTCTAAAAACGTAGGACTCCTCCCTTGTCCCAGTTCTATTCAATAAATTTGCACTTGTAGTCTCCATCGTGATGAGGAGACCTCATGTCTACATGTCAAAAATAGAAGTGTTGGTACATAAAGTCCCAATATGTAGAAAACTTATGAGCATGTGATGCCCTCCCAAATAGAGAAGGCAAGAGGGGCATCGATTATTCTTCTCTATCAGTAAAGAAACCATTCTTTGTTGTCCTTTTAATCACCAAAGAACTATCAGTCCCCTAATATCTTGTTGGTTGAAGTCAATTAGGAATCTATATATATCATTCATGGAAATCTACTTCTTCTCAAAAATAGCATTCTTTAAGATATGATCCAACGGGTCCCAAATATTGACCATATATACATATCTCATTTTCCCTACTTGTCTTTAGTTTCCCAAGATCTAATTCAGTTAGCTAATGTTTCTGAACTTACCAAACTATCCTTAACATAGGTAAACATGATAATATGGTTCAATTACTTATTGCATCACATTGAATGGTTTGATCAAACTCTATTTCACCAATATTGAATTAAAATCTTATCATGTTCTAATAAACACCATCAGACTCTCAAAATTAAATTTTGGAGACTATAACCTCAAAATTGGTTACTTTGAACAATTATCCATCTTCCTCATATGATTTTCCTCTTAAACCAAATATAACAAAAATCAATTATAACCTTCTACTCAACTAATATATCGACCATAAGTTTGCTTGGATAAAAAAAATAATAGTATGGTTACATAAAAAATTTCAACCTTATAGTTCAATAAACACTCATATGGGCACATATACAGCTGCAAGCTTATTGATTTTGATCAAAAAAGTGTCTCACAACTTATCATGATATTCACTAATACGATGACTATTTCCCTAGTTAGATTTGAAAAATTACGGTGTGACACTATGTGTATCACTTCTATTGTATCTTTGTGAGCGTCATCAATCTGGATTCCATGGTGACTATAGATTCTTCATTGAACTTGTGTGTTATGATTGTGAAACTTAATGGATCAAATTACTATCTAATCAAATTACTATCTTTGTGTGACACTATTTCATTTCTGTGTCAAATCCCAAGGATGTTACTCTCATATCTCTTTTGCTGCTAAGGAACCTCCTAATATCTCGACGGATGACAAAGCCAAATAGGCCTAGGATAAATGGGCCAAAGATGATTCTAGTTTCATGATGTGGATGATGAACAATGTTGAACCAAGGATCAGTCAGCCTCTACTTCGCCTATAAAATGCTAAAGCCATGTGGGATCAATTGGCCCATGTGTACTCAAAATAGAAAAATCAAAAGAAGGTCTTCAAGATCTTCAAAAGCTTGGCTAAAATGGAGTATTTTACTAAATACTATGTTGAAGACTATTACAATAGGTGTTCGGCACTTTGGACTAAATTTGAATTATATCTTCCACTCATTGCTAATATCAAAGAAGTTCAATGATAATGTGACAAACTTTAGCTTGTTCAATTTTTGGTTGGTTTGCCTCAAATTTTGGCTGGTTTGCCTCATTCCTTTGTAGGCTAATATCAAAGAAGTTCAATGATACCTTACCTACACTAAGGGGTGTTCTAAAGTGTGTTCAACGCCTTCCTTCTATGACCTCTCCACCTACTACTTGATCTGATAACTCAATCATTATGTTCCGTTCCTCTGATTTTGGCCAAAGACATAGATGTGGTCATGGTGGACATGCTCCTGGAAGAGGTCGTCCTCCTGGCCCTAGGAAAGGTCAACCTCAACCCCCTCCCGCCAACCACTTCTACAATTTCTATGGGCACATGAAGCACAATGAAGACCACTATTGGAAATAGCACAGTGCATCTGCCTGGGTGAATGAGGTATCTTCTGATATTTGTGATGACTCAATTGTTGTTGTATCAATCTCTACTCAACCCACAGTTGAGTGGGTTCACTTGGAGTTTGAAAAACTTCTCCAGGGATGTCTATCCTCACAACAATTACTACTGAAGGAGGTTCCTATGTCTTACTTGCATCTCCTGCTACTATCGGTAAAAATAAATGGGTTTCCAACTCAAGTGTATCTACCCATATTTTTGGTTGTTTTAAACATTTCACTGCATTATTTAAGACTAAAAACATCCCTCCTGTAACTATAGCATATGGAACTTAGTCGGTTGTCCATGGCATTGTAACTATATCTCTGTCTCAAAATCTTTGTTAAAATCTATCTTATATGCATTTGTTGTCTGTCAGTAATACTATTAAGAGTCTTTAGTGCTCGATTACTTTTGACCCTGCGGGTTGTGTATTTCAAGATATTCGTAAAAGGAAAGATTGGTTAGGGCAGTGAGGGACTGGAAGGACTATACTACCTGGACAGCTTTGCTATCTTCTCTTATGACTAGTCTACAATGACACTACAACCTAGGGCATCCTTCTATTGTTAAATTTTGTTGCTTATTTCTTAGTATTCTTGGAAAACAATTTATATGTGAATCATTCTAGTTTGGCAAACAAACTAGAGCTACTTTTCATAAAAATAAAGAAGTTGTTCTAAGATCTGTTTGAACTTGTTCATGTCGATATTTGGGATGCGTGCTCTATCTCTAGCTTGTTTGGCTATCATTATTTTAAGACTTTTTTTGACGATTATTCCAGGACGACTTGGTCGGTACTAATAAAGGATTACAGTACTGTTTTACAAACTATCACCACCTTTTTAGTGAGATCCAAACCCAATTCCAAACTACTATTAAAATCTTGTTAGCTAATAATGCATTCAAATTTATGGAAAAATCTTTAGATATTATATGTAGTTCTAAGGGTATCATTCAACATACTTACTGCTCTAACACAACACAATAAATAGTGTGGAAAAATGGAAGAATTGTCATCTTCTTGAAGTAGGACACACAACTCTTCTTCACTATCATGTTGCTAGATATTTTTGGCCTAAAGATGTTTATATAGCGTGCTACCTAAATAATGATATGCCATATTTTGTGTTGCATAATAAAGTCCATGTCTCCCTTCTGTATCTAGATGCACCTTTATTTTCTATTCCACTAAACATCTTTGGTTGCACCTATTTTGTTATGAATCTCCACTGCAGGATATCTAAACTTGACCCTCGCTCCATTAATTGGGTCTTTCTGGGATATTCCTGAACACCAAAAGAATACCGGTGTTATAATCCTGTCAATAGACAATGGTTTGTATGAGCATATGTTGTGTTCTTTGAAAACATGTCATTCTACTCTAACGAAGTGTCTTCCTTATCTAGTGACCTGTTGGATCCTACTCCTATGTCTGAGGTAGTAGAACATGTCCCAAGTAACGAAACTGAAGAGGTGTCCTCAGTTATAATTCCCTCTCTGGGTCCTCAACAACCAATTCCTTCCTTGATGGCAGGTCACAACACCCCACATGTATTCTCTGACCTGCATCTTCCTATCAGCCTAAGAAAAGGTATTTGTTCTTGTACTCAGCATCTGATTAGTAATTTCTACTCTACTACTAATCTTGGTGCTAGATTTGCATGTTTTAATACTGCTCTTTTTGCTATTTTTGTGTCAACGAATACTAAACAAGCCCTTTAGCATCATGTCTGGCATCAAACTATGGAAACTGATATGTCTTCCCTATGAGATCGCAAGACCTAGGATCTTGTGATAATACTAAAAACTTCTCAGTGATTGGATGTCATTGGATTTTTACTATCAAATATCAAATGGATTGTTCTATTAAATGTCTAAATGCTTTCCTTGTAGAAAATGACTACACTCAAACATATGGAGTGGACTACTTTGAAACTTTCTCTCATGTGGCCTGTCTCAACTCTACGAGAGTTCTTATCTCTGTAGATATTAATAAAGATTGGACTCTTTATCAACTTGATGTAAAAAAACTCCTTGTATGGTGATCTACATGAGGAAGTTAGTATGGAGCAACCACCTGGTTTTACTAGTCAGGGGGAGTGTTCCAAAGTCAACAGACTCAGGAAGGACATATGTGGCCTAAAATAAAGCCTCCAGGCATAGTTTGATAAATTAAGCCAGATACTTCTCTAATTTCAATTTTATCACTCACATTCTAACCATTCAATGTTTATGTAAAAAACCACCTCTACACTTGTTGTTCTTATTGTTTAGGTGGATGATATCATTCTGTATGGTGATGATTTTGAAGGTATTCCAGTTACCAAACAATATCCAGAACAACATTTTATTACTAAAGATCTGGGTAAACTCATATACTTCTTGAGAATTGAAGTTCCCAGATCATCTTCTGGCATTTGTCATTCAAAGTGCAAATATGTCATGGATCTTATAATAGAAGCGGGTATTATTGGGTCTAAACCTGTTAATACTCCTCTAGATCCCAAAGCCAGTTGGGATGATGACTATTCATCTTCATACCCTAAAAAATACAATATCGAGGGAAGGTTGGTAAATTTATGTATCTCACTATTGCAAAAGTTGATATTACTACTGTATTGGACTTGTCATGTGACATCCCCAAATCTTTTAAAACTTAGACTAATGTGTGACATACAAATTGATGAAGTTCATTTGTCTCTGAAGATGATGGCATTGTAGCAACAAAGCTCTAGATGGGGTCTTCAGGATACGAGGAGGAGGGGAGCATTGATGTTGCTCAGAGAGCACAACAGCTCAACCATGCCAGCGGAGAACCTAGCCCGTGAGTAGATCCATGGCATCGGCCAACTACAGCTCGCTCTGGACTAGACGGGGGCACAAGTCAGTTGGCAGGAACCGTGAACCATGAGGAATAGGTGAGTGTCATGACGTCAGGTGAGAGGTTGAGGAGCATAGGACTCCTTGCTCTCCTTCCGCATGTGGTAGCACCATAGTGACACTGAGAAGCAGCATCGAGCGGAGGCAGAGAGAAACGGAATAAGGAGCCATAAAACCACAGGGTTTGTGCCAGAGGAGATCAAATCACAATGGCTTGGGCAGAAAGAAGCCCACGTACGCAGGTGAATGCTACAGTTGGGGAATATCGGGGTGTCTCGATCAACGAGAGATGAAGACAAGAGAGGAGATCATGAATGATCTCTTGTCGAGACCTGCTGCACGACAGCGGTCTTCTCGAGCTCATGAGGAAGAGCTTTGGGCAGAAGGGAGAGTAGATGTGAGAGGCTGGAAGGCATTGTCATAGTGGAGGACAGTGTCACTAGGGGCCGATGAGGAGGATATCAATTCCATACCTCATCAAAGCTCTGGTCATGCGGTGGCGGTCGAGTCACGCAAGATCAAAGACACGCTCGTCATGAGTGTTGTCGTGTGTGAACACGATCGCGAGAGACAAAGAGCCCTGAACCGGCCTTTCTCCAAACCAGACTGGGTTCAGACCAGTGAACCAAGACAGAAACCATCCTCTAGTAAGGAAAGGAGCTGTGCTAGCCCCTAGTGGCCACATGGCGGGTCCTGAGTGGCCAAAAAATATAATTATCTTGATAAATGCTCAAATCTTATATAAATCATATAATTTAACCCAATGATCAGACAAATACAATTAACATACCAAAATTCTCAGAAAAATGAGTAGAACACAATGAAATAATAATATCAAGCTTTTGATGCATGAATCTCCATGATATCATGTAAGTTATGAAATATTTATTTCATGGATAATAAATATCAAACGATGGACTAGCAACGCTAGGCAGACTTTATGATAGGTATTGCGCTGAAAGTGGCAGCTGTAGTTTGTGTGCGTCGGAGACGGAGAGCATATTGCATATGTTGTTCCGGTGTCCGAATGCTACTGAGCTATGGGATGCAACGAGCGTGAGGGTTCAGAGGTTGATGGAGAACATACAGAGCGGAGATGTCCCCACCACGATGGAAAGAATTATGGATGTGGACATGGAGGCGGATCGGGAGGAGCTTGTGGCGGCGTTATGGGATATATGGAGGAGTAGGAACGAGCGCATGTTTGGAGAGCAGCGAACCGAAGTTCAGTATCTGTTTGTTCAGGCCTTGACCCTGATTAAGGAGCATCGTGTGCATGTAGATAAGCGGGAGGGGATGGAGGGGGAGGCACGGGCGAGTCGAGCTCAGAAGTGGATGCCGCCGGAGAGGGGTGTTCGGAAGGTGAATGTTGACGTCTCCAGAAACGAGGATGGGCATGCAGCGATGGGGTGGGTGGCGCGGGACTGGAGGGGAACGGTGCAAGCTATGTGTGGTTCGAAGCTAGGGCCGACGCAGCAGGTGGCGGAAGCTGAAGCCTTAGGCGTGAGGAAGGCGGTGGAGTGGAGTAAGGACCTTCTTTTCAGCAAGATTGCTGTCGAGTGTGATGCGCTGACGGTGGTACAAGCTTTCGACTCTACTGTGGAACGCTGTGACTACATCGGGGCCATTGTGGCTGATATTAGGAGTCTTGTGTCTTCTTTTGAGTCTTTCTCTATTTCCTTTAGTAGACGTAGCACTAATAGAGCTGCGCATATGGCTGCGAACATCATGCGTAGTAGTAGTAGTAGTTGTATGTTTTTTACAAACGCTTTCCCTTCTTGTTTTGTAGATGTGACTATGGCTGATTTAGCCGATTAATGCATGACGGGGGGTCGCCAGCGACTCCTCGTCCCCGATTCAAAAAAAAAAAAATTATCAAACGATGGACGAATATTACAATTATATGTCAGTAAGTCCATATTCATGTTTATAATCCATTTAAGGTCAGTGATTATGATGTTTATGCACGAAATTATGTAATTTTTTCCATATGGCTAATTAAGGCTAATAACCCTAACAAGTGTGCAATGATTGTAAAGATGCTCAAGAAACCTTGAAAATTATAGAGTAAGCTTATATCAGTTACGGGAAGCTAATATATAATTATTAGATCATAATTATGCATATAAATGAGGTTACATGTTTAAAGATCCTATATTTATGAGAAAACCCTAATTCGATTATTGTAACTAATCTTGGGTTAATACATGCAAACAATAATATGGGAACGAATGTTCAAATGATGTATCGCAATATAGAATATGACATTAGTAAGATAATTACATGATGACAAGACAAGTAATAATGAGATATCATAATGACCAAGCTAAACCCTAATGGACATAACTAGGGTTAATGATGATGAGAACTTGATGGTGACATGTAATGTTGTCTTACTCAGGGTTGACCAAGGTTAGAGTTGACATGTAGGAATATGTGATGATTAGGATATATGTGATCAAGGTATGCCATTACCTCTTACTTAGCTTATTATATACTATGCTTGCATTATATGTGTAGTAAACACTTGGCATATGATATTAGATGAAATGATTTTTCTTATATAATTTCTTGCTTGATTTTTTGTACTTATATGATTGTGAACCCATGAAACATAAGATATATGATCCAATATATGATAGCACTAAATCTCTTTAGTAGAATAGTACATTGATGAAAGTATTAGATCTCTTTGGTAGAATAGTACATGTGAGCACTAAATCTCTCTGGCAGAATAGTGCATTTATGAAAGTACTAAATCTCTTTGGTAGAATAGTACATGTGAGCACTAAATCTCTTCGGTAGAATAGTGCATGTGGTTGATCAACTTTACATATAATGGCAAATGAGCTTAAAATATGTGTTCTCTTTTATTAATGAACATCTTTATGTAAGTATATGCTTTTTCTTATGTTCCTTTATAACTGCCAAGTACTAGTTTTATCTTATTGCCAAGCTTAGTAATGAGAGTATATAAAAGGAATGTAGGCATACTCTATACAATATTCTTGAATATTGTGTTGACATGTACCACATGTAATCTTTTGCTTAGGTTGTGGACATATGATCTTGAAGATCTAGGATAGTTGAGAGTTGTGTGGCGAGCTGATGTATAGGTGGACATGTTGTCTTAAGATCCTATTGTTTAGTGGTAGTACATGTATATGTAAAATTTATTGATCAATATGTAATATCAAATGTTGTAACAATTCATTTATATTATATGTTGAATGGTGAGCATGTGTTATGTGCATGTGCTACTATTGTTTCCTTCTAGCTTCCTCTAATTTTCTTCTTCTTAGCCTAGTATGTGGTGTTTAACTTGGGATTCTCACTTAGGTGACGGTTTCAATTTTTACATCACACATTAGATTAAGTTTTAGAAAATCCGGGGACGTCACATGTCAGTAGGTATTTGAAAAAACCTTGACAATTTCACTGGGATGTTGTTTGTCACATTCTTAAATATTTATCTTAAATCTTCTCTTTAGAAAGGTTTACTATATCGTAGACATGGGAACTACAATGTTGTTGGGTGTTTTGACTCTAATTTTGTTGGTAGTCAATGAGCCCAAAAATCTACTTCTAGATATTGTTCCTTTTTTGGTGGAAATCTAGTTACATGGTGTAGTAAAATTCAATCTGTGGTTTCTCAGTCAAGTATTGAAGCAGAATACAGAGCTATGGCTCACACTACTTGTGAACTAATGTGGGTCCAAGGACTCCACAAGGAATTTAATATTTCAGATTCTGATCCAATTCCTATGCATTGTGATAATAAATCTACAACCTTTATTCCCAGTAATCTCACTTTCTGTGAGCACAAAATGCACATCAAAGTGGATTGCCACTTTGTTCAATAAGTCGTTCTTTCTGGATGTATCTGTACTCCTTATCTTTAGACAGAAGATTAGGTTGTTGACATCTTTACAAAGATATTTCCAAAGACTCACTTTGCTACATTGATGGGTGAGTTGGGCATGCTTCACATCTATGCTCCAGCTTGAGGGAGGGTATTATTATATATGATTTATGTGTTATCCTGTGTTGTGTGTTTTGTTACTTGCTATTGTTTGTTTTGTTATGTTCTTATTACCGGTCTTGTCTTTAGCCTTTCGTTTATCTCATACTGCCTATTTTTGGTTGTCCCTAGCTCTCTTGTCCTATAAAAGAGAGTGGATCGTAACTTCTCCAACATATAAAAATAAAGGATTTCTCATTCTATAGGAATGATCCTTAGTCAAAATGAGATGAAAAAATCTAAACAAGGAAATCTACATAAAGATCTGATTACAAACATCCACCACAAAACTTCACATCGCATCTTATGTAGATGTATGTCATCACATTAGAGAGGATAGGATAAGAGCACAAACTAAAATCCCTTATCAGATTTGTCAAAGTTAGATTTTAACATGAGATGTATCCTATAACATCTTAAAAGTTCTAGATCCATTTACAACTCGTATTCACAAGAAAAACTCAAGAAAATCAACCTATTATGTATCTCATTAGCCACCCACCTATCACTCAAGAATGTGAGAGTACATGGATACTATAGACTTAACTATATTATTTATTGTTACATCTTGATCATCACTTTCTTTCTACTACTACAGAACACCTACAAGGATGTGGAAAACCATGACTAAGACCCCAGGTCTAAGGGATATGGTATAACAAATGTAACATCTTCTTTATTACGAGTGAATTATAATCAGCTTACTTATATGTAGAGTAATATACCTTCAAATATCTCTACACATGATATAAACATCAAGTATTCTCTTCACATGGATATATACTCGACAAGTAGAATAAGGGGCTAAACTTGTAACCATACATGGTCCTTATCCTTATCTATACATAATATGAAACATATACAATACTTGAAATAAGTAAAGGAATACATTGCCCATCCATGTGATTTGTCAATAGAACCTAAAAAAATATACTACATGGTTGAGTTACACATTTTATTATTGCCCTGGGTAGTTTAAGGTGAACCACTCAGACTACTAGCAGAGCACTACAAAGTTGCAATAAGCCCGTATAATATCTTAAGATTGTTGAACTCCTAAATATATCTTCCACTTGGTCAATACAAGTGAAAAACTATAGTGGTGTGACATCTCAACTACCAGTGGGGCACAACATCCATCTCACTAAAAGCATAGTCTATCCTGGATACATAGGACACAACACTAAAAATCAGGGTATACAACCCTCAAATCTAAGCAACAACTACAACTACACTCTATTACATAAAATCATGTCACGAACTCAATCTCTCTCCATAACTACAGAATCAGGATGGTAGAGATATATCATACATGCACCCACATATACTCAACAGTATATGACTATGTGATCCTTTATGAGGGTTACTCATTTATCTATCCAGCAAGTCCTGACACTGAGATAGTTCTATAGTCACAGGGTACTACATGATTAGGATTACAGTGATTATTTAATCCAATTAGATACTTTTGACTCCATCAATCAATACATATACAAGGTACCTACAAGTATTTGGGAAATCAATAAAGTATCGCAACTCTAGAAGATACACAATGTATAAAAAAGATATCAAGACACTAAATCAAGGAAGAAGTGTCCACATTTGTCCACAATAATGCCCAACATGTCAAACTTGTCCATGACAAGGTCCATAATGGCATTCTCATCCATAACAATGCCCAATGTCTCATTCTCAGATACAACAAGGAAAAACATACTTATTCATAGAACATCACCCTTAGTCAAGGAAAAACAAAGGATCTTTCTATTTCTACTATTTCATATCAACATTTAAATAGTATTAAAAAGATATGCCACTATCCCATACATAGCAATTCTCATGATCATCGTGTAAGACTAGACATGACCATAGCACGTGATTAATCATCACTATTCAAGAGTAAGCATATCTTGAGGGACTCTCATATTATATTGTATTTAGGAATATTGATCAAAGTCAACCAATCTGCATTACATGTATACTTAGAGTCCACTTAGATTTGATAAGGTTTACATAATAGTTTTAGGTAAAGTTATCATATGGATAAGGTTACATAACTCATCCACTTTTAACAATTCCACCATTTTATCCCCCATAGTATGCTCTAATAATATTCAAACATGAATTGTATATAACCATTCGGTCCAGCCATCATAATGATGATGCACAATCTATATCACTGAAGGGATCAATATCAAGGAACCAAGTTGAATGTGTATACATTTAAGCCATATCCAAGATAAACTTTTAATGCCATATTTCATTACTCAATTAATCAACCCTAAACATTGTGAAAAAAGGAGGAATATAACACATAGTAATCAGGTGAGGTATAGAATCACCTTACTAAACTTATTTAGCATAGAAGACATTCATACTTTGTTAAAACTCACAAACAATATGGAAACCCTTAAGTTATTTTGTGGTTATTTGACAGTTTCTTTTATGTTACATATCCTCCTCATTAACATAATTAAATTTCTCGATTATGAACCCAGTAGGGCATACTGTCCCAATAATACGCATAATAAGGGTACTTTTTCCATATAAATCCACATTAGGTTCAAACCATGTAATAACATCATAACCTTTTAATTTTTTCAATAATATTTTAATTATAGTTACACACTTCCACACAAAATTTTACTTTCAAACTCAAAAGTATCAGGGAGTTTCATTGAAAATATTATTGTACATAAAAAGTGTTACTTCCATGCATAAATGACCTACTTTGGGATCTTAAATCTAATTCAAAGGAACTTTGAGCAGCATAAAAGATATATTAAGGACATATAAACATTTTATATCGATCCTTTAATATGATACTAATTCAACACAAGGATGACATATTAGTCACAATTTCACTTTTATTTCAAAATTTAATAGTTACATGATTATTTGCGCATAGAAATGACATTAGGGAGTAACTCTAGAATGTTAGGACGAACAAAAATTTCATTAATATAGTCCACTTATCTAAAACAATTCTCAAGGCATCATCTTTTAGCGCATTAGGAAGTTATTGAACATGATTTAGAGAAAATTAAACTATCTATGCACAAATTTTGGATTTAGACCTTAAACCAAAGAGGGAAGTCTATTTCAACATGGATTCATGATTAAGATATAGGGAAAGATATACAAGTTTAGAAGCATATCGAATGGCATAAAAAGAATCGACAAAGATTCAATTTTTAGGCGTGTTAATCAAGTTCAGAATAAGTTTAGGGATTTAAATGAACTAGTTGGAAAAATAGTGCTAACCATGTTGTATCACTAACTTTTATGGTGATAATCACATGGCCCATTCAACAGGGCTACTATCAGGCTTCCGGGTTCTACATGATCCCTTCAAAATCCCTGAAACCCATGCTCCAAGTAAGATCTAGCTCTCCTTAGCTCAAAAAGAGGAAAAAATAGGATTCTTTATCTTTATGGAGTAGTTTCCACCATCTAAGTCAATAGTGAACAAGCAAAGGAGGAAGATGATGTGAATAATAGTAGGAAAAAATATTATATAAGATGAATCTAAAATAATTAGGGCTGGAAATGATCTTTCCAATCTTGGAAGCATCTTGTAGAAGCTAGATAACATGCATCCACTTGCATCAACATGCAAGGGTTTGTCCATGTTCATCCCTTCCTTGGATCTTTCTCCAGCCTACATAACTCCCTCTATGACTTTAGAAGCTTGTGGGATGCTAAATTCACTCTAGTCCCAAGGGGGTAATTTTATAAAGTGTGGATAGGTTCAAATGTTCAAACTTCCCATAGCTAGTGTTTATAATTACCCTTGGTCATATCATGCCATCCATTTGCAAAAGAATCATTCTCATCAATCCTCCTAGCATTCTAATGTTTGGTAATCATTCTCATAATCCTATGTGAGATTTTATTGGTCTATTAATTCCATAAGCCAAAAAGTCCATTAGTAGAGCACAAGAAGCTCCATTGACCATTAACAACCAACAGTACCATACTAGCAGGGTTGAAGCCCCAATCCAACTACAGTCAAAGAAATCTACTAAGATATCAAATAATATCATGCATTTGGATATCATGTTATCAATCTTTCACTTAGGTCCTTAAAAGGTTAAATTACTCATTAGTCCACAATTGTACAAGAAATTGCATTTCAAGGCAAAGAAAGTACAATGAAGTCTATATTACCATCATCTCTTAACCAATTGGGTTTAAGTCTAAAAAAAGTAAGAGTAGGAAAAAAAGAATAATATTAGATATTTTTCACACAATTTGGTCCTCATGTTGTTTTGAAATTTAAAATTAAGTCTACAACTTATATGAAAACTTGAAACCAACCACCTAGAGTGCAAATTGACTTCAAATAGGGTTTTAACTTATTCAATTGAACATAAATTCTTGTCTAGTCATATAAAAAGGCTAATAAAGCAATATTATAGAGATATTAATATTCAATTAGGTTCATGGTATCACATTAAGGTTCTTGGCATCTTAGGTGGGTGTTTATATCCTCTTGAGCTATGTAATCATGATGAAAGCCTAATTCCATCTGACTAAATTAGTCCAAAATTTGGTTTGTATTTGTATGTGATCAAGTAACCAATTGGGAAGGTTTTATGTTTAAAATGCTAATGATTTGAATTGTTTAATTGATTTGTATATATTTATTTCCTGATTCAAGTTCAATAGCAAGTCCTACTTATAGAGAACTATGTTATTTTATATGAATATTACCTAAAATCTGGCTAATAAATGATTTGCTTGAAAAACCAAATTGAAAATCATGGCTCATGTTTGAACTCGATAAGATGAGATACTCAACTATATTTTTGGATATTTTCTATAATCATACATGGAATATACATAAGGATCAATATGAGGGTCTGAAATGGAGGTATTCCGTGTCTAGGATACTCAAATGAGCTAATTAATTGATGCATACTTATGATTGATGGATGAATTGCATTGAAATGGTATGAATAGCCGTAATGAACCCATGTACACTCTGATGAAGTTTTTGATTGATAATATGCTTCTGATAATAAATTAAGATGTATGGATTTAAGTAGACTTTTTGAAAACCCTACAAATTTAGAACTAAGATGAGTATGGGGGATAAAGCTCAAAATTGTATATGACCTTATAAACGTGAAGAAATTCTAATATAGGTATTATTGCTCGAATTCAAGGTGATAAGTCTTATTATGATGATCTAAGCCTAATGCATGCATTTTAAAATAATCTATGGGATAATGAGTAAACCGCACATGAATACAAGTCTTTTATACACGTCACATAAGTATGATTCGAGAATAAGAATAAAGATTAAGGAGATAGAAGAAGTACTCCTAATCCATGGTACTTCCTTAATGGAGATTTTATAGGGTATTGTGGGTATGCTATTAATTACCAAATTGCCAATGATAATTCGATAACATGGTATAAGTATCCAAATATGAAGATAGTGAATGGAAATGGGTGAATTGAATTGGGATGAAGAGCAATGGATAAATGATAAAGAGATGAGGGGATGAAATGTTTATTTGGTTTATACTAAATATACTCTGATTGGCCAGAATAGAGGGAAATGCACTTAGATCATAATATGAAGGCTTTGAATGATTAGTATATGTAATATATCAAATTAATAGAGTGCGATGAATTCTAAGAATAGTAGTGAACAATAAATGAAGAAGTTAAGAATAATGAATTTATATTGAAAGGAAAACCAAGGTGTTGGTTAGTGAACTAAGAAAGTAACTATACCCTAATAAAATCAGATTGTGACTGTAAGGATCAATGATCCCAAATGAAGGATTATAAAATATTGATTAGTTCAATGTAATTAAAGATGAAGTTCAAATATGTGAATGATTCATAAGAATACATCATAGGATTGTGATTGTCTACTACAATTTTTTTATTATGAGAATGGTCCACGTTGATGGGTTTCAAATGAGATAACATATGTGTTGAATAGGAACCTTAATTGATGAATGTCATTTTGTAAAAGAGGCCTAAGGAGTGTGATATGTATGTTTATGTGAAGATATTTATTTATGTGAATTTAAGTTAGTTGATGTAAGTATTTTTCTTATAGTAAACTTATTTTGATAATGATAGATGGTGCAAAACATGTATATTTTGATAGTGTTGCTAGTCCTAGTGTCTCTGTGAAAATATATTGAAATGTATGAGATAAAGATAAATGAATATAAATATGTTGGGATTGAAAATACATGTATTGAATTGCATTTGAGAAACCCTAATGAGGGGAAATCCATGAGAATGAGAGTATATTTCTGGTTGATAGGAAACTAATAAGGAATCATATGAAATGATGTGCAATTGGAAGGGAACATGAATGCCATAAATCATATATTTTCCTATTTCTGATAAAATGATTGTATGTCCAGTAAACCCTAATATGTTTTATGTCATTATAGTTGTTTGACGATACACGCATATGATAAATGATGTTTTCAATTCTTTTGAAGATGAGTAAAAGGTATAAATAATAAGTGAAATGATGAAACATCTAGTTAGGTTCTATGAACACTATGAGTCCCCCCCCCAATGTCCATATTGGGAAAATGAAATGTATTTTATGGTATTAATCAAAGAATTATGAGAGGGATTTCTAAAGTGTGGATTGATGCCTTAAATGTTAGACCATTGATATTTAGGAGTGAGGCATATGGTGTGACTTTGGCCCAAAATCCTATGATGTGAAAGTTTATGTCCATTTGGAATAGATTATATTTAAATGAAAATTAAGAAACATGAAAAATATGATGATATGTGATATGCTATTATGTTGGTTCCTATCTCATGTAAATGAGATGAGGATGTTGTCCTTTTAATTCAACCCTATGGTGGACATGGTCTTTTTATATATCTTAGGGTGTTGGGATAAACCCTAAGATAGTGAAGGTAAGTCATTGACATGACAATCAGGCATGATGACTTCTAATTGGGAGGTACAATCCAAGTAGTTTCAAGGAAAAGGAATAGAGTATGACAAATTGTGTAGAAAATGACTGAGTGTTTATTTAAGTTTTTTACTGCTATTTGATAGATATGATGTTGTTGAATATATTTTTTGTTGTGAAAATTAGTCACTCTATTATAAAGATAATATGTTTTCATATTCTTATTTTTATTGTTTGGAATATGATCTTGAATGTTGGCAAGTGGTTGATGCTAGTATTTAAAATCCACTCTAAATGTGATTTGAATTTACTTCTTTTTTAATAGTCCTAATTGGTAGGCATGTCTAATGTGTACTTCAGCTTTAGGACTACATGATGTTGTCCTGGTCCAACTAGTGGAGTGTCACAAAGATTATGTTATTATTTTGTCTTGGTTCTAATTGTTTAGATTTGGACTCGTTACTCCTACAACCAGATTGTCTTTTTATAGTAACAAACATCTACTTCTCTTTTCATAAATATGTTTTAGAGTTGGAATTGACTGAGAAAATAATTTATTTGGTTCATTAAATTATTGTCATACAATGGATGTGCAGAAGCTAAAATTATCTACACGGCTTATAAACATTTATGTCTCTTTTAAGTTCATTATTCTTAACCTGATGTTGATGTGTGTAGTTAGCTTGAGTGGTAGGTTTCCACTCACTAGGGATCTATATAGGTATCAAACAAATAGGTTGTGGCAAAGAAGATGTAAATAAAATAATGTAGATTATAAGGTTCATGTACTCTCTCTTTCTTGGGATGGGTAGTCTATTGAGTTGGTTTTTTCATGTACATGTAATTGATGCAAATTGAATTATATATGATAAATAAGATTTCATTTTGGTTTTCAATGGAGTTGTATAATATTTGTGATAATGTGAGATTGGTTGATGAGGTTTAATGAGAAAGGAAAATAAAAAATTTATTTGTGTTTTGTATAGTGTATTAATCATTTTTGTTGAGAACTAGTTGTTTTGTTTCATAATTTGGGTGTATATTTTGGATTTTTCTCTAATGGTTAGCATTTATGCTTATCCAAAGAGAGGTCTTGAAACTCGTACACAACAATGAAGACATGAAATCAAGCTAGAGGACCTTGACGTCTCAACCCACTACCATGGTTGTAGAGCTTTGTACTCTAGCTCAAATGTTTTATCCTCTAGGTGTGCATCTGAAGGTCTGGATGATCCAACATAGCCTAGATTTTTGTGATGACTCCTACTTGAAGTGCTACACGTTCCCCAATGCTTCCGTAGGAAGGAAGAAGTAGAAAACACCTCTAATAGTGGACTTGCAAAGAGCCACAAAGTAATGCAAGGTTTGTATCTCTGTCAAGTCAAGGGGCATATCTAGGGATGCTCTTGGAGACCAAGCGAAACCTATAAGTCCAAAGTTGAAGAGTTTTTGAAGTGGTTGTTGTGATTTACAAGCTATGGGTGCAGGAAGGCAAGTTTTAACCCCCTTATAACCTCGTCGACATTTGATCTACGAGATCTACAAGAAGTTGGAGCAACTTTTAGCAAATGGCAGAAGGTATTGAGATATTTTCTTCCAACTTGACCTAGACATGTAGTAAGGTCATGGAAGAAGATTACCATTACTTAATATCCTCCATGATCAAGCCATTCCACTAATACTACATCTAGCAAAGATTCCTACCCAAAAAAACAAGGCTCTAGGGCTTCTCGCTATCTATTTCTTATGAATAGCTTTGTATAAGTATAATGTATGTGAAGTTCATGTCTCTATTCATCTAGTAATTTCCTATGGTCAAGGAGCCACTACACAACTTTGAGGATAGTTAATCATAGGTGTATGTCATCTGTATCAAACTTGCCATGATCAATATATTGGTAGTTGAGGAGGAGAGTTCATCTTTAACCCCTAGGTAAATACAAAATAGAAGATGACAATCGAGATATTAGATAAAGAAATGATTGTGTCACACATTAAGGTCATGTCATGAATTGTTTCCCAATGACTATAGTCCTCGATACACACATGAATCATTAATTGCAATTTTGAAACCTAAATAACTTGTTGTGAGAGCATCATTTCTCCATCATAATCTAACCACAATTAGATCATCTTTAAGCTACTTTCTACCCATGTTTGTTACCAAAACTCCAATATATGTCCAACTAACTTAATACCTCAAATAAACTCATAATTTGTTGTATAAACCTTGAATACAAAGTAATACATCCTCAATTCATAAAGAAACAAATTCAATCCAATTTGTTTTATTAAGATGCATAAGAAGGTTCATTATTCAACCTTTTGGGTCCATGTAAATCCATAATTGATACATGAATTCATAACTATCCTAACTTGATATTTGAGGATATTCAAATCTAGGTATACATCAATGTAACCTCTAGAATTATCAATGAATGACTAACTTACTCAAATTGACCATATAAGACATTGTGTTCATTAATTAAACCATTTTAGTCCAATCATGTTCTCAAACTCTAGATTGGGTATCAACACCCTAAAATAAAGGTTGTCATAGTTGGGCAACCATATTTCTAACCTTAAAGGTTTTTGTAGAATTTCTAAAATTAAATAAATAAGATTCATGTGCTTGGGGCTTAGGGATGGATATTTCTCAAGTAAGGTACTAACAAAAGGTTGGTAAGTGCCAATTTCTATAAATGATGGTTACTGGTTGCTTTTATAGTTGTTGGGTGATTGTTATCTTTTTGTTTTAGCTAAATCAACTTTTCAACAAAAAAAGCATGGGAAAGGGCTAGTGACACACCTTGGGAAATTCTAGCATGGATGACACCATCCAATTAGCTTGAGTGATGGGGAAAAGTGGCACGCCTACTTGTAGGGTGCCATGTATTCTAAGTCCCCAAGAGTGTTCTAGAAAGGCAACTCATTATTTTTGTGGTGAGATTTGACTCTCCAAAGTGGGGTGTGTCCTTACTGGGTACCCTACTTGACTCAAGTCCATGTAAAGCCTAGTCAAACAAAGGTGAAAAGTGAATATAAATGTAATCAGGGGATCAAACTAGATGTGGATTCAATTATGGAAATGTCTCAAGCTATCATCATATTAACAAGTCCAATCAAAGTAGCCTCAGGTAGAACATCCAATAATGGGTTGTTTTCTACGTCAACAACCTTCCCATTGTGGTGATTTATGATCAAAATTATACAATTAGTACCTCTAAAAATGAGCACACTATGGTCATTTTCAATCGATTCATTTGGAAACTATCAATCGTAGTCTTTTCGTATTGTATCTAGATATATGATCATGCATCAAACCAGAAGTCCCTTGATATTTTGGATTTGTTGAGCACTACATTTAATTATCTTTTTGTTTTTTGACGTCCCTCTAGATATTGTATGTAAAGTTAAGATATTCATATTTCTTTCTCTCACTCTAATGAAAGAACCAATTCCTTCTAGTTAGATTTTAGCAATTATTGTTATGCTCATAGTTCATCGATAAGATTTCTATTATTTCAAATTCATTTGCATATCCTGGTTTGATATGATATAGATTAAATTGACATATATCACTATATTTAAGCATTTGAAAACCAATTCGGGTAGAGTAAAATTTGATTGTCAAGAGACAATATTGGTTTAACTTGTAACATAACACATTTTTATTTCCTATAATGTGATAGATGTGATTTAGGGAACACTTGCCATTTCACTAGTTTGAAGGGTTAACCATAATAGATACTATAAAATAAAGATGTAGATGTCTATGAATCTAGTGGTTTGTAGTAAATTTTGATATGAAAATTCATTTACTTGTCGCAAGATGGAGTTTTTTTCTTACAATTTATGTGAATTGTGTGAAGCAAGGAAATGTGGCATTTGAAGCTACCAAAGGGGAAGTATTACTTTGTGAATTGTCTATATTTCTAAAGCTACCTTGTTTTTGGCACCACTTGTTAATATGACATACCAAGTTTGGAGTACAAAGGGAGTAGATGGGCATACAAAAACAAGGAGGAGATTGTCAACCTTTAATATTCCCAACACATAAATTGCATCGAAAAATAATTTTATCTATTAAAAATAAGGTTCCCTATCTCAACCATAGACAAGTCAAGGCCATTTGTTCAAGCATATTTAGTCATGCATGACTTAATTGAAAATGACCAACATAAAGACACAGTTATGCATCTAAATGAAGCAATGGATTATCATCTAAAAAGTTTGTATGATAACAGTGGCATCAATTTGGATAGGAGAAAATTTGATAGGATGGATGATGGAGAGGTCTTGAGACATGAAATATAATCTCAACTCTACAATATTGGATATTTGTATTTAATCATGTGAAGCAATCTATTGAACTTTTTATATTGACTACTCTTTGGATTTTTGTTGTTGTATCTATGTATCAATCAATTATTTCCATCACTATCTTTCTTATCTACCAAAATCAACATTTTGGTGAAATGGTTTTGATTTTATGACTACTAAAATGTAACTATAGGAGTATCAAATAACCTTTACTATAATATGATCTTCCCTTATGGAGGAAAAGGGCATACCCATCTGTCAATGTGGTATTCAATGCACTATCAAGTTCTACATGGATGCACCAAATAGAAGTAATGACATATTTTGAGAGAAAACATCTTGTTCCCTACTACACATACGTAAGCGTGCTCACATCAAACATGTTCCATTTTGCCGGTACTATTCCATCAATTTCAACATAATCTTATGACTTTTAAGGCCTAAGAGAGGTGATGATTATCCAGCTATATTATGCTATAAGCCTATGAATTGGTTGATTAGTGATAATTATGTTTCATTTTCTTAAAGCAACACTAATAGATTTGAAAGTGACATAGAAAACTTGTGCAGTATGTGTATACGATGCATGATAGACATAGAATTTGTGTTGATAGTGAGAACTCAAATGATGAGGAAGGCTAAAATAGTAAATATTGCAAGATTATATAGTTGGTTATAGTTTTCAATGAGGATGGCTAAAATGTTGGGAGATTGTATGTGAATAATGTAGTTAATTATAAATGTGTAGAATCTTAGTTTTGTGTTATAGTTTCATTCTTGTTTTATAGGTTGAACTGAAATGTATTAGTAGTTAAGTATTTATGTTGGAGCAGATTTGTCGATTTTTCTAATATCTTGAGGTATTGTGTGAGAAAAACCAATTGTATTCAAAATAATTATAGTTACAATTGTAATTAGATACAATTATCCCATGGATTTTGTTGTATTTTAGAGAATTTGTTAAAAGTTACCTACAAGTATACTCCTAACTTGTTTGAACATAATAATGAATCATGTCATATCTTATGATGCGACTTAGTTTGAATTGATAAACATAACTACATGAAATTGATGTCAAACTTGTTTTGGAATTTTATATTTTAATAACACCCCACTATATTGGTAAAATAATTTGTTTATGTAAGGAGTGGGGCCCAGGAGGGACTGATCCTTACTTAAGTTCAAGGAAATAATTATAAAATACCCCAATAGATCATATCTACCAAAATAAAAAAGCCTTTCAAATAATTAGTGTTCACAATATTTCTTTAAATATAATGATAACACGAACACAATTTTATTGTAGAGGAAATTTAAATCAAACTATTAAAAAATATTTTGGTCAACATTCTGCTAATGAACCATAGATGGCCTCTAACTGACAAGAAATCTCAAACTACTCAGATCATTTTGTGGTGAGTAACCTCTCCATCTTAGAAGTCCACAGCATCTAGATATGGGCATAACCCCCTAACTCTTGGTCCTTAGGATGTGTAACCTTTGGGTGATATGAAAACCACACCCATGAGAGAGAAAACAAAAGCAAGGATGTCAGCAAACACTGAGTATGTGCATTAATTAACAACTAGACACTACTTTAGAAAATTTCAAAAGAAGAGCGTAAAAATAAGAGATGATAAAAAATTAAATTTTAAGAGAAATATCAGGTCAAGAGATGAGGCATGTATGGCTAAAGAATATCAAGTAGGGAGTCTTGTCTTTAGAAATTGTCCATTAACAATATCAAAACATAAATTATGCATGCAACGAACAAAGACTAAAATTATTTCAAGCGAGATTGAGATACCATTTGATCTTATCCTAGACACTAGTACATAATCGGCCTTTAGTGTCGGTTATTTAAGACCTTTTGCATCAGTTTTAATGCGACACTTATGTGGGCACCGCTAAAAGGCCAACTGTTAGGCGTCGATTCTCAAACCGACGCCACAACCCTTCGCGCGCCACCGAAAATGCGCTAGCAAGGGGGTATAGGCGTCAGTTATTAGTTTTAAAAACGACGCCATAAACCTTCGCGCTACAGAAAGGGCACCATTTAGGGCACAATCAGCGTCAGTTTTTATTTATAATCGATTGACATATCATCTGCTGCCATGGTCATGTTGGCCAGCACGGCCGTGGTATCTAGTCTCATTAGGCGTCGGTTTTAGCTATTATCTGATGTTGTAAGCATGTGTCATCATTTTTTTCAAATAATCGACGCCTATTGTATGTATTTTTTTTTAATCAGTCTGTAGGCCTACTGTGGCTGGTCGTAGGCAGAGAAACCTGCAGTTCAGTTATGAACTACAGGTTTTACGACATCCATTGATATCAGCCAACAACAGGCCACAAACCTGGAAAATTAACAACATAAATGTTCACACATTTAGCAACTTGCAGTTCCATTCAATTTTCACACATATAGAAACATTAATGTACCAATCTGTAGTTCCATTCATTTTTACATTCACACATGTAGAAACATTCATATAGCAACCAGCAGTTTCATTTATTTTCACATTCACACATGTAGAAAAATTCAGACATGTAGAAACATTCACACATATTATAATTCAAAAATTCATTTACAAAATATCATTCTTTAGTCATTATTCGCTATCAACATCCCAATTATATATTAAAACCCCCACTACTTGTATGGTTGTTTCCCATTCTTCTCTTACATCATTTAATTCTTTTGATGTATAGGGGGCATGTACATCTGGTAAGGCCTTTCTTGTAGTGTGGTCAGTTTTAAATACCTGCAAAGAGAATGATGTATATATATAATTAATAATATATAAATAAGATTGATATATTTCATATTATCTAATGAGACTATATATAATACCTCAGGAATGGTATCGATGTCCACTGTGGCATATTTGATAATCATGTGAATAAATCACATCACATAGTATGCACATGTCCATCCGTTGTCTTGTGTAGCACACTATAAATTGAAACATACAAAATATTAAAAAATACAACTAATTAAGCATTGTTCACATAAATAATATATACATTGCAGTCGGGAACTTACTTCCACGTTCTTCCAAATTATTGACTGGTTCTTTTTCCTGGGGCCCTTTCCTCCAACCTTTTTGAAATCATCTAAGCCCCAACATGTTAATGTAACATAGTAAATTGCATAACTAAATAGTAATGTAATAACATATGTTAACAGATATGAAAATGAAATATTTCTCACCGGAATAATGCCATTTTCATTGTGTGTCCATATTTTGAATTCAATTTAGTCCCCTTAGGATCTAGATAATAGACAGTGAACGTCTCGGGGACAATAACTAGTAACTCCCAATGCATACCACTAGAGGTAAAAAAGTTAAAAATTAATAACTCAAAATCCACAATAAAAATGTAATTTTCATAAGTCCAAATTATAAGAAAAGTAAACTTACTCCACATTGTGGAAGGTTCTTCTCTCTCCACGGCCGCAACCTAGCGCTCTGGCGACTAGGGTTTCGGCGTGTGGGAGTCTCTCTACCTGCACGGGTCATCTTCTCTTGCAGGTCCAAGGATAGGGCAAGCTTCCTGGTACTCTCCCCACGATGGCGGAGGAACTGGCAGAGAGATACACACGGCTACAGTTAACGACAGAGGAGGAAGAGACGATCGAAGTCAGGGATGAATGAACCAGTGAAGAGGAACATCTGGGGCTAGCGTTGGTTGCGCGTTTCTTGGCGGATCGAGCGCCCAACTTCTGGGCGATGCGGCGCACTCTCACACAATCTTGGGGACTACCGCAGAAGGTAGTGTTCAAGTAATTGGAAGGCGACGTCTTTATCATCCAATTTGTTGACTGGAGAGACAAGCAGAAGGTCGTAGACGGGGCGCCATGGAACTTCGATAATAAGCTCCTGATCTTCAAGGAGATTGAGAAGGAAGAGAAGCGGGGGCGATCACCATCAAGCATACCCCCTTCTGGGCTCGGATCTACGGGCTTCCTCTAGGGTTCCGGTCGAACCAGGCTATTAGGAAGATTGCTAGCAGATTGGGTGAGGTCCTCGACTTGGACGTCGACGAACTCGGGTGGGAGTCATCAGTGAGGGTCAGGATCAACTTGGACATCACGAAACCGCTGAAGAGAGTCTTGCGGCTAGTAGGGAACCAGAACAACATCATCACTTTGGATGTGAAGTACGAACGGTTGGTGCACTTATGCAATATCTGCGGGAGACTTGGTCACGTAGACAGGGATTGCACTGATAGAGTTGAAGGCGAGGAAGGAAGCCAGCAATGGGGACCGTGGCTGCGAGCATCCCCGAGGAAGCCGAGGACGACTTTGCATGAAGAACTTCATGGCCACACTCGGGTCACGAGAAGGATAGTGTTCAGAAACAAGCCGACGGAGCAGGGATCGTCGACCAAGGAGATGACTGGAGATGGCGGATCGCAGAGTAGCCAAGCCGGTGGTGCGGAGGATGGCGAGGCAACAGCCAAGGGAGGGCACGACGCAGAGAATAGTAGGAGTGGACAGTCACAGCTGTATCGAGAGGGCAGCGCGGAATCCAACTATGAGCTAGATGTGCTATTCCCAGAGAGGCAGGAAACAATAAGGGTGGATGGAGGCAAGGATACAAGCAAAGGAGAAACGGTGGAGGAAGGTCAAGCGGAAAGAAGACTGACATCAGTTAACAGGGAAGAACTCCTGGAGATGCGTCAGCGGGAAAAGCCTAACTTGGGTGGTGAGGCAGAGTGCGGAAGAGCATTCACTGAACACACCATCGATCCAGTATCGAGAACGGTTGTGATAAGGAAGGAATCGGAGGCCATTTCCAAGCAACAGGAGACAGGTAGCAATCCTGTACAGCAACCGGCGCAAAGATAGATTAAGACGAGGGCACAGATGATGATGGAAAGCAGGAAGAAGATGGGGAAGAGAGACAAGGGAGAAGCGAAGAAGAATAGGAAGCCACCGTGGGTATACAAGATGAGCAGGGCACAACGGCTCGGGATACTAGAACAAGAAGTTGTTTGGGACACTATCTCGGGAAAGAGAGGAAGACATTCTGATTACTGTGATATGGAGCTAGATATAGTAAGCCCCATGGAAGACATATCCAAGAAAGTAAGGAGCAGTGCACCAACTCCACAACTAGAAGGGACACTGAGTGTTCAAGTAGCGGGGACTGGCGGAGACCAGCTCCGCAAACAGCCATGAAAATCATGAGCTGGAATTGTCAGGGGTTGGGAAACCCTGACACAGTGAACACTCTCCGATCATGGTGTTGGAGGGAGAGCCCGAATCTTGTCTTCTTAATGGAGACACTCATTACTAGTGCGGACTTAGAAACAGTGAAGAGAAAATGTGGCTTCACACAGGGCATTTGCATTGACAGAGTGGGCAGAGCAGGAGGAATTGGGTTGTGCTGGAAAGACATTGATCTCAATATTATATCTTATTCACAGCACCATTGCAGTTGTGAGGTTGAAGATGGAACAGGGGCTGAAAAATGGAGAGAAGTGGGAATCTATGGGTGGGCGGATCAGCAGCTGAAGCATAATACGTGGAATTTGATACGGGATTTGAAAAACACTTCTGATATACCTACTGTTTCTTTGGTGACTTCAATGAGATTGTTTCCAACATGGAAAAATCGGGAGGCCCTCCAAAACCATACCGCCATATGTAGGATTTCTGTGATGTGATAGATGACTGTGATTTGACGGATCTGGGGTACAGTGGAAACATTTTCACGTGGCAAAGGGGAACAACACCTGAAACGCTTGTTAGGGAGAGGTTGGATAGAGCATTGGCATACCCAAGCTGGGCGGCAAGATTTCCACATGCACGTGTCATCCATCTTCCGATTGTTGAGTCCGATCATGCACCGATTATCATCAACACGGAATACAGAAGGAGGAAACAAAGAGGAAAGTAGGATAATTTCTTCTTCGAGCCCATGTGGATGGAGGATGAGATGTGTGAAAAAATCATCAAGGAATCATGGGATGGTGGAGTATTGATTGATCTGCATGGAAAGATGGAAAGGTGCAGCTTAAAACTAAAGTCCTGGGCACATGAAAAGTTTGGGAAAATGAGAAGAAGGATAAAAGAATTAGAAGGACAGCTGGGGGAAGCCCAACTTTTACCGCCGGATAGAATCAACCTTGATAGGTGTTCCCGCATGGCAGTAGAACTCCAAGAGTGGCACAGGCGTGATGAAAAGTATTGGCATGCAAGGGCGAGAGTGAACGAGATGAAAGCGGGCGACAGAAACACGGCGTATTTTCACCACAAAGCGTCCCAAAGAAAAAAAAGAAACAAAATAGAAGGACTCCATGATGCTGAGGGACAGTGGTAGACGAAGGAAGAAGACATTGAAAAAGTCATCACCACTTACTTTCAAGGGCTGTTCACGACGTCAAATCCAACGGGATGGGAGGCAACCACTAAAGGGGTTGAAAGGAAAATTGGGAGTGTGGATAATGAAGATCTGGAAAGGGATATCACCACGGAAGAAATCCAAACAGTGCTGAAAAATATGCATCCTAACAAAGCACCCGGGCCTGATGGAATGAAAGCCATGTTCTTCCAAAAATATTGGCACATAGTGGGAAATGATGTAGCAAATTATATACAAGGATGGTGGAAATCCAATGGCAGTATAGCTGATGTAAATTCCACTATGGTAGTTCTCATTCCCAAAGTGAAATCACCGAAGGAGATAGGGGAGTTCCGACCCATTAGTCTGTGAAACGTGATCTATAAAATTGCAGCAAAAGTCCTTGCCAATCGCCTCCGCCCTATGATGGATAAAATTACTTCCGAGCAGCAAAGTGCCTTTATTCCAGGAAGGCTTATCATAGACAATGTGCTTGTTGCCTACGAGTTGTTCCACAAAATGAAAGGTGCGACGGGGAAGAAGAAGGGTCATATAGCTTTGAAGCTTGACATGTCAAAAGCATATGACAGGGTGGAATGGGGTTTTGTAGATTATATTCAGAAGAAGCTGGGTTTTTGAGAGCTTTGGAGGAAAAAAGTTATGAACTGTATGTCGTCAGTGTCTCATTCTTTTGCCATCAATGGGGAACGTACCAGGAGATCTCAACCTTCCAGAGGACTGCGCCAGGGTGACCCTCTCTCACCTTATCTTTTTATTTTATGTGCTGAAGCTTTCTCTTCTTCTTTAAATCTTGCTTCACAAAAAAATGACATTCATGGAGTACGAGCCAGCCGTCATGGGCCTCGTATTTCTCACCTTTTCTTTGTAGACGACTCTATCCTTTTTGCGAGGGCGACCAAGGAGGAATGCCTGAAATTAGCTGTGATCATCAGCCAGTACGAACAGGCATCCAGACAAAAAATCAATCTATCTAAAACTGAGGTGGCCTTCAGCAAAGGAGTCAGCCGAGAGAGGAAAGACGAGATATGTCAAGTGCTCCAAGTCAAAGAGGTGGAGAGGCACGGGAAATATTTAGGTCTACCAGCCGCATTGGGAAGATCTAAAAAGCAAGCCTTTTCATACATCCAGGACAGAGTATGGAACAAATTGCAAGGTTGGAAGGAAAAGCTGCTATCCAAGGCGGGAAAGGAGGTTCTAATCAAGGCAGTGGCCCAAGCGATCCCATCATACATGATGAGTATTTTCCAGTTACCAGTGTATCTTCTTGATGCCATCAACAGTTCTATTGCTAGATTTTGGTGGGGAGCAAAAGATGGAGAAAGGAAGTTAGCTTGGGTCAGTTGGGGAAAACTCTGTACGCCGAAGAATCAAGGAGGCATGGGGTTCCGAGACATTAGCGCTTTTAATCAAGCTCTCCTTGCTAAGCAAGTATGGCGGCTATTTCACAGGAAGGACACATTGGCATACAAAGTCCTAAAGGCCAAGTACTTTCCATCATGCAGTGTTCTTGAGGCTAGAAGGGGTCACAATCCAAGTTTTATGTGGAGAAGTATATGGAATTCCAAAAGCATAGTGCTAGAAGGCATGCAATGGAGAGTGGGTGACGGCAAGGATATAAACATATGGACAGACAGCTGGATTCCAAACTTAAATGGCAGCATAGAAGGGAGGATGGGTATATCATCACCGACGGTACAAAAAGTCCACCAACTGATTGATCAAGAAACTGGGCAGTGGAATTGCGGGCTGGTCCACGAGCTGCTATCACAAGACATGGCTGCTATGGTGCTAGCCATTCCTCTAGGAGTCGCAACAAGGGCGGACAGGATTTTCTGGAAACCAAGCAAGAGCGGGGATTACACAGTGATGTCGGCGTATTGGTTGGCAACTCAAAAGCCAAGCAGAACTGAGCAACCGGTCAACCAGGCGGATAAGGATGTATGGCGGGCGGTATGGAAGACGGGTCTTAATCCAAAAGCGGCTCACTTCCTATTGCGCTGTTTCGTCGGCTCTTTGTCCACTGTTGGTAGGCTGTTTGATAGGAACTGTCATGAGGATGGAATATGCACTATATGTCGGAGGGAGAAGGAAGACATTGGTCACATGCTTTTCAAATGTGATCAGGCATGGGAACTATGGAAGGACTACCCGATGGAAGTGCAGCACCGCATAGAAGAGCTGGGCACAAAACCAGTCAAGGCAGCTATCATGGCAGTGGTTTGGCCGGCCCAAGGAAAGCTAGATGACAACATGGCAGCTGCTCTTTGGGCTATATGGAGTTGAAGGAATGACATTATCTTTGGGAACAGGGTGCGCCAACCTCTCCTGATGAAGAATGCACTACTGCCATTAGTTAGACCATGCTCGGCGCCGAGCAGCAATACACACTGTCCGAGAACGGCGGCTGTACGTGTGCACTGGTGCAGGCCACTGGAGGGCGTTCTCAAGCTGAATTGTGATGTTGCGGTTAACGTCCAAGGACAAGACGGTCTGGGGTTGGTGTGGAGGACAGCTGATGGAGAAGCAACAAAACTAGAAGGGAAGCAAAAGCCGACACTCAAGGATCCAATATGCGCTGAAGCACTTGCTATTAGAGAAGGACTTCTCATTTCCAAAGATATGAACCTTTCTTAGCTAATGGTGGAATCAGATGCCGAAGCGGTGATCAAGCTCATTGAGAATGGGACTAAGAGAGCGGACCTCCTGGGTTCTATCCTTGAGGACATAGGCCATCTTAAAAGTTTCTTTACTAGCATTTCTTTTGTTTACTGTCATAGATTGGCTAATGGGGTTGCGCATCAGCTAGCCTGGTTGGCTGCTAGTAGTAGTTTTTCTTTCCTTAATAGTAGCTCTTTACCCCCTGTTGTAATGAACTGCATTCAAGCAGATTTGCACATCTAATATATTAGATCGGTTGATTTCAAAAAAAAAAAAAATACTCCACATTGAATGGAGCTATTATCACTATCTTGTTATTTTGAGCAAAATATGTAAAAACATCATAGCAATATTGTTGAACTGACGGAGGGTCTTTAGCTACTAGACTAATCAAAGATGGAATCAAAAATCCTACATGTTCGAATGAAAAATCTGCACATATCTTGTCTACGTAGTTGCAAAACATGTATTACGTATGCATTAATAAATAAGAAACCAGATCACCAGATCCTACACAAGGTATATGGATGTATAAAGAAGATCTCACCTTATCTATAGCTCTATCACAAATGTATACAGCCAATCATATCAAAACAACTCCAAAATATCTTGTATAAATAGTTTTCTTTCGTATGATTGACCTACAACATCCACATCTATAGAAACATTTATAGGGCAATTTATATCATGTTCGCCTAACCATATTGCCATACCCCTACAATTAGTACCTAACGAGACAGGTAGGTCTTGTGGAACCCAACTTGGTAATGTAGGAGGTGGAGGTGGAGGCCTAGATGCTCTAGGTGTCTTCTTTTTAACCTGTATATATATATATATATATATATATATATATATATATATATATATATATAATTTCAGATCAATTGACATCATATACACACACTAACAATTTAACTTAATGTAAATTTACCATACAGTTTCAGTATAGAGGACATCTGCTTTTGGCCACAATATCACTCCGCCTTCTGCCTCACCAAGTGTTTCACAATCTGGGTGGGCATATGGCAATGGAAGATCCATCCAATTGGGGAATATATGTATCGGGCTCACATGAACCCAACCAGCTGGTAATGGAGACCCATGAAACATTTCCCCTGGTAGGGATGGGTAAGTCGACGCCTCTGCAACAGAAAATTCTTTACTTTTTAGACGGCATGGCTTCAACCCCTAAAAATTTTTGTGTAAAGAATGTTATATACATATCATCTTGAAAACATATCATCTTGAAAAGATTAGTTACTATGTCATAAAAACACTTACAACGGATGTGCTAGGTGTTGGGTCTATAGGATTACTTTTCTTCTTGGTCAAGGAAGTTCCACTACTCAGTGATTGTCTTCTTCTTCTTGTCATCTTCTTTTATGTATTCTCGGGTGAGATTTGTCCTATAGTTCCTTAGGACTCTCCCACAGTATTGCATCACGCATTTACGATGCAGCTTTTCATCCAATTCAAATATATTCTACAAAATAGAATTGTTATTAATTAGTATCCAAAAAATTAGTAATCTACAAAATAGAATTACAAATTAATAATAACTCATGCATAAATCCTTCCATATTACGTCTTTCTTCCCCTTAGGAACTTTATGCCAAGAATCTATCTTACAACCGCAATGGCTACGAGTAACATACCCAAGATATGAAACAAATGAATTGTGATTCACTCCAATTGCATTTCCTGCATTATCAAAACCCACAACAAGTTTGGGTCCATTGCCCCTTTGCACTATTAACTTCTTCATCATAGTGATGCCCCTTGTCTTGTCAACTTTTTCGTGCTTCTCATCAAGTGCCTCAAGTGCTTTAGAGGGTACATGTGCATCATCAACCTAAAATTTGACAAAATAAACACACTTACAGGATATAACTATAAATGGACATATAGATATAAATATATGATATATTTTTAAAACTTACATTGTGAGGCGGCGCATTGATGTCCTCACCCTCATGGTAATCATCAACACGGTCATCAGGAGAATGCTCAGCCATCTGAAAGTTCACATTCACATTGTAAAGTAATTCACATTGTAAAGCTCACATTGTAAAGTTCACATTCACATTGTAAAGTAATTCACATTGTAAAGTTCACATTGTAAAGTAATTCACATTGTAAAATTCACATTGTAAAGTTCACATCCAAATTGTAAAGTTCACATTCACATTGTAATCTAATAAACATATAAAAAAATATAAACATGCTTCTAATATTGTGATTTTTTATCAATTAACAATCCTTCATTGTGATCTCTGTGCACATACAACTCATCATTAGCTTCAATATTTGTTGTTGTTGGTAACCCAACTAAGAATGGATTGGAGTCATCATACTTATCATAGTACTCTTCTTCATCTATATGATCTTCAATGAACTATCTTTTACCATGAAGAACAACTGACCATTTATCATTTGCAGGATCATCGATATAAAATACACTACAGCAAACATACTCATTAGTGGCCTTTCAGAAATGCCACTAAAAAAGCTAGTAAATAGGTTTAGTGGCATTTGTTGACATTTAAAAAAATTCCACTACCGCCAATGCCACTAGGAAGATAGTGGCTTAAGTTGTAAAAGCCACTAAAGGTTTGTCTTTAGTGGCTTCGAACAAATGCCACATAAAGGCCACTAAACCATCATTTGGCATTTATAGAAAAACCACTATCCATCATTTGGCTTTTATACAAATGTCATTGTTTTGTATAATGTTGTTGTATAAAACGGTTTTGATTGAATGTAGTGGCTTATGAAAAAATCCACTAATGACATACTAATTCTGCATTACTAATTTTTTATGGATTTTATTCAGTGAATTTGTAGTTCATGATCAAGTTTTCTAATTGAATACCAATTGAAGCCGAACACATTCCACAAGTATTGAACTTTTTTATTTATAATCAAATGACAATTACATGGGGAGGACATTTTACCTTGCCCCTTGTATTGAATACAACAACATCACATATGACTATATATGGTACATATTGTAGACATGAACACTAACTAGATAACAACTCATTTTGCACTTGGAGACCCCCCAAAGGAATACGAACTCATTTTCTTACAAAAACATACAACTCCATTCTAGCATTCCAAGTAGTTGTGAGCTTCTACAGGAGTAGACCAGCTACACTGCAACGAAGGTTCATCCTTCTTCTCAACTGCAGTGATAGCATTATGGCCATATGGTCATCAGATTCCTCAGCAGGTTCTTCCTTCTTCTCTTCCACCTTGGCAGCAGAAGCAGCAGGTGCAGCTGCATAGCCTGAAGCAGCAGTAGGGGCAGTAGCAACTGCAAACTTGCTAGGATGCTACAATGAAGTGAGCAAAATGTTCAGCACTTGCATGCAAATGTAAGACAAAAACACTTACAGTACTAGCATGTTGTTAAGATAGTATCAGGGAAGATAGCACCATTGCCAAATTTATCAATAAGGTCATCTTTAGTAAGGTCAAGGACCTCAGGGCTAAATACAGATCCACTGTCATAAAATGACAGCACAACCAGTCCATATGAGAAGGGCCTGATGTCGAGCTTGGCAAGAAGGGCAGCCTTAGAAGAACCCACCTTCTCACCTTTCCTAATAAGTTTGACAATGGTGATAATTTCAACTGTACCATTCACATTATGTCAGTAGATTAGAGTTTGCCATGCAACAAAGATGTAGACATTCAGCTAAGCACACAACTAAGCACGTGATAGAAAGGGTGAAAAGATGACAATCTTGAGAATTATGTAAAAAGCAAAAGATGGTTATCAAACTCAATGTCATCTAGGATTCTCATAAAACTATAGTCTATACATAATAAGTTGAAATATTTTTAGTAAGGTAAGAAAGCATATAATGATTAATAAGAGCATAATATGGTGAAGGCCTTCATGTTGTTATAGATAGATCTCCCTTCACCAACCGCAATAACTATTGTACTAAAGTTATCATTAACCATGTCTGAAGCCTCCTTGGTAACCTGGACTGACACATAAAAAGAGAAGAAACAATCATTATCGATAATAATTACTAAAAGATAAGAAGGTTCATCCTTCTTCTCAGCTGCAGTGATAGCATATGATAATTCAGCCATAAAGTCATCAGATTCCTCAGTAGTTTCTTCCTTCTTCTCTTCCACCTTGGCAGCAGAATCCGTACGTGCAACTGCATAGCCTGAAGCAGAAGCAGGGGCAGCAACAACTGCAAACTTGCTAGGATCCTGCCATGAAGTGAGAAAAAAGTTGAGCACTTGCATGCAAATGTAAGACAAAAAACTTACATCACTAGCATGCAATAAGATAGTATCAGGGAAGATAGCACCATTGCCAAATTTATAAATAAGGTCATCTTCAGTAAGGTCAAGGACCTCAGGGTTGAACACAGATCCACTGTCATAAACTGACATCACAACCAGTCCATATGAGAAGGGACTAATGCCGAGCTTTGCAAGAAGGGCAACCTCACAAGAACCCACCTTCTCACCACTCCTAATAAGTTCGACAGGGGTGATAATTTCAAATGTACCATTCACATTATGTCAGCTGAATAGAGTTTTCCACGGAGCAAAGCTTTAGACATTTAGCTAAGCACACAACGAAGCATATTATAGAAAGGGGGCAAAGTTGACAATCTTGACAATTATGTAAAAGCAAAAGATTATAATCAAACTCAATCTCGTCCAATGTTCTCATAAAACTATAGTCTATACATAATAAGTTGAAAGAATTTTAGTAAGGTAAGAAAGCATAAAATGATTAATAAGAGCAGAACCTGGTGAAGGCCTTCATGTTGTTATAGATAGATCTCCCTTCATCAACTGCAATAAATATTGTACTAAAGTTATCATCAGAAAGAACCATGTCTGAAGCCTCCATGGCAACCTGGACTGACACATAAAAAGAGAAGAAACATCATTATAGATAATAATTACTAAAAGACAAGAAGATAGATATACAAATTCTCATAGCGAATATAATCACCTCAGTTCCAGAAATTCCCATGGCAATACCAATGTCTGCCATTTTCAGAGTAGGTGCATCATTGACACGATCACGAGTCATGGCAACCACCACATGTAAAAAACAAGTAACTGCAAAACATGCAAGAAGACTTTCATTAGTAGGAAGCAAAAAGACATTTACAACCTTATCTCTCGAGAATGGCCTTTAATCTCTTGGAGAAACCATTCTTTCTTGAGGATTCTTTGTAGACTTCTCCACCAGAGCATAGTTCTGACATGTTGAAAATGACTTCATGTACCTTTGTAGAGAAATTAGGATGCAAAACTGCAGAGGTACACCAAGTCATTGTCAACATATTAGTAACAGCAGAGCGAGCAGTAGTGTTAGTGAAGAGGATTGCATAAAAATGAAACTCTGATTGCATACACCTACATACAACCTTCTTTCTCGAGAATATGTGAGATAATCCAACACACATAGAAGCATGCAACTAAAATATGTCAGCTACATTTCAGACAGTGGAAACTTCATGCCAACGAAATAGGCATATATAAGTCAAATAATAACGACAAACTAAAATAAACATTGGTTGCTACTTTGTAATTTTCTCATTCAAAACTGTCATCCTCATCACTTTGATATATACTTTCATCATCTTGCTGAATTTGGGATTGGTCTTTCTCAATTGTTGAACTATCAATAGTAATTCCTTCCATATCCAATCTAACTATGTCACAGTCTGCATTTTCATCCTCTGTTGTCATAGATGGCCCATCTCTAGGTTCACCTTGCACATAAGCTTCGACAATCTCACTACAAGATGGATCTTCCATGTTGAACATATCTCGTGGGGGAATCTTTACAGCAAAATGCCACCCTTTTGCAGTGACATGTTCTACATAAAATAATTGTCCAACTTTAGATGCCACTACATACAGTTCTCCAGTAGATTGAAGTTGTCTCAAATTAACAAGAGTCAACCCATGTTCACCATGCTTGATTGTCCTCTTGGAGTAGATGTCCACCCAATCACACTTAAATAATGTCACCTTAAAGCATTCATAATAATTGAGCACAATAACATCCTTCAAAACACCATAGTAGGTTAACATCTCTAGTAATTGGATTGCGGTCAGTGGTTTTAGCATAACAATCAGTCTTAGCTACCAGAAAGACTCCACTATTTTGTGTTGTTAGATGTCGATATTTTGCTTTGGTATGGAATTTGTGACCATTGACAATGTAGCCCTTGTACTTAACGGCCATTTGATGTGGACCTTGAGAAAGAAACTTGATTTTATCATCCACCATCTCTGTTCTTAGGAGTGTCTCAATCTAACACAAGAAAAGTTTGTTAGTATTTAATCATGAAGCATAACAAATTTAATTATGACAAATTAACTTACATGTTCCTTAAACCATCCATCAAATGAGTTATTATATATTCTCTGTACCTCCTTTAAGGACTTATGAGGATGTTTTAGCCTAATGATATCATAGTGCTTCCTGAAAACAAAATATGTGCAATATGTAATTGGAATATGTAATAATATTTTAATAATAGAAGACAAATGTCACTAACTTACTTAATGTAGGGTTCCACTGTTTCACAATTGAATAGTACATGCTTATGGGCTTGTTGCAATGTATGTTCGTCCAAGACACATGCTATCATTTTACCAACACCATGGCCGACTGTCGAGAAAATTGACCAATCATCACTGTCATGTGTTGGCTCATTTTCCAAATCTATTTCATCAGTATCGTTTCTATTTGGCCGATTTAATTTTGTTTCAACTCCATCCAAGTATCTTGAACAAAAAGTAAGACACTCTTTAGCTATATATCATTCTTCTATTGATCCTTCTGGATATCTTTTATTACGAACATATCCTTTTAGGGTCTACAGATACCTGATAACAAAGTTGGTGAAAATATTATGACAAATTAAATTCCCATAGGTCAAGTCATCACGGCGTATGAAAAGTTACCTTTCAATTGGATACATCCAACGATACTGAACAGGGCTGACTATATTATCTTCAAAAATGAGATGGACTGATAGATGCACCATTATGTCAAAAAAACAAGGAGGGAATATCTTCTCCATCTCACAAAGTGTCACAGCTATTGAATTTTCCAATGCAAAAAAATCATTTGGATCTATGACTTTAGTGCACAACCTTTTAAAATAGCGATAAAGATTAATAATACATGACTTAGCATTCTTACTGGGAAAAGACACAATGACAGCTAATGGTAGAAGTTGTTGCATCAACACGTGATAATCGTGACTTTTCATTGGTAGCATCTTCTGATCCGCCGGCCGTGCACATCTAGATATATTAGATGCATACCCATCTGGAACTTTGACAGATTTTAGGAGGTTGCAAAATAATATTTTTTCTTTGTTTCTCATCGTATAGCAAGATGGAGGTAGTATGGAATGTGTGCCAACAGTTTGTGGATGAAGTGGAAATCTAATTCCCATATCATCCAAATCCTTCCTTGCATTCAAGTTGTCCTTACTTTTATCCTTCAGACCTAGTAATGTTCCAACAATACTCTCACATATATTCTTCTCAATGTGCATGACATCCAGATTGTGCCTTACAATGTTAGTTTTCCAATATGGTAGCTCGAAGAATATGCTTTTCCTATCCCAATTGTGTGTCGAATCTTTACCTCTCGGCCTTTTCTTACCAATTACAGTGCTTCTGCCATCCAATTATGACAAGATTTCAGCTCCAGAAGGAGGTTTAGGTGGACTCCTAAATTCTTTCTCACCGTCAAATGCCCTAGCTTCTTTCCAGAATTTGTGGCCAGCTAACAAAAACCTACAGTGTCCTCTGTAAAAAACTTTACGGCTATGTGGCAACCAATGTAAGACAGTATCTTTATTACAATAAAGACATGCTTTGTAGCCTTTAGTACTCCAACCAGAAAGATGTGCATATCCTGGAAAATCACTAATAGTCCATAATAAACAAGCATGCATCTGAAAGAATTCCTTGGCTCTAGCGTCATATGTTTGTACACCAGTACTCCATAGTTCTTTTAGCTCATCAATCAATGGACGCATTTAAACATCTATATTATGTGGTGAAGATGATCCAGAAATTAGTAGGGACAACATAAAATATTGTTGCTTCATGCACAACCAAGGAGGTAAATTATATGGAATAATTACAATAGGCCATGTACTATGAGAATTACTCATTGTCCCAAAAGGATTAAATCTGTCAGTGGCAAGTCTCAATCAAATATTTCTAGTGTCTGTAGAAAATTTTGGATGCATAACATCAAATGTTTTCCATGCAGGTGAATCTACCGGGTTTCTTAACTTGTCATCTTTTTCATATTCTTCTGCATTCCACTTCATTAAGGAAGCGGTTTTTGATGACATGAACAACCTCCTCAGTCGTGGTATAAGTGGAAAGTGTCTGAGCACTTTAGCAGGTGTTCTTCTAGGTTTGTTTACTACCTCCTCGTCGTCATCATCTGGTGTTGAAGTTGTTAGCCATCTTTATTCTCCACATGTATCACAGATGTCTTTATCAGTAGACTCCTTCCAAAATAGCATGCAACCATTTTGACAAACATGAATCTTCACATAATGTAATCCCAACTCCTTTATTGTCTTCTTCAGCTCATAAAAGGAATTAGGTAATTGTTCTTCTGTTGGTAGCATTTTTTTAAAGAACTTAAGAAACATAGATGATGCTTTCTTACTTAAGGCATTAAGACAAACCAGGTGATAGAATTCTAAGATGCAAGCAAGTTTGGTAAGTTTTTTACACCCTAGATATAATTTTGTCTCAGAATCCTTTAACAACATATAAAATTTGTCAGCATTTAAATGTGGATCAGTAGCCGACTGTACTCCTTCCATATTTTCATCTTCACTGAAACTCAGAAAAACATCATGCAACATATCTTGTAAATTTTCATCATCTAGACAATCACCCTGATCAGTTGGAGCATCCATTTCAACATCGGCATGTTCTCCATGAAAAACCCAAGAAATATAGCTTTGTAAGAAGCCATTCCACAATAGATGACTCAATGTAGTCTGTCTGGTGACCTGGTATACATTAGTGCACTTTCTACAAGGGCATGCAATCTTGTCTCCAATCGCTGAATGTTGAAAAGTGAAATCCAAAAAGTTGGATACTCCACATAGGTATTTACTACTCCTTTGGTCATCCTCTACTATCCAAGACTTATCCATTCCATAAAAATAGTAAAAAAATATAACATCAAGAATTGTGACACCCGTTTGACTGGTGAATTGTGACAAATACTATAAAAAATACATTTATTGGTGATTTCCTTATTTAAAAATGACAAAATTGCATTCTACAAAAATAGTAAAGAATACATTTATTGGTGATTTCCTTATTTAAAAGTAAAAAAAAATCATCAAGAATTGAGACACCTGTTTGACTGGTGACTTGTTCATTTTTTTGATGATGTTGTGTCGCGGAGGAAGTCCCTCATAGATGAATCCAATTAGCATGTTCAGAAGCCAAACCTGGTCCTCTCAGCCAATTAGCATTTTCTGAATCCATAAGCCAACTGTTTTTGGATACCTTAAAGTGCATTCGCCATCATACTGAATGTGGATTATAGTTGTCGAGGTTCCATACTTTAAAGTCACTTGACCATCCGTGTAGTGTCTTCTGTTCAAATGATGCCATTGTCTAGTAATGGTGAGTTGTGCTAGTGTACGATGGTCTACGGTGATGTCCAGTTGTTCTGTTTCAGGGAAAAGGACAGGGGCGGTCGAGGCCCAGGCCATAGTGATTGTTGTGGGTCGAAAGAGACTGCAAAATATTAGTACTAACAATTGTAAGTATATATAACGATGTTAGATATTTTCAATAAGTATATATAACGATGTTACATATTTTCAGAGACAACTTGAGAAATACAAATCAGACTTAGATGGAAAGTAAGACGAGTGTCATTATACCAACAATTATCGTAATCTACATTATGAATTATTATGTCTGTTTTAAGGAGATCACTTATGAATTATTATGTCTACATTATGCTTTTCAATTATATTGATCGTTGCATTTCACATCACATGGTTTCTCAAATGATTTTGTGGGAAGACCATGTAAACATCGAATAGAAAATACCAATCCACCATCTTAATAGGGAACTGATTAATTACATGTGATGTTTACATGAACTCTATAAGTCATATTCTATTAACATCTTTGAAGTGCTATAGTTTCTTCATTCTTGTCTTTCTTCAAAATTATAACACTACAGATAAAAAGTACTAATAATGTATGTAGAACAGAAGTCAGATCCAAGGCAAATATCTTTTAAGTATTGTCAATTGAAATGGTTGGAAACAAGAGTGGACTACTATTGGTAAACAAGTTATTAGTTGGAATATGTTTTTTTATTATGCTGCAAGGTTTCCCATTAATAGTTATTGATGATTTAAGATAATATGCAGATGAACAACAAATTCCAAGTGACATGGCATTTGATACCTATAGATTTTCCATCTAAGCATGAGAATTGTTGACACTTTACATGCCTATTAGCCACCGGTCATGAAAGAGACCTTGAAGGAGGTATGTAAGCTACATCTTAGTTAACAGAATAGGGTGTGGCAATGGTTACCTGAAGAGGATTGATCAGAGTCCCTCACTCAAGCTCGCTGACGTCGGAGGGGCAGATTGAGTCTGCGGTGGTGCTTCAGTTGGGCTCGGTCTGCCAAGGCAGATGAGGAAGAATGAATGGTGCTTGAGTATGCTTCGGTTGGGTTCTATTCAAATAGGTGGAGGAGGAAGAACTAACGCTCACGATCATAGGCAAGGTGTCACTGCGACACCGGCAACTTGGCACTCCATAGCCAGCAGCTATTGGCACCACAGATGGCAACTAGTGAACAACAGGCGCCACTCTCTCCCAGTCTGTAGACGATCGCGAGCCACCAATGGACCTAGGGTACGATGGTCTAGGGAGTGAAGAAAGTCACCCAGGGAGAGAGGGGGAGATCGGAAACGTCGGGCTGAATGAGCGGAGAGTGCAGCGCGAAGGGAAAATTTAATTTGGAGCGGGAAGTCAAAATATTTCCTAATTTGGTATGGGAACTTAAGATTGCCACTAATTAGAAATAAAAATGCCTTTAATGTTATGTTCTTTTCAGAAATCCTATAATAGGTTGTTCAGAGGCATTTTAATTAAAAATGCATGTATATTAGAAAGATAGTGGTTTTTTTTATAAATGCCACTGAAATAAATTCCACTAATGGGTAGTTTTGTTGTAGTGATACTTGTTTTGCCTGTGATGCCAATATGAATGGTTCACCCTTCTCGCCAATCTTTTCAAAGTTCACTAAAGTGAAACCCAATTCATCCACTATAACTCCTTTGGTGTTATCAACCCAATTACATTTAAAGAGCGGAATTCTAAAATCTATGTAGTCAAACTCCCATATGTCTTCAATGATACTGTAATATGACATTTTAGCTTCACGTGGACACTTATCCTTTGCACTTGCAAAAAACATAGTCGACGCTTGAAGGGTGACCCCACTGTTTTGGATAACACTCTTATCATTTGGCGCTTTATGTAATATGTGAATCCATTAATGTCATACCCTTCATAAGACATAACATTCAATTTTGGTTTAAAGGTGAGACATTTGATACTTTCAGTAATATCATCTGGTGTTTATAATAGTTGATGTAAGACTTTGTCTTCAAAACACTTAATAAATGTCTTGATATGCTCTCTAGCAAGCCACATTGTATTGGCTCGAGGATATTGTCTCTTGATGAAATTGGTATGTTCCTCAATATAAACACTCACTCCATCCATGTTGTGTAAAATATACAAGTGACCTTGTTCCAACTGCTCACGGCTGATTACTTTTACCCGTTATCCCAAAATTCCTTTGCCAAATTGCTCCTCAATATTCTTGTCATTACCAGGAGTGGCATTACCACTGAGAAAGTCATTGCAAAAATCCATAACCTCTCTCGCCACATAACCCTCAATAATACTCCCTTCAGGATGACAACAGTTTTGATCATCACTTTTAAAAACGCTCATGTATCGTTCAAAGGGATACATCCAATGCAAGAAAATTGGTCCCAACATTTTCACTTCCCTAGTCAAGTGGACAACAAGATGTACCATGATATCAAAGAACGACAGAGGAAAATACATCTCAAGATGACATAGGGTAACAACCACTTCTCTTTGCAAATTATCGAGAGTATCAGGGTCAATAACTTTGCTGCACAGACTGTTGAAAAAGAAACAAACTCTGGTGATTGCAAACCTTACATGCTTCGGCAATATAGATCGAATTGCCACAGGCAATATTTGTTGCATTAGAGTGTGACAATCATTAGATTTAAGACCTATAAACTTCAGATTTTCATTGATACCAATCTACGGATGTTGGATGAGTAACCCTATGCCACCTTAACATTTACCAAACATTCAAAAAAAGCTTTCTTCTCCTTTCTAGACAATGTCTAACAAGCGGGAGGTAAGTATGTTCTCTGATTTCCCATTTCACATAATTCTGACCTTATTCCCATTTCACGTAGGTCCAGTCTGGATTTTATCCCATCTTTAGTCTTACCTGGTATATTCAACAAAGTACTAATGACATTATCACAAACATTTTTCTCAACGTGCATGACATCGATACAATGCCTGATTGTCAAAGAACTCCAATAAGGAAGATCCCAAAATATTGACTTCTTCTTGAATAAAGATTTGTCACTCCGTTTGGCCATAGTACATTCTGATCTCTTACCAAATTCATTGACAAAGTCTTTTACTCTTTCATAAACAACCTCTCCTAGTATAGGTTTAGGTGCACTCCGTTCCTCATTCAATCCATTGAATGCTTTGCACTTCCTACGATACAGATGGAATTTTGTAAGAAACCTTCGATGATCGAGATATACAGTCTTACCACCATATTTTAGTCTTGTTGAATCAGTGTTCTCTTCACATATAGGACACACTTTAGCTCCTTTGACACTATATCTAGACAAATTTGCATATGCTGGAAAGTCATTAATAGTGCAAAACAACATAGCATGCAAACGAAATGTCTCTCTTTGTGAAGCATCATAGGTCATCACACCTTCACTCCAGAGTTTCTTTAAGTCATCAATCAGAGGTTCAAGATAAGCATCGATATCATTTCCAGGTTGTTAAGGGCCCGATATCAACAACGAAAACATTACGTGCTTGTTTTTCATACACAACTAGGGAGGAAGATTGTATATAACAAGCATGACTAGCCAAGTGCTATGTTGGCTGCTCAATGTCCTGTACGGATTCATCCCATGTGTACAAAGCCCAAGTCTTAGATTCCTAACTTCTTCACCAAATTCAGGGTACAATAGATCAATCTTCTTCCACTGTGGGAAATCAGACGCATGTCGTAGGATCCCATCATTATTTTTCTTAACATCTGCATGCCACCTCAAATTCTTTGCATCTATCGGATTGGAAAACAAGCGTTGAAACCATGATATTATAGGTAGATACCACATCACCTTGGCAGGAGAACCAGTTTTGGACTCCCCCGAAGTCGTCAATTTATACCGTGACACACCACATTTTAGACAATCTTTCAAATCCACATAGTCATTTTGAAATAATACACAATCATTCAGGCATGTGTGTATCTTCTTGGAATCCATTCCCATTGGGCACAACAATTTCTTTACCTAGTATGTTGAGATTGGCAGCTCGTTTCCTTCAGGAAGCATTTCTTTCAACAAAGACAACAATGACGTGAAGCTTTTGTCACTCCATCTATTGTTAGCTTTCAGCTTATACAATCTCAACACAGTGCTAAGCTTTATAAACTTAGTACAACCTGTGTATAACGATATCTCAGCATCTTGCACAATGTTTCTAAATATGGGAGGTGGATCGGTGTGCTCTACCCCACAACTATCCAGCATCGCATCAACGATGTCTACTGGAAATGGTTCATTCACATCTACATCATCGGAGGCAATTTCTTCTTCCACCCAAGCACTACTATCGACATCCACTGGTTTCAGGTTTGAAATCTCTCCATGCCAGTGCCATTCTGTATAGCCTTATATAATCCCATTGTACATGACATGACTTTTAATTTCATCACCAGTGCTGACTTTCAAGTAGTTACCACAATGCCTACATGGACAATAGAACCTATCTCCAGGTTGTTTCCTATGTTCCTCGGCAAATCTAATAAACTGGTCAAGACCAGAAATAAACTCTGGGGTGCAATGATTGCGAATGGTCATCCATGATCTATCTATTCTATGATCAAAGAGAAAACAAGTATATATTACAACAAGATTAGGGTCTAGGGTTAACAAATACATGTGATGTCATTCTTATATATAATAAATGTGTACCACCTATCCCATCCTTGAACACCTAATCTCACTAGTAAGTATATAATGTGTATTCGGTTTTTAAGAAAATTTCGACAACATTTCCCCACTATTCTCTAAGTACATATGTACTTAGAGAACAAACGGGGAAATGCTATCAAAATTTTCTCAAAAATCCAATACACATTATACACTTACATCATAAGTGAGATTAGGTGTTCAAGAACAGTCCCAAACCGGGGACTATCCAAGATTCACTCCTAATTAGTAAATCTTGGATGGGTTTCTAGGCCAACAAATACATGTGATGTCATTCTTATATATAATAAATATGTACCACCTATCCCATCCTTGAACACCTAATCTCACTAGTAAGTGTATAATGTGTATTGGGTTTTCAAGAAAATTTCGGCAGCATTTCCACGCTGTTCTCTAAGTACATATGTACTTAGAGAACAAACGGGGAAATGCTACCAAAATTTTCTCGAAACCCCAATACATATTATACACTTACATCCTAAGTGAGATTAGGTGTTCAAGAATAGTCCCAAACTGAGGACTATCCAATATTTACTCCTAATGAGTAAATCTTGGATGGATTTCTAGGCCAACAAATACATGTGTTGTCATTGTTATACCTACAATCCTAGTTTCATCATTCATATCCTAAGTTTACATCATTTAATCATGCTTGTCTGTAAATAATAAACAGTAAATATCCTAAGTTTACATCATCAATATAATCATTACACACAAATTTAGGTATCTTATTGAGCAATATAGCACAAAATCATCAAGATAATCATTACACATATAATTGAGCAATATAGCACAAAATCAGCCACCACGGTCGTTCTACCAACACGGTCGTGCTACCCAGCACGGCCATGCCAACCTGCGATTTCACAAGAAGATGTACCATGCATGGTGGAGAAGAGGAGGAAGAAGGTACCAGGAGCAGCGAGCGGGTCAGAGGGAGGTGGCGGCGGTGACCGGGCGGGTGGTTGACCGGAGCAGCAAGTAAGAGAGAGCAGCGGTGGTGAACAGCGCTGCAGTAGGAGAGCAGGCGGCACTGGAGCAGGAGAGCAGGCGACGCTGGAGCTAGAGCAGGAGAGTAGGACACCAGAGCTGCAGAAGAGAGCAGGCGGCGCTGGAGTTGGAGCAGGAGAGCAGGCCGCCGGATCCAGAGCAACAGCCGGAGCAAGCGGTGGCAGAGGTGGTTCCAGGCGGCCGGAGCAAGCAGCGGTGGCGGTGAGCAGAAAATTGTCGGACCAAACCCTGAGTTGCACGAGATTGAATGAAACAGAGAAAGGGGAAGAGTCTGGCTCACGTGGGTGTTGTTAAGTTAACCATAGGTGTCGGTTCTTAAATAAAATCGACGCTTAAAACTATAGGCGTTGGTTACCTATACAAAACCGACACTTTTGTTCTCTTTTAGTCGTCAGTTTGAACAAGAAAAACTGACGACTATATATATATGCCAACAAAAAATAAATGTTCTCGAATTAAGACCATACTCATCAGTTTTTGTGTAAAACCCGACGCAATATGGTGGCAAAAATTTTCACGGTAAAGTGCACGGAAACACATCAGCATCGGTTACTGTAACAGAACTGACGACAAAAATTGGCCAAATTTCTATTTTGCAAAAAACTTTTAGTCATCGGTTTCTTTGTTAATAACCGACGTTGTATGTTAAATTTTGGAGGTAATTTTTTTTGCTCAAAAAATGGATTTGACAGTCAATGTTTAGCGTCGGTTTCTAATTTAGGAACTGACGTGAAATAAAAAGTGATACCCGTGTCTGGTCACCCTTCACAAATAGATGTCGGTTGTTTTTTTTAATCGACGCTCTAGGTTTTAGGTGTCGGTGTATTTATACAACTGACGCCATTAAAAGTGATGTTATAAGCTATTTCTGTAGTAGTGAGAATAAATAATGGGTAGATATCACACATGGGCGGCGATAACACAACCCTATAAATAATGGGTCGAAAAGTACACCCTGGGCAAAGATAGAACGCCCTTGTACATATGGTTTTACGCATATAGCACTACATGAAATTAAGATAGCCTAAGCATGCACATAAATAGGGAAAGGCAAGTTTAAGTTTAGTCCATGTAAATAACAGGATGATAACATCCAAAATATATCATCTGAGGTTAGACGACCAATACGAATTATTATTTTTTCATAAATGACCACTCTATTCATCTAGTGGCCTGAGGTCAAACCTAAGACCTCTTGGTAATACACAAGGGTCTTAACCAACTCATATGTCCTCACTTGGATGATAAGCATTATTCAAGAAAAATAAAGATTTCATAATGATGAAAAAGAGAATATAAACTCATGTTCATATGGGAATTAATATTTGTTCATGATAGAAGTGCCTAGATAATAAAAAATATGCACATACTTTAACTTGAGTTGTTAAATCAGAGAATGAATCCTAACCCTCCAATTCTAAGGTCAAGTCAACCTACATACATGTTTAGATCCATCAGTGAGGGCTTATGTTCGTGTACATATATTTACTGAGAAAACCCTAGAAAAACCAAACCAATGTCAAAACCCTAGGTCAGCTCTTCTTAAAGACCATATGTTGAGTTTTTAGTTTTCCTAATGATATTTGACTCAAAATCACAACTAAATTGATGATGATGTGATCTTTGTTACTATTGAGATCATAAGTGAACGCAAAACCCTAAAACCCAAATCTTCTACAAAAACCTAGATTGACATATGCTTTTATCATAGAGAGAGGGTTCAAGGTTAGTGTTCATGGATTTTACTCCAAGATCTCAACTTTATCCTTTATAACATCTCTTTAATTATTAATTTGGTGTCATGAATGTTTAAAAACCTAAATATCCAATTTCTAAAAATTTTGAATCAAGCGATGAAAACTATTCCAAAAAATAGAGAAAATTATCACGATTCTAAAGCATATTTGTTTCTAATTTTTGGAGAATCCAATAAAAATTTATGAATTTGTAAAGTCTAACCAATCTGAAATTTGAATAATTCCACGTCAATGGTTAAGGCTATATTAAGTGGGCCAAGCCAGGTGACTTGGCCTCATTGCGGAGACCAAATACTAGGGTCCATAGATACCTCATCTCTCACAAAGCTCTCAAGTCAAACGAATGAAAATACAGTTATATCCATAGATAGAAATAAAGAAAAGAAATGAGGTGAGGGCAAAATAGGAAAACTGAAGGGGAGTCTTTCCCTTTCCTGCGTGTATTCCATACATGGTTGTATGCATCACAGCAACAGCTTGGGCCCAAATTGGGGGATCTCCCATGCATCAATGATTCAAGAAATCGGCTAGTCAAGGATGAAGTATAGGGATCGAGGGTTCTTATCCGTATACCATTTGTTCCCTAGTGAAGCAAGAGGTTGTTGTGACGTGTCATAAGCTCAATCCAAAAAACAGTGATCGACGACAATGTAAGGATGGAACAACACGAAATTGAGACCAGAGGGTGGTTGCTCTGAATGGTGAGGAAACCAGAGAGTGGTAACCTATTTATAGGGTTCAAAGTTAGGGCATCGACACCCGTGTCTTATAGTTTCTTGGACCCCAAGATTGGGCGTTTCAAGAATTCTCCAAAAAAAGACTCGAATAAGGCATGGTTGGATGCGGGTTTGAATGAGGAATCTGTTGGAGGAAAATCTCACAAAGAGATTAAGTATGATGAGATAAATCATTGATTCTTAGAGGCACACACATAAACCTAGTTTCCCAATTCAGCTCGAGGTAGATGAGAATTCACAGACTGCTAGATCGCAATCCAACGGTGATCAAAGAATGTGCGTCTGGTAGTGTTGGTGTGTGACGTAAATGTTTCCCTGAATTGAATTCGAATAAAGTCACTCACTTTTCAATTTCTTTTCATTTTATTTTAAATTGGATGAGTATATAACCTCCAAAAAAGTGAAATTTGGTGAGTAAGTTAATAAGGAGTGAAGCATACCATTTGAGGGGAAGCATATTTTCTTCATATTACTGCATTCCTTTATTATTTCTTAACCAAATTTTGTATCTAACTCTCTCGACCAAGCCTATCCATAGGAAAAATCTAGAAGGATAATTTTTAACTTAAATGTTTCAATTTGGTAATTTGCACAACCAACCCCAAAACTCATGAATAACCACAATTTCTAGTATTAAGGCTTCAAATCTTTGTACTTTTGTCTTAAACTCTTAAATTTGAAGGATAATAACATCCTAGTACCCACCAATCTACTAAGAGGAGTTCAACATAAAAGATTATAATAAAAAAGGATTAAATAACAAAGATTACCTAAATTTGAGTATGTTAAAGTTTCTTAAGAGAAATTTCTTTTTCTATATATAAGATAAGTGGATAGTTATAAAATTGTTGTTCAAGCGTGATTGTGAATCAAGTATATTTGTGGCTCAAGCATGTCTAGAACTAAAGCATTCCATATGGTCTGGTCCATTTATATAATAAACTAAATATTAATAATATATAACACTCCCCTCAAGCTGGAGTTTGGAAAAATCCTAGTCATCTTGAAAACATATAAACTAGAATAAAAATTAAAATTACATCAATACAATGATATTATTTTTCCTCAATGTTATAATAAAAAATTCTCCCTCTTAAACAAATGACAACATTTCTTAAAATAATCTTTAAGCAGAAAATGAAGGAGTGACTAGTTGCAATAATCAACTACATGCATGTAATAATCAAGTTATGGGAGCTTCCTCAATATAAGTGGCATTTGGGGTAGTAGTATGTAGCACAAAAGTCAAAGTAAGTTGCATCATATCAGTCGCTAGCATCATCGAGTAGTCCAAAGAGTATTGGGTCCCAAGTAGAGTAGTATTCAACATACAAAAGCACATATAAGAGAGAGAGAGAGAGTAGTGATAACATATCCAAAATTAATCTTTGTTGCTAGTGTCGTCCAATACTCGAGAGAGCGTTGGGTCCCAAATAAGACAGTAGTCAATGTACACAAGCACAAATAAGAGATATAGATTAGCGGAGATGTAACCAGAATAAACAACCTCTTGCATTAATCAGCTACCTGCAAGTTACTTCAAGATGTAAAGTTGTAACACTATATAATTTTTCTTTTTTTTTCATCTTTGCTCCTCCATATCATCTCTTCCTCTATCCCACCCTCACGCCAACCACGAAAAGAATCAAGAGAGTGGTTGGGTGGAGAATCATAAATCATAGTAAAAAATGATATATAAAAATATGTGGATGGTAGTTGATAAGTTGAGTCAATCCAGTATAGATCTAGCTTGGAATATATAAGGGATAGTAGATGGTTTGAGAGAGGGTGGACACATAAAAAAGGATTACTAGAAATGAAAAATCTAGCAACATAGAGGCATCATTGAAATTTTTTTATTTTTTGGTTGACGCTCATGAGAAACGTTTCAAAATGTTACCAAGGGATAGCATCCCTGCGGGCAGCCAAGAACCGTCAATGGCGGAGGCCGCCCGCAAGGGGGCGTTCCTCTTTGACTCTCTATCTCACGTGGGTCTAGGTGATCATGATCAACTTTTTGAATACTATGTAAAGAAGAAAATCAAAGACTAGTAGATATATTGATCAGAGAATTCTGTTTCCTATATATATGATAGGGGGATAGGTACAAACTTGTGTCTCAAGCAAGTTTGTGACTCAAACATATTTGTGACTCAAGCATGCTTGGGTATCAAACATGTTTGGGACACAAGACAGCCTTATGGACTGGCTCTTTTACATAATAAGCTAAATATTAGTAACTTTTAACAAATTACATAAAATTACATACGTTCAATTGTTAGGATAGCATTATCCAACTCAGTAATTCACCTTTTCCTAGATAATAAAGTTTATAGATATGCATGGGAATGCATAATATTAGATGTGAGTGCAAACATGATATATTGACATATTTTCCACCATGATTTTGTTTCAGACAAATTTTCTGTCATTCAAACTTGATAGGATTGACCCAAACTAACATCCATATAGCATCTTAACTAAACTAAAATCAAGCCTGTTTAGATACCCAATTCAAATTGGAAATTTGAGATTTCTTTCCAAGTGAAACCTGAGCTCCCAACTTCCAATCCTACGAGTGTGAACAGTAAAACTATCTATTTTCCTTTTGTCTTTATTTTAGTATTCAGTATATTTTAGATAATAAGCAATTGGTTTACTGGTCCTGTGGACTAGGAACTTCGATGGACACAGCTGGTGTCACTATGCCTGTGGACATCGACGGGATGTCATGGACAGAACAATTGTGAATAGGAAGTATGCATCTAGAAGAGTGGTCCACGAAACAAACAGAGAACAGTATAGGCTGCGCTACTGGTTGACTGATTCAGTTACTTGGAAAACAAGCGGACATGGTTTTTGGGGCGGGCGCCGTTGATAAGACTTATACCACCAGCTACAATGGTTTTAATTAGCAAAATGATATGCAGCCCCATATGCATTCATTCTAGCTAGCGGCGGCTCTCTCCCTAGCTCCCGCGATCTAGGGCTTGCCCCGTCGCCAACTCTGTTGGGGGGGGAGGCTGCCTGCCGACGCGCAGCGTTCCCTCTCCACCTGGGCTTCTTCTTCCTCGGCTGTCTCAAGGTTCTTCGACGATCGGAGTCTTCGTCTACTTTTCGTCTAGGACACGTCCTTCTCAGCGGTGGTACTCGGCCTCGTATCTTGAGGTTGCGGCGCTGGTGGTTTGGGTGGCGTGCCCTGGTGGTCCTTTGGCTCGCTGGGGTGGAGCGGAGAGTGGGCGACTTGCCCTGATCATCAATTCCTACGACAGTCGAGACCCCCCACCCCCGTGCTTCTTCGCGGGTCTCCCTATTTTTTTTTCTTGTTTTCTTTGTTGCAGGTTATTCTACCAATTTCTCGCCGCTCGTGGCGTTGTTGTCGCTGCTTGTCGGCGTTGTTGTTCTCTCTGTTTGGGAGCTATGAGTCTTGGCTCTTGTTGGCCTCGATTTCTTCTGTTCGGATTCACTACTGGGTCTATGACTTTGCATGTGACGGAAAACACTGGTTTGTATATTTTTCATTTACAGGTTTATCATCTCCGATCTATGCTCAGGTTGAAGGAATCTCTTATGAAAAGTTGCTTATGTCAGCCTAGGGGAAAAGAGATCAATGCAGAAGCATTCTATTATCATTTCAATATGAGTTTTGGGGATCAGATAGCCCTGTTATTAGTTGTATGTACTTCCAGAATCACTTTTCCTATGTGTAGATGCCGTATGGATTTTCAGTAATGAAGATGTTCGGATTGCTCAAAAAAATGATATACAGCCCCAATGATGGACCAGAAATGGAACCAGTTTTGAAGGCCAGTAACCTGCTCCATATGTTGGCTAACTGACAACGGGACATTTTTCTGTTCAATGACGACGGGAAATGTGTGTTGTTGGCTAACAATGACACTGCTTTCTTGCTGTGTGTGTATGTGTGTGTGTGAGAGAGAGAGAGAGAGTGGTTGCAAGGAGGAGAAAGACAAATCAAGAGAAATATATTTGTTTTGCTAATAATTTTTAAACCATTATATTTTTTTAAAGAAATAGAATATGTTAGATTCCTGATAAAAAATACATTCTAATAAGACTAATGTCAACATATTTTTGAAAAATGTAACATGAAATCTAAAATAAGGGACATGAGTGAAGTAGTATAGTTAAAAGAAGGGCAAGATAGCCCAAGCTCTTAATCTGGCCGATAGCAACTCCGAAGCAAAGCGTTTGCTCCAATTCCAGGAAGGTAATTCTGAGATAGATGCTATGGAAAACGAGGATGGTGACCAGTCCATAGGACTGTGTGCAGCCATCACTTGAAAGAAACCATCTTCTTCCCTTTCCACACAGATCATTTTTTAATGCTAAACATCCTGTGTTGGAATGTCCAAGGATCTAAATCCAAGGACAAAGTGTGTCTGATCAAAGAGTATAAGGTGAAATACCGTCTTCACATCCTTGCCCTTCTGGAAACAAGGTGTAGTGGCGCAATCGCGCTTGAGGTGATTCAGCAACTCGGATTCAACTCTTCACACTGTGTTGAGGCCATCGGTTTTTCAGGTGGCATTTGGCTCCTTTGGGACTCAATGCAGTGTGATATTGAAATTCTCCTTAATCATAGGCAACTCATCCATTGTCGTATCAATAATGAATGGTTCCTAACTGTAGCTTATGCCAGCCCGAACCCTACACGAAGGCACCTATTCTGGAACAGATTGAAGGAAATTGGTCACTCAATCACGGATGCCTGGGCCGTATTGGGTGATTTTAACACCATGTTATCTCCTGCTGAGAAACGTGGTAGCAATTACTTTGACAAGCATGCTTGTGCCTAGTTCAACGAAACCCTCATGTCCACTGGTCTGAAGGACATGGAGGTCGGTGGTCCGTTCTTTACTTTCAAGAAATGAAATGTCAGAGAGAAACTAGATCGGGTGGTCGCTAATGAGGATTGGCTCTCCATAGAAGGTGGGTTTTCGATCACAGTATTGCCGCGACTATACTCTGATCATAACCCCCTTTTAGTATCTAGCATCAATAAGAATGCACCACAACGACGCCCCTTCCGAACCAAAGCTAGCTGGACACTCATCCCTGAGTTTACAGAGCGCCTCCGTCAGTCGTGGAGTTCATCCTTGGACTTCCAGGCGGCCCTTGGGCAGTTCAAGGATTCTATCACTTCTTGGGAGACCTTGCGCCTCCGTCAACGCCACAAGGAGAAGAATAAACTCCTCAAACAGCTCGATCGTGCTGAGGTACTTTCTGCTAACAACCCCTCTACTCATTACGACATGCAGGTCATCACGTTGCAAGAAAGGCTACACAAGCTTCTTCTCCAAGAAGAGGCGGACTGGAGACAAAAGGCCAACATCAATTGGCTACAACATGGCGATGCAAACATGAAGTTTTTTCAAACTTTTGTGAAGGTCGGAAGGCAGCAGAACTAGATTAAATGCCTAAAGAACGATGAGGGTGAGTGGATCTTCGAGAAGCACCAGCTCCAACTGTTGGTGCGCCAATACTTCGAGAGCTTGATGATCGGTCCTCGGCCGACACCAGCCTCATCCCTGAAAATTACTAGATATGTGGGTCATTTTGTGCCCCCCTCTCCTATCCAGGGGAACTTCATAGCAAGAACTCCAGGTCCGACTGAGATTAAGGAAGTCATGATGTCCATGGCACCTCACAAAGCACCGGGACCTGATGGCGTCGTCAATGAGTTCGTCCAATCTCATTGGGATCACATTGGTGGCTCTGTCATCAAATCTGTGCAATGTGCTTTCTCCTCCGGCTTCACAGGCAAGAATATGAGTGATTCACTCATGGTCCTCATTCCTAAGACTCACCATCCTCAGAAATGCAGTGACTTCATGCCTATCTCGCTCAACAATACTTGTTTCAAACTCATCTCGAAGATTCTGGTGGAGAGGCTAAAACCGCACATCAGCTCCTGGATTTCTGAAACCCAATCGAGCTTCATTCCTGGGAGATCCATTACAGACAATATTCTCTTAGTTCAAGAGGTCATACACTCAATGAAGACGAAGAAGTTCGGGAAGAAATGGGTCTGCATCAAGCTAGACCTCTCCAAGGCATTCGATAGGATGCATTGGCCTTTCATTGCGGACACCCTACTCAAAATAGGACTTCCACAAATTACCAGGTCCCTTATTATGGACATCATTACCAGCGGCTCCACATCCATTTTGTGGGAAGGTGCCAAGATTCCCCCATTCAAAGAAACGAGAGGGGTGAGGCAAGGCGATCCAATAAGCCCCTATGTCTTCATCCTCTGCATGGAGAGGTTGAGTCAGGCCATCACCGTCGTTGTTTCTTCAGCCACCTGGACACCCATCCATCTCGCTCGTGGTGGTACGAGTGTCTCACATGTGTTCTTCGTCGATGATATAATGCTCATGGCGGAAGCAACACCTAAGCAAGCTACAATTATTAAGAAAGTGCTCTGTGACTTTGCAGCTGTCTCAGGATAGTCGCTATCCAAGGAGAAATCCCGATGTTTCTTCTCCACCAATGTATCCAGTGCATAACGGAGGCGTTTTTCCAATCGGCTTGGCATCCCCCAGACAAGTCACTTGGGGTTATACTTGGGCGTACCCATTCTTCACCACCATATCAACAAGCACTCTCATGCTAGTATCATCAAGACAATGAAGGACAGAATGTCGAGCTGGTCTGCACGACAGCTTTCCCTAGCAGGACGAGTTACCCTGGCTAAATCTACACTGCAAGCCGTTCCGGCGTACACCATGCAATCAGTCAAGCTCTCACCGTCGCTCTGTGACGACATCAACAAGCAGATCAAGAGTTTCATCTGGTCTGGATGTCGAGAGAAGACCCAGCTATCGCTGGTCTCCTGGAAGAAACTTACCTTCAGTAAGAAGGCTGGTGGATTAGGGATAAAAGAAGCTCGAGCCCAGAATCAAGCTCTCATGCTAAAGAACGTGTGGAGCTACATGACCAAGTCCAACCTCCTGTGGGTTTGCATCCTGAAAGAAAAATATGAAAGGAACGGTTTAATAAGCTCTAAACCCTGCTCGCCTACCTGGGCGTTCATCAAAAAGCATTTACCTGCCATTCAAAGCATCTGTTCCAAGACAATTCAATCCGGAGCCAACACCTATGTTTGGTCCGATAAGTGGATTGTTGGATGTTCTATTACAAATATTTTCCCAAATTTCACTGTACCCGAAGGCCTATCTGATCTGAAGGTGGCGTCCATGTGCATGGACAATGGTAATTGGGACAAGTCGTTCATTGAAGCTTATATGCCCCATGGTATGTGGGACAAAATCAAGTTTATCCCAGCTCCAAGTGACGACTCCGGGCAGGATACTTGGCACTGGCCTCTCCACCCTTCGGGGGATCTTACAACCACTTCTGCCTATGAATGGATCCGAAGTGATCTAGCAGCTCCTCTCCAGGGTGACTGGAAAGCGATTTGGAGTCTTAAGGTGCCAGAGCGGGTCCTGGTGTTCGCTTGGCTCCTGCAGCACAAAGCCTTACTGACTAATGTGGAGAAACGCAGACGACACATCGACGTTAGCCCACTGTGCCCCATATGCGGCAATGATAATGATACTATCCTCCATTGTTTCTGTGATTGCTCATACAACGCCCTGCTATGGCGCAAGCTCCCTACTAATGGCGACTGGTTTTCCTTGTCTGAAGATGAATGGATTTCTACCATCATACGTGGGACCCCCGCTTGCAACCCAAGTTTCCTCCTCCTGATCACATGTTGGCACACATGGCAGGTAAGGAATGAACATATTCATAGCAATCGGCGCCATTCCTTGGACGACAGGCTGGTGTTCATCCAGGAAAGGACCCGAACTATCATTTCTCTACCCCAGATTTACTCTGTCGCCAAAACACCACAGGTGGACTTGTTCTGCACACCTCCAGGGAGTGTGTACGTTTTCTCTGATGCAGCCTTCATCATAGGATCCAACCGTGCTGGTCTTGGGATTCATGTGGTTTCTACCTTTGGTGAATGTATTCTCGGAATGGGGAACCATTTCAATGCTCGCTCATCCCTTGAAGCGGAGATTCAAGCTATTCTTGCTGCAATTGACCTTATAGCTGTTAACAACTGGACAAATGTTGTCATCCTCTCGGATGCCCAACAAGCTGTGGCCATTCTACAGGCGGAAAGTGAACCTGTAGCCACACTTCGCCCTCTCTGGAGGAAGTATCAAGTTACATTGAGTTATGCCCATACAACCCAAGTGGCTTATATACCCCGGAGGTTGAACCAGGTCTCGGACCTCATAGCAAAACACTGTCTCCATTCTTCTTCGTTATGTTCTTTTTCTTCTACTAACCCACCCTGGCTAACAGTTGATGTAAACATTAATATGCCCAGCTTATTGCGTGTCCAAGAGCACGGGATGAATAATAACTAAGCTCTTGATGCCCCAAAAAAAACTTATTTATTTAATCAAGTTATAGATATATTTATTTTGCTAATAAATTTCAAACCGTTATGTATTTTTAAACGAAATAAAAACCATTAGATTTCTGATAAAAAATACATTCTAATAAACTAATGTCGATAAAAGAAAACGAGAGAGTGTGACTGTGGAAGAGAGGACCAGAGAGAGAATAATTAAAAGAGAGATAATTATTTTACTAATAACTTTCAAACCGTTATATATTTTGAAATGAAATAAAAATCGTTAGATTCCTGATTAAAAATATATTCTAATGAGACTAATATTGATAAAAGAAAAACAGAGAGTGTGAGAGAGATGACTAGAGAGAGTGTGTGTGTTACTGTACGACGAGAGGAAAATTGAGAGAGAGATATTTATTTTGCTAATAAATTTTAAAGTGTTATGTATTTTTAAACAAAATACAAAACGGTAGATTCCTAATTAAAATGCATTCTAATAATACTAATGTCGATATTTTATAGAAAAAATATAACATGCTATTTAAAATAAAGGAGATGAGGAGAAGTAATATCATTAACAAATTTAAATAATTAAGTACATCACTTCTCTCTCATGACAACAAGTTTGACCAAAAGATAATAATAAATTAGATTAGAGGTAATAACAAACTAAATTAGAAATAACAACGATTGGATCAGGGATAACAACTAATTTTAAAAAATAAATTGCACTACTTCTCTCCTATTCTCTAGATATAATAACTAATTTTTTTTAAAAAGTACTAGTTGGACAAAAAAAATGACTACAAATACAAAAACATTTACTTGGGATAACAAGAAAATCTGCTAAATATAACACAAAACATTCTCGATAAATAACAACTACTTTTCAAAAAAAATAAGCTACTTAGATAATAAAAAGTTTGACTAGAGATAACAAAATATTTACTATGGATAATAATAAAATTTTCTAGGGATAACAAAAAAATTCTATAGACAACAACTAATTTTCAAAAAAAATATACTACTTGGATAACAAAAGGTTTGTCTAGAGATAACAAAACATTATGTGGGATAACAAGAAAAATTACAAGGGATAACAGAAAATTTACTAGGGATAATAAAAAAAATTACTAGGGATAACAAAAAAGTTCTTTATAGATAACAAAAAATTATCAAAAAAATACTACTTAGATAATAAAAAGTTTATCTAGAGATAACAAAATATTAACTAGGGATAACAAATACTTTTCCTAGAGATAACATACAATTTTAAAAGGTAACAAAACAATTTTTCCAGATATAACAAGAAAATTTATTAAGGATAACAAAAACAATCTCTATAGATATCGACTAGTTTTCAAAAAAAAAATACTTGGTTAACAAAAAGTTTGACTAGAGATAATAAAATATTTACTAGGGATAATTAGAATTTTTTCTAGGGAAATTAAAAATTTCTCTAGAGATAATAACTTTTTTAGAAAAAAAATTATTACTTAGACAAAAAATGAGGAAACAAAAAAAATTACTAGGGATAACAAAAAAAATTGCTAAGGATAACAAAAAATATTCTCTAGAGATAAAAACTGATTTGTTTACAAAAATATATTATCTAGATAAGAAACAATTTGACTAGGAATAACAAAAAAATTATTAGGTGTAATAAAAAATTTTCTAGGGTTAATAATAAATAATTTTCTATCTTCTTACAGCCACTCCCACTCTCTCTCAAACTCTCTCTTTTTTACAAAATTATGTTCACTATTTCTCAAAAGTATGTCAACACTAGTCTTGTTGGATAGTATTTTTCGTAAAGAATCTACAAGTTTTTATTTCAACACAAAATTCATTACAGATTGAAAGTTATTAGCAAAATAAATATTTTATTTTCTTTCTCTCTCCTCCAGTCACTCTCTCTTTCTCCCTTTTTTCTCTCCCACTCACTCTCTCTTTCCATCCACTCTCTCACATTTTTCTTTTTTTCTATTCTTTCTCTCCTTTTTTTTCCCACCATCTCGTCTTTTGGATCTATCACATCTACTGGTTGGCTGACAACAACGTCAATAAGGGTAAACTGGGTGTGGAATCTAGTCTCATCCCGGTATTGTATAGCAAAGCTCTTTTGATTAGATGGGTTTTAGGCACCGTTGATAAGACTTATACGACCAGCTACAATGTTTCTGATTACATAGGTAGTATTACATGGTAGGACAAGGCGTCGGCATGTAGATTTGTTTCTATATGATTACACATGTTAATAAATATCACAGCAATTGATCAAGTGTTGACTACATCGACATAAACATCTATGTAAATGTCTTGAGAAACTTGAACTACAAATTAGACTGCCAATATTTTCTCCATGACAAACCCCAAAGGAAGAATATTATGAATATTGTGTAAGAAAAGTCGTGTAGGGAGTTGATGCAATAAATAGTATTATTTTATATAAATACAGACTGGTTCATACCTATGTTGTGAGCAAGGTTGTTTGCATTTTAAGAAAATAATTATGATTATGAAAAGGTCATTCTATTCTATGTTTCTATATATGAAAAGTTGTGAAGAGTATGTAGTTTAAGATGTTATTTTACTAATTAGGGATATGTCTTTTTATTTTGCAACTAAATATGAAAAGTTGCAGGGATATATATATATAGTTGAGAATCATATCAGACCCAATAAATATCTAATTACATATTATATGTACACAACTATTTCCAAACATTTATCTATTTAAACAAGATGCTTCTCTCTTAAGAAGTTTGTGAACATGTCACAAATTAATTTGTATATACGATGTCATGACTGAATTCATTAAAATTATAGGCCTATATATTTGATGGACGGATTAGGGAACATTCGTGAATATGAAATTTTCACAAAAAATATGAACATCCACAATCTACTTTTAAAACAAACATCTGACCAAAAACATAGATGCTTGTTTTTTATGATTAATGATGTATATTAAAAGAATTATACAAAATGATATCTCTTAAGATGTGAAGAGTACATATACAAGGTAATAATTTCTATGATAAAGAACGTCAAATATACACATATAGTGGTTGTATTATACATTAAATATGTACCCAAGGGATAAACCATGTATGTGACATAACCCTATTCAGAGTGGAGCATATATTCATAGACTGTGAGTGGAGCACATATTCAGAGACTATGTGTATACCTTTGTATGAGAATATGGTAATGTCATATAATGTTTTGATATATTCATGCTCAAACTTATATTGTGAACTGGGTCTATGATTCGGTTGAGGCCCCAAGTAATGTCAAAAAGTTTTATTCTATATTCAGTAGTGTAAGAAATCTATGTTTTGGGTCGGTCTGTAAACACATAAAGGTGAAGGTTATCATGACACCTAGATTCATATACTTCAACAAACCCAATCAAAGGTATATTACATAAGAATACAAATTAGAATCCTTGTACTAGATGTTATCTTATGAAAGATACATCTCTTATGTATAAAAAATAGATGGATGGACATATTAGTTTCTATGTGTAATAAATAAGTAACTATGTTTTTTTACCATTGTTTACCTCAGGATGGCCCTAGTTTGTATAAAATTTGTGCCAAAGTTCTTGGTCCATTCCATTTTTATAAGTTATCTTGGTCGAACTTGTGTCACGATATGTGAAAGTGAACACCACTCTGAGAAATTTGCTCAGTCTGATGCTCACCTTGATTGTACACCCTACATCTATTCATTTTTATATATTAATAAAAGGGCATCTATGTAGTCAAGGCCGTAGCCAGCAGATATCGAAGGGGTGCAAATATTATTAGTCATTGACTAAAATAAGAAAAACACTTGTAGTTTTCAATTAAAATATAAACTACATTCAATCTAGTAATGTTTTGATATACTAATATTTCATAATACAAAATCGTATATCATCTAATATAATCTAGTATTTTTTGAAATTTTTTGAAATACATCGACAATATTATAGTGGTCCCAATACTAAAAATTAAATAAACCAAAAAGAATATACAAGAGTGTACCTCTTTCTTATTGAATTGATCAAAACCTCGATAGTGTTGTCATTCATCATTTGCAAACTTATAAGGAATGATAACAAATAGATGAAAAATAAATAATTGTTTACCTCCACTAACAATGGTTACAAGATCAGGAAGCAAAAAACATTGTATGTATCAGGCCTAGTACCACAAGGATGTACATGTTATGGTGATTGACATATAAAAACTCAGATTATCATTGAAAGGACAAATTTTGATATGATAAGTTTGAAGAAACCATGAGATAGAGGTTGCTTTTACATTATGTTTAACTATATATTTACCTAAATACAATATTTATTTTTTTGTTTAAATCCTAATCATAATCGGGACCCACTCAGTCTATGACAATTGACACTAAAGAAAATTCTTTCCATTCTAATCTAGTATACCATATTTTCAACTATTGTGTTATGCACTTTGTCATATATGTAATATGAAGAAAACGTGATTCTAGTAAACTTCCTAGTACATGTTCTATTGAAGCTAAATAGTTGTAGGTAGTCAAGTTAACAAAAGTTAATTTTTTGAATTATGTATTAGCAAAGTAATTTTTGGATTATGTTTTTCGAGCCACTTTTTTAAGTCTATCTCGTTGAAGACATGAATTCCATGCACTTTCTCGTGCATAATTTGTGGAAACTAATTAACCACAAGAATTCTAGTCAACAAATTTAATGCCTAGAGCATGTTTTAGTTGGTGATATCCCAGGCTTTGGTGATCTGCAATGGTGCTTGGCCTTGCTTCTTTGCACCTCGAAAGGTTGGGTGTTAAAACATTCCATGAAGTTAGTAAGTTTACTTATGTTTCCTCTCAGATCTACACCCATGAACTCCAAGACCACATCCTTTGTGAAGTTGGATATGTGGCTATAGGAGCCTCTTTTATTACCATACATGATACCATCTATAGGATCTTTCCTTCCTTTCGTTGGTTACACTTATTACATACGCTTTATGTCGCTCCAAATATCTAGTATATTCTGTCGTATGCTCTAAAGATCTAGTCTATTTTGTTTGGCGCTTACTATATAATTGTTGTCCAACAGGTCACTGTAAGTGGCATATCTCGGTGACGATTAGCTATCTCTCTTCTCTCTAAGCTGAAAATGCACAAGAATTTTTACTAGTCATTCCCATTGAGGGGCTTAGTTTTTCGATGTCACCTATTGAGTATCGATCTATCCTTCATCATTGACTCATGATTTACTTATACCCATGTGATGAACATTTCTCGCTTTACAACACCTTCTGTGATCATATTCTTCATTGTCACACAAGACCTGGATATAAGTTTCAACATGAATTAATTCATGACTCATTTCGGCATTGCTTTTCGAGATGGGTTGAAGGTCCAAAAAGAGGCTCATGTGGCCCATCTTGACACAGGATCTGATGGTATCCACTTTCAATGTCCTACAGACATCTTGTTATTTTATTGGATATACAGAAAACGCACCTGTATTGACCTCACTAAGTATCTCCTTTGTCAGGTGTTCATTAAAGTAACTTCAAAGTAGGACAAATAGACAATTATGTCATTGAACAAAAGGTACAAAAGCGCAGTGCATCTTGTATAGAAAACTACCATCATTTTTTTTACATTTTTCTTTTGATACCTTTGGAGTACTTGCCTATGGTGTAATCTCTCTTCTTTAGTGCCTTCAACATGTCACTATAGGAACCTTATGCTACTATCTTCTACATCTTACAATTTTAGTTTTTGATCTATAGGCTTTGACATCCCAAAAGGACTGACAACCCAATTTGTTGCTACTATTCTGTGAAGGAATTTTTTTAATTTTGAACTGACATGCTTGAGATAAAAAATTTAGTTTTGTCAAAAAATATTCTCAAATTAATGTATAATGAATGGAGTAATTTTTGAGTTACCTTTTTTTAAATCGTTCGTTTAGAATATTGTCTGGACAAAGTTTTATAACTATTAAACTATTTTTATAGAATTGAGATGCCACAATCACTACTAATTTCTTTAAAAACTTCTCGAGTTGAGGGGTGAATGACGTGATTTATTATTGCACTAACAAATTCACTCAGGGTTGAAATCCTTGATCTTTTACCAAAACCTTGTGCAATAATACCACATGCAAGCGGACAGGTCTTATCGCAGTATAGTTGAGGATCGAATCCCAAGAGACAATGTTTTTAAGAATCATTGCTAGTCGAATCTAATTCAAGTAAGACTAATATTTAGAACGGTTGGTTGATTTGAGGTTAATTAAACTAATTGCAGGAAAGTAAAGAGCAGAATTAAAGTTGATCTAGATTAATGATATGGAATCGCTGGGATGGTCTCAGGTTTCACCACCACTACCCATGAAAACACATCCAAACATCAAACATCTAGGAAAAATATAACCATCCAAATGGAGCTACTGCAAAAACCCCATACGGGCATTAGGCTTGCGTAAGCATCGCCTTAGATATTTGATGTCTCGTCACCATCCAAATCACTCACTTATAGCTTCGAATATACAGAAATCTAACTGAAGTTGCGGGCCCCCTATACAGGCATTAGGCACATAAAAGAGTCACCATGGGCTAGATGGCTCGTCCCCTCACGGATCATTCACTTATGACCTCAAGGAATCCCTTTCTATTTCTGATCAGGGAGTCAATCGTGCTAATCGACAAGTAAGCAGGCGATTAGTGTACAAGCAAACATTGATAATTAACAACGATGATACAGATATCCAACTGATGTTGTGGCACTCCCTGAAGGATGTTTAGGCACACAAGAGCGTCATCGTGGGCTATATGGCTCATCCCCTCATGGATCATACACTTACGACCTCAAGGAATCACATTCTATTTCTAGTTTGGGAGTCAACCTCATTAATCGACATTCTACCCTACATATAGAAGATCTCGCAACATAGGTAAGAACAAGATGAAAGTAAGTAGATAATCAATCCATAAACATTAACTATTAACAATGAAATGAAAAGTTATATACATTGTCATGGAATGTTTAACAAGAGGACATGTTTGCATGGGCAGCGGGGCTAGTCCCCACACTCCAGCGAAAAAGAACAACTCGCTCATGATGTGAGAAACAAGAAGAATAAGAGAGAGGGAAGATTCTACCATGAGCATGATGTAGAAGGTAGTCGTAGCTCGATGTAGATGATGCGGTCTTCTATGTCATGTCGAAGCAGATTTGGATGAGGAATGAGGGATGCCAAGACAAATTGGGCAGTATTTCTCACTCCTCCTTCCTTCTCTTCTCGGTCTCCTCGATCGCAGTAGGAGAAGTAGGTGAATATGCGTGATGATCTGGATCGGACCTCTGTTCAGGCAGCCTATCGGCATCCCAGACCCGATGCCTTAAATGAGGACTCTACTGGTCCTATTTATAGGCAATGGTTGGGGTCTTCACGGTTTGGGCCCAGTTGCAATTTTTACAGCTTTGTTTTAACAGTTTTGGGGACCGTTTAGTGTTCTTAACGGCCTAGGACTTTTGTCCAAACGGTCTTTGAGATCGTTTAGTGACCAAACGGTCTTGTATTATTTTCCTCCAAACGGTCCTGGTGATTGCGTCCAAATAGTTTGGCTGGTCTATCGGTCTACTAAGTCCATACGATCTTGAGTCAGCGACCATATAGTTTCCATCCAAATGTTCTTGAGCATTCACGTGCTCTTCATAGTTTCTGTCCAACCAGTTTTTGGTCTCTGATCGGTTTCCATCAAACGGTCTTGGAGATCGCTTCCTCGCACGGTTCTGACTCCAACCGATCTGTAAGACCGATCACAACCTTGTGATCAAGCGCCACCGCCAAATGGTCTTGAGACCATGCGGTCTTGAGACCATGCGGTCTTGAGACCGTGCAGTCTTCCTGCTCTAATCAATCTTGATGCCCTACCATTCTGCATCCAAACGGTCTTCATGCAGAGCAAACGATCGTTGGCTTCTCACGATTTGATCGTTTAATCAGTCTTGAGACCGAGCGCCACCATCAAACGGTCTTGGGTGGAGACAGGTAGCTGCGGAGGCATTGGTCGTTGCAGTAGGTGTAGGAGTGTTGGGTGCTATGGATGAAGGTTGCGCAGAGGCTGTGTGCAGGGTAAGCGCCAGAGATGGAGGTGGTGATATCGATGATGGTGGTGGACATGCGGTTGCAGGTGGAGTGGAGAGGAAGGAAACGGACGATGATGGTGGAGTCGATCGATGCCAGTTCTTGGGAGGCGGTGGTGCTAGGGTAAAAGATCGGGTGGAAGGAAGAAGAAGAAGAAGGGAAACATGTGCTTTCATGGAGGTGATCACTTCCGCAGTTGAGCAAGTGAAGGACCTCACGGTTTCTACTGGATAGATGCCCAAACGGGCTCGGGAGTGGATGTAGGCCAAATAGTGTTGAGGTGAGGCTGCCCATACGGTCTTGAGACCGTATGGAAGGGAAAAAGTATGAAACTGTTAGGTCAAATGATGGCTAACGTCATGTGGTGGGATGGATGGGGGTCGTCGATCTGTGATCGTGTGGTCAAAGGAAAGCCCAGGATCGAATGAGGTGAAATCGAATGGATCAGCACCATTTGGATGAATGGCTAGGACCGAGAGATGTCCAAACCGAATGGATGAAACCGTATGGATGAAACTATTTGGTCAAGACCGTTCGGTCAAGACTGATTTAGTCAAGACCAAGGATGAGATGATCTTGAGTGAAGGTGGATCTAGGTTTGAGAAAGGTGGGCCCCACTTATTAGGGTTTGATTTGGATGATGGTTGATGGAGATGAAGATGGAGTGAAGCAAGCGGTGGTGATGATAATGTTGAAGGTGGATTAGGGTTAAATGGAGGTAGGTGCCAATTGATGGTTCAACCTCATCATGTCCTGCATAAAATTAGAATAACCTCAGTTAATAATCTTGATAATTGCACTAATTAAGAAATTTTGCGTATTGTGATATTTAAGAGAAAAAAATCGGATGTATTGAGTCAAACTGAGCTCCAGATGGTGATTGAATTTCATGATGAATATGCATTCATTAGTGTACTTGCTCGAATGTGGCTCTCTACCTCTGCCAATTTATGTACACACATAAATATTTGTATATTATATATCTATGTTTGTACACACACATATATATGGTAGGAGGTTATTTGTGTGTGTGTGTATATATATATACTACATTTGTAGACACATATGTATGTATGTATGTGTATATATATATATATATATATATGTATGTGTGTTTGTATGTATATATATATATATATATATATATGTGTGTGTGTGTGTGTGTGTGTGTGTGTGTGTTTGTTTGTTTGTTTGTAAATGTGTATATATGTCTACATAAATGAATAAATATATTAATGCTTATATATATATATATATATATATATATATATATATATATATATATATATATATATATATATATATATATATATATATATATATATATATATATATATATATATATATATATGTACGTATATACATAGAGCTTAGGTAGTGTGTACCGGTCAGTACATGTAACTTACATGTACCAGCCTTTGAATTGAAACATGTAAAGTATGCTAACAAAATTTATCCATATGGATTGATTCAACACTAAATAGATTGGATATATTTAATAAACATAACCATATCTCATATAAATCATGAGATATAACAATATAGCATCTAACGGTTTCTATAATTTCCACAACTTGTCGTTGATTATAAAATACACACATTCATTTACTGGACAATCTCTAAATGTTAGATTGTGGTGATTTTTAATGCACATCTTATCAGAGGAGTATACATCACATCCATAAGGTTATATTATTCAGTATAATATTACAATCATTATATATAAAGATGGGTACATGTAAGCTACATGTACTCAGTTAGCAATTCTTTTAGCATATATATATATATATATATATATATATAGGGATTATCTTTAATACCCACGCGGATAGCTACCCGCGTGGATAGCTACCCGCACACCCTTCCTGATTTTTTTTTCGCAATTGTAGATGATCATTTTATCTAGCTCCCCAAAAAATTTTATCCAAAAATAATATCATTTTCCCTCCCAAAATAAAAAAAACCTGTCCATATATTTACTGACTGTATATTTTCTACGCAGTTACTCTTTTGCTCTCAAAGTTACTCCAGTGTACCATATAGTTACTCTTTTGATTCAGAAGAGTTACTCCAATGTACCATATAGTTACTCTTTTGACTCCGAGTTACTCCAGTGGGTAGCGAAAATCTAGCTACCTGCGCGGGTAACGAATGAACAGCCATATATATATATATATATATATATATATATATATATATATATATATATATATATATATATATATATATATATATATATATATATATATATATATATATATATATATATATATATATATATATATATATATATATATATATATATATATATATATATATATATATATATATATATATATATATATATATATATAGGGATTATCTTTAATACCCGCGTGGATAGCTACCCGCACACCCTTCCTGATTTTTTTTTCACAATTGTAGATGATCATTTTATCTAGCTCCCCAAAAAATTTGATCCAAAAATAATATCATTTGCCCTCCCAAAATAAAAAAACCCGTCCATATATTTACTGACTGTATATTTTCTACGCACTCTTTTGCTCTCAAAGTTACTCCAGTGTACCATATAGTTACTCTTTTGATTCAGAAGAGTTACTCCAATGTACCATATAGTTACTCTTTTGACTCCGAGTTACTCCAGTGGGTAGCGAAAATCTAGCTACCTGCGCGGGTAACGAATGAACAGCCATATATATATATATATATATATATATATATATATATATATATATATATATATATATATATATATATATATATATATATATATATATATATATATATATATATATATATATATATATATATATATATATATATATATATATATATATATATATATACATATATATATACATATATATATAGTGTTTATATATACACATATATATAACTTTATATATATAATGTTTATATATACACATATAAATAAAACTTTATATATATATATGCACCTATAAATATAAATTTATATATATGTATATGTACACACAAATATATGTTCTTATATATATATATATATATATATATATGTATATATATATATATATTTGTGTGTCTGTGTGTGTATATTTTCTTATATATATGTATATGTACACTCAAAGTAGGATATATTTGAGTGTATGGATCACAACATACACCTCAATAGGTTTCTATCATGTAATATTTTTTGAGAATATAAATCGTTGATCTTTTAAAACATCTTATGAGTAGCTTTTATATAAAATTTATGCTTATTCAGACACTTATAGATTATGTATATAAATAGTTACAAAAAAGATATATTTCAAATTAGTAATATGTTTCGATTTCATTATCCTAAGATGAGTGACTTACACTCATCCAAATGAACTCAAATTTGTATGTTGGCCTATCTTTATTATGACAATGAACATCAACAGCTTATATTTTGCAAAAAAACAAGTCTATATAGGAAAACACCATTGGGGTGTATGATGAGATCTATACACTCGAGTGTATTCTAGTCTAACTTTGTAACTATATATATATATATATATATATATATATATAGTTACATATATATACATATATATACATATATATATACATGTAACTGTGTGCTTCATATTGTTTAGCACATCAACACATTTGTTGTTGTGATGTCTTCATGAAACCTCATTCTACGATAGGTATTGTGCATGTTTTAGTTATTACGAGTGCATCTTTGGTGTATCTTTCTCCCAATGACATTGTCATTCTTTTTGTTTGTGTCAAGATATTCAAATGTGTTGGTTGTCTTCTCTTTTTCAAGGTAGCCACCAATTTCAAGCGACATTGAAGATCTCAATAGTCATTGAAAAATCTTGATGCACCTATTCCATCACCATGTCCCCTTAGCATTAGTTTTATAGTGATCTTGTTGCATTATCATGAGATCGATGCTTGCTTTTTCATATCATATATTTCATAAGATCGTCAATGGTGGCCTGTAAATAGTAAACTTGCAAGGTTGTTTTTCATTTGAAGTTTCATCTTCACCAAGATACTTGTTATGTATTCTCCAAGTTGCATCTAGTATTTGTCAAACATTTAGATGGTTTTTATTGTGATATACTTAATTTCTTACTTCATGATAATGTTTTGGTCCTAGCAATCCTCTTAGATTCATACTATAGATCTCTAGATCCAGTTTGGCAGTCACCAACACATCATCATGTATGTGTTCATGCCATGTAATGCATGCTCATGGTCTTCTATACTTTTTTCCACTTGGATACACTTCTCATATTATTTGAAGGTACCTCTACCTCTACATCTACATTGTGGGATGTGTTGAGTACATTTATTCCAAACACACATTCTCTTTTGTAAGTATGGTCAGTCATGGTTGTTTGATCATATTATCCAAATTGATGATGGTGAGTCTTTGTTGTGGTACTTGTATTCCATCTACTAGATGTTATTCATTCTGGATACACTATAGAATCTTCTCTAGAGATTGACCATTTCCACCAAGTAGAAAAGATGACTTCCATAGAGGTGTCACTAGGTTTTTTATAAGTTGGAGAGTAGTGCTTAACATGGATAAACTTTCTTATACATAGAGTGAGATTTTTTTCTTTGTCATATCATTTGATTTTCATGTATGTCCATGTTGGATTTGTATTTCACCCATACCCCAACTTGTGGGTGGTTTTAAAAATTTAATATTAATGTATTTAGTTAATAGGGTCATTCGTAATACATGCCTAAATATCTTTACCACTTAGGTGACTAAATGTCTTGATCACCATTAGGTTTATATGTTTTATCTATTACTTTCCTCCTCTCCTATACTAGGAACGAGTTTTCCCATCTATCAATATAAAATACATACGTATGGGATTTGGCCTCATCATATTATTACACACATTTTGATGAAAACATAATTTAATTCATAAGAAATATACACTATCATTTTTATTTTTCTTTAAACCACATAATGAACATGACATTAAATAAAATACCAAATCTTGATCCATGACTTATCATAAACATTATACTCAGATAAAACCATTCTCATTCAAATATGGTAGAGATAATCTATCTTATTAAAAGATAGTCCACTTAACAGATAATACAAAGACATATCTAATGTATTACATCATAGTTTCATATTTAATCACACAACCTCTGTGTTAAATGACATAAGAACTAAAACAATTTGAAACAACCATGTGAGACTCATATAAAGCCCTTATGAGGGAAAATTTCCACTCAACTAATAACATGTATCACTAACATATTAAGTTATTTAAAAACAAACTATCTTGAAGATTTTATTGCAAGTCTTATATATAATTCTAGCATCCACTACTTTTAGTTTATGACCTAAAACTAATTAATGTATGAGGCATAACTTTCGATCATATCCACATTTCTAAATTATTGTCTAAGGGTATTCTCCTAGAAATAAGAAGCGACACAATTTTAAGGATTGCAATTAATCTTGTTACAAGAGATATGTTGTATTCAAATATGGAACATTCTCTGACTATCTACATATAGTTCAATGATAATGCCATGCTTGTGACACTTCACTAGCCAAACCAAGAACCTATTCTTTAATATTGATACTAAGGACCACACAATTATTAAGCATAAAATCAAAAAATTAATAAATAGATAAAAGTTCGACCACATCAATTTATTAGAGATTACTTTAGATCAAGTATTACTATTCATTTCCCATACTAAGTAGATGACTGGGAGATAAAATTACTTTTTATCACAACATAAAAATGGTATGTATATATTAGATATGTATTCAACATATGGTTTTCAACATGCAATGAACGGAATTTAATATTCAATCATCTCATTATCTACTCAGCATATCCACTCCAATTCCTTTTCCTCTACATGGTTTACACCTCACCAACTCAACTCAATACTTTTTAAGAGAGTATGTCCAGTTGATCAGATGTATGGTATCAAAATGTATTAGATTGACCCCCAACCATAGCATAAATTGAAAGGTGTCATGCTTGATTCTTATAATAAAGACTTACAATAATTATATTATGACTTATTTATCCACCGTGAGATAGTTAAATAGACCCATATCAATCACATATGTAAGGAGAGGGGGTCCACTCTTGACTATTGAGGAAAAAAACCCATTCCCATCTGGACACACCCTGAAGTATGAAGGATTTCATGTATTTTCTTTTATCAAAGCTTGTCACATCAAGAATTTTGAGTATCTAGAAGTGAAATTTAAACTACTACAATACCATTCTCATGATACCATTATTCGCTCGTCACCAATATGGGTGGCACTACAATAAAAAGAGTTACATGTCCAAATAAACTGTGAGGAGTAGTTGCAAGCATTGCCTGGACATTTCAAGCTATCCCAAATTAGCCTCGTATGGGAACATACTTTAGTTGATGAACCTAATTATCGGCCAAAAGACCTAAGTCATGTTTCCATACTCTAAAAAACATATCAAAATAGTTTGGGTAGAGTTCATGATTAATTATAATTGAATATTGAAAACCTATAATTTGATTTGAAAAAACGATCAAGTCATACTTTAAACCCTACACCAACCAATAGGTATGATTTTTTTTATTCGAAAGCATACTTTTTGTTATATTTATGTTTTATATACTAATTGTTATGAATTTTACAAATTAAATACAAATGCTGATATTGAGATAAAAAAAAGGCCAAGAAAAAAGATTATCAAACCGCTGTATCAGGCATCAACATCTTGATGTGTGAAGAAAGCTTGTAAATTTGGTTCACTTAGATCACCCACTATGCAAAAACCAGCAAAAATCTAAAAGACTTATAGCCCAAAACTTCCATGACATAATGAATTACACCAAAGAAAAAATTGAAATTTGGATCCCTATGATCTTCCTCACATGTTTTGCAACATGGAAAGTTGTAAAGAGGTGATATCACCTCCTTACTAAAATTTAAAGGAAATACAAAACATCCAAGCTTTTCACAAAAAGAGAGATTTTGGGATGCTTGCATGATAATCCAAATAAATAGGCATGATTCTAGATACATTATAAGATGTCAATAGCAGCGGAACTAAAAATACTAAGCCTATTACATGGCTTTCATTGTTCACTACATGATTGTTCCCAAAAGAAATGATAAGAGAAAAAGGATGTAGCTACATCAACCTAGACATCCTTCCAAATAGCTTGAGATCTACTCCTGAGATGGCTTCCGTCAAACTTATCCTACTCCTTGCTCAGCAACAGCACTTGGGTGGTTGGGAAGCACCCAACAAAAAGGAAAGGAAAGAAAAGTATGTGTCACAAAAAATAGTCTAGGATAACAAGATAAGTAAAGAAAGTAAAAATAGGCTAGGGTTCAACATAAGATGAAGATAACAAGAGTATGAGACTATATTCATAAGAAACTTGCCATTAACAATTATATTAAAAAAAAACAAAATTTATGAAAGATTAGAGATGACTGGGTCGTGGAGAGGCGGAAGAGGCAGTCGAGGTCGCGGGAAGGGGGATAACCCTAGGGGCGGCGCCATCAATGGGGCACGGGTTCCATCTCCAGAGCCTGCTTTGGCTCCTCCTGATAGGTCAAGAGCGGCTGAGGGAGTGCAGAGTGACCAGTCGACCCAGGTTGGAGGCAGCTCAGAGCCGTTGTCCTCCTCAACCAAGCCCGCAACTCCACCTTCCTCTCCAACTCACCCACCTGATGATATTGGGGATACCTCGGTAGGAAACAAGGTGAGCGACTGGCTTTCTGCTAGTAGAACAGGGTTGCCCTGCGAGGACATCTCCTGTTTCAACTACATCGAACCAGTTATCGTTGATGGGGTGAAGTGCTTCTCCATATCGAGCGAGGATGAACCACTTCCATCTTGGTAGGAGTATGTTTCGATTAGATTCACGGGGAGAAAGACATTTCGAAGCCAGCTACAAGGATGGATTCGCCGTCAGTGGAGGCCAAGCGATGCCTTCAACATCATTGCAGAGGAAACTGAGGGCTTCATCGTGAAGCTTCCCACGGCGAAGGAAAGAGGGAGAATACTGTGCGAGGCGCCTTGGATGATGGACGGTTCTCTTACTATTGTCCAGGCTTGGGAACCTGGTTCCCCTCTCCAGCCTCTCTCGTTCCCGAAGCTCCTCGTATGGATCAAAATCGAGAATCCAGGATTGCATTGGACATCGAGAAGGATCAGCGGTGTCGCCAGCCTCATTGGGAAGCCCCTTGATGTTGAAGACTCCAGCCTCTCCATTCATTGTTTGGGTGAAGCCACGGCGTGCGTGGAGGTTGCAGCTGGCTCTGTCTTCCCAAGGTCAGTGATGGTCAATATAGACAGCTGTCCCAGGAACTTGAGGGTTGGCTATGTGGCGAAACCTTAGGTATGTTCAGGGTGTTCTCAATTTGGTCATCGTCTGCCCGCTTGCCCCAAGGCCACAGGGAGAAAGCTGATGCAGAGTCAGCTGCAACTGAGAGCCAGAAAGAACAAAAGGCATGTAGATGTTCGACAGAATGCCGAGGAGAAGAGTCCCAACTGCGGTGAAGCTTCTGGGCCTAGTTCAGAAGCAGAGTAAAGGGCGGAAGTTAACCTCCTTGGAGTTCATTCGGAACCTGAAATGAGGAGCTTCTATCCAACTGATGTTGTGGGTGCTCTGAATCTGGAATGGGATATTACATCCTCCAAACCAGTTGCTACTCCTCCCTGTTTGAAGCAACTCGCACAGGACACTGGGATTTCTATGGAATTCCAGCAGAGGCTCACTTGTAATTCTGATGAAGGGTCCTCGGTTTGCTCTTACGAGTTCGATCAGGAACTAACTAACGATTTCAGTGTGAACAAGGAGCCAAGATCAAAGAAAAAGAAGAAAAGACATAAGAGGACTGGTTTTGAAGAGATTCCCATGCTAGGCTTGTCCGAGTCTATCTAAGGTTTCTCAGCTGGTTGTGCTTATGTACAGGTTTTTGAGCTGAGGATTTATCCTGGCTGGGATGTCCATTTTTTTCCTGGTTCACTTAGCTCCTTAGTGGTTAGTTGGTTCCTCTCCAGTAACACAAATTTTTGGGTGCTTTGACCGTAGTGGTACTGGTTGGATGATGATTGGTTGCACAGTTGCTAGGTGAGCCAAAGGTGGTCTCTCTCCAATCAGGGTTTGTTTCTGGCTTGGAGGTTTTTTTTCTTCAATTTGTTGGAGCTTAGTTTGGTGTGGCAGATCATGCGTGCTCCAGGGAGAATGCTTGGATGTGGCAGATTGAGCATTTCTCATTGGTTTCTCTGTGTTCCCATTTATTAATTGTCCTATGTGCAGGTCTATGTCTAATCCTGGTGAATGGTTTACAGTAGAGAGGAGAGGTGTCATCATAGATACTTTTGTGGGTGTGCTCAATGATCATGTGTGTCACCTCTCAGTTTCATCTGAAGTTGTTTTCCTCGTGTTAGTCTTTTTTCTATTCTTAGGTTTTGGATTTTGGGGTTATCCTTTCTTCGTTCAGATCTGATGTGTTCTTCCTGCGTGGAGACATATAGATCTAGTTATTTCTGAGGCACTTTGTACCTAAAGTTTTGGTTTATAGTAACACGTTTTTTGGCCGACCAAAAAAAAACAATTATATTAAAAAGGATTTCATGTAAGATAATTATGTCTACCTAACTAAGTAGGGTTGAGGAACCTACCAGACCTCTAACCTATAGGTGAGGAGAGAATAAGACATTCTCAGTCACATACATAATATGGGGAGAATAAAACATTCCCTAGAGTGAATAAATATGTACCCTCTGTAAGTGGTTGTACATGAGTACCACTACTTTAAATTATATAGAACATAAATCTACATGCTAGAAAAGTATTCATGGCAAGATTAATCAAAATATTCAGTAAGAATGGTATTGGGGTATATGACCCAAACAATATGAAACAATAATCTGAATTGAGGCACAAGTAATTAGGGTTTCAAGAAAGAGATTTAGGTTCAATTAAGCCTCATTGGGGAAAAGTAGGTTAAGGCATAACATATCCCTACTAAGGTGTTAGATGTACATACCTCTTCCTTAGAGTCCTAGAAACCACCTTTCAAATCCTAAGCAAGATTAGAGTCCACTTGTCATAATATCATTATCATATCCATGTATTAGAACTATGCACATTCATTAAGGACTAAAACCCCAAAGTTACCAACTTTTTCTACAAACCATCGATTTAGGTCCTAAAACCATAACTACTATCTTAGTTAGGGTTTTCTTATCAAAATTACATATAATTTTATATATTTTAGAAATATGGACCTTTAGAGGTATTTTTAGTGATTTTTACTTAATTAATTCATTCCCAAAAACAATTATTCAAAAATCTCAAAACCAGGCATCAAAATTATTTTTATTAGATAGATCATCTTTCTTTGAGTTTAGAACATATTTTATTTTTATTTTTGGACCTAGGAATTAATTTCTATGAATTATTTAAGATGAACCAATAGGAAAAATAGAAAATTTGATTTTCATTTTAAAAAGGCAGAGAGAGGGTGGAGGCGGACCCACTACTTGGCCCAATCACCACGAGCCAAGTCAGTGGCCCACCTCGCTGGTGGCTGAGATGGCACCGGTCAAAGCTGGGTCACAGAAGAGTAAAAGGACCATCGTGCCCTTTGCGCATATCAGAGACGAATAGAAGAAAACGAGCAGGGATAAAGTAGTAAAAACACATGGAGTTATCTTCCCCTAGCCCCTCGATGCCATGGCTGGTGTGCTCCATGGGAGTTTTGGGTGAAATCTCTACACGTGACCAAACACAAAAATGAATGTCGTAAAAGAAAGAAGAGAAGAAACCGGAGTCGAAGATACCTAGAATTCAACCGGAGATGGAGGGAGGAGAGAAAAACATCCGCCGCAAATCCCAAGACTTCGGCCACTCATATGAGGGTCAAATAGGGATGAATTGAGTAATTGGAAAGTGGAATGAGTCTCAAAGGTGGTGGGAATGCTCGGGGTAGGGGTATTTATAGGCAAGGGGGTGTAGGTTAGGGTTTTAAAATCTAGGGTGAGAAGGAAGCTTTGGGAACTTTGGGGATTTCTCAATTATTCATCAAAACATAAAAATCTTGGGATAATTTGGTGCATTTTTGAGAGAGGATTCCATAGAAACAAAAATTTCTCAATTTGGATAAGTGTAGGGGGGAGATAATCGAATTTGAAAAAAAATCGCAAAAACTAGTTCTGTTTCCCAGTTCAGACCGAGGTAGGAAACAACCCGGACCCTTCTGATCAGTGGGCATGAGTCCACGGGTTGCTCCCCACCATTGGATCATGTGCATGAGACCTATTAGCTGCGTGACACCTATTTTTCAATCCTATTCTAAATCGACTAAAGTGATAATGCATTAATCAATGATTTTCTCTCTCTTCAATTGGATGCCCAAACAAATCCCAAATTTGATGAAACTTGACACCCTAGATATTTTTGAGGTGTAGAATATAAATTTGGAATTTATTTTATGTTTGAGAAACTTTAACTAGATAATTAGACTATTCTTTGTTTTCTCTCTCTTCCTTCATTTATGACTCTAAGATTATCCAAATATGATGAAATTTCACCCATGTGTCCCAATTAATGTCTTAGATACGATTTTGCCATTAATTAATCATGTTTGTGCCATTTATTTAATTAATTCTCAAAACAAAGTTTCTATACACTTTCACTCTCCTACTTTCTCACATTATCCAAATATTATCTGAATTAGTTAAAAACTTGCCCAAAGGCTTATTTTCATATTTAGATTATGAATTTGGAATTAGTTTTCCAATTTGAGAACATTTGATATTTTATTTCTCTTTCTTGGCTTATTTCCTATTTTCCTTTAATAAATATTTTTATATATATTTATATTTTCCACATTGGGTGATACTTGGCCCTTAAGTAACTTTTGGTTCAAGAAAATGAAATTGTATATCTAATTATCTCATGGGTTTTCTATTTGTGATTTTTGGAAACAATATATTCCATATTATCTCCTTTTATCCAATTATTACATATATCATCTCCTTTATGTGTATTTTGGGATTTATTTTCTTTTTCATATTCTAAAAAGTCCTAGAAATTTCTAGCACCAATTTGCATTATTATTTTTATTACTTAAGTGGAAAATTGCACTCCAGGCCCATTACTTAGGTTTCTACTAAGGTATTTGTGCATCAAACACTTTACTAAGAATAAAAAGGAAATATTTATCCATTAGACACCATAGCTCCACTAAATCAACTCCAAAGACATATGGGATGAGAATGAAGAACAAATCTTATTGAAAAAGGGTACAAAGAGGTACAAAGTAGATTTTAGTAATGTTACAAAAGTAGTATTTCCCCAAGATTGCCTTGATCCTTAACAAACATATAAGGGGGAGACAAGAGAAGTAATCATCATGGGTAAACCTCCATTACATATGCATCCAAACAACAAGGTCGATGATACCAACAATAGGGAAAAGATTGGTGCAAACACCTAGTCACAAGTTCATCTTTAGAGGAACAAGAGGAGAAATACATAAGTGCTTGAGCATAAAGGAATTTGGGGCACTGTGAAGCTTTTGGGGCTTCTTTTGAATTCAGAGCATATGTTTTTATGGCACAACATGGTCTGAAACCCACCATCACACAAGCACATGAAGCAGACTATAGATCAATAGGGAGAGGGTAAGACATTGTATAGGTAGTGAAGGGAACTAGAAATAAGTTTTAGAGGGTCTAAAGAAGGTTAGGTCAGTGCTAATTGGGAAATAGAGGTGCAAAATGGTAGTCCTCATTTCCTCAGTTGGAAAGTTGAGACAACCTTGCAGAGGAGCTTCCATAGTTTCAAATCTTGGATAAGTGGTTGGAAGGTACTTTAGGAAGGTTTTACGACTAATGAAAAAGAACAAAGTTATATATCTAGCTCTTAGTGAGGTCATGGAACCACATGACTTTATAATATAGAAGAGAGTGGTGATAGACTTAGGTTTTTACATCCACAAACAATTTGGGCGTTGATCAAGATATGAGTAGGTTTGTTATACCCTAAATAGATAAAGAAGTCTAAGAACTAACATGGTACAATTTGAGAGTTAGAAGACTCTAAAGTAAGGTTGAAAACAACCAACCTGTTGTAGATATTAATCTGATAGTCTGGAGATATTGCCATATAAATAAAGAGTCCAGGTAGCGCATGACAACCCCTTGGGTGTAAATCCATGTAAAGCTTAGGTATTAATACTATCAAATAAATTTCTAATGCATTATCCATCCTAGTTCAATTAGGTTGAAAAACATTATCTGAGTAATGTGAAATTAGGTTCGTAGACTAAATCAACCAGGTAGAATGTAATTTTGACATTATATTCATGTTTTCAGATTATGCTCTAGGCATTCAAATGGAACTAGGGTTTAAGCATACTATTCTCATATTCATTTCTATATATTAGCATTCATCTCAAGATTTATTCTTTAGGCTCATTTTGACATTATTTGATCATGTGACAAGTCATATAAAGTTAACTCTGTAAAATCTAGTATTTTACTTAGTCAAGTCATTAAATATATTTTTCATTATCAATAACTTAGATATAGTCATCATTAATTATCCTAGATTCATAACACATCAAACCTTACATTTATACATTACTTATCCCTATTTCACCACCTATTAGTTATTTATGAACAATTATTTTAATTTGGAAATATTGATCATGTAAACTATTATATGTAGTGGAAGTATGTGAAATTTATTATATTTTTATGAAACCAAACTTAAATATTAAGTAATATGAGCATATTAGAAACATGTAAGATTATTTATCCCTCACAAATATCCTTCTAACTTAACATGAAGATCTATAGTTTTACTATTTGGTGTATTGAGATTCTAGTATGTTAAAGCCCTCCACCCATTAAAGAGGATTTCGTCCTCAAAATCTATCCATACATAACCTAATATATAATTATGTCTAATATTTCAATTGGTTAAACTTTTCAAAATGAAACAATATTGCTCTGAACATGATGTTTTACTCTTCTCTTTCTAGTTGGTTGGCACAAAAAATGACTTAGATCCCTAACTATTACAATAATATCACACTTACTATGGTGCCCTTTTTGGAGTCATATGCCATTGAAATCTACATATTTCCCATATTTTTTTGTAACCAATAGATTATATACTAATTAAGTGTTTTGGAAATCATAGAGATTGGGTTACTAGGATTTACTTAAGTTGCTCATCTTCCACTTCACAACTTGTGTTGTAGCAACCTTTAGACATGTTACCAATATGAGTCACAAAGATTATTACTACTATTTTTGTCTTTGCCTCTTATAATTACTCCTTGATACCATTAATAATGTCAAGTGAGACAACGAAAAACAATTACCACTATCTATGAATTCGGGCATGATTTGAAGCAACAACTCTATTAGCTTGGATCTTTGTTTTTATTTTAATATTAGACACTGCTATCAGATTGTATATGTGCATTGATGTAAATGACACATGTATTCATGTGTATTAATCATTATATTGAATTAAGTTTACATCTTATATTAGGTATTCTCATATTATTCTCCAATTGATATAATTTGCTTATGTGTACAATTAGGATTTTGTTCTTATTTGAAAAGAACATGTCTTGTGTGTGAATTATGGTTACTACTTGGAACTATAGTTGGGTTAACTGACAAATCCTATTATATATAAACATTCAAGTGAGTATAGGATATTTCTGGTCCATATTATATTGTATTCTAAAGGTTTTGTTCATAAATCATGTTATGCTTTATGAGTATCATCTTTGCTTGTCCTTACCATATAATATTTGGATGTAGCCTTACTATGTTCAATGTTCTTAATGAGGTTGACTTTTATAGGGTTAGTCTATTCATGTCATTTTATTCACAAACAACTATACTTGTGTCGTCAGTGAGGCTTGGACCTGAGACCTCTTGGTAATAAACCAAGGATCTAATCAGTTGGGTGGCCCATCTTGGACATTCAGAAACAATGATATAACATATTACTGTCATCATTCATTTTGTTATATCAATATTGGATAAATTATCCTACAAACACTTCATGTAGTTCTCATTAAACTAAACAACCCAAAAGTCAAGTTACACATCTCAAAACTGATAAGTTAAACTCCACTCTTGAAAGAATTAGTTTACTAAATAACTAACAACTTAAAGGGGTATAAGGGATAAGTCAAATAAGACCATATACATTATGTACTTTTTCTTAATCATACTCCACATGCCATTCTCAGATCCAAGAGTAAGATCTAACTTGTCATGCAATTCTTTTCTATGAGGTTTCACTACTGTTACTAACTTCATCATATTGGTAACTGGGTTCACGAAGTCATCGACAAAATCCAAGAATTGTTTTATATATGGAATAATAATATAAAATAATCTTAATGATGAAAATGTATGATCGAAAACTAAAATGGTGCCAAAGTCAATGCAAAAACCAAGTCAAAAAAATATTTTACCACTCCAAAATCTTCAAAGAATGCTTCACCATGCTTCCCTTCAACCAATAGAGTATAAAACTCCATGCATTTCAAAGGTCATACCATTAATATTCTTAATTTACCATATAGCAGTGGGGTATTGGGTTTTCCTATTTGATGATTTCGAGTGCCCAAAGATCCTAATCGGCTATATTCTCCATAATGTACTATTTTCTCTAAAATACCACTCGTCCAACCATGGATGTAGTATTTTTCATGGGAAATTGAAGAGTCGAAAGTCCATCTTACCTTATAGGAAAGAGGATACGATTTCACATTTTGGATGGCCTGCTTCTATAATGTCCATATAGGACATAAGGAATTATTTAGACATCCATCCTCATCACTGGGTTATGGCATAAAGGGGGCACCTAGGAGTCCTACCATATCACATAGGTAAGAGGTATGGATTTCTAAAGGTTCTTCAAATGGTACTCTACAACATTTCTCAACCAAACTTAATGTATGAGAAATGTCTAACTTGATAATAAAGGTAACCAATTACCATGACAAAATGGGTTTTGACTATCTTGATTGGGGAAAATCTATCTTGAAGCCAGGGACTACCTAGATGGAGTTAATTATAACTAGCACTAATTAAAGTGGTATCATAAATTATATCCTAAGTTGGGTGTCCATGTTATCATCTATACGTGTCATCATTGAGGAAAGCAAAGTAGAATATCATACTTCAAATACGACATGGAAAGTTTTGTGACATGAGATATCGATTAACCTAGATAAAGGTGCTAATGACAGTCTACACTCTTTGTCATCTATTATGTTTAAGTTGAATTTCCCTATTGCATAAAAATGTTGAAGCTACCACAAAAAGACTGAGTTGTTATATAGGATAAATTCCCACTACTAGGATGAGTGTAAGGTTTGTTGAAGCTACCATAGGTTGAGTCTTGACATGGAATAAACTATATCATCAAGGGGTTAAAACCTTACTGGTCATCCCATAGCTTAAGGGTAGAAATATAAACCATAGTGCATATCTATCTAGTGTTTGCATAGGGCAAGGGTATATGATCTAAATGGGATAGCTTGAAACTGTCAGCATCACTGACTGCTAGAGATCAGATATTATAATTGTAAGAAAAAGAACCTGAGAGGCAATCCACTCCTTGCTATTGAAGAACAAAACCCATTCTCATTTGAACGCATGATGTGCGACAAATGGAGTTACATTATATTTAGAAACTACATTATATTTAGAAACGCATTATATAGAGAATTTATGTAGATTTCGAGTTTTACTACTCCACTGTCAGATTTTGATGCAAGACTAGAGTTTTTCGAGTAGAAATTGTGGCATCCAACTCACAAAAATGAGATTTACTTAAGCGGAAGTGAATCATTTGCAGCGGATTACTGAAAATCACTAAAAAGTAAAACTTTTTGCAAAGAGATCCAATTCTAGGAAACTCTTATAACAAGAACCAAAGTATTACATATACATCCTGGTTCGCAATTACATTCCACATACCATCTCTCCTCGAGGATTACATACAACAGTTACTTTGCCAAACTATACATCAGTAACATAAAACCTCGAGGCATTCAAGCCAAAATCTCAGATCGATGATAAAAGCACTTATCTACTGACTCCGAGGACCTCAGAGTACAAAGACGACACATAGGACTACTATCTATACACTAGTACAGAAATGGGTTATAATGTCACTACCTGTAGGGTCGGTTTTTTCAAATAACCGACCTTATATGTCTAAAAAAACGCGGGCACCACTTAAGACCTCTTGGGTCGGTTTTGTTAAGAAAACCGACCTTGTAGTGTAACTCTATAGGGTCAGTTTTCCAAATAACCGACCTTATATGTCTATAAAAAATGCGGGCACCACTTAAGACCTCTTGGGTCGCTTTTCTTTAAAAAACCGACCTTTTAGTGTAACTCTATAGGGTCGGTTTTCCAAATAACTGACCTTATATGTCTATAAAAAACGCGGGCACCACTTAAGACCTCTTGGGTCGCTTTTCTTAAAATAACTGACCTTGTAGTGTATCTCTATAGGGTCAGTTTTCATAAAATAAGCGACCTTATAGACAATTGGATTAAAAAGCCAATTACAGTTTCCCGCGGAAAAAATTTGCTTGATTTTGGCTTCGCGCCTCGATTTATAGGGTCGATTTTTCCAAATAACCGACCTTATATGTCTACAAAAAATGTGGGTAATTAGACATCTTGAATCCAGTTGCCTTCACGCATGTATAAGCACCTCTAGCGTTGGTTGTTTTTCCAAATAACCGACCCTAGAAGTCCCTTCGGTCCACAATATTGTCGATCGAGATAAATCTTGGATCCAGTTAAGTTCATGCATGTATAAGCACCTCTAGCATCGTTTTTTTTCCAAATAACCGACCCTAGAAGTCCCTTTGGTCGACAATATTGTCGACTGAGATAAATCTTGGATTCAGTTAAGTTCACGCATGTATAAGCACCTCTAGCGTCAGTTTTTTCAAATAACCGACCCTAGAAGTCCCTTCGGTCGAAAATATTGTCGACCGAGATAAATCTTGGATCCAGTTAAGTTCACGCATGTATAAGCACATCTAGCGTCGGTTTTTTCCAAATAACCGACCTTAGAAGTCCCTTCGGTCGACAATATTGTCGACCGAGATAAATCTTGGATCCAGTTAAGTTCACGCATGTATAAGCACCTCTGGCGTCATTTTTTTCCAAATAACTAACCTTAGAAGTCCCTTCGGTCGACAATATTGTCGACCGAGATAAATCTTGGATCCAGTTAAGTTCACACATGTATAAGCACCTCTAGCGTCGGTTTTTTCCAAATAACCGACCCTAGAAGTCCCTCGATCGATGAATTTGCTAACCGAGATAAATCTTGGATCCAGTTAAGTTCACGCATGTATAAGCACCTCTAGCATTTTTTTTCAAATAACCGACCCTAGAAGTCCCTTCGGTCGACAATATTGTTGACCGAGATAAAATTGGATCCAGTTAAGTTCACACATGTATAAGCACCTCTAGCGTTGGTTTTTTCCAAATAACTGACCTTAGAAGTCCCTTCAGTCGACAATATTGTCGACCGAGATAAAACTTGGATCCTGTTAAGTTCACGCATGTATAAGCACCTCTAGCGTCAGTTTTTTCCAAATAATCGACCCTAGAAGTCCCTCGGTCGATGAATTTGCCGATCGATAACCTCTCGGTCAACAAATTTGTCAATCGAGAAGGAGCCAGATTTCACCTCTAGGGTCGGTTTTTTCTTATAACCGACCCTAAAGGGCTCCTCGGTCGACAATATTGTCGACCGACATGAATTTTCGATCCATTTTAGTACTTTTCAAAACTTTATGAAGCATTGGGATCTCAATCCCTTGTCTCATTGTTGGGAATTCACATCCCTCAATACCACCATCATCACATTTGTTGGATCTGGGTATTCAAACCCTTAGTTCATCACTAAACATGGTTATCACTTATCAGGTAACTATTACCTTCAGGTCATCTGACCAAGGTATTCAGGATATTTGTTACACAAGCATCTCACATGGTTAGTATACTTGATAACAACCATATCAATTTCATATCAACATCATGCAATACAAAGATAACATAACTATTCCCTCATTAGGGTTAGAGTTTCCCATTTTTATCAATTAGGGTTTCACATCACATCATCCCATATTAAGGTTACACATAACATTATCATATTATGGTTTTACTCAACATCACCCTATATTAGGGTTTCACATAACATTATCCCATATTAGGGTTTCACATAACATTCTCCCATATTAGGGTTTCACACGACATCACCCTATATTAGGGTTTCACATAACATCATCCCATATTAGTGTTTTATAAGCACCTTAGAGCTCCCTCGATCGACGAATTTTTCGACCGATAACCTCTCGATCGACAAATTCATCGATCGCAAAGAGATAGATTTTACATGTATAAGCACCTCTAGGGTCGGTTTTTTCCTTATAACCAACCCTAAAGTGCTCTTCGGTCGAGAATATTGTCGACTGACATGAATTTTGGATCCAATTTAGTTCACGCATGTATAAGCACCTTTAGAGCTCTCCTCGGTCGACAAATTTGTCGACCGTTAACCTCTCGGTCGACAAATTCATCGACCGAGAAGGAGCCAGATTTCACGTGTATAAGCACCTCTAGGGTCGGTTTTTTCTTATAACCGACCCTAAAGGACTTCTCGATCGACGAATTTGTCGACCGACATGAATTTTGGATCCAGTTTAGTTCACGCATGTATAAGCACCTCTAGTGTCAGTTTTTTACTTTTAACTGATCCTAGAGCTCCCTCGGTCGACAAATTTGTCGACCGAAAATGTGTTTGAGTGTTTTTAAATAACCAAACACAGGCACCGCTTATCTTTAGTGTCGGTTTGTTTCTTTTAACTGACGCTACAGGTCGAGTCTCTCCTTTAAAATGGCCGAAACCTAGTCTTTCTCCCCCGTGAAACAAAATTTTCGTTCTCTTTTTCTCTCCTGTGGCGCAGATACCTTTTCCGCTGTGAAGCCCTTGCCACCTCTTCACGCCGCCAAAGCCCTTACCTCCTCTCCACGAAAAGAGCTCGCCGTCGCCGCCTCTCCACACTTCCACGAAGGTCGCCGCCTCTCCGTGAAGGTTGTCTCATCCTCTACGATGGTCACCGCTGTTTCCAAGTAAGGTCGCCGCCGTTTCCAAGGAAGGTCGCCGCCGTTTCCAAGTAAGGTTCTCGAGTTCGTTTCTGGGTTCGGATCCACCTTTCTTAGTCTTGGTAAGTGAGATCTGTCTCTTTTTCTTTGTTTTTCTTGTTGTTCTATCTTCCCCTCTCTTCTTCTTGGCTGAATCCATGACGTTCCATGGTGGAGCTTGAGATAATGGTTGAAAACATCTTCCACTATCTTTTTCTTACCTTTTCAACATAGGGTTTGCTTCCTTTTTAGAGAAGGAACCAGCTTGATGAAGAGGAGTGCCCAAGCTAGGGTTTCTTCCCCATTTTTCTTCAATCTACCTTGCTGTTTGGAGTTTCTACATCATCTCTAAGGTGAGTTATATAACTTTATCCATGATTATTGTTCACTCTTACGTTACATGTACATGATTTTGCCTTAAACTTATTGATCCAAGTATAAAGATGTACCTTTACCTAGGGTGTGAGCTTGTATGATAGTTTTTTGTATCATCTTAGATGAACCCTACATCTTGTGCATGATTTTTTTGAAGGAAGTGGTAATCATAGACTTTGTTTGCATGTGGATAGCTTTTAATCTCTCAAAAGATGTATATTTCTAGGATTTTAAACTAATTTTTCCTCCTTATATTTCAAGCAATCTATCATTTTGTAAATTATGATGTGATTATGAATCATTTTTGTCATGAATGTGTGGTTTTGAATGGTGACGGTTGAGCATCAATGCTCCCCTCTCCCATAATATATGAATATTCATTTCTATTTCATTTTGAACGTTTCAGTGTACCCCTCGGTCGAAAATTTTGTCGACCGAAATATTTTCGGTGGACAATTTTTCGACCGAGGGGTACACTAAAATGTTTATTTAAAGTTTTAGCATCGGTTATTCCAAAAAACCGACCCTGTAAACTCTCTCGATCGACGAATTTATCGACCGATATCCAGTTAAGTTCATGCAAATAACCGACCCTAGAAGTCCCTCGGTCGACAAATTCGTCGACCGAGAAGGAGCACTGAAGTGGTTATTCAATATTTAGCTTCTGTTATTCTAAAAAAACCGACGCTGTAAACTCTCTCGGTCGAGAAAATTGTCGACCGAAAATGTGTTCGGTCGACAATATTCTCGACCGAGAGTGTTTACAGGGTCGGTTTTTTTGGAATAACCGACCTTACAGGCTCCTTTTTTCTCGCCTGGGTCAGATTTTTTACAACCTTTTGCAACGGTGTTTACTCTGTAAGGTCTGTTTTTTCTGGTCAAATAAACCGACGCTATAGAGAAAAGTCTATAGTGACGGCCACTTAGGCGTCGGTTAAAAAGTGACGCTGCAGGCTTAAAAAAACCGACGCTACAGACCATTCATGTACTAGTGATATGACTTAACAGACAATATCTCCACCTGAGATCTCACTACTGTCCCTTTTGTTGCTGACCTTCCTTTGTTGTAGGGATTTCTATTTCTTTATCCGCATCCACCTAAAAACATTGGATCCCACGAGAATGAGACAATTTGTAAATTGCCCCAGCGGGAGATATAACTCTCCGCCAAAACATTATTATTGCAATTTATCAGAATAAAACTGAGTAGGAGATCTTATATATTAATAACAATATTAATCATTATATGAACAGAGTAAAGTAATCTCCTTTCCTAAGAAGAACATTGCATCTACCCATGGTATAATTGTAGTTTATCCATCTACTTGCAATGGATATAAAGAGATATGAATAACATCTATTAGCTAGAGTTGCATAAAAGAAATGTAACATCAACCAATAAATTTTTGTATTCAATCCTTAAGCAAACATGTTATACGAATGATTACATTTTACAATCACACTTATGGCCTGAGGAGTTGAGGTATATCGCTCATACTCCAACCGACTACTGCGAAGTCGAAATTGGTACCATACAAGGTCAATGGAAGAGTCGGCTTCCAAGACCTCCCACATCTCGGTTAGTGTGAGACCACATACAGGACATCTTGTGTCTCTATTAGATAGCTTTCCAGGGTATACTAGAAACTTCACTATAGAGTTATAGCCTATAGCATATACTCTCTTCAGAATTGAGAGGTTTCATGTTTACCTCCATCGATCCGGCATTAACATTATTGGGAGATGTGTACTGCATCTATCCCAATCATCGGGAGATTTGTGATACATCCATCCTGGTACAAGTAATGAAGGATTGAGAGGTTTAATGTTTACCTTCGATCAATTCCCTCATCAGGACGTAAGGATATGTTCGCCCATCAACCCCCACACATTCACAAATATGTGTTACGGGTTTTTCCGCAGAGCAACCCGTTTCACCATCACCAAAATACTGACGATGATGGATCTATGGTCAGGACTCTACATGATATTATTTCACTTGTTTAATTAAGTACATTAGTATATTTCTTTAGCAACAGTCAAGTTCTCAAATAGGAATTAATATGACAATTGCTACAAAGATACATGTACTATTATCATTAATTACTTCTCAGTCTTTATAAGACATTGGGATCTCAATCCCTCATTTTAATACTGGGAATTCTCATCCCTCAACCACATCATTACCATGTTTATCAAATCTGGGTATTTAAAACCCTTAGTTCATCATTGAACACTGTTACCACTTGTTAGGTAACTATTACCTCTAGGTCCTCAGACCGAGGTATACATGATACTTGTTACACAAGCATCTCCCATGGCTTACAAGGCCCATTAAGTGTCTTGTCACCTTACACTATGCAACAAGTTATTCACATGACTTATAAAGTCCATGCACATTTTGTTACTTTTACTAAGCAACAACAACATATTGGCACACAAGGCCATTACACATCTTATTACCTCTTACTTAGCACAATAACATATTGGCACATAAGGCCAATGTACATCTTATAAAACAAGAGTAACACCTTTATTCCCTTATTAGGGTTAGATTTTGTTATTCACATCAAATTCGGGTTTCTCATATCCCATTTCACATTATTTAGGGTTTCATATTCATATTATCAATCCAACCCTAATATATTGCTCCACTCCTCTAGGAGCATCTTTTAAAATCACAAGTATTCACTCATTATCATTACTCTCATCATATATCATAAATGATTATCAATTCAAGGTATGAGTTCATCTCTCAACCTTACCATGGTATGTTTATAGCATACTAGTTATCTTGGCTTAACCCCTTTCTCATAGTATGTTAGTCAACACTTATCAGAGTGCTTTGAATTCATTACATCTTCATTATAACAATTTACATAACACACACTTCATATGTTTCTTATCCAAGTATATTGGATTGAGATGCATCAAGGTATATCGACCCTGAAATGCTAAATGTGATATCTATCATGTCTTGATGTATCACTTTTCTCCTCATTTCCATCTTACTTAAGTTAATCAACTGACCTTGTATTAAGGTATTTCCCTCTTAATACTTTAACCACTAACCTATCACCTTTATCACGTAGTGCATAGGTCAACCATTTGAATTGTCCATCTATCTTTAATGATATGGACTTATCTAATGGTTAGGCATTGTTTATATAGAATAAACCATTATCAACCACTTTAAGTATCTCAACTCTTAGGATGCTATCCACACCATTATTTAGTGTTGCATACATCACTCCTAAGAGTTTCTTTTCCTCATCTTTGTAAGGTGTATAGGGTTGATACACATGTATAGAGTTAGATATATAATGATCTAGGCATCATCTTGTCCCTTATACCCTTACTCATTAAAGTTGCAACATTACCATTCATATGGTTTATCAATTTCACCCTTCATGGGTATAACATTATCATCTTACTTGATTATATTAGCCACACCCTACTTTAGTGTATTGTCCATTATACCATCACTAGGGTTTCATATATCATTACATGGTATCACCCTGGATTTGAGTCTCACATCACATCATTGCATCATGGTTCCTCATAACATCATTCTAATTTAGGGTTTCACATGGCATTACCCTAGATTAGGGTTTCACATGGCATTACCCTAGATTAGGGTTTCACATTTAATAACCCACAATTAGGGTTTACTATTAATCCCGATTAGGGTTTTGTATCACATTACCCTGAATTAGGGTTACTCATGTCATCACACTTAATTAGGGCTACATCCAGCATTACACTATCTTAGGGTTAAGGTTCATCAATCTTCTTGATTAGGGTTTCATGATCTTCTTTATCATGGATCATTCCCTACAATTCATATTTTATTCACATTGAATATGTTGAGGCTTAACCATCACATGATTATCATACATGTATGGATTTCTCTCTCTCTCTCTCACCCTTTCTAGAATGTTGACTAAGTCAAACTTGGTTAGATTAGGTTAACCAATCCTTTCATAAGTACATTCAATTAGGATAGACATAGTATATTGAAGTATTGCTTACTTAAGCTTCAAGGATTAACTCACCTAAGGTTACCAATCACTTGGTACCTTAAAGGCACAACTCTAGTGGTTTCCTTTGAGATAAATCAGTAATCATTATAGAGTCAATTGATCCTTCATCACAATAAGTTTTCAATTGACTTGATCACATTGAATCACTAAACGTTCTTGACCCTTTACTCACTAAACGGTTTGAAATCATTTGGACAAGAAGGGTGTTGAAACTGATTGGGCTTGGGTCTCCAAACAGTTTGAGACCATTTGGACCTAAAGGGTCTTGAGACCGTTTGGTCCAAACCCTCTCAAAACCAAATGGACCAAAAAGGTCTTTCAACACTTAAACAATTCAAGGTTTCAATCAATGAATCGACTATCAATTGAACCTTGATTCATTCATCAATTGAACTATTGAATCATCCTTCAATTTGACCATCAATTAGAGTTTTAAACCCAATAGAACTAGGATTTATAATCAAGAAACCTTCAATTGCGGTTTTGAAATCTAGGAACCTACAATGATTAACATTATGGAACTGATTCAAATGAAATCAATGAATCATCATCTCATTATGATATGACCTAACCTCAAATGGTCTTGAGTTCATTTGGATGACATCCAAATGGTCTTGAGACTGTTTTCCCCATCCCACCAATAAAATTTGTGATATTCAATTAGGGTTTGGATCATTGGATTGATCATCCAATTGGCTATTGATTACATTTCAATTTGATATCTCTAGATATTCATTTACTCAACCATACTCAACCCTTGACCTCCAAACGGTCTTGGTTGACCTCCAAACGGTCTTGAGACCGTTTGGGTTAATCAACCCAAAATATTACATCAACCAATTGAAATTTAAGCACTTAACCCGATTAGGGTTTCTAATTGGAGGATTATCCATATATTGAATTAATCAATTGGATCCATTATATCATCATCCAACATGTACTAGGGTCCTGACATCAAACGGTCAACCCATCCAAATGGTCAACCCATACAAATGGTTTGGGATTCAAACCTCCAAACGGTTTGGGATTCAAACCTCTAAACGGTTTACAAACTGTTTGGTCTCCAAACGGTTTGGTGAATCCGTTTGGACCAAGGTCTTAACACTATTTGCAATAGAAACTTGTTGGAATGTGTGCCTAATATGATGTCATCATCATCAAGCTATGATCCTTCATATGTTTCTATAATTTTCATGGTGGTTCTATTGATTTGATCAAGTGAATTTCATGAAGAACAAATGATCAACAATTGATAAGGAATTGAATGCAATAACAATAATAAGGGTTCAAGTTATAAAACCTGCCTCCAATTGAGCTCCAAAGCTTCAAGATCACGTCAACAATGGTGGATGAAACTCCTTTCACTATCCCAATGCTCGTCCTCAAGCCTTGAGTGAAAAGGAATGGTTAGAATTGAAGATGAGATCGAGATAAGAAGAAATCATGCATTGATTTTCAATTTCCACCATGGAATTAAGGTGAAAGGAGGTCAAGAAGCTTACCAAAAGGTTGGGGGTCGTCCTCCTAATCCTCCAAAGCTCCCTTGGTCATTTTGCAAGAAAAGAGAAGAAGCGGATTCAAAAAAGTCTTTGATTGGAGTTGTAAGAGGTGTTTTATAAGGTAATCAATGAGAGAGAAAATGCCTTATAAAAATCTTTTAATTACAAAATTGGTGCCACCTCTCCCCCCTCAATTCCTTGCATGCAAAGATATCTTCCTCACCTCCGAATTCCTCTCCATTATCCATGAATTAAAGGAAAAGAAATTAAGCACCTTAAATCGTATAATACTAATATCCATAAGTTAGTGGATATTTCTTTTTAGATAATTACATTGCCTTTGCAAGGCACAAGGAAGTCCACACTTATTTATTTTCAACCAACACAATTTTGGTTGAAGGGCAATCCAATTAATATAATTATTTTTGCATTAAATTGAATTAGGGTTCCAATTATGCTTAAATCTTGATTATTTTAATATCAAGATTCTCTCTCCTTCAAAGTGATACAAATGAGATGCCCCTCTCATTTTCTTTGCTTTACATGATGCTAAGAAACATTAGGAACTATTTTGAAGTGGTAATTTGCATATTGAACCCAAGGTTTTGGGTAAATTGTATATTATACCAAAACTAGGTTTTAATGCACAAACATTGCTTTATCAACTCTTTCTTGGTACTCAGGCTTTTCCCAAGCCATACCTATGCATCATATTTATTCTCATGATGCTTCAAAATATGAGGAACATTTAATCATGTGAAATTTACAAGTTAACCCCTCAACTTGGGTAATTTGTACTTTAGTCCAAAATAAGCAAACATTGCTTCAACATTATTCAAACAGGACCAAAATTGAAACATAAGTTCCTCTTGAGCCTTAATTACTTTTCACCATATAAAATTAAGGATATAATTGACTTGCTTAAGCAAAACTCCCAAGTTTAAGGCATAACGCAGGTCAGGGATGTTACAATTATAAACCCCTAACAAGGATTTGGTCCCCGAAATCCTAGATAAAGGAAGATAGATATAATTCATTCATCATATTATCTAGTCTCCACATAACATTTCATTGTTATGGAGACACCATAAAGCTTTGATCAACACAAAGTTATTCCACACAAGTTTATCATAGAATGGTTCACATGGGACACATACTCCACAATCCTTATTATTAACTGTGGAATTAATTATGTGTTAGGTAACACTTTTTCTTAATTTATAGTTTTATGTGATAGATTCTTGTTTCTAAGGAGTCTCCCATGCTCCTAATTTAATTCAGCATTTCACTTTCATGATCACAATTATGTTTTGTCACCCTCTTGGGACTATAAGTTTTTCCATACCTCGGTTGTGCCTTCTAATCTGCTGACATAATACTAGGATTCCTTGTTACTTGTACCAACTATCTCATTAGTTGTACATTTTCTCATCATAAAGAGAAGTTACTTATCAATTAAGAATTTATTTTAAAGATTTCTTTAATTATTATGTTTATGCAAAGCATAAACCCCTAACATGTGATGTTCATACTATTAAACTGATTTCATAGTTGACCATTCCAGGTAGCCAATAAATCATCAGGTATTTCTTTAGTTACCAGGATCTCTTACCTTGGTATCTGTCACATGTGTTGAAAATACATCACATATTTATCTTCCTTTCATCTTGGGACATTACTTGTTACCTATATCTTGACCTTGTAACCAAAGTCCAAGATAAACTGATACTTTTCTAAGTATCCATCACATGAACATTTTTATCTTATGCACATCAAGTGTCCTAAGACTCACTTGATTACCATGTCCCTGAAAGGAAAGAAAGCAAGGGATCATATTCTTTTTATTATTTCATGAGTTTTCAACTATTCATGAATCATTTACTCTTTGTCTCATCCTAGGTTCCTTTCCCTCTGCACAGGAATTTTTAAGGATGATCACATGACATTATTCATTTTTTTGTTATTATCTAAAGTGTTCATGAGTATCTTATGATCTCATCATATTTCCCATTTCCTCATTATGGGAAAAGATCTTTATTATACACACAAACTTTATCAAACAGGGATCACCTCCCTTGTTCTCATTCTTATCTTATGAGGAGTATACTTTTTACTTCCTCATACACACATATTGATCTGGGATTGTTTCAGATTTCTCTTTCTTATTCTTAGGGTATGACACATTTTTCCATACCATATTTCTATTTCATGATACTCATTGGATTGACTCAAAATGACTACTTGATCAGACCAATAAAAAAGATATCAATCTAAGAGTTTCCATACTCGCTTTATCATCAATAGTTGTATACCTGGCCAAGGTATATAAATATTGAGATTAAGTAGTATGTACTTTGTATACTATCATATTCCTTCCTTTTCATATTATTACAAGCATAAGATTTAACATTCCTGGATTTTATACAGGCATCTCTTCTATACCTCATCCTCCTCCATAAAGGTAAGAACACTATGAAACATCTATAATGTTATTGTACAAAATATAAGTCCTCATAGGACTATTCAAGGAAAATTCAATCAATTACTTTCTCAATTTAACTTAGGAAACCATAAAAAGACATATTAGAATGATATAATTTTGTCTGACATGTTTCATTTCGCAGTTATTTGCGGCCTCTGGTTGATTCTTTTCATAGAACCTTGCTTGGGACGTCTGTCCACGTCCTCAAATGCTAATTCTAGACCACTGATTATGAGAGTCATGTTGACTCTACCTCAGGGGTTGATTCACCATAACATTTCTAGATGAGCAATCTCTTGCCAGATGTCCTACCTGTCTACATTGGTAGCAAATTCTGGGCTTCAGATGTGGTCTAGATGGTTCTTTACCCTTTCCAAATAGCCATTTCCTTGGTGCACTAGGCTCTAGTTGTACTGGTGGTACCATAAACTTCTTCTTTTTAGAACTACTAGGCCTCTGTTCCTGAGTTTGGTCAGGCCTTTTCTCAATCATCACCTTATTTTTCTTCTCTGGACAATACCTTATGATATGTCCAGGTTTCCTACACTTGTAACAGACCCTGATTTCAGGTTGTAACCTATTCCTTCCATCACTATTTATTGATTTAACAGTCTGAGGTTGAGCACAGACTCGATTTAAATCCAAAACTTCATTATTTCCTATTGCTTCAACATGCTGATGTTGATTACGAATCTTGTTGATATCCAAAACATCGTCATTGGGGGATGGTAATCTAGGTTGCATTGCCAATATCTGATCTGTTATATACATTATTTCTTCCCTAAATTCCCCAACAGTGATACCTAAAGAAGGGTTTCTTATCATAGTTGAATCATATTGGGGGTTTTCAAGCAGTCGTTCCTCTCTTGTCTGATCCCTTGCACCTCTTCTTGGTGCAACATTGCTGCTCTCAGCATCATGTTCTATGTGTGATCCAGACATCATCAAGTTCTTCTTCTCCTATATGAGAAGAAGACACTATCAGATGGACTAGAAGACACTTAGAACAGACTCTACTACCTTAGTCATATGTCTCTATAGACTCAGCAAACCTAGAGCTCTAATACCACTTTATTGTGGCATCCAACTGAAAAAAAATGAGATTTACTTAAGCGGAAGCGAATCATTTGTAGCGGATTACTGAAAATCACTAAAAATTAAAACTTTTTGCAAAGAGGTCCAATTCTAGGAAACTCTTATAACAAGAACCAAAGTATTACATATACATCCTAGTTCACAATTACATTCCATGTACCATCTCTCCTCGAGGATTACATACAACAATTACTTTGCCAAACTATACATCAGTAACAAAAACCTCGAGGCGTTCAAGCCAAAATCTTAAATCGATGATAAAAGCACTTATCTACTGACTCTAAGGACCTGAGAGTACAGAGATGACACATAGGACTACTATCTATATGACTTGACACACAGTATCTCCACCTGAGATCTCACTATTGTCCCTGTTTTTGTTGACCTTCCTTTATTGTAGGGATTTCTATTTCTTTGTCCGCGTCTACCTAAAAACATTGGATCTCACGGGGGTGAGACAATTTGTAAATTGCCCAAGCGGGAGATATAACTCTCTGCCAAAACATTATTATTGCAGTTTATTAGAATAAAACTGAGCAAGATATCTTATATATTAATAACAGTATTAATCATTGTATGAACATAGTAAACTAATCTCCTTTCCTAAGAAGAACATTGCATCTACCCATGGTAGAATTATAGTTCATCGATCTACTTGCAATGAATATAAAGAGATATGAATAACATCTATCAGCTAGAGTTGCATAAAATAAATGTAACATCAACCAATAAATTTATGTATTCAATCCTTAAGCAAACATGCTATACGGCATATTACATTTTACAATCACACTTATGCCCTGAGGAGATGAGGTATACCGCTTATACTCCAACCGACCACTGCGAAGTCAAAATCGATACCATACAAGGTCAATGGAATAAATGGCTTCCAAGACCTCCCACATCTCGGTCAGTGCTAGACCACATGCAGGACATCTTGTGACTCTACTAGATAGCTTTCCAGGGTATACTGGAACTTCACTATAGAGTTATAGCCTATAGCATATACTCTCTTCGCAATTGATAGGTTTCATGTTTACCTCCATCGATCCGACATTAACATTATTGGGAGATGTGTACTGCATCTATCCCAATCATCGGGAGATTCGTGATACATCCATCCCGGTACAAGTAATGAAGGATTGAGAGGTTTAATGTTTACCTTCCATCAATTCCATTATCAGGACATAAGGATATGTTCGCCCATCAACCCCCACATATTCACAAATATGTGTTTTGGGTTTTGCCGCGGAGCAACCCGTTTCACCATCACTAAAATACTGACGATGATGGATCTATGGTCAGGACTCTACATGATATGATTTCACTTGTTTAATTAAGTACATTAATATATTCTTTTAGCAACAACCAAGTTCTCAAATAGGAATTAATATGACAATTGCTACAAAGATACATGTACCACTATCATTAATTACTTCTCAGTCTTTATAAGACATTGGGATCTCAGTCCCTCATTTTAATACTGGGAATTCTCATCCCTCAACCACATCATTACCATGTTTATCAAATCTGGGTATTTAAAACCCTTAGTTCATCATTGAACACTGTTACCACTTGTTAGGTAACTACTACCTCTAGGTCCTTAGACCGAGGTATACATGATACTTGTTACACAAGCATCTCCCATGGCTTACAAGGCCCATTAAGTGTCTTGTCACCTTTCACTATGCAACAACTTATTCACATGACTTATAAAGTCCATGCACATTTTGTTACTTTTACTAAGCAACAACAACATATTGGCACACAAGGCCATTACACATCTTATTACCTCTTACTTAGCACAATAATATATTGGTACATAAGGCCAATGTACATCTTATAAAACAAGAGTAACACCTTTATTCCCTTATTAGGTTTAGGGTTTGATATTCACATCAAATTCGGGTTTCTCATATCCCATTTCACATTATTTTGGGTTTCATATTCATATTATCAATCCAACCCTAATATATTGCTCCACTCCTCTAGGAGCATCTTTTAAAATCACAAGTATTCACTCATGATGATTACTCTCATCATATATCATAAATGATTATCAATTCAAGGTATGAGTTCATCTCTCAACCTTACCATGGTATGTTTATAGCATACTCATTATCTTGGCTTAACCCCTTTCTCATAGTATGTTAGTCAACACTTATCAGAGTGCTTTGAATTCATTACATCTTCATTATAACAATTTACATAACACACACTTCTTATGTTTCTTATCCAAGTATATTGGATTGAGATGCATCAAGGTATATCGACCCTGAAATGCTAAATGTGATATCTATCATGTCTTGATGTATCACTTTTCTCCTCATTTCCATCTTACTTAAGTTAATCAACTGACCTTGTATTAAGGTATTTCCCTATTAATACTTTAACCACTAACCTATCACCTTTATCATGTAGTGCATAGGTCACCCATTTGAATTGTCCATCTATCTTTAATGATATGGACTTATCTAATGGTTAGGCATTGTTGATATAGAATAAACCATTATCAACCACTTTAGGTATCTCAACTCTTAGGATGCTATCCACACTATTATTTAGTGTTGCATACATCACTGCTAAGAGTTTCTTGTCCTCATCTTTGTAAGGTGTATAGGGTTGATACACATGTATAGAGTTAGATATGTAATGATCTAGGCATCATCTTGTCCCTTATACCCTTACTCATTAAAGTTGCAACATTACCATTCATATGGTTTATCAATTTCACCCTTCATGGGTATAACATTCTCATCTTACTTGATTATATTAGCCACACCCTACTTTAGTGTATTGGCCATTATACCATCACTAGGGTTTCATATATCATTACATGGTATCACCATGTATTTGAGTCTCACATCACATCATTGCATCATGGTTCCTCATAACATCATTCTAATTTAGGGTTTTACATGGCATTACCCTAGATTAGGGTTTCATGTGGCATTACCCTAGATTAGGGTTTCACATTTAATAACCCACAATTAGGGTTTACTATTCATCCCGATTAGGGTTTTGTACCACATTACCCTGAATTAGGGTTACTCATGTCATCACCCTTAATTAGGGTTACATCCAACATTGCCCTATCTTAGGGTTAAGGTTCATCAATCTTCTTGATTAGGGTTTCATGATCTTCTTTATCATGGATCATTCCCTACAATTCAAATTTTATTCACATTGAATATGTTGAGGCTTAACCATCACATGATTATCATACATGTATGGATTCCTCTCTCTCTCTCTCCCTTTCTAGAATGTTGACTAAGTCAAACTTGGTTAGATTAGGTTAACCAATCCTTTTATAAGTACATTCAATTAGGATAGACATAGTATATTGAAGTATTGCTTACTTAAGATTCAAGGATTAACTCACCTAAGGTTACCAATCACTTGGTACCTTAAAGGCGCAACTCTAGTGGTTTCCTTGAGATAAATCAGTAATCATTATAGATTCAATTGATCCTTCATCACAATAAGTTTTCAATTGACTTGATCACATTGAATCACTAAACGTTCTTGACCCTTTACTCTCTAAACGGTTTGGAATCATTTGGGCAAAAAGGGTGTTGAAACCGATTGGGCTTGGGTCTCCAAACGGTTTGAGACCATTTGGACGAGACCGTTTGGTCCAAACCCTCTCAAAACTGAATGGACAAAAAATGTCTTTCAACACTTAAACAATTCAAGGTTTCAATCAATGAATTGACTATGAATTGTATCCTTGATTCATTCATCAATTGAACTATTGAATCATCCTTTAATTGTACCATCAATTGGGGTTCTAAACCCAATAGAACTAGGATTTATAATCAAGAAACCTTCAATTACGGTTTTGAAATCTAGGAACCTACAATGATTAACATTGTGGAACCGATTCAGTTGAAATCAATGAATCATCATCTCATTATGATATGACCTGACCTCAAATGGTCTTGAGGTCATTTGGATGACCTCCAAATGGTCTTGAGACCATTTTCCCCATCCCATCATTAAAATTTGTGAAATTCAATTAGGGTTTGGATCATTGGATTGATCATCAAATTGGCTATTGATTGCACTTCAATTTGATATCTCTAGATATTCAATTACTCAACCATACTCAACCCTTGACCTCCAAACGGTCTTGGTTGACCTCCAAACGGTCTTGAGACCGTTTGGGTGATCTCCAAATGATCTTGAGACCGTTTGGGTTAATCAACCCAAAATATTACATCAACCAATTGAAATTTCAGCACTTAACCCGATTAGGGTTTCTAATTGGAGGATTATTCATATATTGAATTAATCAATCGGATCTATTAGATCATCATTCAACATGTACTAGGGTCCTGACCTCAAATGGTAAACCCATCCAAATGGTCAACCCATACAAACAGTTTGGGATTCAAACCTCCAAACCGTTTGCAAACCGTTTGGTCTCCAAACCGTTTGGTGAAACCATTTGGACCAAGGTCTTAAAATCGTTTGCAATAGAAACTTGTTGGAATGTGTGCCTAAGATGATGTCATCATCATCAAGCTATGATCCTTCATATTTTTCTGTAATTTTCATGGTGGTTCTATTGATTTGATCAAGTGAATTTCGAGAAGAACAAATGATCAACAATTGATAAGGAATTGAATGCAATAACAATAATAAGGGTTCAAGTTATAAAACCCATCTCCAATTGAGCTCCAAAGGTTAAAGATCACGTCAACAATGGTGGATGAAACTCCTTTCACTATCCCAAGGCTCATCCTCAAGCTTTGAGTGAAAAGGAATGGTTAGAATTGAAGATGGGATCGAGATAAGAAGAAATCATGTATTGATTTTCGATATCCACCATGGAATTAAGATGAAAGGAGGTCAAGAAGCTTACCAACAGGTTGGGGGTCGTCCTACTGATCCTCCAAAGCTCCCTTGGTCGTTTTGCAAGCAAAGAGAAGAAGTGGATTCGAAAAAGCCTTTGATTTGAGTTGTAAGAGGTGTTTTTATAAGGAAATCAATGAGAGAGAAAATGCCTTATAAAAATCTTTTAATTCCAAAATTGGTGCCACCTCTCCCCAATCAATTCCTTGCATGCAAAGATATTTTCCTAACCTCCGAATTCCTCTCCATTATCCATGAATTAAAGGAAAATAAATTAAGCACCTTAAATCATATAATACTAATATCCATAAGTTAGTGGATATTTCTTTTTCTTTTCTTAATGTGAGTGGGTTCTCCACTCACGTAGATATTTCCATTGCCTTTGCAAAGGCAGAAGGACGTCCACACTTGTTGATTTTCAACCAATACAATTTTGATTTAAGGGAAATCCAATTAATATAATTATTTTTGCATTAAATTGAATTAGGGTTCGAATTATGCTTAAATCTTGATTATTTTAATATCAAGATTCTCTCTCCTTCAAAGTGATACAAATGAGATGCCCCTCTCATTTTATTTGCTCTACATGATGATAAGAAACATTAGGGACTATTTTGAAGTGGTAATTTTCATATTGAACCCTAGGTTTTGGGTAAATTGCATATTATACCAAAACTAGGTTTTAATGCACAAACATTGCTTTATCAGCTCTTTCTTGGTACTCAGGCTTTTCCCAATCCATACCTCTGCATCATATTTATTCTCATGATGCTTAAACATATGAGGAATATTTAATCATGTAAAATTTACATGTTAACCCCTAAACTTGGGTAATTTGGATGTTAGTCCAAAATAAGTAAACATTGCTTCAACATTATTCAAACATGACCAAAATTGAAACATAAGTTCCTCTTGAGCCTTAATTACTTTTCACCAAATAAAATTAAGGATCTAATTGACTTTCTTAAGCAAAACTCCCAGGGTTAAGGCATAACCCTGGTCAAGGATGTTACAGAAATGACCTTTTGAGCAAGAATCATGGCATAGTCATGAGCCATGGCCTTTTTTGGACAAATTCCTTCATCTTGAGGGTCAAAATCACATTTTATTAGTTTTTTCCAATACTTTATGTTATATTTTTAATAATTTTTGGGACTTTTTTTATTTTTCCCTAGGGTTTTGTGACTATATTTTTCTATTTAAGAACTTGTAACACATTTTGTCATTTAGTTTTGCAATTGAAGAAAAAAAATGATGACTTGCCACCATATCTTTCAGTTTTTGGTATTTCTTTTCAATCAACGTATCTTGGTCTCAAACTCTCTGCATTCTATGGAATTAATGAGATTTTAGTTTATATTTCTTGTCGCTCTACGCATGTTGCATCAACACACCATGAACCATGAAGTATGTAATGTATTTCCATTTTTAAAAGTGTGATACATAAAGCATTTTGGGTAGATAGCAATGGAAAGTAAACTATTGTAACATTATTCTAATGACATCATTGTCCATTGGTCACCAATATGGGTGGCACTATAATAACAAGTGTTACAAGTTCAACAAGGACCAATTGCATAGAGCAACCTAACCATTTCAAGCTATCCAATAAGCATGTGTATGTAGAGGGAAGCTTGGCCATTTTAAGTTTGCATGTTGATTATAACATGACCAATCTACCTAAATGTTAGTCTGGAACTTTTCCATATTTCAAGCCTAGGAAGGGGTGAGAGCACCCCAATCGTCTATATAATGTGTATAAGACTGGTGAAAGCACCTGGGGCTAGGTAAAAGCACCATCACCCATATGGAAAGTTGTGCAATGGGATCCACTCCCATGATGTACAGCTACACTAGATACAACTAGTCAAATAAATATAACTAGCTTAAAAATAGAGAAGGAAAGATAGTTCAGGTTATCTAAATGATGATTCAACTAGCAATAATAACATGGTCAATAAATATAGTGATGGAAGAGATAATCAAGATCATTACAAAATGTTTGTACTTCCAATATCACAACAACAATACAGAAAATTAGATTTAACAAAGAACATTCAAGGATAAAAAATTAATATTAACACATTAGCCTCATCAATGAGTATAGGTTTTGTAGTCACAAGATAATTGCCAAATTATATACGATTAACAACATACCTTAGTTGGTGATCTTAAGTACCAGTCAAAAGACCTAAGTTCTGATTCTAGAATCCCATATACCTATCAAAATAATTTAGGTAAACTTTAGGATGTAATTTGATTACTTATGCTTGAATGATCGATGAAACCCTAAAATTTGCTTTTATCAAATTATCAAGTCATAGCCTAAAGCACGTGATAAGTACGGATTTTCAATTTCTAAAAGATAATTTTTCTTAATTTTTATGAGTTATATACTAATTAATTCTTATGAATTTTATAGAACAAATACAAATATTGATATTTAGATAAAATTATAAGTAAACAGTCCATCAAACCCTGCATATAAATTGAGTTCACTTAAATCACTTGTGATGCAACAACTAAGTAAAACCAAAAGACAATATAGCCACAAAAACATTTTGACCAAATGAATTAACACAAAAGGAAAAAAATCAAAATTTGGAACCTTGTGATCTTCCAATCAAGGTTTGTGACATGGAAAAAGCACCAGCAACCTAAGATTGCCTCTAAACTTTCATGTTATTTAAGAGGGAGACACAGAGAAGGAATCATCACAAAAAAAATTCCATTGAATATGGTTCCAAAAAGTAAGGTCGACGATACCAACAATAGGGAAAATGTTAGTGCAAAAACATGTACATGAGTTCATCTTCAGAGGAACAAGAGGAGAAAAGCAAACTACAAAAGTAATTGAGTGTAGAAAAATATGATGCACCATGAAGCGTTTAGGGCTTCTTTTGAACTCAGCCCTAGTGTTTTGGTGGCACAATAGGGTCGGAAACCCGCTATCGCACAAGCACATCAAGTTGATTGTAGATCATGTTAGGGAGAGGGTAAGAGGCAATTTCAGTAGTGGAGCGAACTAGAAATAAGTTTTAAAGAGTCTGAAGAAGGTCATGTTGGGGTAAATTGAGAAATAGTTTCGTAAACATATTTTCCCCAATTCCTCAATTGGAGGTTGAAGACAACCTCACAAAGGGGTTTCTGTGGATTCAACCCTTAAATAGGTGGTTGGAAGGTAAGTTAGGGAGGATTTTTTACTAATAAAAATGAACAAAGATATATAACTAGGTCTAGGTGAGTTCATAGAACCATATGACTTTATCAAAGAGAAGAGAGAGTGGTGGTGAACTTTAATTTGTATAGCCTTAAACAATTGGGCATCGACCAAAATATAAGTAGGTTCATTATTGCCTAGAGAGATTAAAGGTGGAAGCAAAATGAGATGATAATGGTTGTAGAGAGAGAAAGAAGTCTAAGAATTAGAGGAATACTATTTGAGAGCCATGAGGACTCTGAATCAAGGTTGAAGATGACCAACCTCTTGTGTATATTAATTTGATGGTAAGGAGATATTGCCACATAAGTAGAGAATCCAAGTAGTGCTTGACAGCCCCCTTGGGCGTATAAAACCATATAAAGCTTAGGTATTAACATAACTAAATTGATTTCTTATGCATTATCCATCCTAGTTCAATTAGGCTAGAACATATTATATGAATAATGTGAAATAAGGTTTATACACTAAATCAACTGTGTAGAAATTAATTTTAACACTATGTTGTTATTTTTATATTATCCTATAAATTAACTCTGGGAAATCTAATATTTTACATATTCAAGTCACTAAATTCTTTTAATCATTTATTACCTTCAACATGGTCATCATTATTTATTCAAGATCACATAACACATCCAATAATTACATGTGTACATTATTCAGCCTTATCTTAACACTTATAAATCATTTATGCACAATTATATTAATCATGGAAATATCAACCCCATAAACTAATATGTGTATGTATGGAACCCAAACCTATATGCTAGGTAAAATATGAGGGTATTAGACCCATATAAGGTTAGTTATCCCTCACATAGATCCTTATAACTTAACCCAAACAATTATAATTTCACTATTGGGCATATTGAGATTCTAGTATGTTACAAAAAAAAATTCCTAAAGAGACTCAGATAGGATGCACAACGTCTCTCCATCACATTTTTATGTTGTGTACACAAGTTACAGGTACAAGCACATTATAGCATATCACAGAATGCATATAATCTTAGAGTATATCATGTTTTACACTAAGAATTTGTACATTGTCTATTCATTATGGACATGGACTTCAAAATCAAAGTATTTTAACTCAGGATCAATTCCATAACCCTAAAACAAGGTGGTATAACCTTCAAGTTGTAGGTCCACACTTTATAAATATTATTATAGTTCATTTATTGTTATAAATAATTTTGTTTCATTAAACTAATGTAAATAATGTTAGAGTTGCGTGTGACATGAATACAAGAAATATCATTTATACACAAGAGTTTCATTACTTGAGGTCAAGAATACTTTGAAAATGATGAAAATGAGAAAGGCATGTGGATCAGATGGTATTCCCATTGATGTATGGAAGAGTATGGGGGATGAAGGAGTTATGTGGTTAACAAAATTCTTTAACAAGATCATGAAGACCAAGAAGATGTCAGATGAGTGGAGAAATAGAACTATAGTCCTCATCTACAAGAATAAAGGTGATGTTCATAGCTGTGCAAACTACAGAGGTATCAAATTGATGGGTCACACAATGAAACTTTGGGAGTGAATTATCGAGCAGAGGCTAAGATCTATAACACAGTTATCAAACAACCAATTTGGTTTCATGCCTGGAAGATCAACAATAGATGTTATTTTTCTGATAAGGAGGCTTATGGAGAAGCATATAGAAAGCAAAAGAGATCTTCATATGATTTTTATTGATTTGGAAAAGACTAATATTTTTTACGGTGAAAAATGACTTCAATTTCATTTTAAGTCTCAAAATGTGGCCACATTGAAAACCTCTTTTAAGAAAGTACATAGATTTTATGTCGAAAGATCTTTCTCGTTATTGACTACACTTGAAATTGATTATGGCTTTTGCCGTGGCTATTTGACGTTAAGATAGCAGTCATATTTTACTATGTATGTTGAATTACGGTGTATTACGGTCTATTTGACGTTAATATATTAATGCCGTGGCTAACGATGTTCAAAGCAGTACCCGGACGCATTCATGCATGACTCAACGTTGTTACAAAAACATTGACTTGAACGTGTACCCCTATACTATATTGAGTAACAAAATCTTTTGATCTTGCTAATTTTATAGAAGTTTCTCAAACTGTTGTGATTCGATTGGTAAGCCACCTTTACTCCTTTTCTCATACAACTTCCCCTGCTAAGGGCCCGAAAGGTTCATATGATTAGAACCCGTCGTGTATTTAAAAAAAAAAAACAAAAATGTCAAATGGAACTACAACTACAATGTTTGGTTGCAAAAAGTTGCAACTCAACAACTTGATTTTCTCACGTTTGGTCTCCTGCAGTTTTAGGATCCAAACACCGTGTTCACCAGAAGGTAGAAAACTTTTGATGTCGTTTCAGCAAGGCTACTTGGGATGAACAGATGTCGTCGAAGAAGAAAGTCTCACTGCACCATTGTCGCCGCCGGAAGCATGGAGGAGAAAGAGAATCGCAGCGGAGGACAGAAAAGGAGGGATAGAGTCAGGGGTGGAGCCAGGATTCGAATGTTGGGGGGCCAAAATATCTTAAGGAGCCACTTAAATTTTGAGGAAAAAATAAATACATGACCTTCTGAATTTGAGCCCGTGACCTCCCTTCAACGTGAATTTTGAGACACACTCCACTTCACCAATAGAACAAACAATGCAATGAAATTATAACATATGTATCTAAACTAATATGACCATTCGCGAATTGAAAGAAAAAATCCAATATGTGAACACTAGGAATTGAACCCGTGACCTCCCTTCAATGTGAATTTTGAGACACACTCCACTTTACCAATAGAACCAACAATGAAATGAAATTATAACATATGTATCTAAACTAATATGACCACTCGCGAATTGAAAGAAAACAATCTTTACAAAGCTTTAGAATAAATTTATATTAATATACATATTGGTGTTTATAAATTGAACCAGAAAATAAATAAAGAGTTTACGAGAATTCGAACCCGCGACACTCGAGATCACCATACCAAGCCACAAAACAATGCGCCAGGTACGGATATATGTCATCCATGCATTGACTATCATATATATAAAAGAAACGTATAAAGTATATGTATACACACACATATATATTTTCATTTTTTTTTGGGGAAGCAAGGCCCCTGTTTGTCCCCCTGGCTCTGGCTCTGCCCTTGGGCAGAGCCAAGGAGGGAGGGCAATGATAGCCCTAGCGCCTGCATACGAGGAAAATGAACCGCGCCCAAAAATGGGGCAGTTCATACTCCTCAATTTCATACTAGTTTGAACACAAGTGTGAGTTCGTTTTTCAAGTGTCCCCTCGGCCGAACATAAGTGTGAGTTCGTTTTCCAAGTATGGGTTGACCCTACTAGATCCGCATACCTTCTAGTGCACCAAACTAAACGGGCCCTTAAGCAAGATTGATAAGCCCTGTTCGGTTTGTTAGCTTTATGCCGCTTTTGGTGATTTATCACCGGTGACCCACCAAAGATGACTCACCATAATAATTTCTCAAAGTGAGTCGAACGCTATAAACGAAAAAACACAATGTAAAATTAGAACCGTAGGTAACCATGTGTTTGGCTATGGGATTGAGAGCGACTGACCCACTCCCGTAGAACATTAGATTGCGAACTAAAGCACTGGGAAGGAAAATTTATAAATGACTGAACCTCCTGTCCTCGTAATAAAATCAACAAAATTGGTGAACAGAATCCAAGACTAGAGCCAATGTATTTTGAGGAATGAAGAGAAAGTCTATAATCTGTTACTTGTTAGCTTATGCTTATAAATAGGAGACCAATGTTTGTGCAAAACAGCCAAGACTGCTAGTCAATTTTATACGAAAACAACTAAAAAGCCTACATAGGTAATAATACATATAGTGAGCGGTTTCGGATTTATAGACCGAATTTACCCACAGAGATCATGGAGAAGATATCTACAGCAAAGGCAAGATGAGAAGATTAGGGGCGCAGAGGAAGGAGCCGCCGCGCAGCTGGATCGCGAATCAGAGAGTTGCCGTACAGCAGCTTTCTCTGTTCGTCCGCCGCATCCGGCTTCCCCACGTGCTAGCCTGCGCCTCGTCTTGGTCCCTGGCCGCCGACCGCCTGCGGAGTGTCTCCATCTGCGCCTCCCAGTCAACAAACCCCTGGCGCCTCGCCGACGGACCGCCCCTGCCCTTCCGACTGAACAGGGAGCCGTCAAGGGAATCGACCCCACGACCCGTGCGTAGCTTGTAGTCGTAGTCTTCCCGAAGGACGGGGTCGGAGAGGACGAGGTACGCCTCTCGGGCCTCCATGAACCGCTGGGCGAAGTACCCCTTCTCGTCTGGCGACCGGCACGTGTCCGGGTGCCACTGCCGAGCCTGACGCTTGAAGGCCGCCTTGATCTCGTCGAACCCCGCCGTCTGGGAGACTGACAGAAGGTCGTACATGGTCCCCGAGCGTGGCGCCTCCGCAACGGCCGCGCGTGCCGCGCAGGCTGAGCTGCCCCGGGCAGCTGTGGAGACGGAACAGCGCCGGCTGGCCGGGTTGCAGCGGAAGGAGAGGCGCGTGGTGGATTGCAGCAGCTCTGGCTGCGCTAAAGTCTGCGGGGTGAGGAGGGATGGGTAGCGCAACATTTGGTCCAAGATGGTTAGACAGAAGAGCTTACGGTTTGCAGAGGTGATTTCCGGAGAGAAACTGGATAGACACACAGAGCTGTTTTCTGATGAGGTGGGAGGAAAACCACCCTCCTTTATAGTCCCAGCACAGCAGCTGATAAAACTACATTAACTCCATGTGCGAACAAAATAGAAATGGGACATTTTTCTCGTTTCCCAAATACTTTGGGCCATGGTTTCTTTTCTCTTTTTTCAAATACTTCGGGCCATGGCACACAGGTTTCTGGGCTGTGCCACAGCAGTGAAAACGCGTCCATCACTTTGGTCGGTCTTTGTACAGCCAACCGAGGAACCCTCTTGGGCAAGGCTATTGTGGGCTACGACTCAACTACTGCGTTTGGTTCCGCATATCAGTTGGATTTCGGCTTGTCTTATTATGCCACATTTGTGCCACGTCTGCACGATCCAGTCTCATTTGCAGCCTGCGCGTTTGGTTCGAAATCCTAAAATGGTCCCGTTTCAGGTTTCGTTATCCTGAAATCTGGGTTGGCCCAGTCACATTAGCAGAGAGATTTCGTAACCCAGTCCTGATTTGGCTCTGTCTTTTTGTGTATTTTGTTTTATCACCTAGACTGAAAAGCACAAGTTACGATGCCAGTCCAATATAATGATGGGATCAGTGTGCCAAACATAAATAAGATTTGCTACAGTATGCTAATCCTCGATGACTGGACATATCTGGTCTAGCTCAGTCCAGGTTTCGTAATCCATATCTCGAACCAAACGGAGGCAAAGGACTAGTTGTACTCCGAGTGAGACTGCCAGGTCGAACTCGGATGTCTTCATTAGCCCCTCTTTGGGAATAGATTGAGATTATTGAGATTATGAAATCCGGACTGGGATTAGTCCAGTCATCATCCGGATTGGGATTGAGATTCCCCACTTGGCCATGTTTGGCAAACCAATCCGGATGACCTCGTAACTTGTGTTTTTCAGTTTGCTGTATAAAACAAAATACACAAAAGACAGATCATAATCCGGACTGAGATTTCTAATCCTGCTACTGGCAAGACTGAAATAGTCCAGCTTTTGGGATTACGGAATCTCGAAACGGGGATTCTAGCCAAACGCACAAGTGCAAAACTGGACTGGATCAGTACTGGATTTGTTGATGTGGCGCAGACGTGGCCTAATACGACAAGCCCCAATCTCATCCCAGTCCATTTCCAAACAGGCCCTTAGAGATTACGCTAGACTACTCTCTCGCCCCCACCAACCTGGACTCTTATCTATGGTTTTTAGGATAATGATTCACAGAGGCAAAATGGGATGCACTTTGAGATGAATTTTGAATTTAACCTGCTAATTGTATTCAATCTAAAAAGTTACAGATTTCATCATATAGAAAGGACGTGGTAATTACTATTTGCTGTCATTTTCTTTCCTAACAAGTGGAATCTCCAACTTGTATGATAACCAACAGTATATTTTACTAACTTGTATTGCGATTGAATATCACTTGCAATATTTATAAATGTTATTATTACGATTAAACTCCATATATATTCGATATGAATATGTTTACCCATTTGAAGACGTAATTTTGTATAACCGCAATTTGTATTTGATGGTCTCTTCTGGTCGCAAAACAAACATAAACATATGATTATTTCGTGTGAGTGTGAAAAATTGACAAAGAATTTTGTAAGGGACTCTCAAATAGTAAGTCTTACATATTCTTATACATGTGTTCAAATGACATATACTTGAAAATTTGGAAAGATTTAAGAAAGAGCGTGATAGGTAGAGAAATCAATATTATTGTGTGCTTAGTTTTGGTTTTAATTTGTTGATTTTTAATTTTTCATATTAAGGTCCTTATGCTTCATATATACCCAAGAAAATATTACAACTTCAAACACAAAGAAAATTAACTACAATATAAAGATAGGCACAAAGCATGTGAAAGATAATGTCTCTTGATTCATGTTAGTTGTTGATATAAAAAAATATCGAATGATAAAGTTGAGTTTAGAGAAATGTATCAAAATTTAATAGATTTATGATTACTAGAAACACAACTAAATATATGCATTGTAATTCTAGGCAATCTAGAATTGTGAATGATGGGGTCAAGTTGGATGGAATAGATGTACCAATATGTGATAAGTTTCATTACTTAAGTTCTATCATTCAAAAGGAGGGTGAGGTCTAAGATGATGCTTGTCACAGGATTACAGTAAGATGGTTGGAGTGGATGTGTCATGTGTTACATCCTCAAATTTGATCCATTCAAAATCAATAAATATAAGACTTGGTTTGGCAAGAAAATTCTCTAATTACATAATCAAAGGAATAATAATGCTATCTTCGAGGCATGTGTTCAACCCATGACCCAAGTGAGTTCAGTGAGACTGTTTTCTTTGCAAATAGGTCTTGGTGATACAAGTTTAAGAAATAATTGATTTCATTCACAAATAAATGATATTGGATTTTGAAGGTTAGATAATCAAAATGTGGAATAATACATAAGTTTCCAAAAGATTTTAAAGTGATTTATAATGTAGATAATTAAAAGAGTAAGTATCTAATCATGGCTTGCAACACAAGTTTGAGACATCAAATAAGGATAATTCGACCGAACTTCTAGAATACTTAAAGGCAATGAGTAAATAAGGATACTTATAGAATTTGAGATAAAAAAGACTTTCCATTTGATGTGTGTAATTATTTTAAAGAAATAATAAAAAAAAGATTCCATTAATAAAGTTATCCAAATAAATCCTAAAAATTAGATATAAGTAAGGAAAGATGTGAAGGAGTTCCCCTCCAAGTTTCAAAGAAAAAACATGTCGCTATTGACATAGAGAAAATCTAGAAGGTAGAGGGACCTATATAAAATAATTAAATTAGTTTCCAAAATCGGGATCCAATAATTAAGCGCCAACTTAGGTAAGATGGGTTGCGACCCTTTGATATTTCATGTGTTCACTATAGTCGTAGGATCAAGGATCCAATGATGTCCAGAATGTCCCCTGCCTCCAATCAAAAAGGAAGCTCGACTATACAGTAAACATGAACTCTTCTCGCCCCTCCTACCACTATCCTCAATCTTTTTCCCTAATTTTTTTCTCATTGAGTATGGGATAGGAAGGAAAATTCAAAAAGCCATTAAATAGTGATTGACTCATCAAAATAGGAAAGTACCTAATTCCCATTCTCTTTCAGAAACTAGGGCTTGATAGGGACTCCCTCTTGGCTGCCACCCTTGCCTATATAAGGGTTCGGGTACCTCCTCCATGACATAGAGAACCCATCCACCCTCTCATTTGGTATGGTAGTGCCCCTAGGCTCCCCTACAAACTCCACCCACAACTCTGACAACTGACACCTTTGTTCAGGGGTACATGAGGCTTACGACCAATTGTCTTGGGTTGGAGCTGCTTTGAGCACCACGAGGAGGTTCCAGTCCCTAGAAAGGGGTGGCGAGCACCTAGGCTAGGTTCTCGAGCTCTTCTCCCTGTCATGCTAAGCTCTTCACCGAAGGTGGCATCCTAGGCCATTGTGATACCATGTATTTTGAACATGAGTAATTAGACGTCTAGGAAGCTCCTCTAGTCTTTAGCTGCCCAACTTCCACAACTGGTCCTTTTCCTTTTCTTAGTTACCCCTGGTGACCTTTTCTTTCGACCCACAACCCTTGAATAAGTTCGACTGATCATGCTGGAACTGATGAGAACTTTCGATGTTGACCCTGATGCGAAAGACCTAGAGTCAGCCATGGGATTGAGTCACGGCCGCTGCTTCTCAAACGAGCCATGGTGCGGGGAAGGGGATGAATCACAGGGTTAAGATTGCCATTGTGTCCCTAGGTGGGTGATAGGGTATACAAAAAGTGCATGGGCAAAAATGGAATGTGACTTTACCCAGATAGACGCTTGTGTGGAGCGGGCCATTGGCCGAGTTGGTCCCACATGGTTAGTGGATAAAGTCCACAAATTGCTGACTTGGAACATTCTGATTTGGCCAATAAGTGTTTAGTTTGCAGTAATTACAGTAATTGCTAGGAAGATCAGATTGAGACAATTTATATATAAAAATTGATTGGGAAAACATGTAGAATCCAAATAATATATGTTTGAGTCCTAATTTTGATCACTATCTCAAAGGTAAGGCTAATACATGAATAAGTGGTGATTGATACATGAAAACCCTAGATTTGTATATTAACATGTTCGATACATTAAATCATATCAGTTCATTTTATAATCTAATATTGTTAAATATAATGAGATCCAAGATGATCATGATAATAATGATGATAATTAGGGTTTTTAAAGTGAATAACCATACAAAGCATAATTAGGGTTTTGAAATCAAGTATCATAACTTGTGATGATCTTAATGAACTTAATCTGATTAAGTGTTCATAAGGAAAGGATATGATGGATTTAATCATTCATGTTTCACCTAATGTTTAATACGTGATGGAATTAGGGCTTTTTACCCTTATTCCGTATCCAAACCCGAGACCATCCTAGACCCTAGATTAGGACCCGAGTAGGGTTTAATCTGAATATAATGATGGTGACACTATAGGATATACATACACACATATTAAATCTTGATTGATCATATCTATCCTTGCTTTCTTGATTGGATGATATGATTAAAGTACTTCAAGTATGATTGCATGGTTTGCATATTTTTACATTGAGGTGTGGTTACACCTATGAATACTCGCCTTATCGACATTTGAGGTTTTTTAAAGTTTCCTGACTAGATTGTAATTAAACTAGTTGGATGTCTATTTACTGCTTGCAATCTATAAGGCCTTATGAGTATCACATTGTATAAAGGTAAATTTCTTGAAACACTTATTCTATATTTGGAAGTATGGATATGGAATGAAATCCATTGAGATGACTATGACCAATCCCATAATTAGGAAGGTCACAAAATGTCAAGACCATGATTGGGAAGGCTGACATGTCACCAAGCCGATGATTGGGAAGGTGTCCTAAGTCCACTACAAGCACAAAACCCCAAGAGAGGGTATTCCCAGAGATTGAATAAAAAAGGGTTGAGAAGTTATAATAGAAAGTGCAAGTGTGATTATGTAATGATAATTGTTGTTGTGGTTTTTTATGTTCTTACACCTAGATGCACATATTTTTCTTACACCCCACGTACACAATATAGAAATATACTAATCTGCATTTTTTCATGTCATTTTAGGTAAATGTGATATGTGGAGATATCAAGCCATGATGAACCAGATGAAAACAAAGGAAGACATGAAATCCAAGTAAATGAGGATTAGTTTGATATGTCTTCTCATATGTATCAATCCCATATTGGAAATTCATGTAACTCCTTAGAGGACCAACTTGTAAAAAATAAATGAAATAAATGAAAATTATTTTCAATTATTTGTTATTTGTTAAAATATAGATCTTGATAATTTTAGGTAATGGCTCTTAGCTTTAAGGTCCTTCCTTAATTGGGAGATGTTGAGGGTGATGTTGTTACAGGAGGAGTGAAACTAGAGTAGTATGTGACTAGAATATTTGTCTTATATTAAAAAGTAAGTTGTATAGAACAACTATACAACCAACCCATTAACCAACACTGGGCCAACTCATGCATATCCCAAGAAAACATTGTTATAGGTTTCCCATCCTAGTGCGACTATGTGCTAAACACGCTTAACCATGAAGTTCTAGTAATGTGATCCTAAAAGAAGGTACACCTTGGTTAAATGGATAGTCCAATAATTATTTTAAAGATCATTTTATATCACTTCCCACATTCTATTATGGTACACTCTCTACCACTGAAACACTTTACATCCTTGTCAATGCAAATACATGGACCAATACCCTCCTGATTCTAGTGCAGACCTAGAATGACATGTGTACACCCAGTCACATTCATGGCTACTAGTGCAAGGGGGGATCCATCAATATGGGTATACCTTTCCAACAATTTAGGAGTGAATGACTTAAGATTGGGTGGGAAACTAGCCTTGACACTATTGTAATTTCAAATTCCTAGCCCAAGGCTCTTGTAGAGTTTACAAAATGATGAGTTGCCCCATACACCAACACTGGCTTCAACTACACACTTATTCCTCACTTAAACTATCTCAGTGAAATATGTGATAGTTAACCCATTCTTGTATTACTAAGACTAAGCACAATTAACTATGTGGTTTTGAATGTAAGGCACTTTAAAGGATTTGCACCTTATTTATATGGGTAGCCCAATATTTCGTTTTAAGATTTTTTTATCTTGTGACTCAAATTAAGGGATGTTACATAGTCAAAACTAATCTTTAGTGTGCTAGAGATCACTAAAGTTGATCTAGATATTGTGAGGGTATTATTGTAGGGTATTTTGGAAGGGAGTGTGGAAGAGAGGAAGATAATTAAATTTTTCTTCCCAAAATTTCCATGCCAATAGATTTGTCATATCTATAAAACTCTAATATATAAAAGAACAAAAAAGGTATAAAGTTGATACCTTTGCACACACTTTTTCCCAACGACAACGTCATTTGTCGGTGAAGATCTTGATCTACTGATTCAAATTCAAGTTGGCAGCTTTGAGATCCTGATGGAGGAGAAAGGATCCACATTGTCCCCCAAACACTAGCCTTTTATTGTATTATGGAAGACGTTCCCCAAGCCTCCACACATTGTGCCACAAACTTACTTTGTCCACATGGATGAGGGAGGATGTGGTGAAACACCTTGGTCACTCCGGTGAAGTGGAACACACATTTTGGACGTGCCACTCATCCCAGAACTTCCTTTCTTCTCTTGTGTTGGGACAAAGCCTTAGGTTTTCTCTTTCTCTTAGAGAGAGAGAGAGGACGACCAACTTGTCTAACAATTTGTCTCAAAGATACGTCTCACACTTTGCGACGTGTCCCTTTAATATAGTAGATTCGTTTACTTTACAAACCTTATTCCAATCCCTTTCATGTTCACAATCTCAAAAATGGTAAAATGTTGGAATCTATACAATCAATTGATTTATTGACTTAATCAATGTGATCAGTCGATCAGACATTTTGGTTTCCCAATTTTAGGGTAAATCAACATGTTTATGATCGAGAACCATTCTAATGATTTGTTTGATCGTGAATGTTAATTTTCTTATGTATCCTTATGTGTGTGACCTGGTAGGTTCCTAATTACTTTGGTACTGATGTTCAAAACAATACAGGAAAAGATTGGTGTCTAGCCACACATCATTGCCACCCAAGTAAAAGGAATGAATTGGAGTACAATTGCAACATGTAAAAATGATTAGTGTTACCATGATTGTATAATCCCTTTGTCACAGATATCCACATTGAAACTGAGGCATGCAATGCCATCCTATGAACGCCCAATCTATCTTCCTTGAACTCGAGTAGACTATTTGAGATGTTATGAGCTCAGTATCATATAGTGACTCACATGAGCATGGCCATGCATTTTATAGTTCCACTTATCATGTTTCCAGGATGTCACTCCTAATGGAGGGACAAATCCCATCAACATTACTCCTAGTCATCCCCAAGTGTCCAGTGCACCCAATCACTACCTTTTTGGCAAGCCATATTTTAGAGCACATTGGGCTAGTAGTCGAAGCACACATGGCAACTTGTGCCTGCTATAGTGACTTCAGGTCTAAGGATCATAATCACCACAGTCACATTGAGATATGACTCAGAGTGTCACCGCATGACTTCCATGTGTCAATCTCAAGGTGGATTTTTTTAGTACAACTTGTTCTCTAATATCCAATATAATGTCTAAAGAGACATAGACATAACTCACAATACATTCTAGTCTTGTGTAGTATTGTTGTCCTACGGTAGCTAAACATAACACAAATGAGTATCTTATACATATGATCTCATGTTCAGATCCTCAACCCAAACCATATGTCATCGAATCATATGATTATTAGGACATTATTAGGTTAATTCATTATAAACAAACATAATAAGCAGAATTTCCTTTTATTAATAATAAAATCAAGTACAAAGTATCTCTGTTAAAATCATCACATGATGTGTAAGGCCCCTAACCCAACTTAATGCTAATTATTGCTTACATTGCTTAATAAGATGCTTAGAACTTTAATTTAATCCTTTGAGATGTTTTGTTATCGTATGCCACACTTAAGTTTCAAGTTTGGTCTTGTTTGAGCTATGTTTGTTTGTTTGGGTCCAAAAATGCAATTTACCCAAGTTGAGGGGTTATCTTGCAATTTTTCACATGTTGAGTGAGCCCTTAGTGCGTTAGCATCATAAGAGAGAGAATGATTCTATGGGCACCTTGTGGGACCTTGATTGATGAGGTGGCATCATGTGGTAAAGCTAGGGTTTGTAGGGTTTTGTTGGTGTCAACCTTGTTGTGTTGCTTGAGTGTATCAACCCTTGTATCGACCTTAATAGTGTGCCTTGGGAGTGTCTTGATCGAGACACCTCCTCTAGGTCATTTTGTCTAGACCATGATGGTCTTGGAGTGTTGGGTCAAGATAGTTTGTCCTTTTGTGTTTCAACATTGGTGTCTTGGTGACCTTTCTCTCGACTAGGGTGTATGTGGTGCTTTGGTTTTGACCCCCCTTGAAGTGTCTTGACCAAAACCAATGGGTTTGGGGACCTAAAGAGGTCGAGACCCAACATTGTTTGTATCACCATCTCGTGCATGCATGCATAAAGTGGTTTTCTGGCTATCTTATTGATGGACAAGTGTTCCTTTTGTGTTTTAATATGTTGATAGCTTACATATACCCTACTTCCCTCCTCATTTGGGTATATAACCCCTTTCCTTCATTAGAAAGCCTCCTTTTCGGCCCTATCCTCTTCTCTCTCCCTTGTAACTGACGTTGGAGCTTTGCGAGCAAAGGAGATTTGATCCTACTATGGTGGCCGATTGACCTTGCTTAAGGAAGGATTTGTGCTAGATCAGCTCTTGTAGTGGTGATTATTGGTGATTATTCACTTGGTAAGTGGTTCTACCTTATTGATTACTTTTTCCCCATGAAACCCCATCTTCTTCTTCCTCTTTCTTGGCCATAGACTAGGGCTCTACCCTGGCGGTCCTCTTGAGTGAAACTCCTCTTAACAAAGGCCCTTAGACTGTGGTTTTATCATGGTGGTAACTAGTGCGAGGATGTTTTCTTCTCTTTTCTCTCTTTTTCCTTTGGTTCAGCCTAGGGTTTCTTAACCTCTTTCTTGAGATATTTCTTAATCATGGTGTTCCTCTTTTATGAGGTGATTTTGTGGCCAAAGTGCTAATCAAGTTGGGGCTTATATGGTAAATCAGGTTCTTATGATCTTAGGGTTATGACTTTGTAGCATTCTCATGTAGTGTTCTTTCTTTCTAAACCCTAAATCCATATACTTGATTCTAGAAGTGTTCTTGAGGGGATGATCTTATATGCATCACAAGCTTTGGTTTAATTACTATGTTCTAAGTTTCAGTCATCATGTTGTCCATAGAGTTATGGAAGATTTCTTATATATGTTGAAGTTCAATTTTCTCTATCCTAAGTGGTTTGGCTTAATAACCTTCATGGTGACTTGTTTTAGGGTTTGAACGATCTTGATTTCCTAAGTTTTGAACATAGAGACTCTTGGTATTCTTACTATTTAGATTTCTATTTTGGGTCGAGACACCCATACTTTGCTTTGGATCGAGACATTTTGTTTTGTTGAGGCCAAGATATCTTGCTTTGAGTTTTGGTCAAGATATATATAAACCTTGGTGTTAGGGTAGTGACCATGAGATGTGTTTTGGTTGAGACTCCTTTGTATTGCTTTTGTCATGGTCGTGACATGTACCTTTATTGATGATCAAAACCCTAACTATAGATTGGTTGTGATCCATGATGGTTAGTGGTCGTAACACATGGTTTTATAGGTGGTCAAGACACCATGTCTTGTGTAGGTCGAGACACCTACTTCTATTTTGGTCGAGATGCTATTATTTGGAGATGGTTAAGACATGTTGTGATGATGGATGAAATGCCCTACTGTGATGGATGAATGCAACGCCTTGTTGAGATGGTTGGCGCAAGACCATGTTCTTGGTAGTGACAATGTCATGTGTTTGGTCGTGATGCTTCATTGCTTTGGGTTGCAATGTTGCATTGCTTTAGGTCGAGACCCATGTGTTTTTCGTTGTCGAGACACCATGTTTTGCTTTTGGTTAAGATGCATTGTTCTGGTGTAGGTCGCGACGCCATGTAGGTGTTTTGTCATGGTCATAACCCAGTTTGGATGGAGGTTGAGACATAAGGATGGTTGCAGTCGAGACACCATGTTGAATGGTGGTTGAGACACTAAGTTATTGTGGTCGTGACACCGACATTGAATGTTACAACCCGTTCCTAGCTTTGCTGGTAATCCTAGAGATTTAAGATAATCTTAATGCTTGTCATGTTTTCTTAGTAATATTTTATCTTGTGCTTTATATTAACTTTTGTAACCTTAAATACTTGTTTGGGCAACTCATAATCATGACTTAAGCCTACTATAAAGATCTGAGTTGGAGTTAATATAGCATTAACCCATACATGTATGCAAGAAGATAGTTAATGACATTGGAGGAAATAATTAATAAATAATTTTTCATTTGATAATATTATCAAAATAATATTTTAGTATTGTATAGAATTTAATTATGAACCCAAAAAAAACGAATGAACTAAATTGGAGTTAAAATGAGAGAGTTATGCCCTTTTTACTAAACATGTATAGAGTATCACGACTAACACCGCGACCGCGACCGACGTTGTGTCGTGTGACACTGCGTCGTGTGTCACAACCTGAGATGCTAGTTCCGTGACCCACAACGCTACGTCATGTGCCATGACCACGACCAACGATGCGTCATGTGCCACGACCGCGACCGATGCCACCCAAGATAGCCAATCATAAAACGATCATATCTCGAGCTATACTTAATCATTTTCAAAAAAATGAAGTGTGTTGGAACTACGATTCAATTCTCTATCATCTCATACTACTTTCTAAACAAGAGGGTAACTTGGAAGGAAATTTCTAGGGTGGTTTTTGGGAAAGAACATGAAGAACGGAGAAAATCCAAAGGGGTTGCTATAGATTCGACTTGGAAAGTAGGTTTAACCCTTAATTCTTCCGTGTCTTTGTTTTCCCTTACTTGAGATCCCTAATACAACAATTTTGAGGTTTTGATTAACCTTCGATCTTTATCTTCTACCTACAGTAGACCCTCTTTAGGAACGGGAAACACATTAAAAGGTTGTTTTGAACGAGAGCTTGAGGTTTAAAGCTTGATCCTGACTCGTGTGAGCTAAGATCTGAGATTAGTTGGTGAAAAGGCTAAGATCAGTGATCTTGGGCAAATTATGTGAGTAGATAATCATCTCTTAACCCTGATTTAAAGCAACCCAATTCAAATAATAGTTTCCAGTGTTTAATTCTTGCTCTATGATATATGTGGTGGTTTAAATAAATGTATGTGGTGAATAGCAATAGTTGAAATGCCTTATTAATCATATTTTTTAGTGATGTATTACCATGTTGAAAGTTTTCATTGAATTGTCATGATTCGACAGGTGATTAATGTGTAAATTGAGGCATCGAAAAGACAGGTTGCCCTAGTTCATGTTTTAAGAGTTGGAGTATGGTTGTGAGATATATGAAAATTATTAGTGATTTATTATTTAAATGTGAGACACTTAATTGTCAGAAATAGGGTAATCATTAGCCACAATGATGATACCTATTATATTAACTAAACATCACTAGACATTAGATGCCATGGACATTGTAGAATCCTCATAGGATGAGGCCTGCGCTATGGGGAAGAAATAGCTTCCCAACTGGTAGGGCAAAACCCCCACACCCTACTAGTAGGGCAAGCTCCTTACAGTTGTGTGGTACCCAACACCAACTGGGGATGCTGGTGGTATATGTGCTACATGTTGTAGTGATCAGTGGTCGGTAGGTCCACTGATGCACTTTAATCCTGAGGGCTTTGACTCACCACTTGAGTAACCAGGTTGAGAGGTGGAGTCTGAGATATCCAACCGCTCCTATTAGCCTTCGAGAGGAAGACGTGCCGATGCCAGCTGCAGATGTGGAATTGAGATTAAAGACTTAGGAACACAAACATGCTTCTAAGTCTTGTACCGTGAGATCGTAGCTTTCTGTGATACTTCCACATGTTGTGGTACACCTCATGTGGGTCCAGAGGCATAATAAATGGATTTAAAATAATGTAAATAGTTAGGTTATCCTTTTATTGCATTCAATATCTATACTACTGTCATTTTGAGTGAATTACAAATTTTAAACTGCCATGTTTACATGATTCATTTAAGCTCTATTACTTGTAAACATCATAAATATCTTGGTTACCTATTGATTATCTACTCACTGAGCCAGTAGCTCACCAACCTACTTAACAATTTTTCAAGTAAAGGATTAGCTCTTTCTGAGGATACAGAAGCCAACTTTTATCAAGAGTAGCAAAAAGGTCTTGAAAGAAAAGTAGTTAGAATAGTTAGAGGGCCTCTTATCCTTCCTCTAGATCCTGAGATTGAAAGAGTGATAAAAGAGAGAAGTTTGAAATGTAATGTACATGTTGTATATTAAGTTTGAAACTCTTGCTTCTGTATAATAGACAAGTTCTATTGTATCTTGTTTTTATGTTTAATTAAGACTTATCGCTCAGTAAGTAATATTACAATATATTTTAGAGAAGAAAAAAAATATGGCAGAGTTTTTTTTAATCAAAATTTTGCCCAAATCTCATGATTATTGGTATTTGTGGGATGTGGGTGTAACAACTTGGTATCATAGCATAGGTTGAGCCTAAAATGAGTTTAGGTTTGGGACATGGGTGATAAGAGATTGATAGGATTAAGATGTTTTCCTCTTTGAACTGCAATTTTCTAACAGACGTGTTTTGTTATGGATATGCAGTTGGAAGGAAGAGGACATAGACATGGTGAGGAACAAGCTGAGAGCCATTATGGCCCTGACCCTTGAGCAATGGATTAAGGTGGAGAGGATAATGAGGCAACAAAGATGTATTGTATTTTTCTAGAGACAAAAGAAAAATACAAGATGGACAGGAAGTCTTCATCTTCCAGTAAGGATCTGATGGGATTGTATGAGTTGGTGAAGAAGCTTGGTGGAACTAAATTTTCTAGAACAAAAGATCCAGGTGTGGCTTCGAAAATTGGAAAAAGGTCTTTCGCCTAATGGAGTTATCAGAAGATAAGAAAATCAATCATGCAGTCTATTTACTCAAGGGATATGTTGAGCTGTGGTGGCGGGGAGTGGAAGATAAAGGGAGAAATGCAGAGATGACTTGGAAGGACTGTGTTGATGAGTTTCACCTTAAGTATTTTCCTCCTACCTTCCTAAGTGATAAGATTAAACAGCTGGAGAATATCAGATAAGGAAGTATGACAATTGGTGAATATGAGGCACATTTCACAAGGTTGGCAAATTTATATCCACAACTTGTGCCTCATGATGTAGAAAAGTGCAGAAGATTTCAACAAGGATTAAGATCAGAGATTAGACACACTGTGTCAGCTATTGGTCAAAGAGACAGAGAAAACTTTGGGGAATTTGTGGAAGTAGTGAGACATGTAGAAGAGTCAGTTAATGCTGATAAGCAGTTTGAGAGTAAGAAAAGATCTGGAGACTTCATTAGAGGGGGATAAAGAAGTGGTGGATACAGAGGAGGTGGTGTTTTTTTTCTAAGATAGGATAGGCAATTGGCTATTTTGGGAGAAAAGGATCTAGGTTTTCACCAAGTGGAGGAAGGCCCAATTCTAGTAGATGGAATACACAGTCTATATGGACACCTCCAACTAGGTCTTTAGGATCTTTAGTAACATTGAGAGGGCCGTAGAGACATGATGCATCCATATGTGACAATTACGGCAGGGCACATTCTGGTCAGTGCTGGGGAACTAACGCTCCAATATGTTTTCATTGTGGACAGATGTGACATATAAAAAGGGACTGCCCAAAGCTTCCATATATTTTAGAACAAGGTTCACAACTACAATTTCAGACTCCACAGAGGCAGGATCCAGTTAGAGGGGCAAGTTCTTCAGTGGCTTTAGGTGAGATAGGTGAGATACTTCTCTTTAACAACATTTTTGTTACAATATTAATGGATCCTAGTGCAACACATTATTTCATTCAAAGATCGATAGTTAGTGGACTAAATCTTCTAACCCATGATTTATCTTATGAGTTGTTGTTAAAAGTTCCACTAGGTGAATCCTCAGTTTTGACAGAAGTATGTATTGGATGTCTGTTAAGTTTTAGTGGGTATACAATAGTAGTTAATCTCATACCCTTAGATATTAATTCTTTTCAAATCATTTTGGGTATGGACTGCCTTGAGACATATCATGTCCAGTTAGATTGTTGGAAGAAAGAAGCTATCTTTCAACAAGGTGGTTATTCATGTCTTTATCGGAGATAGAAAAGTCTTGCCCACATGTATAGTATCAGCTGTTGTAGCTGATAAGATGATGAGAAAGGGGTGTGAGGCCTTTTTAGCACATGTGGTGGATGCTAGGGTAGAGAAAAGAGCAGTCAGTATAGCAGATATTCCAATCGTTTGTGAGTTTTCATATGTCTTCCCTGATGAGCTACTAGGTTTACCACCTGAAAGAGATATTGACTTTGAGATACAAACTTTACCTGGTAGCCGTCCAGTAGCATTACCTGCCTATAGAATGACACCCAGGGAGTTAAAGGAATTGAAAACCTAATTACATGATTTATTGAATAAAGGATTTATTCAACCCAGTACATCACCTTGGGGAACTCCAGTACTGTTCATGAAAAAGAAGGATGGAACCATGCAGTTATGTATAGACTATAGACAATTGAATAAAATAACAATTAAGAATAAATATCCTTTTCCTAGGATTGAAGACCTATTTGATCAACTCTATGAGGCAACGATCTTTAAGATAGATCTCAGGTTAGGTTATCATCAACTAAGGATAAAGGCATATTGTACCTAAGTCAACATTTAGAATGAGGTATGGGCACTATGAGTTTGTAGTTATGTCTTTTAGATTAACAAAATTCCACAATAGCCTTTATGGACATGATGAATAGGGTTTTCAAACCATATTTAGATCAGTTCATAGTAGTGTTTATAGACGACATCCTTATATATTCTAAAGATGTGGAACAACATGAGAAACAATTGAGGATAGCCTTGCAGTTGTTAAGGCAACATCAACTTTATGCTAAGTTCAGCAAATGTGAGTTTTGGTTGGCTAAAGTATCTTTTCTTGGACATGTCATATCAGCAGAAGGGGCTAGTGTTGACCCTAAGAAGGTAGAATTTGTTCTTCAGTGGGAGCAACCTACAACCCCTACTAAGATTAGAGGTTTCCTAGGATTAGCAAGATATTACAGGAGGTTTATAAGGAACTTCAGTGTAATAGCATTGTCTCTTACACACTTAACAAGGAAGGATGTACCTTTTGTTTAGTCTGAGTCATGTGAAAAAAGTTTTCAAATTTTAAAGAAGAATTTAACTACAACACTAGTCTTGATATTACCATAGGCAGATAAGGGCTATGTGGTTTTCTGTGATGCGTCCAGGAGAGGTTTGGTATGTGTTATTATACAAGAAGGGAAAGTGGTGGCTTATGCTTCTAGACAACTTAAAAAGAATGAAGAGAACTATCCCACACATGATCTTGAGTTGGCAACAGTAGTGAATGCTCTAAAGACATGGCATCATTATCTCTATGATGAATCGTGTCAGGTCTTTACTGATCATGAGAGTCTGAAGTATATTTTCACACAGAGGGATCTCAATCTAAGACAACACAGATGGTTGGAGCTTATAAAGGATTATGATGTCACCATTGATTATCATCCTGGAAATCCCAATATATTAGTAGATGCTCTAAGTAGAAAGTCAACATTGTCTGTGGAAATGTTTTCAATGGCATGTTAGTTAAGATGAGAGAGATGAATTTGGATCTGAATGTGTCTGATCAAGGTGGGCTGATTGCACAAATGCAGGTTAGACCTACATTTTATTATCAGATTCAGGAGCTTCATCATAGTGACAGAGAATTGCAACAAATCATTCATGATATGAAAAAAGGAAAGAGATCATAGTTCAAATTTTCAAATGATGGGTTATTGTATCTACATGACAGATTGTGTGTGCCAGATGACACTGAGTTAAATAAGCATATTCTTGAGAAAGCTCATTCTTCTATGTATGCAATGCATCCAGGTAACACAAAGATGTATAGAAACCTGAAGGAGTTGTATTGGTGGTCAGGTATGAAGAAGGATGTGGCTGAGTATGTGGCTAAGTGTGATGTATGTCAACAAGTCAAGGCTGAACATCAGAAGCTGACAGGTACTCTACAATCACTTCCTATCCCTAAATGGAAGTGGGGGAATATCACCATGGATTTTGTGGTTGGATTACCTAGGACACCATATGGTTTTGACTCATTATGGGTAATAGTAGATAGGCTAACAAAGTCTTCTCACTTTCTACCAATTAAGACAACATGGGATACACCAAAGTTAGCCAAAGTCTATATAGATGAGGTAGTCAGAGTCTATATAGATGAGGTAGTCAGATTGCATGGAATACTTATTTCTATAATATCTGATAGTGATCCAAAATTTACATCTAGGCTTTGGAATTAGTTGCAACGTTCTTTGGGAACAAAGTTGAAATATAGCACAACCTTTCATCCTCAGACAGTTGGACAGTCAGAGAGGAGACCCTGGAGGATATGCTGAGAGCATGTGTTTTGCAGTTTAGTGGTTGTTGGGATGATCATCTCAGTCTAATGGAGTTCACATATAACAATAGTCACCATTCTAGCTTAGGCATGGCCCCTTATGAAGCTTTCTATGGGAGAAAATGTAGATCTCCGATTTGTTGGTATGAAGTTGGAGAAAGGAAAATTTTTGGCCCAGAGTTGGTGGAAGAAACCACAGAAAAGATATATGTGATCAGACAACAGTTGAAGGAAGCTCAGGACAGACAAAGAAGCTATGCAGACAAAAGGCGTATACCACTTCAATTTGAGATTGGAGATGAGGTTTATTTGAAAGTTTCACAATGGAAAGGTGTGCTAAGGTTTGGAAAGTGAGGCAAACTAACTCCTAGATACATGGGTCCCTATCCAATCATTCAAAGAATTGGATCAGTTGCATATACGTTGGAGTTTCCATTAAAGTTAGCCAATGTACATAATGTGTTTCATGTATCTATGTTGAAGAAGTTTCATCTTGGTACAAAGAACATTGTAGACCCAGATCCTATACAGTTGAGAGAGGATATCTCTTATATTGAAGGTTCAATTCAAATTCTCGACCATGAATTCAAAAGCTTAAGAAGAGAGAGATACCCCTAGTAAAGGTTCTTTGGAGGAATCATGGTGTAGAAGAATCTATCTGGGAAGTGGAGATGGAGATGTTTAACAAATATCCTTTACTCTTTTAGAAATTTTGAGACGAAATTTTTATTAGAGGAGGAGAATTGTTACGACCCGTTCCTAGCTTTGCTGGTAATCCTAGAGATTTAAAATAATCTTAATGCTTGTCATATTTTTGTTAGTAATATTTTATCTTGTTCTTTATATTAACTTTGGTAACCTTAAATACTTGTTTGGGCAACTCATAATCATGACTTAAGCCTACTATAAAGATCCGAGTTGGAGTTAATATAGCAATAACACATACATGTATGAAAGAAGAGAGTTAATGACATTAGAGGAAATAATTAATAAATAATTTTTCATTTAAGAATATTATCAAAATAATATTATAGTATTGTATAGAATTTAATTATGAATCCAACAAAAAAAGAATGAACTAAATGAGAGTAAAATTGAGAGAGTTATGCCATTTGTAGTAAGTATGTACAGAGTACCGCGACCGACACCGCGACCGCGATCGACGCTGCATCATGTACCGTGACCACGACTGATGTTGCATTGTGTTCTGCAACCATGACCAACGTTGCGTTGTGTGCCACAACCATGACCTACGTTGCGTCGTGTGCCGCGACCGTGACAGATGCCGCCCGGGATAGCCAATTCTAAAATGATCATATCTCAAGTTATACTTATCCGTTTTGAACGAAACGAAGTGTGTTGGAACTGTGATTTGACCCTCTATCATCTTAAACTAACAAGAGGGAGACCTAGAAGACAATTTATGGGGTGATATTTAGAGAAGAATGTGAAGTCGGAGAAAATCCAAAGGGGCTGCTATAGATTCAACTTGGTAAGTAGGTTTAACCCTTGATTCTTCCTTCTATTCATTTTCCCTTATTTGAGATCCCTAATATAGCAATTTTGAGGTTTGTATTAACCTTCAATCTTTATCTTATACCTACAATAGACCCTCTTTAGGACCAAGAAACACATTAAAAGGTTGTTTTGAACGAGATCTTGAGGTTTAAAGCTTGATCCTGACTCGTGTGAGCTAAGATCCGAGATTAGTTGGTGAAAAGGCTAAAGTCAGTGATCTTGGGTGAAGTCTGTGAGAAGATAATTATCTCTTAACCCTGATTTAAAGCATACCAATTCAAATAATAGTTTCCAGTGTTTGATTCTTGCACTATGATATATGTTATAGTTTGAATAAATGTATGTGGTGAATATCAGTAGTTGAAATGCCTTATTAATCATATTTTTAGTGATGTATTACCATGTTGAAAGTTGTCATGTGAATTGTCACGATTCAACAGGTGATGAATATGTAAATTGAGGCACCAGAAAGACCAATTTCCCTAGTTCATGTTTTAAGAGTAGGAGTATGGTTGTGAGATATATGAACATTATTAGTGATTTATTATTTAAATGCGAGACACTTAATTGTCAAAAATAGGGTAATCATTAGCTACGATGATGATACATGTTATATTAACTAAACATTACTAGAGATTAGATGCCATGGACACTGTAGAATCCTCACAGGATGAGGCCTGCACTGTGGGAAGGAAACAATTTCCCAACTGAAGGTAGTCCAGATTGAGGTAACTTGGAGCATACCGGTAGGGTGTGGGGGTTTTGACCAGTAGGGCAAACTCCTTACAATTGTGTGGTACCTAACACCAATCAGGGATGTTGATGGAACCTATGCTACATGTTGTAGTGATCAGTGGTCGGTAGGTCCACTGATGCACTTTAAGCCTAAGGGATTTGGCTCACCACCTGATTACCTAGGTTGAGAGGTGGATTATACAATATCCGACCGCTCCCATTAGCCGTCGAGAGGTAGGCATGCTGATTCCAGCTGTAGACATGGTATTGAGATTAAAGACATAGGAACCCAAACATGCTTCTAAGTCTTGTACAATGAGATCGTAGCTTGCTGCGATACTTCCACATGTTGTGGTACACCTCATGTGGGTCCAAAGGCATAATAAATGGATTTAAAATAATAAATAGTTAGGTTATCCTTTTATTGCATTCAATATCTGTACTACTACCATGCTGAGTGAATTACAGTTTTTAAACTACCATATTTACATGATTGCATTTAAGTTCTATTGTAAACATCATAAATTTCTTGGTTACCTATTGGTTCTCTACTCACTGAGCCAATATCTCACCAACCTATTTAACAATTTTTCAAGTAAAGGATTAGCTCTTCCTGAGGAGACAAAAGCCAGCTTTTATCAAGAGTAGCACAGAGGTCTTGAAAGAAAAGTAGTTAGAATAGTTAGAGGGTCTCTTATCCTTCCTCTGGATCCTGGGACTGAAAGAGTGATAAAAGAGAGAAGTTTGAAATGTAATGTACATGATGTATATTAAGTGTGAAACTCTTACTTCTGTGTAATAGACAAGTTCTATTGTCTCTTGTTGTTATGTTTAATCGAGACTTATCGTTCAGTAAGTAATATTACAATATATTTTAGAGAAGAAAGAAAAATATGGCAGATTTTTTTTATCAAAATTATGCCATAATCTCATGATTAGTGGTAATCGTGGGATGTGGGTGTAACATTGAAGGTGGTTGAGACACCCACTATGTTGCTTGGTCATAACACATGCATGACATGATGAGGTGGCACATATACATATGTATATGAAAGTGATACTAAGTGCTAATGACATAATGATCAAATCAAGTATAACTAATGATGTTCAAACCTACATCAGTTCCAAGAAAGTGGCAGTTGGTGTAATTAGGGTTTGGTGATATATCATGATGTAAAACCCTAATCAGCTATGTGAGTGAACCCTAACCCTAATCCTAGGATATGCTATACTTTTTGAACGTGCATGGATGAATAGCATGTGATTATACTTTATCTCTTTCCTACATGTATAGTTCTAACTTGCAGGTTAATTGAGTGTCATAGCTTGTGAATGTTCTGAAGATGATTAAACGATACTAGATGATTGCCATGAGCCTTGATGAGGTGCACTAGAATTATAAATATGTGAATGTGCACACTTAGTTAGAATCTATAGTGTTTAATCCTAATACATCCCAAAATTATGGAAGATAATGAAACTAGAGATTGGTAAATAAATAATGCTATGGAACCCTATTGGTTAAGCATGATACCCTAACCCTAAATCGAGGGGACATATGAAGTATTTCTTACATTGCCTAAAGTGTTAATATGTTGAGATGTTTTCTCTCTCTATTTGTATAATGTTGACCCTACAGGTGAAAGGAATATCATAGCTAATGATTACTATGGTGTATATGTGATGTGACACAAGTGATTCTTATATGCCTAATGAGACATGATGGGATAACAATGAGTTATAAGAAGAATGTGATTGGGCTGATGACCCAATGAAGGCTTAATGCCTAGTGAGAGGTGTATCCCCCAGTGATGTGATGAGGGGTTAATATTACCAGTGATGTGTTAATAATGATTACCCTGATATGGTAGTGTTAACAAGTGATGATGTTGATGGCCTTGTTTAAGGTAGTGAGACAATGTTTCCCTGAGATGATGTGACAAGTTCACACCTTATACATTTTATGTCTTCTAAAGTTGTTTCATAGTTATGCTTGCTAGATTGAATTAGGATTTTGTATGTCTACTTGTATGATGGAGTCTTAATTCACCCAATGGGCATAACTAATAAAGTGAAGCCTTAATCATGTAGTTTCCATGTACCATAGATTCATCTTCATCATTAGTATCTAGGTGGATGGTGAAATGAGTAACTCCTTTGACAAACTCAAAGCGCATATTATTGAATATGTGGGGTACAAGTGGAGATATCTCCTTGTATCCTTAAATGGTTGAAACAGCAATATGATGTTTTATTATAGAAAGGCCATGTGTGAGCCTATTATCTAGCATTGTGCCATGTACAAAGGTAGGCTAGTTGTTTTATAGGACCATAGCTTTGACTATGAGTCGCTGTCTTTTCAATACTATAGCTTTGACTATAAGTTGTTGTCTTTACAATATGGTTATATGTCAGTGCGTTGTAGACTCGAGCTGACCGAGTAGTGCTAGTGATGGTCATGGAGTCCGACTTTTCCATTGATCTTGTATGACATTGATTTCAACTTAACAGTGGTCAGTTGGATTTGAGTAATACACCTCAAATTCTTAGGGCATAATAATTAAAGATGTAACATAGTTGTGTAGTGTTATTTCTTAGGGTCATATATGAATAACATTGTATGACCCCCTTGTTGTGTTTCTTATACTATTTATTTTATAATAGTTATACATGTTCTTCATATTCCTTCTTGAAGTATAAGACATTCTATTGCTCATTAGTAGATACTTAAACTATGTAAACAATGATAATTACCTTTCTTATATCATTTAGTTGAACCTGCTATTCTGTTAATAGTATAAACTTCTATTTAGCTTACCTGTTCTTATAATAGATTTTGGTAGAGAGTTATGTCTCTCACTGGGATACTTGGTCTCACCCCGTGGGTTCCACAACTTTTTAGGTGGATAGGAAGCCTGAGAAAGAGGTCATGTGGTTGAGACTGGCTATAAATGGAGTTGTAGTTATTGGATCATGGATATGTAGTCAGTGTCTAGTAATAGAGTCCTATGTGTCATCCATGTACGTTCAGGTCCTTGGGGGTATTTTGTGAATATTGTACATTGGTCTGAGTTTTTTGCTTTATGCCATGATAGTACATACATGATTTGTGTACAAGAACAAGTGATCATATGTAACAGAATGTGTCTAGATATCTAGTGAATATTGATATTTAACCTCTTTTGGAAATAATTGAAATGCAAGTGGCACAAGTTTATAGATTCATTGTGGATATTAAGGTTGAGATCCTATCATGAGATTGGCTTTAATTTACCCTATTTTGTGGTAATATTGTTACTAGTGATAATTACACACTTTCTTTGAGTAATCTCACTTTATGTGGCAAAGGGTGTCACATGATGGTTCTCATGGCATACAACCAACAATTATATCCTAAAACAAGGTCCATGTCAATAAACAATCCATATGTAGTAGGGACTCTTAAGAATTGATACCTAGGTTATTTGTCATCTAGTCTTAAAAAAGAACCCCAGATTTTACTATATTAAAGGTTCCATATCACCAAACCCTTGTGAATTGATCCTAAAGAATATCAAGAATTTAATTTAAACTCCAATCACATTAACATTAATATAACACTCAACAAAAGTAAAAAGTATTCTTATGCAATATAGTGTGGATGAGGGATAAAGAGGAAAATAGAGTCTCGAAAAAATCTATATGTATGAGATGTTATATCACATTGAACTAGATCAAAGAACAACATAGAAGAAAATAATAACTATTTTGGTGCATGTTTCAAAGTAGAATTGTGTTTACTCACAATTAGGGTGTACTCATCACTTACATGGGTAGCTTTTATCTTCATTCATCTTTTATCTATTTTATACATGTAAACATGAAATCTCATCTCTTATCTAATGGTATACCACTAATAACAAAAAAAAAGGTACCATAAAAATGCATAAAGATATCAAATCAAAAAAATTAATTTTATTATAAATAATTAAGTAACCAAAATCTATGTATTTTCATGTAGAAAGTAAATGATCTAGGTTTATAGGATATAAATAAATAAAATGTCTTCTTGATTTATCAAACCATCATATAACTAAAGAACATCACTATGTATATTGTTCAATTGGTCCAATTTCAAGAAGAGTATAAAATAGAGAAAACCATATCAGACAACTAGTCAATCTCTTTTATTACAATATAGAAATAAGTCATACACAAAAAACATAAGAAATTATAGGATTAGGATATGATTTAATTTTAATTCAGAACTTATACATGAAGAAGAAACCTGGTGCTTAGATTAGAGTTATATGACATGAATATAATAATGAAACTAGAAGTTAACAAAGAAAATGAATATCCTTTCAATTCAACATATGCACCCTTAACAAGCTAATGGAGAAAAAAGGCATCTTAGTTTCATGTAGAAATGAAAAATATAAGTGTCCACTCAAATATGACAATAAAGAACCCAACAACATATCTCAGATCATCCCTTGATTAACCAACCCATGATCAAGGAAGCTCAAACAACTACTCTAAAAGTTCCACACAGGTCAGATCTAGCCAAATAAGCATGAAGAAGAATAAAAACTAAAGAAATTATTAATCCCTACTCCAAACCATATACATGTAATATATGGAGCTAAGAGGAAGAGAAGGAAGAAGAAATAAAAAGGAAAATGATAAAGTAATGCCAAACAAGGTGGAGTATCCAAAAAATGAAAACATTCAATGAGGCAAGAACAAAAAGAAAGGTAGGAATTTCTCTCTACATCACCATAAGAAGCTAGAGGATGTATATTGTAAGGCCCCTAAACTTGCTTAATGAGTTGAATAAGCTTAATTATCATAATTTAATGCTTATAACCCTAATATAACCTTGTTAAATGCTTTGAAATCATAATACAAGCTTAGGTTTTAAATTTGGTCCAAATTGGACATTGTTTGAGCAAGTTATGCAATTTTATGCACATTTTAGACTTTTCTACAATTTACCCAATTGAGAGGTTTTATTTGAAATTTATCACTTGCATTATGTTCCTTGGATATTATATCATAATTATTGAGCTTGTTGAGCCATGGGGAACCTATTTAATCCTTGGTTTGAAGGTGTTTTCGCTAAGGGTATTTTAGGGTTTACCCCTTCACGGATGAGCTACCTTCAGTAGCTATCAACTAATGAATTATGTGATTTAATGGGAAATTAGACAAAGGAAAGCTAAGAAGGTCTATAAGGACGGTGGGGGAGATTCTTGTGTGTGTGCTTGTATATTGTTAATAGTTTACACCTCATGCTTGCTTCCATCCTTATCCATGGGCTATATTTACCTCTTCCTTGCCCAAGTACGAAACTTTGCTTGATTTCTCTTTTCTATAACCTAGATCAACGACTTCACTCTGTTTTTCTATGGAACAAAGTGCTCTAAGGTAGAAGACAACCTCTTTTTGGAGAAGAAGGTCTCCTAGAGCTCCATTTAGCCCTACCTAGGGTTTCCAAGGTCATCTTCTAGGGATTTCGACCAAGGCAAGTTATTTTCTTCCTTCCTTCTCCATTTATCTTGCTCTTCTCCTTCCTTAGACTTACTCCATGTCAAAAACTTGCTGTTTCATGGTAGAAATTGCTCTAAATCTCTAAAACCCTACCTTTCTTGCTCCTCATGCTTAGGGTTTGCTCATTTGATGAAGAAAGGTGCTAGATGGATGAGTTCATAGCTTATGCTTGTATTTTCTACCCAACCTACTCGAGATTCATTCTGTGTGGGGTTTCATCTTCTCATTATAGGTAAGTTTTATAACTTGCTCCACGTTTATTGCTTACCATAAGCTTTCTAGCTCATGTTCTTGCTTGAAAATGATGATCCATGCACTAAAAAGCTATGCTTGACTTGGATTTCAATTTTTATAATGTTCTCTATTATGATTTCAGTTCTAGATGAAGCTGGGATCATGTGTATGTTATTCATGAGGTATAATATGACTTGGATTAGGTTGTTTTGACAACCTATGGTGCTAAGCATCTATCAACCAATGGTCAATATTAGTGTTTTAAGTTGATTTCTTCTATAAACCCATGGCCCAATGATGGTACCATTGCAACAACCCTATGGTGTTGTCTTCATGACAACTTATGGTCAGGATCAAAGGTGTCAGATAATGGTGAAAACCTATTTTCACCCCCTTAGGTCAGGTTTTGGATCAATTACATGTTTAATGATCAACCATTAAGTACCCTACTGATGTTATCAATCAATGATGACATTAGCTTAATATTTGATGTTGATTAATGAATATAGTATCGATCCAACAACCTATGGTGACTTAATGGTCACTAATGATGGTGGATCAGGTCTCTATAACCTATGGTGAGTTAAGAATTGTAGTTGTAGCATCAATTAAGCCTTAGACCAATGGTTTCTTGGGTCACTTGATGCAATGGTCGGACCTATACTGTAATTGATGGTTTTAACATATGAACTTGACCCAATGGTAAAGATGTAATGTTTATTCCTCCAATAAAGTAGAATTATGGATAATGTAATATGTTATTCCTAATAATGTTATTTATATAGTTTCATTTATATGATCAAATTAAGGAGCTTACTTGTTGACAATGGATGGCTTGTTTTAACTGAACAGTTGATTGTGGTTTTTACCCTACTCTCAATGGAACTTTTCGTGTTGTTAATCAATGGATGTCTAGGGTTATATGGTGAATCTTTATAGATCACAATTAAAGGACTTCATAACTAGTTTATCCAAGGAGTTTACTTATGTAAACAACCAATGGTCATACCTTTTAAACATCTAATGGTTCTGGGTGACATTGTGGTATGGTGATATGGGTTGAATAATGACAGAACAAATGGAGGGTTACCCTTAATAAGGTAGTTTTACCTATTCACTCATATGAATAGAAGGGATGATAATCATATTGTGTTGATATGTAACCCTAATGAGGTATATCTTGTTATACCTAGCTTTAATATAACTTAATGATGGTAATTGGGTATGAATAGTCCTTGAATGACTAATACAATCATGAAGTACTATGTTAATGTTGTTGAAACCATAGTATGCTATAACCCAATGGTTACACCTTGATTTATGTGTGGGTTCATACTTGATAATAGTATGGAATGTTATGGTGATGCTTTGCCTTATGCATCCATGATCCAATGGGGATGTCGTGAGCTAGGGTTTGGGTATAAGTGTTGATTAGTAACATTAATATAATTTATCTTGTTGAACCTAACTCTAATGCAAATATATAAAGATGAGTATTCATGTTTAACATTCTTATATGATGGCATGATGGTGAAATAACCTCCTTAACATGATCATAACGTTAATGTGTTAATTGGTGGTTGTCATAGCCACATGGTTGATACTTGCTTATGCAAAACATGTGCATTATGAATATGATGAGGGTTAAATCATATCTAGATTCCTTGCATGTTGATGTAGTAAATGAATGTTCTTAATGTTAATATAACCATGCTATGATTTTTTATGAATATCTCCTAGCTCATTAATGCAATATTGTGCTGATCTGGTGTATTATATGTAAGTGATAGTGTTGATCCTTGTTATAAGGCATGCAAAGATAATGATGATCTTGTAGGGAATAGTATGATGGTCTTAATGACCTTTGAGCATGGTTGAGCCCTAAATGAGTGCAATCCTCTTATGTGGATAAGGGTTGATACCCTGTGATATTGTGAAAAGGATTTATATCTTGTGATAGTATGATGACTAGTGTGGTCTCATGGATGGCAAGTGAATAGTACCATGTGATGATGAGATGAGAAATTATGTTTCACATATTTTATATCTTTTCAAAGTTGTGATATTTATATTCTTGCTAGAATTGAATTATGGTTTGTATGTTCACTTGTTTGATGCAACCTTAATTCACCCAATTGGCATAACTAATCAAGTGCAACTCTAATCATGTAGTGCCCTATGTCGTAGAACCATCTTCATTGTCAAAACTTGCTGGATGGTGAAATGAGTATTCCTAAGGGAAACTCGGAGTGGTTACTGTTGAGTATGTGGGGGTGGTAGGTTGAGGATATATCCTTGTCATCCATAATGAAGATCGTGGAGGTTGGCTATGGTCATGCCTCATACATCTGATGTGATTGAGAACAGTTGCGGTTGTGTCTCGATGATTATAACATGATGTGATTAGAGGACAACTGCGGTTGTACCTCAGTGATTAGGTTTGAATACCCTAGATGCTAGCGCCATGACCTATACCAAGGTGGGCTAGTTACATGACTATATTTCATTGTGGTGGCAACTTTGACTGATATGTCACTGCCTTTTACTCATACTGGCCGAGGGGAAGAGATCTTAGGATACTGGTACTCCTAGATCTTGTACAAAACCGAATAGCCCTTCACAGGGGTTGGTTGGACTTTGAATGGTACGATTCAAATTCTCCAGGGCATAATAAAAGATGTAATACATTTGTGTAGCATATTTTTTTAGGTTTATACACAACGTTTCACATTGGATGACAAACCTTGTTTGTTATCTTTTCATAAAGATGATTCTTAGTGCAATTAAGAGATAGTAGATATACTTAGGTTTTGGATATTCTTAAGATTTTAGATGCGTACATATAGTATCTATGCTTGTGTTGATAACTGTACTGCTACTACTAATTATAATCATGATGCTACCTATCTCATGTTGTTAGTTATGTTTAGCATGCTAGCCATGCCTTTGTAACTAGAGATTCATATACTTCTAATCATACTTATCCAGATAGTTTTTCTTATGTTTTTATCACTTCTTATGATGTTGATATGTTCAACCATTGAGACATGCTCATGTTGTTAGATATGCTATGTTACTAGACTTGCTGATGATGCTAGATATGCATATCCTACTGAACTATTTATATTGTCAACAAAACAAAGGATGATAGTCTGGCTAATGATGATAGTTATTATCTGCTCCTTTATGTATTTTGTTAATCATCAGTACTACTAATCTTATTTGTTATATCTGATCAAACTGCTTAACTGTTTAATTACTTTAAAATGTTGTAATCAATAAACATTGTTGGAGGTTATATCTCTTGTTGGGACATGTGTCTCACCCTTGTGGTTTGCCACATTTTTTTAGGTAATCGGAAGTGAAAAAAACTAACATGTGGAAGCACAAAGAAGCTATATTAATGACTCTTTGATAAAGTTGATTAGATGTCTAGTGTGTCCTAGAGTCATCCTTGTACTCTCAGGTCCAGGCAGGAAAAGTTTTTATATGGTGTTTCAAATAAATCAGACTTTTTTTAGCATATTAATGCTTGTTTCTGTGGCATATACGATTATTGTTCTCCTATATATATGTTGTGGCTAGGATGATAGAACAATTTGTATCAAATTCTTGGCATTATATGGATACAAGAAAGATGTTGGGCTCTTATGCAAATGTTTTTGAGTGGGTGTTGATGTTGAAATCGGTTTTAATTTACCCATATTTTTAGGTATGTGATTAATTAGTGATTGATTGTGTTTTATAGTTTGAGTAATCTCATTTAGTGTAATAGGTTCTCACAAGTTAGTATCAGAGCTTTAGGTTCACTGAGTCTACAGGGACACTAGGACTTAGGACTAGGATGATGTCTAAGTTAGGAATATGACATAAAAATATGGTGCATACTGCCTAATCTCAGTATTTGGGTGCCCTAGCCAGGTATTGAATTATTGAAGAAAAGGTAAGTATGGAACTCTTAGATTGTTATCTTTCTAATTTCCCTGATCAAGTAGTGATTTAGAGACAATCTAAAGAGCATAACGAATAAGAAATCATGGTGTGAATATCTCAATCCTACCTTAAAGAAGATGAGAATCGCATCATTATCTATAAACAAATGAATGTTTGGTAAATATAAGAGAAAGATACAACACCATGCAATCTAAATCTGAATACAAATAAGGAAAAGAGGAATTCTTGAAGATGTGATTCAAGAAGATAATAAAGTAAAAGACAAACAATGTAAAGAGTGGGACCCGATAGGGGATCCACTCAAATGGTACAATATAAAGAGCCATGTAAAAGTAAAACATCGGAAACAGTACTATTACAAATATTCATTATGATTCATTTACAATGGTTCCTCATCATAAAAGGTGGTATAACAAAGTAAAAGGTATACATATAATAAATCTAATCACCTACAAGACATGTTGTAGAGGGCAACTCAGCCATTCCAAGCTATCCTTAGGTCGAATATCACATATACGATCTTTGTGCATCCTTGTCTTCTAATGTACCTACACCTGGGTGGAAGGGAACATCACCCAGAACATAGTAAACAAAGTATAGGTCAGCAAAGGTTGAGTATGTACATATAATAAACAATTTAGGCATTATATTGGATTAACAGTACAAAAGAGATGTTCCCACAAGAAGGGGCTATTTGAAATTAGGTAAGTTCAAAGGAATTATAACAAGAGAAATGTAACAAAGGAATGAGGCATATTAAATTTCAGATTAAAAACATGATAATAAATGAGTGTCTCTTGCCATAAAATCAATCACAAATCCAAACTAAATCAAGATAACATTTGCATGTATAAAAATGTAGACTAAATATACCTAAAACAGGGCCATAACACCATAGGATCATGGCCGAAAAAGTAAGGGTGGAAACGCACACCCCAGGCGGAATACACACACCCTAAATAAGTATGGTTGTACATAAGTACCACTATTCTAGATATTCTAGTCAAACATGTAGCATGCGTAAATAGAGTAGCAAGACTGGCATTATGGTCAATTTCTCATAAATTGTAATCAAAGCATGAGGGGTCCAAGAACCCATTATAAACAAGTATCACAGAAACCAAATGAATATATTGAATTGAGAGCAGGAAAATATAAATGTTCCAAGTAAATGGATTTTTAAGCAAAATAAAGGTTCAAGAGATGCCTCATTAAATGAATGTAGGTTCAGTCAAATGATGCCCAAAATAAAATAGAGGATGTACATACCTTATGATCAAACCGATGTAGTCAGTAACACTCCTTAAGTTTGGGTCACGACTTTCACAGCCTAATAATCAATATTTATGCATTCGATTAATATAAAGAACATAGATTCTCTTACTTAGAAAATGACCCTACAGTAGGTTGAAAATCCAGACTCAAAGCCTAGCCCATTAAAACCATCGTAATTTTCTTTTAATCTAAGAATTTACTTTATATATTATTTAATTGATCCAAAAATTAGTTATGAATGTTACGAGTTAAATTTATTTCTGAATAAAAAAAAGAAAAAGAAAATAGGAAAAGACACTGTGCTCTAGAATGAAATCTGATTATTAACACAACATTATGCTAAAACCTTAGTAGCTTGCAACTATCGGATCTGTGGTCAAATGTGGGTCAAAGCTGAAGAAACTATAGCTATGCCATTCATGAGCTCAAGATCACTAACTACTTATTCAAATCTACTGATTAAAATGTGAAACAAAACTAGGGATATGATCCTTGGGACCTATAGGTGAAACCAAAAAGCCATCTTCACGACTATGGTGGTGAGGTAAGTGAGCAGACTGGAACATTAATAAAAAGGAAAGGCAAGCGATTTACTAGATACGAGATATTAGTCTCAAGAAGTCTCGACCACTCTGACTACCACCTCCGATCTGTCCTGGGTAAGCTCCATGAGTCGTAGCTACATAGCTCTGACTAGCCCCTGCCAGTAATTCAGGATCGGCCAGAAGCTTGGTGCCACCTCGGCAAGTAGGGACCTCTTGAGCAGTCTCGGAGATCCTTCTGGATAGCTCTGGCCTCAGCAAATTTGACGATGAGGTAAACAAGTGTCGTCACCAAACTGGAAACCAGCGGAGGAGGAGAGACTGAAGGTGGGAAAAGGTGAGGAAGAATGGTCTCCGAACCGACACCTACAAATCCTCCACCAAAAGCAGGCCATAACAGGGTTCTTGCAACTGCCAAGACTAATGGACGCCAGAGAAGGGATCACTTCCAGCTACAGATACGCGCACGTTGGTGTGTTCCTGGTGTACCAACAGTGGATTAGGGTGGTACAACCATGGGGGCGAGGCCACTGTAAGGCAATGGAGGCCACACGAAGGTGAAAATAGGGGACTAACAGAGCTGGGTTTGATATGAATTTTGTTGGATACTAAATCCTAGTTGGATTAAGGTCATCAGTGTGAGAGGAGGATGAGGAGGAACGTGTAGAGGGGAAGAGAAAAGAAGCTAGAGGTGACCATGGGATGAGGTCTAGAGGAGATGACAGAGGTGTATTTGGTTATGCAGTATTGGCTTGATGACATCGTTGCAGGTGGAGGCTGATCGCGTGAAGGAAGGAAGCCAGATTTCCATGGTGGTTGTGCACTGGGTAAAATATGAAGGAAGAGAAGAAGAGGGGGAGGAGGAAGAAGAGAGGTAGGTGGAAGAGGAGAAGAAGAGGAAGCCAGTGCGTAGGGCTTGGAATCAGCGCCGTCGTCCGTTGTTCCAGGCTATGGTGGCGACTGAGCGAATAGGGCGTGGAGGAGACCTAGGGGGAGGTGAGGCTGGTGCTGCTAGTGCGAGAGGGAGGTTGCAGCACCGCAAGGTCTCAAGAAGGCGGTGATTTTGGTGCTGGTTGGTGGAAAAAGGTGTCAGCGGCTTCTAACAGTGCTGGAAGACATGGAAGTAGGTAGTGTGCCCCTAGTCACGGCCGCCAGTTCAAGGGAAGAGTGAAATTAGGAAGGAAGGATCTGATGGGGTCAAAGGATCCATGATCAGCTGACTAGTTCTTGGATCACGAAGCAGATGGGAGGAGGAATCAGATGGTGAGCGAGAAATAGAAGAAGAGGAAAGCAGAGAAAAGGAGGAAGAGGAGTCGCGGGTTGAGGAAGAGAAGAGGGAATATAGATCTGATGTCTACGTCATCTGTTGTGAAGAGAAAGGAGTAGCGAAGGACTAAGCCACCTGACTGGGCTTTGGGGGAGAAGTAACGGATGGCAATAAATGTAATAATTGACTTGGCAATCAAACTTTGGGTATGCAGAATATGTCTCTTTCAAATTGTATTGGTGGAGTAAATAAAGTTTTCTTGGCATGAAAGTTTTTAGGTAGATTAAATAAGACACAATGAATCCCATTTTAGAGTCAGATTCTCCTTTTAAAATGTTTAATATTTTATCTCTTCCTTTTGTGTTAATTAATCAATTATGCATTTATTGTCTTTCTTAATTTGTTTATACATCATTTTATATTTTGTTTTCATCAACTACACTTAGTAAGGTTTTATAGTGTCAAAGTAATTTCAAGACTAAAAATTTGGTAAATTTTCACCTCAAACCCTAGTAGTGAATTTATTTAAGTATTTCATCTTAATACATTTAAATTTTAGGGGGAAAACTACTAGATAATAGCACATTAGAAAATAGCCTAGAAAAGAAGTGGGTCTAGGTTATGAGACTAGATTCGAGTATGTTACAACACTCCACCCCTTAAAGAGGATTTCATTCCCAAAATCCATCAGTCTATCGTCAAGTATACACACTAGGTTATACTTCCCATCCTAATCATAGATTTTAGTTTACTCAATATAGTTGATCTTGGTACATCACCATATTTCACACTCATAGACCAATCCCAAGGTGAAACTATATCACTCTATTCCTTAAGTCTTTGCTCGTCATATCATATGTAATGTTGAGCTAGGGAAGTTACACCAAAATCTATGATTATCTCAACAAGGTTATATTCATTATGGGTACCTATATTGTTATGGTGGTTTCACCACCCCTTACATGCTTGACATACTCCAATAATATTTTTTTTTGTAACCTATTATACTTATGTTCACCATTTTGGGTTAGGAGAGATTGATTTTTATAATATATTTTATGTATGTAAGTAATGCTCATGGTATAAAATTTACAAGGCATACCCATCGATCGTGGTTAAATGGTAGCTACATACCTATGATCTTACTATTTGATGTTACTCATGTATTATTTATTACTACCACTATTACTTTAGATAGCCCTAAGCTCAGTTACATTCCTAAGGGATAAAACTTTCAATACTCCAACCCTTAAAAGGATTATGATATGTCTTAACTAACCACCTAGATAGGAAACATGGTCAGTTCTACTAGGTTATTTATAACTAAGACTCCTTATTACTCTCTACTTCACACTTAGGCCTAGGGTCTCAAGGATGATCCACATAGTCATAGGGTTTCACTAAAGAATTTATCTAATATTACAAACTTCATTGTGGTGGTGACTTGGTTCCAAAACCATCGATAAAATCTTGAAAGCTTTTCTTTTGTACATATAATTTAATAATAAAGTAAGTTTGATGAGGAAAACATTACGATGAAATTCTTAAAATTGGTGCCAAAATCGATCCGTCAACCAAGTCATCCACCTTCCACAAACAAAACATTATTCTATCATCACTTCATTCCACTAAAAGGGTATAGTTTGTCAAACACATAAAATGGTTTATGACACCTCTAATATATAAGCATAGGTGAGAGGAGAGTTTCTTAATACACATGGTCAACATCATCAAACTTAATAAGTACAACATTAACCAGTACCTCTGTCACTCTTAATCATAATTGACACAACCTCATCACAAGACCTAAGGGAGTCATAAGATCATCTAACCATTATAGTAAGGTATATGTGTTCCTTCTACACTTGACGATTTATTACCATAGTCCCATCACAAGAAAAGATGAACTATATAGTAAATTTACCAATAACATCATTCACTGGGTAATCTAATTGCACCAAGGAGGCGAGAGAGGAAAACTCCTTATTATACAAAATTTAATAGCTTCCACCCACTACACCTCATGTATGAGGCATAAAAGCTAATCAAACATGGTATCCAAACTTTAGATAAGTGGTCTTGGGACATACCTATGTTGTGATTCTTCACATTGAAGGCAGGGAATGCCTAACAATAATTAAGCTCGTTCATACCATCACTTAGTAACAAGGGAATCATCTAAATTCCTAAGATTTGCATCAGAATTTTTTTTATTTATAGCTCATGTGTTCTCAGCACCGCCATAGTAGGGTATTTTAAGGCGTGCTAGAGAATAATAAAGGTAAAGAGATTTAACATGAGAACTAAAATATGCCTATCTATGACTATTTAAGTCAATCTGCACTTCATGGCTCTTAGGCTAATATCCTAGAAAATTATGAGATGTAAACCAAACACTACAAGAGTTAATTCGATGTGACTTCATCCCACCTCCATAAAGAGGGTGTGGGTGTTAACGGTTACTAATGACTAACCCACGTTCACATAGGTGGGTCGAGTAGTGCAAGTGACCAATTTAGTCAGGGGTTGAAAACCCAAATTGGTATTGACTACTAGGAAATAGGTTTATCAATAACCTCTAAGGTTCACCTATCTAATTAAGGGTATACCATGGATACCTTGAAATAGTAAAGTTACTAACTGCTTAGGCTCTGATACCATTTTGCAAAGAGTGGGACCTGATAGGGGATCCAGTCAAATGGTACAATATAAAGAGCCATGTAAAAGTAAAGCAGCGGAAACAAAACTATTACAAAGATTCATTATGATTCATTTACAATGGTTCCTCACCATAAAAGGTGGTATAACAAAGTAAGAGGTATACATCTAATAAATCTAATCACCTACAAGACCTGTTGTAGAGGGCAACTCGGTCATTCCAAGCTATCCTTAGGTTGAATACCACATATACGATCATTGTGCATCCTTGTCTTCTAATGTACCTACACTTGGGTGGAAGCGAACATCACCCAGAACATAGTAAACAAAGTATAGGTTAGTAAAGGCTGAGTATGTACATATAATAAACAATTTGGGCATTATATTGGATTAAATTGCAAAATAGATGTTCCCACAAGAAGGGGATATTTGAAATTAGGTAAGTTCAAAAGAATTATAACAAGAGAAATGTAACAAAGGAATGAGGCATATTATATTTCAGATTACAAACATGATAATAAATGAGTGTCTCTTGCCATACAATCAATCACAAATCCAAACTAAATCAAGATAACATCTGCATGCATAACAATGTAGACTAAATATACCTAAAATAGGGCCATAACACCATAGGATCATGGCCTAAAAAGTAAGGTTGGAAATGCACACCCCGGGCAGAATACGCACGCCCTAAATAAGTATGGTTGTACATAAGTACCACTATTCTAGATATTCTAGTGAAACATGTAGCATGCGTAAATAGAGTAGAAAGACTGGCATTATGGTCAATTTCTCATAAATGGTAATCAAAGCATGAGGGGTCCAAGAACCCATTATAAACAAGTATCACAACAACCAAAAGAATATATTGAATTGAGAGAAGGAAAATATAAATGTTCAAGTAAATGGATTTTTAAGAAAAATAAAGGTTTAAGAGATGCCTCATTAAATGAATGTAGGTTCAGTCAAATGATGCCCAAAATAAAATAGAGGATGTACATACCTTATGATCAAACCTATGTAGTCAGTAACACTCCTTAAGTTTGGGTCACAACTTTCACAACCTAATAATCAATATTTATGCATTCGATTAATATAAAGACCATAGATTCTCTTACTTAGAAAATGACCCTACAGTAGGTTGAAAATCCAGACTCAAAGCCTAGCCCATCAAAAACATCATAATTTCTTTTATTCCAAGAATTTACTTTATGTATTATTTAATTGATCCAAAAATTAGTTATGAATGTTACGAGTTAAATTATTTCTGAATATAAAAAAAGAAAAATAAAATAGGAAAAGACACTGTGCTCTAGAATGAAATGTGATTATTAACACAACATTATGCTAAAACCTTAGTAGCTTGAAACTACCCGATCCGTGGTCAAATGTGGGTCAAAGCTGAAGAAACTATAGCTATGCCCTTCGTGAGCTCAAGATCACTAACTACTTATTTGAATCTACTGATTAAAATGTGAAACAAAACTGGGGATATGATCCTTGTAACCTACAGGTGAAACCAAAAAGCCAACTTCACGACTATGGTGGCGAGGTAAGTGAGCAGACTGGAACATCAATAAAAAGAAAAGGCAGGCTATTTACCAGATACGAGATATTAGTCTCAAGAAGTCTCGACCACTCTGACTACCACCGCCGATCTGTCCTGGGTAAGCTCCATGAGTCGTAGCTACGTAGCTCCGACTAGCCCCTGCCTGTAATTCGGGATCGACCAGAAGCTTGGTGCCAGCTCAGCGAGTAGGGACGTCTTGAGCAGTCTAGGAGATCCTTCTAGACAACTCTGGCCTCGACAAATTTGACGATGAGGTAAACAAGTGTCGTCACCAAACTGGAAAACCAGTGGAGGAGAAGAGATTGAAGGTGGGAAAAGGTGAGGAAGAATGGTCTCCGAACCGACACCTACAAATCCTCCGCCAAAAGCAGGTCACAACAGGGTTCTTGCAACTGCCAAGACTAATGGGCGTCGGAGAAGGGATCACTTCCAGCTACAGATACGCACACATTGGTGTGTTCCTGGTGTACCAACGATGGATTAGGGTGGTACGGCCATGGGGGTGAGGCCACTGTAAGGTGATGGAGGCCACACGAAGGTGAAAATAGGGGACTAACAGAGCTGGGTTTGATATGGATTTTTTAGGATACTAAATCCTAGTTGGATTAAGGTCATCAGTGCGAGAGGAGGAGGAGGAGGAACATGCAGAGGGGAAGAGAAAACAAGCCAGAGGTGACCATGGGACGAGGTCTAGAGGAGTCGACAGAGGTGTATCTGGTTGTGCAGTTTTGGCTTGATGACGTCATCGCAGGTGGAGGCTGATCGTGTGAAGGCAGGAAGCCAGATTTCCATGGTGGTTGTGCATTGTGGAAAAGATGAAGGAAGATAAGAAAAGAGGGAGGAGGAAGAAGAGAGGTAGGTGGAAGAGGAGAAGAAGAGGAAGCCAATGCTTAGGGCTTGGAATCAGTGTCGTCGGCTGTTGTTCCTAGCTATGGTGGTGACTGAGCGAAGAGGGCATGGAGGAGACCTGGGTGGAGGTGAGGTCGGCGTCGCTAGTGTGAGGGGGAGGTTGCAGCTCCGCAAGGTCTGAAGGAGGCGGCGATTTTGGTGCTGGTTGGTGGACAAAGGTGTCGGCGGCTTCTAGCAGTGCTGGCAGACATGGAAGTAGGTAGTCTGCCCCTAGTCACGGCCACCAAGTCAAGGGAAGAGAGAAATTACAAAGGAAGGATCTGTTGGGGTCAGAGGATCCATGATCGATTGACTAGTTCTTGGATCGTGAAGTGGATGGGAGGAGGAATCAGGTGGTGAGCGAGAAATAGAAGAAGAGGAAAGCAGAGAAAAGGAGGAAGAGGATTCGTGGGTTGAGGAAGAGAAGAGGGAATACATATCCGCTGTCTGCGGCGTCTGTTGTGAAGAGGAAGGAGTCACGAAGGACTAAGCCGCCTGATCGGGTTTTGGGGGAGAAGTAACAGATGACAATAAATGTAATAATTGACTTGGCAATCAAACTTAGGGTATGCAGAATGTGTCTCTTTCAAATTGTATTGGTGGAGTAAATATAGCTTGTTTGGCATGAAATTTTGTAGGTAGATTAAATAAGACACGAGGAATCCCATTTTAGAGTCAGATTCTCCTTTTAAAAATGTTTAGTATTTTATCTCTTCATTGTGTGTTAATTAATCAATTATGCATTTATTGTCTTTCTTAATTTATTTATACATCATTTTATATTTTGTTTTCATCAACTACACTTAGTAAGGTTTTATAGTGTCAAAGTAATTTCAAGACTCAAAAATTGGTAAATTTTCACCTCAAACCCTAGTAGTGAATTTATTTAAGTATTTCATCTTAATACATTTAAATTTTAGGGGGAAAACTACTAGATAATAGCACATTAGAAAATAGCCTATAAAAGAAGTGGGTCTAGGTTATGAGACTATATTCGAGTGTGTGATAGACAAGTCTGTGCTTATAAAGTGAATCAAGGTATGAAATCCACATAAGATAGAGAGAACTCCTATAACAAGTACAAAATGAGAAGATGAATGGGAACAATGACAAAGAAATAAGGTGGAACCTGAGTTAATCTCAGACCAACCTGTGTGTAAGAAAGTGTTAATGAAAAATCAGCATGGCATGTGAAAAATATTAAGGGAGATGATTCCAATTTAATGAAGAAAATGTGGAATATGATGATTTACCTGTCGATAAGTGGTTGAAAACATAATAAAATAAGAGAACATACCAAGTGTGATAAATAGTCATCAAGGAAGGAGTAATGAGATATGTTAATCATGATGATTCCTATGCTAATGGCAAGGAACCTAAAATGAAAATGGTAAAAGGATACATAAGAAGTTGTAACTTGCATAATGAAAATAGAATTGGTTACCTTTTTGCTAATGCCCTTGAACAATGTTGCTATGATGTGGGAAGTGTGTTTCCCTTTGTGTCTTATCTTTCCAGGGCACAACTTTGAAGTGGATCATTGCCACTTGGTATGTGTGGATTCGTTGTAAACATGAGGGTGGATAGCTTATTATAGCATAAGGTTGTTTGGACTATGATTCTAAGTTCATAAAGTTTGTGATGATTTTTCTTTTGAGCCTTCCAATAATTAGGAAGACTCCTCTTATATGTCTTGATATTTTTTATGTTGGTAAAAGTAGATGATATAAGGATGTGAGTTGCTTATATCATATGAGGTGGATACCAAGGTAATGAATCCTAGTATCCAAGATGTATTAATAATATGAGAAATATGTGAAGGTTGGAGATGTTTATTAAATGAACATTCCAAGTATTCCTCTTCCATAGAGAGAGAGGGAGAGAGAGTTGATGATCACCCTCTAAATGTTGTTTGGAAGAAAAAACAAAAGTGATTCTATAATGTTGTGTATGGTTCAGTGATAACTGGGCAAGACCACTATCAAGGATAGATGGTTTGTTGGTTAATAGATATGTGATACTGTGTTCCTTTAAGATAAACCTATGATAAAAAATCAATGCATAAGAGTTAGATTGGATGACATAATTCACATGACCATGATGAGTTTAGAGTTATGTCCTTTAGACTAACCAATGTACAAATAGAATTTACGAATAGGAGGAATAAAGTGTTCCAGTCATGTCATACAAGTTATATCAAGCTTTGAATGATGACATGTCAAAGTATTTCAAATATGGTTAAAAATATGATCAATATTTCTTCAAAAACCTTAGGGTTTCCAAAGAAGCAATAGCTATGAGATAAGTTTAACAAGAGTGAGATGGAACTGATTAAATTTCTTTATGGTATCATGATATGTCTTCTAAGTAGGTTGTGTAAATCCTAGTAAGGTGAAGATAGTGTTGTTGTTTCACCCCTAACAAGGTTGACTAGGAATGATGTTTCCTTGTATGGAATGACAGGTGTCAGCGTCAGCATTTCTTTTGATGCTGAAAAAGAACTGATAAGTGTTCCAGTGTTAGTGTATCTAGGAAAAAAAGGATGGATACATCGCCTTTTTTTATGCTTCAAGGAATGTTATGGGACATATGCCATGTTTGGTAAAAAGCTAGCAAGTATGACTTTTGAGTAATGTGTTGATACAATAGATATAATTTTTGGATGATATCTAGAATTTATAGTTGAACATTACTACTAGAGTTGTATAGATGACACAACAAGTTTCTACATTCCATATTGAGAATGTCTTCTTAGGTGGGGGTTTTTGTGCTGACCCAAGTGGATATATGTATGAATGTTGTGACATCACCATGATATGCAAGTAAATATGTGAAGGTAATAGGACGAGGTGCAAAGGAAGTACCCATCTTTGTTTACCTTGGATTTCATAGGCAAAATCCTTGTTAGGGGTTTATAGTTGTAAGGCCCCTCAACTTGCTTAATGGGTTTAATAATATTAATTACCATAATTTAATACTTATAACCCTAGTATAACCATGTGATATGCTTTTAAATCATAATACAATCTTAAGTTTCAAATTTGGTCCAAATTGGACACTGTTTGAGCAAGTTATGCAATTTTATGCACATTTTGGACTTTTTTGCAATTGACCCAATTGAGAAGTTTTATTTGCAATTTATCACTTGCATTATGTTCCTTGGATATTTTCTCATCATTATTGATCTTGTTGAGCCATGGGTCACCTATTTAATCCTTGGTTTGAAGGTGTTTTCTCTAAGGGTATTTTAGGGTTTACCCCTTCATAGATGAGCTACCTTTAGTAGCTATCAACTAATGAATTATGCTTCCATCCTTATTCGTGGGCTATATTTACCTCTTCCTTGCCCAAGTACGAAACTTTGCTTTCTTTCTCTTTCCTCTAACCTGGAGCAAAGACTCCACTCTGTTTTTCTATGGAACCAAGTGCTCTAAGATAGAAGACAACCTCTTTTTGGAGAAGAAGGTCTCCTAGAGCTCCATTTAGCCCTACCTAGGGTTTACAAGGTCCTCTTCTAGGGATTTCGACCAAGGCAAGTTATTTTATTCCTTCGTTCTCCATTTCACTTTCTCTTCTCCTTCCTTAAACCTTCCTCCAGGTTTGAACCTTGTTGTTCCATGGTAGAAATTTCTCTAAAGCTCTGAAACCCTACCATTCTTTCTCCTCATGCTTAGGGTTTGCTCACTTGATGAACAAAGGTGCTAGATGGACGAGTTCATAGCTTATTCTTGGATTTTCTTCCCTACCTACTCAAGATTTCTTCTGTGTGGGGTTTCATATTCTCATTAGAGGCAAGTTTTATAAGTTTCTCCATGTTTATTGCTTACCATAAGCTTTCTTGCTCATGTTCTTACTTGAAAATGATGATCCATGCACTAGAAAGCTATGCTTGACTTGGATTTCAATTTTTATAATGTTACATGTTCTGATTTCAGTTCTAGATGAACCTGTGATCATGTGTATGTTATTACTATGGTATTATATGACTTGTATCAGGTTGGTTTGACAATCTATGGTGTTAAGCACCTATCAACCATTGGTCAATTTTAGGGTTTAAGCTGATTTCTTCTATAAAACCATGACCCGATGATGGTAACATTACAAAAACCCTATGGTGTTGTCTTCATGACAACTTATGGTCGGGATCAAAGGTGTCAGATGATGGTGACAACCTATGTTCACCCCCTTAAGTCAGGTTTTGGATCAATTAGAAGTTTAATGATCAACCATTAAGTACCCTACTGATGTTATCAATCAATTATGGCATTATCTTAATATTTGATGTTGATTAATCAATATAGTGTTGATCCAACCACCTATGGTAACTTAATGGTCACTAATGATGGTGGATCTGGTCTCTACAACCTATGGTTATTTAAGCATTGTAGTTGTAGCATCAATTAATCCATAGACCAATGGTTTCTTGGGTCACTTGATGCAATGGTTGGACCTATACTGTAATTGATGATTTTAACATATGAACTTGAACCAATGCCCAAGATCGAATGTTTATTCCTCCAATAAAGTGTAATGATGGATAATATAATATGTTAGTCCTAATAATGTGATTTATATAGTTTCCTTTTTATGATCAACTTAAAGAGCTTACTTGTTGACAATGGATGGCTTGTTTTAAATGAATAGTCGATTGTGGGTTTTACCCTACCCTCAATGGAACTTTTCATATTGTTAATCAAGGGATGTCTAGGATTAGATGGTGATTTTTTCAAGAGCACAAATCAAGGACTTCACAGGCGGTTTATCCAAGGTGTTTACTTATGTAAACAACTGATGGTCTTACCTTTTAAACATCCAATGGTTCTGGGTGACATTGTGGTATGGTGATATGGGTTGAATGATGATGGAACAAATGGGGATTACCCTTAATAAGTTAGTCTTACCTATTCACTCATATGAATAGAAGGGATGATAATCATATTGTGTTGATATGTAACCCTAATGAGGTATAGCTTGTTATACCTAGCTTTAATATTACTAAATGATGGCAATTTGGTATGAATAGTCCTTGAATGACTAATACAATCATGAAGTACTATGTTAATGTTGTTGAAACCCTAGTATGCTATAACCCAATGGTTACACCTTGATTTATGTGTGGGTTCATACTTGAGAATAGTATGGAATGTGATGGTTATGTTTCACCTTATGCATCCATGATCCAATGGGGATGTTGTGAGTTAGGGTTTGGGTATAAGTGCTGATTAGTAACATTAATATAATTTATCTTATTGAACCTAACTCTAATGCAAATATATAAAGATGAGTATTCATGTTTAACATTCTTATATGATGGCATGATGGTGAAATAACCTCCTTAACATGATCATAACCTTAATGTGTTAATTGGTGGTTGTCATAGCCACATGGTTGATACTTGCTTATGCAAAACATGTGCATTATGAATATTATGAGGGTTAATAATATCTAGATTCTTTGCATGTTGATGAAATAAAGGAATGATCATAATGTTAATATAACCATGCTATGATTGTTTATGAATATCTTCTAGATCATTAATGCAATATTGTGTTGATCTGGTATATTATATGTAAGTGATGTTGTTGAGCCTTGTTATAACGCATGCAAAGATAATGATGATCTTGTAAGGAATAGTATGATGGTCTTAATGACCTTTGAGTATGGTTGAGCCCTGAACGAGGTGTAATCCTCTTATGTTGATAAGGGTTGATACCCTGTGATATTGTGAAAAGGATTTATATCTTGTGATAGTATGATGACTAGTGTGGTCTCATGAATGGCAAGTGAATAGTACCATGTGATGATGAGATGAGAAATTATGTTTCACACATTTTATATCTTTTCAAAGTTATGATTTTATATTCTTGCTAGAAGTGAATTAGGATTTGTATGTCCACTTGTTTGATGCAGCCCTAATTAACCCAATTGGAATAACTAATCAAGTGCAACTCTAATCATGTAGTGCCCTATTTCGTAGAACCATCTTCAGTGTCAGAACTTGCTGGATGGTGAAATGAGTATTTCTAAGGGAAACTCAGAGCGCATACTGTTGAGTATGTGGGGGTGGCAGGTTGAGGATATATCCTTATCATCCACAATGTAGATTGTGGAGGTTGTCTATGGTCATGCCTCATACATATGATGTGATTGAGAATAGTTGTGGTCATCTCTCGGTGATTATAACATGATGTGATTAGAGGACAACTGTAGTTGTATCTCAGTGATTGGGTTTGAATACCCTAGATGCTAGCGTCATGACATGTACCAAGGTGGGCTAGTTACATGACTATATGTCATTGTGGTGGCAACTTTGACTGATATGTCACTGCCTTTTACTTGTTTTGACTGAGGGGAAGAGATCTTAGGATATCAGCACTCCTAGATCTTATATGGAACCGAATATCTCTTTGCATGTGTCGGTTGGACTTTGAATGGTATGATTTAAATTCCCTAGGGTGTAATAAAAGATATAATACAACCGTGTAGCATATTTGTTTAGGGTTATACACAACGTTTCACATTGGATGATAACCCTTATTTGTTATCTTTACATAAAGATGATGCTTAGTGCAATTAAGATATAGTAGATACACTTAGGTTGTGGATATTCTTAAGATTTGATAACTATACTGCTACTGCTGATTATAATCATGATGCTAGCTATCTCATGTTGTTAGTTATGTTTAGCATGCTAGCCATGCCTTTGTAACTAGAGATGCATATACTGCTAATCATACTTATCCAGATAGTTGTGCTTATGTTTTAAGCTCTTCTTAAGATGTTGATATGTTCAACCAATTAGACATGCTCATGTTGTTAGCTATGCTATGCTACTAGACTTTCTCATGATGCTAGATATGCATATGCTATTGAATTGCTTATATTGTCAATAAGATAAAGGATGATAGTCTGGCTAATGATGATAGTTATTATCTGCTCATTTATGTATTTTGTTAATCATCAATACTGCTAATCTTATTTGTTATATATGATGAAACTGCTTAACTATTTAATTACTTAAAAATGTTGTAATCAATAAACGTTGTTGGAGGTTATATCTCTTACTAGGACAAGGGTCTCATCCTTGTGGTTCGCCACATTTTTTAGGTAATCAGAAGTCACGAAAACAAACATGTGGCAGCAAATAGGAGTTATAGTAATGAATCTTTGATAAAGTTGATTAGATGTCTAGTGTGTCCTAGCATCATCCTTATACTCTCAGGTCCGGGCAGAAAAAGTTTGTATATGGTGTTTCAAATAAATCAGACTTTTATTTGCATATTTATGCTTGTTTGCATGGCATATACAATTATTGTTCTCATGTATATATATGTTGTGGCTAAGATGATAGAATAATTTGTATCAAATTCTTGGCATAGTATGGATACAAGAAAGATGTTGGGCTCTTATGCAAATGTTTTTTATCAGTTTTAATTTACCCATATTTTTTGGTATGTGATTAATTAGTGATTGATTGTATTTTACATTTTGAGTAATCTCATTTAGTGTAATGGGTTCTCACATATGTGATTCTAAAACAAATCTATACTTGTGAATGAAGTTAAAAAGGAATCTTATAGAGTAGAAAGAAAACAACCCAACTATCCCTTATATGACTTAGTTTGTCAAATATAAGTTGGGCGATTGATTGATAAGAAGGTCCAACCTTTTTTGGCCATCCAAATTTGAAAACATTCAATTACCAACTACCCTTACCAGATTGATCACCAACAACCATGTTGGGTCATCTATGTCCCCTTGTTCGTGTCCTGTCATGATTATTAAATACCTAGGCAGGTTTCCAGAACCACAAAGGTCTTACCCATTACCCTAAAAGATTCATCTAGATTTTGAGTTGTTAATCAGAGTGGATCCATATTAGTCATGGGTCGGTCATTATGATGACAAAAAAGTGGTCTCTAGTGCAACATGTCAGTTCAAAGTTTTGGACAATTATATTGACCTTTGTCCCTAATAAGGACAAAGTCTGCCTCATAGAAAAGTTGTGAAAACCTCATACAATTCCAAACTAAGACTAATAACTCCAAAATATGGTTTGACTAACTTGTGATATTGGGATATTCTTACACCTAAATGAACCCAATGACATCACATCGAGACAAGGTAAAACACTCAATATAACACTAGAATCACCCACTTTTATAGAATTAGGTCTTCTCACCTAAAACACCTCTAACCATGTGTATCAACCTGCCAAAAACATTTTGTATCTAAGATTAGCATGAAATTCATTAATTAAAAATTATATATAATACCTTATTAGTGTATTTATATAGTGTAGATCAGTGTTGATCGAGATACGTATGTAGAAACATTGACTTATTGCATAACCAAATAGAGTTTCCTACACATATGTGACATCCCCATATTTTCTAAAACATAATCTGATGTGCGACGTCCAAATTGAAACCCTCACCTCAGCAAGAATCCCAATTTAAACACCCCACACTAGCTAAGAAGAAGAAAATCAAGGGAGTCAGAAGGAACACAATCAGCAACACATGCACATGAACAATAATAAAACCATATACACATGTTCACTATTCAACATATAATTACAACATGAATTGTTACAACATTTGATATTACATATTGAACAGAAAACTTATACATATACATGTACTACCACTAAACTACAGGATCTTAAGACAACAGGTCCACATGTACATCAGCTCGCCACACAACTCTCAACTATCCTGGTTCTCCAAGAGCATAACCACAACCTAAAAAAAAAGATTACATGTGGTACACATCATCACAATATTCAAGAATATTGTACTGAGCACGCCTACGTGTCTTTTATATACCTCTCATCATATCTTGGCAATAAGATAAAACTAATACTTGGCGGTTATAAAGAAATATAAGAAAATCATATACTTGCACAAAGATGTTCATTAATAAAAGAGAACACATATTTTAAGCACATTTCCATTATACATCTCGTACGTCTGCCACGAAGTGGCTTTGACGTCTTTAGGCCTTATGATCTACCACCAAGTGATTTGTGATCATTATACAAACATCATATGATCTACCACCAAGTGGTTTGTGATCATTATGCATGTGCTCTACCACCAAGTGGTTTATGAGCTATCTTATGATGGAACATCTATATTATGTTTGTAGGTGTTCAAAGCCATAAGTATGGAAATTCAAGAAACATATCATACAAGACAATCATTTCAATCAATACCATATGCCAAGTCTTTACTACCATATAACACAAGCATAATGTATAATAAGCCAAGAAAGAGGTAATGATGTACCTTGATCAAGACAAACCTAATCATCATATATCCATGTCATCTATATCCTGGTCAACCCTGATTAAGACAAGACCACATATCACCATCAGGTTCTCATCTTAACCCTAATTATATCCATATTAGGGTTTAGCTTAGTTCATTAGGATGTGTACATCATTACTTACATTCTTGTCTTGGAATTATCTTTCTGATGCTATTTTCCATATTATAGTTCATCAACTGGATATACTCATGTGTCATATTATTATGTGAACATATTTAACATTATGTCACTTTCATTAACCATATTAGGGTTACATCACTTATAATAAGGGTGCTCTTCATATGACATGAATTTTGTGTATATGACTAATCTCAGATTTACATATTAGTTTCCAATTACTGAAATAAGGTCATTCTATAAATTTCAACATTTATTAATCTTAAATGTATTTATTGTATATTAATCAGAGTTATCAGCCCTAATCATCCATATAAAGCAAATTACATGATTTCGTGCACCCAACATCATAATTACTGACATCAGATGGATTATAAACATGATTTATGATCTAATGGTATTTTCTCATTATTTTATGCCATTGTTTGGTATTTATTATCCATTAAACAAGATTTACACATCTTACATGATATCACTGAGATTAAAGCATAAAAAGGCTGATATTATGATTCTACTGTGTTCTATTCATTTTTCTGAACATTTTGGTACCTTGTTTGTATTTTTCTCATGAACATGTTGTTTACTGTGATTTATCAAAGATCTGCATATTCATGAAATTATTTACCTTTGTTGTCCTATCAGAATTTGCCACATGGCCACAAAGGGTGCCTTCTCCATGCTGGTTGAGGCTAGCGGTTCACGGGAAAGCCTAACCTCCTCATGTTGGGCCAGACAGTTTAGATGGGGGACTTATCTGACTGTCCTGGAGCCGGACCCAGTCCGCTTCTCCCTTCCTCGTGATCTGATGCGTGCACCCCGACCTGGGCGTGAAACCACCGTCGTCGCTATCTCCCATCGGGCGAGCGATCACAACGGATCCTTCCTCCTCATAACTTCACAACCGTGAACACGAAAGCAAAGGTCGTCGCTGCTATAGGGTCATCCGTGTGGCATGTATCTTCTCTGAGCCACTCAGGTCTCCAGCTACAACTCTAGATCTCCGCCCGCACCTTCTCACCACCGCTGCGGTGAGGTTCTCCTCCGTGGTCTACACGATCTCACCACTACGTCCACACATTCGTCATCATGCCTATAGTGTGAACAAGGTCTCGACTGACCCGTTCTTCCCTTTCTCTCCTCGCTCTCGCACTCTAGGCGATCTGTGAGTCCGCGGGACTCAGCTTCACGGCCACTACTGCACCCTGGATCAACGAGAAGGGTCTCAATCTAGTTGTATAACCTCCTCCTCACCTTCTCTGACCTTCACAAGGGAGATCAATGCCTTGTGATCATCTTCTCCCGTCCGCGAGCCTGCTTTCAAGCGTCGCCGCAATAAGGTGCTTCTTCTCCTCGTGATTCAATGAACTCGCCGGCACTACTACTTCCATGGCAGAGCAAGCAACTAGAACCACCCCCTCCTTGTCCTTTCCTCGAATAGACCTTCATGGCTCCCGATTTCTCATGTGGTTTCCATCTTCATATCCTCCTCTTCGGCATGTGTGGGTGGGTAAAGGAGAGATAGCAGAAAGGGGGAACTGGAACTCCCTCGTCAGCTCTCCATATACCTCAAACGAGGGGTCTTAGTGTTCGTCTAGGTGAGTCAAGATCAACAACTTGCTAAGAACTCCCTCTCACCCCACGATCCTGGAGAGTGGCGGCAGGAAACTTACTACCTTAACTGGTCCTTAGCTGACTCTAACTGCAAGGTCAGAGAAGACTTAGAGGCATTTGATCTCGCATCCAAGGGTCTAAGACGACTTCTGCTGAAAGTCTGATTCGTGGTTACTGAAACATGGATATGATGCTCATTTAAATGAGCTGACCGTGTGACATATACATGAATGTCATGGATAAGGCTTAAGAAAGCATTAAAACCTTGCTCTACCATACATTAATAGGCACATTATGTCAATATATATTCAACCCTATGTATCTATTTCAAGGAGCATCAAAACATTATAGAATTCAGACCATAGCTCTAAAATCACTCAAGCTACATTCTATTAAATTTTGGTGCCAAAACTCAACTGTTAGACCATCCAACTAAATTCCTCAAAAGACATAAAAAAGAAGAGAGATCTCACTCATGATATCAATATCCATCACCATCCAAACCTTACCAAAGCATAGTAACTCTCAAGATAACTCGACATAAGAATTCCAAAATGTTTTGGACACTTATAGATTTGAAAAGTCCACTCCATCACATCCTACACACCTTAAAAGAAATTTCATCCTCAAAATTAAGCCAAGAAAAACCAATCCATCACATCATATATATCTTAAAAGAACTTTCGTCCTCGAAAGTACACCATGCTCATACTTCCACAGAAAACCTTATCTTGCTCTCATCCACATGTAGGCGCCATTCTATGTGTAACATATCCACAAAGGTTACCTAGAACCATGTATCCAAAGCATTATTAGGAGGTTTCAAAAGCATTTGGGTTGAAACCTCACTCCATAGAAGGCTCAAACAAGGGTTTAGAAGCTTAGGTTATGTCATTACATAACCCATATATTAGGGTTGCATCCTTGCCTTTACCCATGCATTAGGGTTCAGTCATCATATTACCATGTTCCAAAGAAGTTAACTAAAATTAACTCATACATCAAGGTGTCATAAACGTTATGTTGTGCTAACTTTCAAACTATATTTTTCATCTTTATTAAGCACTAAGATTAACACCTCATGTAACATGTTTCTTGTTTCATTAGTTTCATCTCATTTTACTCTCTAATTTATGCTGTAAACTTCTTTAGAGGTTCATCATGAGACTAGCCAACTATTCTCATTATCATAATTAATCATGTATATTGTTAACCATTTATGCATTAAGATTTATAAACCACCTCTAGATATTTCATCGTGTCATGTCTATATATCACATCTCGAGATTACATCACATCCTTACATGCATTATATCATGGATGTGCTAAACAAACTTATATAAGTGGCATGTCAAACATGTATCAAAACTTTATCTAGTCCAACTGAGGTTCTCCTGACCCATATCATGTGGGTAGTGACATGTTTAGTCTCTATGATCTCACTCAACTCTATGAGTATCTCGTATGGATACACTTTATCTTTCCTCTCTTAGTCTAGGGTTCTCAGATTACCTCGTTGACACTAGTGATTCCTTTACAAGCTCTAGCCACATTAGCACAAACCGAATCATTCTACAATATCTTATTCATAGGTCTCTACCCATGAGACATCTTACCCAAAGCTCTCTCTCTCTCTCTTACATACACCACTAGATTCCTATATGAGAAACCACCAACCCGAGCATGAGGCTTCACAGAAACTAACATAGCTACCTCCTCTAGGGTCTTGGGATCTCTCCCTCACTCAGATGGTAGGTACTCATATTCATGTTCATATGCACATATAATGATCCTCTCTCTATCTCTAGGGTTTGGTCCTCCCAAGGACATCTAGGGTTCAACAAAACTATAGGAATCATACATAAAAGCAACTCAACTCAATCACTCAGGAGTAGTCTAGTTTAGGACATATCATATTACATATCTCATATTTCTCATATCGTGGAGTCTAGGTTCTCTAACCTTCTCCCTGTGGGTCTTTCTCTCTCTTGAGCTAACCCCAAAACTGGTCCTAACACTAGAGGTCCTCCTTTGTGAAATAGCTTGAAGCTCATGTTGATCCTCATCTTATCTTAACTTAACATATCTTATCTCATAAAAGAATGCATACTTGCATCATCATAACTTATCTCAAATCCTCAAAACTGAACTCATGTCCTCACCGACAAGCATAGATCATCATAACCATCTTATATCATCTATATAAGACTTACATCATATCATCAAAACGTATATCATCTATTCCATCTATCATATATATTCCAACAAGGCTCTAGACATCTAATCTAGAACTACACTCTCTTCTAGACTGATGTCATTCACTTTCACTTAGGTTGCATGATCACCTCGTACTCGTACATGTATGGGAACACATTTGTGTAATACATATATATAATATAATATGATATAGTTTTTCTCCGATAAAACAAGCATTAGAGAAAACTATCACAGTTCAATCTGATTGGAATCCAAAACCAAATCCTGAAAATGAGTGTCCCACACATAGTAGAGAGTACAGTGTCATGAAAACTAGTGAAAAGGATGATAACATGGTGTAGACTAGTGTAGATACTCTAAAAAATGAGTGCCATATGTCTAGGGTTTCTCTTCCCTTGATGCACGCCATTTCCAAATAGTGCAACGTCCCATACCGCTGCACTATAAGGAAAGAATGACATCTAAGGACTTTCCATACAACAAGCACTAGTCTAAACCTAGTTCTCAGACATCTAGGTGCTAGCCTAGAGGCTAGGTCAGATCTAGTCTCTAAAAGATGACTAATCTAACCCTAAAAGATTATTAAGGTTCAAGGTTCTTAAGTATTTAGTTGCATAATGAGCAAATGTCAGGCTTTGCTATTGTTCATGCTCTAATACCACCTGTGACGTCCCTAGATTTTCTAAAACTTAATCTGATGTGTGACGTCTAAATTGAAACCCTTACCTCAGCGAGAATTCCAATTTAAACACCCCACACTAGGCTAAGAAGAAGAAAATCAAGGGAGTAAGGAACACAATCAGTAGCACATGCACATGAACAATAATAAAACCATATACACATGTTCACCATTCAACATATAATTACATCATGAATTGTTACAACATTTGATATTACATATTGAATAGAAAACGTATACATATACATGTACTGCCACTAAACTATAGGATCTTAAGACAACAGGTCCACATGTACATCAGCTCGCCACACAACTCTCAACTATCCTGGTTCTCCAAGAGCATAACCACAACCTAAACAAAAGATTACATGTGGTACACGTCAGCACAATATTCAAGAATATTGTACTGAGTATGCCTATGTGTCTTTTATATACCTCTCATCATATCTTGGCAATAAGATAAAACTAATACTTGGCAGTTATAAAGAAATATAAGAAAATCATATACTTGCACAAAGATGTTCATTAACAAAAGAGGACACATATTTTAAGCACATTTCCATCAAACATCTCGTACGTCTGCCACCAAGTGGCTTTGACGTCTTTAGGCCTTATAATCTACCACTAAGTGGTTTGTGATCATTATACAGACATCATATGATCTACCACCAAGTGGTTTGTGATCATTATGCATGCGCTCTACCACCAAGTGGTTTATGAGCTATCTTATGATGGAACATCTATATTATGTTTGCAGGTGTTCAAAGCCATAAGTATGGAAATTCAAGCAACATATCATACAAGAAAATCATTTCAATCAATACCATATGCCAAGTCATTACTACCATATAACACAAGCATAATGTATAATAAGCCAAGCAAGAGGTAATGGCGTACCTTGATCATGACAAACCTAATCATCATATATTCATGTCATCTATATCCTAGTCAACCCTGATTAAGACAAGACCACATATCACCATCAGGTTCTCATCTTAACCCTAGTTATATCCATATTAGGGTTTAGCTTAGTTCATTAGGATGTGTACATCATTACTTACATTCTTGTCTTGGAATTATCTTAGTGATGTTATTTTCCAGATTATAGTTCATCAACTGGATATACTCATGTGTCACATTATTATGTGAACATATTTAACATTATCACTTTCATTAACCATATTAGGGTTACATCACTTGTATTAAGGGTGCTCTTCATATGACATGAATTTTGTGTATATGACTAATCTCAGATTTACATATTAGCTTCCAGTTACTGAAATAAGGTCGTTCTATAAATTTCAACATTTATTGATGTTAAATGTATTTATTGCATATTAATCAGAGTTATCAGCCCTAATTAGCCATATAAAGCAAATTACATGATTTTGTGCACCCAACATCATAATTACTGACATCATATGGATTATAAACCTGATTTATGATCTACTAGTATTTTCTCATTATTTTATGCCATTGTTTGGTATTTATTATCCATTAAACAAGCATTACACATCTTACATGCTATCACTGATATTAAAGCATAAAAAGGCTGATATTATGATTCTACTGTGTTCTATTCATTTTTTTGAACATTTTGGTACCTTGTTTCTATTTTTCTTATGAACAAGTTGTTTACTGTGATTTATCAAAGATCTGCATATTCATGAAATTATTTACCTTTGTTGTCCTATCAGAATTTGCCACATGGCCACAAAGGGGGCCTTCTCCATGCTGGTTGAGCCTAGCGGTTCACGGGCAAGCCCAACCTCCTCATGCTGGGCCAGACAATTTAGATGGGGGACTTATCTGACTGTCCTGGAGCCGGACCCAGTCTGCTTCTCCCTTCCTCGTGATTTGATTCGTACGCCCCGACCTGGGTGTGAAACCACCGTCGTCGCTATCTCCCATCGGGAGAGCGATCACAGCGGATCCTTCATCCTCATAACTTCACAACTGTGAACATAAAAGCAAAGGTCGTTGTTGCTATAGGGTCATCCATGTGGCATGTATCTTCTCTAAGCCACTCAGGTCTCTAGCTAGAACTCTAGATCTCTGCCCGCACCTTCTCACCACCGCTACGGTGAGGTTCTCCTCTGTGGTCTACGTGATCTCACCACTACGTCCACACGTTCGTCATCATGCCTGTAGTGTGAACAAGGTCTCGACTTACCTGTTGTTCCCTTTCTCTCCTCACTCTCGCACTCTAGGCGATCCGTGAGTCCGCGGAACTCAGCTTCACGGCCACTGCTGCACCCTGGATCAATGAGAAGGGTCTCAACCTAGTTGCATAACCTCCTCCTCACCTTCTATGACCTCCACAAGGGAGCTCGACGCCTTGTGATCATCTGCTCCCATCCGCGAGCCTGCTTTCAAGCGCCGCCGCAATAAGATGCTTCTTCTCCTCGCGATTCAATGAACTCACCGACACTACTGCTTCCATGGCATAGCAAGCAACCAGAACCGCCCCCTCCTTGGCCTTTCCTCGAATAGACCTTCATGGCTCCCGGTTTTGCATGCGGTTTCCATCTTCATATCCTCCTCTTCGGCCTGTGTGGATGGGTAAAGGAGAGATAGCAAAAAGGGGGAACTGGAATTCCCTCGTCAGCTCTCCATATGCCTCAAATGAGGGATCTTAGTGTTTGTCTAGGTGAGCCGAGATCAACAATTTGCTAAGACCTCCCTCTCACCCCACGATCCTAGAGAGTGGTGGCAGGAAACTTGCTACTTCAACTGGTCCTTAGCTGATTCTAACTGCAAGGTCAGAGAACACTTAGAGGCATTTGACCTCACAGCCAAGGGTTTAAGATGACTTCTGTTGAAAGTCTGATCCGTGGTTACTGAAACATGGATATGATGCTCATTTAAATGAGCTGACCATGTGACATATACATGAATGTCACAGATAAGGCTTAAGAAACCATTAAAACCTTGTTCTGCCATACATTAATAGGCACATTATGTCAATATATATTCAACCCTATGTATCTATTTCAAGGAGCATCAATACAATATAGAATTCGTACCACAGCTCTAAAATCACTCAAGCTACACCTCCTCATGTTGGGCCAGACGGTTCAGATGGGGGACTTATCTGAATGTCTTGGAGCCGGACCCGGTCCGCTTCTCCCTTCCTCGTGATCTGATGCGTACGCCCCGACCTGGGTGTGAAACCACCGTCGTCACTGTCTCCCATCGGGTGAGCGATCGTAGCGGATCCTTCCTCCTCAGAACTTCACAATCGTGAACATGACAACAAAGGTCGCCGCTGCGATAGGGTCATCCATGTGGCATGTATCTTCTCCGAGCCACTCAGGTCTACAGCTAAACTCTAGAGCTCCGCCCACACCTACTCGCTGCCGATACAGTGAGGTTCTCCCCTGTGGTCTACGCGATCTCACCACTATGTCCACACATTCGTCATCACGCCCATCGTGTGAATAAGGTCTCGACTGACCCATTCTTCCCTTTCTCTCCTCGCTCTTGAAAAACACTAGAGGGGGGTGAATAGAGTTTTTAAATATTTTAGCAACTATTTAACTCAAACAACCACAATTGAAAATGGAAGAAGGAGACAAGTGTTTAGAGTGGTTCCAACCTTAGCAAATACTAAGGTTGTCAGTCCACTACCCGATTGCTTACCCAACTGGGATTTTGAAAGTATTAATTTTATTACCTTCACAAGGGTTTACACAAAATACAATACTTTCTTACACCCCTTGAACAGCCTTCACTTGAAGTAGATGCACCAACCCGAGGTAGCCTTCTTGAAGTAACTCCAAGCTCCCCCTTGAAGTAGCCTTCCTCTCTAGAAGTAACCTCCCGTTGCACCAGCCTTCTTGAAGTAGCTCAAGGTCCCCTTCTTCACCAAGAAGATCTCCAACCTCTCCAATCCACAGCCTCCAACCTAGGAGTAGCAAGGAGACTACAAACAATAATAGAGAACAAGAAAGGAAAAAGGAAATTACAACTTATCCTTTTGTAGAATAAGACTTGATTTGCCTAGATCAAGCGTGTAGATCTCCTAACCAAAGTGTATGGAATAGTAATTGCAGTGGATAGGAGATGCTAGCCTATAGGACACGAAATTTGAGCTAAGAGGAGAAGTAGCCAATTGTCACAATGCTCAATTTCTCACAAACAGGTTGCACAAAGTCAATGTATGCTCAAAGATTGCTCAAGTGTAAAAACAAGTGTAGCTTAGGTATCTTTCGGTGTCCTAAGGCATGTCCTATTTATAGGAATGGTCTATAAGTGCTTAAGGACGTTCTAGACACTTTCTAGGGGGTTCTAAGTGCTTAACTAGCCGTTAGGTATAAGTTAGTTGCATTAGTAACGGCTAGTTACTTTATTCTGTAGTTGCTGTCAGATTCCATCTTGGTCGAGAAATTGTCGACCGAGATACCTATTCGGTCGAAGTTTTGTCGACCGACAGGCTCTCTGGATCAAGTGTTAGCAACGTTCATTTCCAACCGCCAACTACCTTGTCTTCTGTGTCTAACGACTACTTGGGTCTTTCTCAGTCGAGAAGTTTTTCGACCGAGAGTGTCTCAGTCGAGGGGTTTGTCAACCGAGATTGACCTTGTTTCAATCTTTCAATTAAGGCACTAAGTGTGTGTATGAGTGTGCATATGTGACACTATTGAAGGGGATGACCTATCTAAGTGTGGTGTTTAGCTAGGGAAGATCTAATGCTTGATTTACATGAAGTCTAAGTACTTGTACATTATATATTTGTACAAGTTTACAATTAATTACATTTCATGACATTTACAATCATTCAAGCATATAGATTCCCTAGAGCTTTGTCATCCACCTTATTCCTGCAACACTCAAGTAGCACGTTAGATCAACAAGAATGAAATGTTTGTCATCATCGAAACAAAGGGATTTATCATAATGTCCAATTTATCCAACAATCTCCCCCTTTTTGAAGATGACAAACATTTCCTAAATATGAAATGAGGAAATATAAAGCATGTGAGTTTCATACCTGAAGATTACCTTTTGTAGCCATTCTTGTTTTGCAAGTGAATGAAACTCATTTATATTTTTGATTTTATATTCTTTCTCCCCCTTTGTCATTTCAAAAAGATATCCAAGTTGAATATTTTATATTTCTTCTCCCCCTTAATTTTATACTATGCTCCCCCTTAGATAGATATTCTATTAGGAACATGGATTTAATATCATTTTTGTCTAATTTAGCCACAATTTGTTTCTCAATCATTTGCAGAGGATGTTAATCCTTGAAATGATGTGAGTTTCTTTTAAGTTTATGGCTTATGTGTATTGATTTCTCACCCATTTTACAAGGGATGTTAAGCCCTAAAAATGAAATGAGAATCCTTTAATCTTAAAGTATATAAAATGTCTCCAACCAAATGCAAAGGATGTTAAGCCCTGATTTGTTTAGAGAGTTCCTTTAAGAACAAGATATATCATTTTTATGAAATTCATAGATTTATTCATAACCAAGAGTAAAAATACTAAGGTCGTAACAAGCTTCAAGGAATGTTTTTGTAAGCTTCTTAATCAAATAATCAAATTTGTTTCTATGAGCTCCCCTTAATCTTATAATTTAAAGCAATTTAAAGCTTCTAAATTTTGACCTTTATCAAAAGTATACTAAGATTAAGTACAATAAAATGATGTCCAAATAAGCATTTTGTCAAAGCTTATTTCAGGTCGACCTTGACTTCGACCATAGCGCCCCTTGGTCAAATTTCATTTCAACCAAGAGGCAAATTTGCAGATTTCCAAATTGAACACTCATATATGAAGTATAATATCTGCATGTAATTTGATTAGATATCAATTTGAAGCATTTTAAATAATACTCAATATGAAAACACGATTAATATCTCAAGTCTTTAAAGATACCAATTGAGAAATTTTTTTTAATCTTATGTGTTGCAAGCATTAAAACAACATATTACCAACAAATCATTTTGCTTGCCTATGTATCATCAAGGATCATTCATGCAATAATCATTATTCATGCAACAAGCATCAACTTTATATATAGAAAGTTGAATAATGAAATGTTGAAAGTATATCCATGATGTAATGATAGAATAGTAATAACATGAAATTCAACATATGGTTTCTATGTGAATAAATCAAAGAATACTTAGAACAGACCATGAAGGCAGTAATTTGACTTAAATCAATATGATTCATAATTTTCAGTTTTAACTTAAATCATTTAGAGAATAAACCAAATTAATCTCATGTAAGTTTTCAAGGATGATTTCCAAAATGTATACAGTCATTAATCACAAATAGATAGCAATTTGATCAATGACAAAAAGAATTCAGCAATTTTACAGCAGACTGGAAATCAGTGACATGCTCGGTCGACAATTTCTCGACCGAGGTTCACTCGGTCGACAGATTTTTGATCGACAAAGTTTCTGGAATATTTTCAGAACTGTTAATTTATTCCAAGCAAAATAAGATTATGCAAGTTAGAGCTCGATTGTTGAGACATGACATTTGTATATCAAAAATCAGTTTAGGTCAAATCTCAAATTAATTCCATTCATTTAGTTTAAAGGTTTTGGAACCCAAACTAACTCGACATCCTTTTTCTTATAAGGACATGAAAAAGAATAGTGACCAAGGCGCAAACAGTAATGACAACATATAGAATCAACCTCATATCTTTTTCTATGATTTTGGTCTAGGTTGTTCTTGGGTATATATGTATTTGTGCCTTTAGGTACATACATAGATTGACTCTTTGGCACTTGTGTTCTTCCCCAACTAGGCTTTTGATAAGATTTTCCTTTAGGCTTGTAACCTAGTCCTATCCTTCCAATTTGATGATAAGAATTATCTAAAATTTTATCAAGCGTATCATTGTTATTCATCCTACTAACTTTTTGTTGCAACTTAACAATCGCATCCATTCTTTTATTTATGTCCAACTTTGATTTATCTAGATTAGATAACAAGGAATCTCTTTCTTTCACAATAGTATCATAATCTAGATGTGTACATAGAACAGGTTGTTTTTGAAGATCATTTACTTGAGTTTGCAAATTTAACTTTTCTAGAGAAAGAAGATTACAATTTGCTTCTACAGATTTTTGCTTAATATCATGATCTTCAATAACCTTTTTGAGATCTTCATTTTCAGATGTAAGAACAAGAAGCTTGGCATGTAACTCATCATTTGCTTTATTAGATTTCTTTAATTTCTTCTTGCACTCAATATATTTATTGTGTGTCTCTTCAAGAGTAGCAACTAGTTCTTCTTTAGATAAATCAAAAAGGCTTACCTCTTCTTCTTCTTCTTCACTTATTGTAGCAATAAGACATTCTTTATGCGTATCTTCCTTCTTTGACCTCCACGGGCAACCAAGTGTTGTGTGGCTTGTTCCTAAGCACCAACTGCAACTTGTTGAAGATTGCTCCATATTTTTCTTTTGTTTGCGGTTGTAGACACCACCTCCTTTCATACTTCAAGACTCGATTAGAGCTCCTTGAAGCCTGCTCTGATACCAATTGAAAAACACTAGAGGGGGGTGAATAGAGTTTTTAAATATTTTAGCAATTATTTAACTCAAACAACCACAATTGAAAATGGAAGAAGGAGACAAGTGTTTAGAGTGGTTCCAACCTTAGCAAATACTAAGGTTGTCAGTCCACTACCCGGTTGCTTACCCAACTGGGATTTTGAAAGTATTAATTTTATTACCTTCACAAGGATTTACACAAAATATAATACTTTCTTACACCCCTTGAACAGCCTTCACTTGGAGTAGATGCACCAACCCGAGGTAGCCTTCTTGAAGTAACTCCAAGCTCCCCCTTGAAGTAGTCTTCCTCTCTAGAAGTAACCTCCCGTTGCACCAGCCTTCTTGAAGTAGCTCAAGGTTCCCTTCTTCACCAAGAAGATCTCCAACCTCTCCAATCCGCAGCCTCCAACCTAGGAGTAGCAAGGAGAGTACAAACAATAATAGAGAATAAGAAAGGAAAAAGGAAGTTACAACTTATCCTTTTGTAGCACAAGGCTTGATTTGCCTAGATCAAGCGTGTAGATCTCCTAACCAAAGTGTATGGAATAGTAATTGTAGTGGATAGGAGATGCTAGCCTATAGGACATGAAATTTGAGCTAAGAGGGGAAGTAGCCAATTGTCACAATGCTCAATTTCTCACAAACAGGTTGCACAAAGTCAATGTATGCTCAAAGATTGCTCAAGTGTAAAAACAAGTATAGCATAGGTATCTTTAGGTGTCCTAAGGCATGTCCTATTTATAGGAATGGCCTATAAGTGCTTAAGGACGTTCTAGACACTTTCTAGGGGGTTCTAAGTGCTTAACTAGCCGTTAGGTATAAGTTAGTTGCATTAGTAACGGCTAGTTATTTTATTCTGCAGTTGCTGTCAGAGTCCATCTCGATCGAGAAATTGTCGACCGAGATACCTACTCGGTCAAAGTTTTGTCGACCGACAGGCTCTCTGGATCAAGTGTTAGCAACGTTCATTTCCAACTGCCAACTACCTTGTCTTCTGTGTCTAACGGCTACTTGGGTCTTTCTCGGTTGAGAAGTTTGTCGACCGAGAGTGTCTCGGTCGAGGAGTTTGTCGACCGAGATTGACCCTGTTTCAATCTTTCAATTAAGGCACTAAGTGTGTGTATGAGTGTGCATATGTGACACTATTGAAGGGGATGACCTATCTAAGTGTGGTGTTTAGCTAGGGAAGATCTAACACTTGATTTACATGAAGTCTAAGTACTTGTACATTATATATTTGTACAAGTTTACAATTGATTACATTTCATGACATTTACAATCATTCAAGCATATAGATTCCCTAGAGCTTTGTCATCCACCTTATTCCTGCAACACTCAAGTAGCACGTTAGATCAACAAGAATGAAATGTTTGTCATCATCAAAACAAAGGGATTTATCATAATGTCCAATTTATCCAACAACTCTCACACTCTAGGCGATCCGTGAGTACGTGGGACTCAGCTTCACGGCCGTCGCTGCACCCTGGATCAACGAGAAGGGTCTCACCCTAGTTGCATAACCTCCTCCTCACCTGCTCTGACCTCCACAAGGGAGCTCGATTCCTTGTGATCATCTTCTCCCGTCCGCCAGGCTGCTTTCAAGCACCACCGCGACAAGGTGTTGCTTCTCCTCGCGGTTCAACGAACTCGCCGACACTGTTGTTGCCATGGCGGAGCAAGCAACCAGAACCGCCCCCTCCTTGTCCTTTCCTCAAACAAACCTTCATGGCTCCCGGTTTCTCACGCGGTTTCCATCTTCATCTCCTCCTCTTCGACATGTGTTGGTGGGTAAAGGAGAGGTAGTGGAAAGGGGGAACTGGAACTCCCTCGTCAGCTCTCCATATGCCTCAAACGAGGGGTCTTAGTGTTCGTCTAGGTGAGCCAAGATCAACTACTTGCTAAGACCTCCCTCTCGCCCCACGATCCTGGAGAGTGGTGGCGGGAAACTTGCTACCTCAACTGGTCCTTAGCTGACTCTAAACGCAAGGTTAGAGAAGACTTAGCCTACGTTTGGCACGGGACCGAAACCCGGTTTCGTGCTGTCTTTTAGTGCCAACCCTGCCAAACAACTGTCGGTTCAAGGCTGGTTTGTGTTTGGTTCAAATCCAAGAAAATCCTCTGTTATTGGATAACGAAACCCCCAAATCGGGGTTGTCCCAGTCCCACGAGGGGCGGGATTCCGGTTCACAACCCAGTTTACGCGATCCTCTCCTCCCCTCACCCCACACCCATCCCGACATTCGTCTCCTTTCCCCTCTATCTTATGCTCCTTCTGCTTTGTGGCCTATCCTCTCTTCCCTCCCGATACCTCCTCTCCCGAGACCTCGAGACGAGCTCTGTGGTCTATCCTCGCCATTACTATTATCGCCAGTAATAAAGCTGAGGCATCGGTTCCATCGGTCGTTCCAGCGGCAACCATGGCAGGTGACTGGCGTACCCTAAACCCTGCCCAGTGGAGTAGGCGGAGTAGCAGGTCAATCAAGCGGAAAAGCTGTGGTGGATCGTCTGCAAGCTCGTCTGCAGGCGCCGAGCTACTCCCGAGTTGTCAACTCGCATCAAAGCGCCATGCAGTAAACCCTAGGAAGGCCAACTAGTGTCCCGCCTGCTATATACTTGTGCATTTCATCATCGATCTGGTTGCATTTCACCTTCGAAGCCTCCATACACTCTTCTGTTCCAACGCCGCTGTTGTGGGAAGTCGCCGAGCTGCTTGCAAGGTAGGTATCCGCCGCCCCTTTTCATCGATCTCGTCAGTAACATTGCAAGGTTTTCAGTATAAAAAATGGTATATCTCTCCGCCGACCTGCTATTTAGTAACATATCAAAGTATAACATTAGTTGATTGAATCTGATCTTGAACTTGATGTTGAGGCATCTCTGTGGTAGTTGGTTGAATCTGATCCTTGTTATTTATAAGAAATCCCTTCTTGCTTATTTTAGGAAGCAGCCATATTAGCTGCAACAGCTGTGTACATAAGTCCAAAATTTGTATAGTGGATTACAGAATTTATATAAATCTGTTTAGTATATTAGTGGAACCTCAAATACCCATTATTGCCACATTTATGTCTATGCATACAAGTATAACTTTCAAAATTATGTATATATCTATGTATGCAACAATACAACTGTGTATATTGAGGTTTAGTTGTGTTTAGCTGCAACAACTCTGTATCACTTTGTTACTTAAATAGCCACATATTAGATTATTACTGAAATAAAAAACTGTTGTATAGTGGATTGTGGATTTCTAGCTACCCATAATTTTTTGGTTGTATCCCTCTTTCTCACACTTGAAACTATCCTCTATCCATCATGTTTTTATTTTTCTACACACTTCAATTATATGGGTAAACTTGTTGGCCTTTATGTCATACTTGTCAAGGTGCGCCAAGGGGGTGAGCCTTGACTTGCGCCTTAACCAAAATGTCGCCTTAAGTTTTTTATGGAGTCCTGAGTCTATATATAGGTATTTAATTATTTATTTGCTAGACACATGTCCTAATATACAAATGAAGTATATATATCTATGTTTGTTGTACAATGTCATTATTTTCTGGATAGTACTCTAGGTATTTATTTTACTATTTTTCCTGTGGTAGTTGGTTGAATCTGATCTTGATGTTGAGGCATCCCTGAATAGCTATCCAATTGTACTATACATAGATTGCAGCCATATTAGTTGATTGAATCTGATCTTGATCTTGATGTTGAGGCATCCCTGTGGTAGTTGGTTGAATCTGAACCTTGGTATTTATAAGAAATCTGTTCTTGCTTATTTTAGGAAGCTTCAAGCAGCCATATTAGCTGCAACAGCTCTGTATATAAGCTGAATATAACCCTAAACTAATGAAAATTATCTACTGAAATAAAAAATTATCTACTGCTGCTATTTAAGCACCGCTATCCTTAATCCCTTACTTAAGTCCAAAACTGTTGTATAGTGGATTACAAAATTTATATAAATCTATTTTGTATATTAGTGGAACCTCAAATACCCATTATTGCCACATTTACGTCTATGCATACAAGTATACTTTTCAAAATTATGTATATATCTATGTATGCAACAATACAACTGTATATATTGAGGTTTAGTTGTGTTTAAATGTATATATCTATGTATAAAACAATAAAATATTTATCTTCCTGTAAGACATGTATATCACTGGATTAACCATAATTTTTTGGATTGACCTACGTTTATGTATCTGAAATATAACATATATATGAAAGGGGAAATGATATAAAGATCATAAGATGTGTATTGATATAGGTAAAAATAACATATACATGAAGGAGGATGTTATAAAAATCAGAACACATGTATAGACATAAGTAAATTGTACAAAACTTTAATTTTTCTTAAAGCTTCTATGTATATTACCTTCTATATTTCAGGACACATGCTCCTGATTAGCTAATTAGTGATATTTTTGCACTGTATGAGCAGAACTGCTCAATGTACTGGAATCCCTGTATATATCAGGCTTATTTATATTGTCGGTTGTATTACATATGAATATGTAAGTAAAAGGTTATTACTTTAGAAAATTGAATCCCTAGTGTGTTTCTATTTTGTTTCCAATGGTAAGAGAAGAAAATACACTATATAATGTGTATGCTTGTATTTCTAGTATTTGTTAAAATTTAAATAGATAAAATATAATATACTAAAAATAGGAATCTATAAGATGTATGTCATAAACATTATATACTTATATGCAAACATCACTTTGTTACTTAAATAGCCACATATTAGATTATTATTGAAATAAAAAACGGTTGTATAGTGGATTGTGGATTTCTAGCTACCCAACATATGATGGATATGGCACACATGCTACTACTGACTCTTTCATTTCCCACTCCACTGTCATCTTGTCAAAGTGGTCAACTAAATGTGCTGACAAATGTGGTTGTATCCCTCTTTCTCCCACTTGAAACTATCCTCTATCCATCATGTTTTTATTTTTCTACACACTTCAATTATGTGGGTAAACTTGTTGGCCTTTATGTCATACTTGTCAAGGTGCCCCAAGGGGGTGAGCCTTGACTTGCGCCTTAACCAAAATGTCGCCTTAAGTTTTTTATGGAGTCCTGAGTCTATATATAGGTATTTAATTATTTATTTTCTATACACATGTCCTAATATACAAATGAAGTATATATATCTATGTTTGTTGTACAATGTCATTATTTTCTGGATAGTACTCTTGGTATTTATTTTACTATTTTTCCTGTGGTAGTTGGTTGAATCTGATCTTGATGTTGAGGCATCCCTGTATAGCTATCCAATTGTACTATACATAGATTGCAGCCATATTAGTTGATTGAATCTGATCTTGATCTTGATGTTGAGGCATCCCTGTGGTAGTTGGTTGAATCTGATCCTTGGTATTTATAAGAAATCCGTTCTTGCTTATTTTAGGAAGCTGCAAGCAGCCATATTAGCTGCAACAACTCTGTATATAAGATGAATATAACCCTAAACTAATGAAAATTATCTACTGAACTAAAAAATTATCTACTGCTGCTATTTAAGCACTGCTATCCTTAATCCCTTACTTAAGTCCAAAACTATTGTATAGTGGATTACAAAATTTATATAAATCTGTTTTGTATATTAGTGGAACCTCAAATACCCATTATTGCCACATTTACATCTATGCATACAAGTATACCTTTCAAAATTATGTATATATCTATGTATGCAACAATACAACTGTATATATTGAGGTTTAGTTGTGTTTAAATGTATATATCTATGTATAAAACAATAAAATATTTATCTTCCTGTAAGACATGTATATCAGTGGATTAACCATAATTTTTTGGATTGACCTACGTTTATGTATCTGAAATATAACATATATATGAAAGGGGAAATGATATAAAGATCATAATATGTGTATTGATATAGGTAAAAATAACATATACATGAAGGGGGATGTTATAAAAATCAGAACACATGTATAGATATAAGTAAATTGTACAAAACTTTAATTTTTCTCGAAGCTTCTCTGTATATTACCTTCTATATTTCACGACCCATGCTCCTGATTAGCTAATTATGATATTTTTTCACTGTATGAGCAGAACAGCTCAATGTTGTACTGGAATCCATGTATATATCAGGCTTTACAATATTTTTACAATGTTAGTATTGTACACACAAATTTTGCTGATTATATTACAAATAATACTACTATTTCAGCTAATCTGTGTTCCCTCTGACTTTCTTGTATGTACCGTCCCTGACCCTGTCGCTACCCGTGCAACTCTCTTCAACCTTCACTTGGGCTTACCAGGTATATCTCATGAGCAATACGAACATGTTTAATGTGAATGCCATGCTGAATGCTTGGTATTTATGTAGTTTTGCTGTAATGAACATATTTGATGATGCGCTTGCTACAACCATTTCAAATTCAACTATAATTTAAAATTTGTTGTACACATTTTGGATCTTATGACTGGTCCGGCTAATGGATCTTGTCTTAGCCTACTTCAATACAAGTTATTGCTTTCAACTTCGTAGTCTCATACTAGGTTCGTATGACGGTTTCATTTAAACACCCACACTAAATTGATATATTGTAGTGTCATTTCTACTATGGCTGCACCCGACCCGAGGTTCCGTATTGTATGGTCGAAAGAGTTGGATGAGGCTCTGGTTGCGGCATTGAGGAGACAATATGACATGGGTAGGTGCGTCGATGGAATATTCACTAGGGACGTGTGGAGGGAGACACTATGCAATTGGCATATCAGGATGGGGAGGAACGAGGGTACATTGGATCAGTTAAAAACTCGGTGGAAGAACCTCAGGAGAGACTATGCAAAGATAAAATTGGTAACCAACAAAAGTGGTGTTGGATGGGATGACAACAGGCACAAGCCAATATTGCCTGACACCCCGGAGTGGAGGGAGGCACTTGCGGTATGTCTAATAATATATACTCCACTGACTATTATATATTAAATTAAACTTGTTACTTTTGACCTAATCAGTAGTTGTCCCCTATTTTAGGCAAACAAGGAACTAGCGAGACTGATCAACAGACCATTCTACCACTACCACGACATCGAGCTGATGGGGGGGGAGGAACATAGCTAGGGGACATCATGCAATGTCTTCAACTGATAGACAACCTCCTTCTGATGTTGCATCTGAAGATGATGTTGCTGTTGACCTAGATGCATCTGATTCATTTGTCACCCCAGAACCAACCGGTCCAGCCGGTTTCACTGAAGATGTGGTTAATTCTGGGACACAAAGTGAGGACACCAATGGTGGATCACACAACCAAGGTGTTGGTGCAACGACTCCCACCACGATGAGGCGTAGGAAGCGAGCGTCAAGCTCACAGGACATTTGTGTCCTGTCTAATGATGTTGTGTCCGAATTCACAAAGGTGTTTTCCAAGGTACATGAGATGGGCAGCGGAATTGCTGCTAGGTGTAATGATAAAGACGAATACCAAACCATTTTGCACCACTTTCATGCAACCTACCCTGACGCCCCTATCCCAGTTTTTACCACTCTTATGCACGCCATAAAAGATCCATCTAACCGTAACATTTACCTAAGCCTTATGGACACCCCACACAAAATTACCATTTGGTTGCAAGACTTGTGGGAAATGAAGAACACATCTTCTGCAGCTTCTGCATCACAATCACCCTTCACGCCACAATCTCCACCGTACTTTTGAGGTTGACTAATTTAATAAGTATATCAGTATCCTGCCTTTTATTTGATGAACTTTATCAGAAGTTGTTGTTGTACTATTTTATTCAGTTGTTGTTGTACTATTTTATTCTGTTGGGAACAAGCTATGAACTATAGTACTATGTAATGGTTTTAATGGAACAAGCCCTAATTTTATTTCTGCAATATCTCGATATTTCCCTGATGCGGATAATCGCTTTTAATTATAGACGTGATGGATGGTATGCATCCATATGAAACAACTGATGACATTCTACAACAACTACATGTTATGTCTGCTCCAGCTTATGACATTGCTAACGCAATATCCTACGAAATAGCCGACCAAATTTCCCACAATATCATGGGAAATTCAGACGCCTCAACCACACACCAACCAATACTGAGATCGGTTAGTATTAGGAGCGGCCATCAAAAGGTTTTAGAAATAATAACCGGCCATGAAAGGAGGGCGTACGATCTGTACCGTATGCTACCCAACACGGTTTTAGCCTTTGTTGACAAACTTGAGGGCCGAGGTTTGTTGAAAAGTACCATAGGTGTGTCATCAGTGGAGGCAGTTTGCTACTTCCTTCAGATGGTTGGCCATGGCCATACAAACCGTGTTCTTGCTGAGGACTACATTCACAGTGGTGAAACCATAAGTAGAAAGTTTAACGAGGTGTTGGATGCAGTGTGTGCTTTGTGTAGTGAATATATTGTCATGCCAACTGCATCCACAACTCCGCACCGCCGCATCGGCGAGAGTCCAAGATTTTACCCTTACTTCAAGGTATGACCATCGCTTAGTTGACCATTGTCCATTCCATTGTTAATATAACCACTATCGTCATCGTTGAGTTTGGTATTTACTTGCGTATTTCTTATATACTTGTCTTAGGATGCCATTGGGGCAATTGACGGGACACACATCCCCGTTTTGGTGAAGCGCGAAAAGCAGAACCGATATAAAAATAGAAAAGGGAATGTTTCCATGAATTTCATGGCTGCAGTTGACTTCTCAATGGAGTTTACATATATCATGACTGGTTGGGAGGGATCTACTACTGACCAAAGGGTACTTCAGGCAGCTACAACCACAGGCGGGTTCAAAGTACCCGCTGGGAAGTACTATCTTGTTGATGCAGGGTACGCCAACACCAGGCAATTTCTTGCACCATATCGAAACGTTGCTTACCATATAGCAGAGTATCGGGGTAACAGAGGCTCATACACAAGCAAAAAGGAAATGTTCAACCACCGACATGCTCAACTACGTAACGTTGTCGAGCGAGCCTTTGGTGTGTTGAAGAAGAGGTTTTCCTACTTTCGTAAAGGAGCAACTTTTCCCGTGCAGTCTCGGTCTCAGATTGTAATGGCTTGTTGTATCATTCACAATTTTATCCGATGCCAAAATGATGGCGATCCTATGATGGATGAAAACTTGGATGAGCCTCATACTACCACTGACATATCGAACGAATTGAGTTCTCTGCAACAAACAAGCCAGGTCGATGCGGGAGAGGGAGATGTCTTGCGTGAAACTGTTGCCAATTCTATGTGGGCAAATCAGTGATTTATACATTTCTTTTGTAACTTGCATACATTGAAACATGTTCTACAACATGTTTCACTTACTCCCTTATTTGTGTAACCTAAGGGCCAACTTTTGTTCTCAAACTGTATTGTTCACCGTTTTATTTGCCTACTTATAAACAATGTGAAATTATGTCTCATTAGGTTGTTCTGTCTAAAAATGGACAAAGACATGCCATCGTGCCCATGTGGTCTGTAGTGCACCGTACGAGTGTACATGGATGCCACAGATGCGGAAAATGGACGGTTTGAAGACAACAATCCCCACAGGCCATATTTTACATGTGGTAGGGGTCTTGTACAAACCAGATGCCATATGAGGTTGCCCGCGCAGCAAGTACCACCTACAATGGCTACGCTGACTGCAATTAGGGATGCAATGGTATCACAACTCGCATTTGCACGTAGCGAACGCAAGTTCTGGTCAGAACATTGTGCCTTTGTCTGTTCAACCAGAGCAGACACAGATAGGTTACAAGAAGAAATTTCAAGTATGCGGGAGAGGTGCCGATATCTTCGCCACCGACTTCAAATTACGAGCGATAATGACTCTTCATCAGAAGAAGATGGATACAATATGTCATAGATATACTATATTATGATATGTCTAAATGAACTCCACTTGTCTGTTGCAACAATTAGCTACTCGATCTTCATATTATCTTTGAAAACTATGTCATGAACCCGATATTTTTCTATTAATTGTCAAATCTGTTTTATTATATGTCAATGATTCCCAGTGAGGTTCCGAGGTGTGATTTTGGGCTAAATGCAGCCTTACGGCTTAACACAGAGGATGCAGGGTTAAATGAATTTTCCATTCTGAGTCAAAGGCCGAGCGAAATGTATTACATATGCCCTACTCGTGAGGTGTGATAGTACATCAATAAATAATATACTATCCTTGTCGAGGCTCCGCATTCTTTGTCATTAACTTGTACCTCGTACTACATTTTAGGGAAAAGACTGATGCAGATACTTCCATTGGGCAGTCGATCTCCCCCCAACAATTGATTCATTGAAAGCGGAGATTATGTTACTAACTATTGAGTGCAAGTCAGTGTGGGGTCAGGCGATGAACATGAAGGACTTCGTTGAAATTCATTACAACTACGATGAATTATACACTACGAAAAAGTATGAGCATGAGGTTTTAGAACGCAACATTGCCAGTCTTGAGGAAGATTGTCGTATGCTTCTCGACATCCCTTCACCTCAAATGACTCCATGATGTTGAATGGCAAATGCATTTACATTGTCTTCTCTGTTTAGAATGACTATCAATGGATGTTATGAACATCATACACTTGTTTAATTTAGGCACTTTTATAAACGTCATATTACATTTTAAGCGGTATGAAAATTTTCTTCATGTTGATGAGTGTTTTAGTAATGATGTATATTATTATTCGAATTTTTTCTTAACATTAGCTCTAACCAAATAATACAATTAATTGTGATATACACCCTTACTTTTTGAAAAATATATTACTTACAGAATCTGTGATATGGCTGGCCAACCGCCGACACCATCTTTTATCTGGTCACACGAGCTTTATATGGTTCTCAGGGGTTTGATGAGAACCCAATATCACGTGGGTAGATGTGTGAATGGAGTATACTCTACATAGGCTTGGATGGAGGCATGGCACCAGTTCGTATACATAACTGAAATCCCTTACATTTCATTGCATGAGTTGCAAATGCGATGGCAATACATCAAGAGAGAGTTTGTAAGAGACAATATGTTCATATTGGTAGATTTATTGCCTCCCCCCACATTGGCCGCGCAACAAGGCATTGAACGCAACTTCTTGACGAGGCGTCGCACTTACCCACCAGGGATTTTTTTAGCACTGACAATTGAAATAAACAAATGAACTTGTAACATTTGTGCTAAATGTAGTTGTGTTTTTGCGTCGAAACAATTTACATTGTCTACTTATGTGTTGCATTATTATATGTTGCTACCATAATGTGATCAAATTTCCTACTTCATTATTATCTTATTGCCACAGTTACTTTACGAATTCTGTTATTTGTTCATACCTTTGTTTTTATTAATTATAGATGTCGACATCACGTGCAAAGGCAAAGGCAATGGCAAAATTTGAAAAACTTTTGAAGTCACCAGAAAAAATTCATAAATATGTTGAAGATAACCTTTTATGCAAAAAACCATGTTGCAATCACATAAACGAGGAGGGCAAAATTGGGACCGATGATCAAGTCAAGGGCAAAGTCATCAAGGGTAAAGTCAGTCTGCATGTTCCTCATTTTCCATTGTTGTTTGATTGGCCAAAAGATGACATCAAACAACAAAACAAGCAGCCGGTGCAAGAACCATGCCCAGTGTCATGGGACGAGTACGATGAGGCCATAACGTTGGCCCAAAGTGCCTTGTCAAAATCTTAGCTTTGGTTTGCCTATTTATTGCTCCCCTTTTTTGTCCTTCTCCCCTGAGGAATATCACCCGTAAACAATTATGTTAATATCAGTGATCGTTTATGTTTCACTAATGACGACAATATGATTATTATCAGTTGCTTTTACCAATGATAATGTAATTTGTTTATGTTATGAACAAAATATATTAGGCCAATTTCATATTTCATGTAGCTTGACTGCCAATTTCATATTTCATGTAGCTTGACTGTTACTGACGATAATGTAATTCGTCACACTCATGACGACAATTAACTAGGTTCAACATTACATATATACCACATGCAAAAGTCATTCCAGACGACAATAACGTTTCATTACTTTTTCATTACTTTTTCATCACTACGTTAATATTAGAATTATCATATCTTAGTTGCACTATTTTAAATATACAAAATAACACCCACACAACACAAATAAAATATATTTTTAATGTATTCTAAACTTAGGTTGAAGTGACATCACAAACACACATTCTCTGTACTTGTTCAAACAGTGATGCAAGAACATGACAGTTAGTTGTTAATCACTACGTTAAAATTAGAATTATCATCTCTTATTTGCACTATTTTAAATATACAAAATAACACCCACACAATACAAATAAAATATATTTTTAGTATATTCTAAACTTAGGTTGAAGTGACATCACAAACACACATTCTGCGTACTTGTTCAAACAATGATGCAAGAACATGACAGTTAGTTGTTAATCACTACGTAAAAATTAGAATTATCATATCTTATTTGCACTATTATAAATATACAAAATAACACCCACACAACACAAATAAAATATATTTTTAATATATTATAAACATAGGTTGAAATGACATCACAAATACACATTCAACGTACTTGTTCAAACAGTGATGCAAGAACATGACAGTTAATTTGTAATCACTACGTAAAAAATTAGAATTATCATATCTTATTTGCAATATTACAAATATACAAAATAACACCCACACAACACAAATAAAATATATTTTTAATATATTCTAAACTTAGGTTGAAGCAACATCACAAATACACATTCTGCGTACTTGTTCAAATAGTTATGCAAGAACATGACATAATAAGCTGATACCGACTACGCTGCCAAACAAAATCAGACTTCCAGCCAAACAGATTCAGATTGCAGTCAGACTGAAATCAGACCAGCTGACCAGAATCAGACTGCGTTGCCAAACAAAAGCAGACTGCATCCTGACTGCCCCAGCACCGGAATCCTGACTAACCCTGACTAACCCAGTCCAAATTCCAGAATCCCAGTCCTGTGCCAAACGCAGGCTTAGAGGCCTTTGATCTCACATCCAAGGGTCTAATATGACTTCTCCTGAAAGTCTGATCTGTGGTTACTGAAACATGGATATGATGCTCATTTAAATGAGCCGACCGTGTGACATATACATGAATTTCATGGATAAGGCTTAAGAAAGCATTAAAACGTTGCTCTACCATACATTAGTAGGCACATTATGTCAATATATATTCAACCCTATGTATCTCTTTCAAGGAACATCAAAACATTATAGAATTCACACCATAGCTCTAAAATCACTCAAGCTACATCCTATTAAATTTTGGTGCCAAAACTCAACTATTAGATTATCCAACCCTATTCTAGGACTGTATCTTGTGTCATTTTGTACATTTATCACATTCAAATGTAATAGAATTACATGTTATTCCCCCTAATATGAATATCAATGTAATTTGTGCTTATGGATGTTCTTTGCACTATTTTCAGGTATTTGGACCACAATGGATGGACGAATGTGATGGAGGGGCCCAAAGAAGGCCCCAGAGCTCCCCCAACCTACCCTAGTAGCCAAAGAGTCATCACCAAGAAAGGACATCCGAAATTGACAAAGTTTGAAGTTCATCATCCTGCTCAAGCCTTCACTGCGGCTGTGGCCAAGTCCCACGGCCGTTATGTTTACTGCCAAGGAGTAGCAATTCCAACAGGAGAAATGCCCAGAATCACCACGGGCATGGCCCTCGGCCACGACCATGACAAGCCAGAGTCACCACGGCCGTGGCCACTGCCCACGGTCGTAATGTGTATTTCCAGAAATAAACAGGAGAATGTTCGCCAGATGCCACGCACGTGGCCACACACCAAGCCCATGGCCCAGCCTCTTTACCACGGCCGTGGCTCCTCGCCACGTTCATATTGATCCACTCCATTCATTTCGAGTTTCCCTTCACCATGACCGTACCACCTGACCATGACCATGTTATACCGTCTTCACCACGACCGTGGCCCTTCACCACGGTCGTGGTGGCCCTCTTTCCAGCAGACTTTTCCACTATTTTTCCTATTATACCCCCACATAGCCCTAGCTCCTATATAAGCACTAGTTGCTTCTAGGGCTCGAGAGAGAGCACCCCCTAGCCGCAACCCAACTGCTCCCTTGCATCCATTACTCCCATCCCCCTACTTTCCTTGCATTTAATCCCATTTCCACCCACTTTCCACTCATTTCCACCATTCATCCATTCCACCATTTCCATGCTCTTGGGCACCATTGGAGGAGGAGGCTCGTGGATGGCAGCATGGAGGTGAAGAAGTCAAGCTTCATCAAGCATCCATGGCAATTCCTACTCTCTTTCCCCTCTACTTTGTTTCTATTTTGATCATGTATATCTAAGCCCCCCTTTGGTGGGCTGTTTGGGGCAAAAATGTGACTTTGATACCATGTTGGGGGAATATAATTTTTAATGAACATATTTCACTTCTATGATGATTGCCTTTGCTTGTATCTCATTTCCCATTACTTGTGCATATGATTGTTGTTTAATTACATTAATTGCCTACCTTGTGGTGTTGAAGACATTTGCCTCTAGGATGTTTTGTTTCTATGTAGCTATCATAGGATTGGCTCCTAGGTCCTTAATTCGGATCCCTAGCTAGCCCCCTATCTTCCTACATAATCACCTTCTTCCTACATGCAAATGTGAGTTCTAAGTGACTAGTATAAGTGTAATTAGTGCAATTGCCTAGGATTTTCTAAAGGTTGAGGTGGCTAGTGGCATGAGGTCAAATATCCTCATCTATACTCCCATCCTTACCCTTGGTCCTCAATCGACTAATACCACTTATCCTAGAGACCTAGACTTGGTACATCCTATGAGAATTACACCTTGCCCTAGTTCTCCAATTAGTAGCATAGGGTACATTCTCATACCACCCACCTTATTGTTTGGTTTGGTAGTCTAGAATGAAATATACAAATTGCTTATTATGGTGACATCCCCCAATTAATGTCAAGGTCACATTCCCAAATGACCCACCTCCTTCATCTAATTGCTTAAAACCTTAACTGCTCTATTTGCTTGTTAATGCTAGTGTAGTTCAATTGCTTTAGTTAACTTAGTTAATTGCCTGGTTTTGCTAGCTAAGTGTTAATTTAGGTCTTTGATCTTGATTAGTGGTTAACTTAGGCTCTCAATTGCTAGTTGCTTGCTTAGTCTAGTGTAGTTTGTTCTTGCTCTTGTTTAGATAGCTTGTTGACTTAGATTGCTAATTTAGCCTTTTGATAACTTAGTTTCATATTTCTTTTCCTACTTGCTCACTTAGCTTAATCAACAACCAACCAACCTTTAAACCCTAAAAACCTTAATCTCCGCAAAGGGAACATAGCTTACGCCTTCTAACTCTAGAGCCCTCTCTATCTCTGTGGTTTGACCCCGCATCTTTCCTTTTGCCTATACTACGACAGTACCCCGTACGCTTGCGGGCGAACTGTTTTAGTTTTAGTGATCGACTCGATTTGGGACCATACAAATTTCAAAAGCATAGATCCCATATCCTGTGCCTCCTGACCTCGTGGATTGCACTCGACCACCCTAGTTGGCCGGTGTTGCAAGCCTCTAGCGGTGGAGCACCAAGCTTTCTGGCACCGTTGCAGGGGATAGAGGCATTCGTCCTAGTTAGATAGTGTAGCTTAGCCTTTCCTTTTGCCCTCACCATTTCTATTATTTATTCTTTGTGTTACTCTTGCATATTGGTTAGCTAATTGGGCTCCTTGTTGTTTGTTTGTGACTTGCGCAGGTGACAGCTGTGCATGCGTAGCACACGTTCGACTTGCACCGACTTGGTGGTTTACGACCCCGAGATTGGGAGAAGAAGGCGTCAAGCTCGCTGCAACCTACACCGAGAGGCCAAAATGGTTGAGAACAACCCGCCACCGGATGTTCCACCTCCACCGCCACATCGCCTGCTTCATGAGTACTTCACTTCGGGGAACTACAAGTCCCCCATCGCCACTCTGGTTGACCAGATGTCAGGTCAATAGTTCTCCATCCCACCAACACTCCTGGGGCTTCTCCCTACATACTTCGGTATGGAGAATGAGAACCCCTACCACCACATAGACATGTTCCTTGAAACGTGCTCTACTTTCCGCACTCCAGCCGCCACCGATGACTCAATTAGGAGGACACTCTTTCCTTTCTCCCTCAAGGAGAAAGCTAAGGAGTGGTACATTTCGAGGCCAGAGTTGGTCACTTGGAATGAGGTGAATAACGAGTTTCTCAATAAGTTCTTCCCCATCGCCAAGTTATCTTATATGAGAAGGTGCATCACGTCGTTCACCCAGAAAGAGAACGAGCCCTTCCACGAAGCATGGGAGAGGTTCCAGAAGTTGCTTCGCGACTTCCCTCAACATGAGGTTCCTCTTTGGCAGCTAGTTCAGGCCTTCTACACCGGGCTTGAGGAGCAAAGACAAAACAATGTAAATTCTTCTTGCGGGGGCACGTTCATGGCAAAGCTGCCCGAGGAATCATGGTCGTTGTTTGAGCATCTCACCGAGAATTCTCTCCACCAAGATTCCACTAAAGGGGGGCATTGCAGCCGGAACTACACTCCTCCACCTTCCTCCGTAGCTCCCACACGTAATGCCACCGACCCCGATATGATGAAGATGATGGCTGATATGATGCAGATGATGAAGAATCAAGTGGGTGGCTCTTGTAGCCAACCCGCAATGGCTGTTGACACTGTAGACGAGGAAGTCAACGCTTTACATTCCTTTGGTGGCCGCAACAACCAGGGCCCAATGTCCAACTCCTACACTCCCGAGTGGAGAAACCACCCAAACTTCTCCTGGAAACAACAGAATGAGGATGGACAAAGACAGGGGCAGCAAAAGCCACACTACAGCTCTAAGTTTCAGGATGAGGTGCTAGGAAGGATAAGGAGCCTAGATGAAGTAAAAAAATATGTCAATGCACATGGGAAGTCTATAAACCGTCTTGAGCAGAGGTTGGATCAGATTTCTCTCTCTTTGGCTAGAAGGGAAGAAGGTAGACTTCCATCTCAACCAATGTCAAATCCGAACAATGATGGGGCTTTTCTAGGGAACACTTCGAGTGCTTATGTTCCATCATCTTACCAAACCCCACCAAACCCCTATGCTCCTCCACCTCCTCAAGCGCCACTCAATTATCAATATGCTCCACCTCCACCTCACACCTACCAACAACCACCTCCCACCACAACAACAACCGCAACCACAATTCATTCTTAAAAATCCCAACTCCCCTCACCAAAGGCCTCCACCACCCCAACAGCCACAACCCCCTCCACAAGCTCCCTCTCCCACCACCCATGAGCATGTGAAGGCAGTGACTACATTGAGAAGTGGCAGGACTTTGGAGAGGCCCCATGGTACAGTTATTGGCAGAGATGACACTGAGGCTGAGTAGGTTGATACTGAGATGCAGATTGATGATATTGTGATAAGAGGCAGTGTTGATACTATGACGACGAGAATTGATACTGTGATACCAAGCCGTGATACTGTAATTCCAGTGATACCAGTGGATGATACTATTGATTTGGACCGATTGGGGTCCCAACTCCCTCCATATCCTGATGCACTCGAGGAGCCTTCTGTTGCAAAGAAAAAAAAGAGGCATGCGGAAGATATTTTGGATATCTTCAAGCAAGTGAAAATCAATGTACCTCTTATAGATGCAGTCAAGCAAATTCCGTCCTATGCAAAGTTCCTTAAAGAATTGTGCACCTTCAAAAGAAAGACAACAGGGAGGACGCCTAAGAAGATCAAGCTCACTGAGAAAGTGAGCTCCATTCTCCAACACACCATTCCCCGGAAAAGAAAAGACCCCGATGCTCCCATCATCTCATGCTACATCGGGGCCCATCGCATAGACTAAGCTCTTCTTGACTTGGGGTCTAGCGTAAACTTGATGTCGTATGATCTGTTTGCTGAGCTCCAAATGGGGGAGTTGAGGCCAGCCCATTGCACTCTACAGTTGGCTAACCGCTCTGTGAAGACGCCTAGAGGGTGTGTGGATGATGTGATGGTCCGTCTTGATGAGGATACTTCTACCTTCTTCCCAGCCGATTTTATCATTCTTGATATGGAAAAAGAGACTAGAAAGGTGCCAATCATCTTGGGGAGACCTTTCGTAGCCACATCTGATGACGTGATCCATGTGAGGACTGGGACCATGTATGTTACATTCATGCACATGACGATCCGGTTGAACATCTTCAAGTCTTCTACTACAACTGAAGTGATAGGGGCCACCGAAGAAGATTGTTATTTGGTGGAATGCCTGGAAGAGATTGTTGAAGAGTGCCTACCTGCGTGGATTGAGACTGCCACCCAAGGTAGAGGTCTTGAACCAATTGTCGAGTTCCCTGAAGATGATGATGAAGAAAGTGAAGAGGGTGAGCTAGCCTTAGTGGCTGCAAGTGAGGACCTTCCTTCTATTTCTGCACCATTGAAGAACTCCCTTGAAGCACCCCCCGTTCTTGAGTTGAAGACACTCCCTGAAGGATTGAAGTACGCTTTCCTTGGCTCAAATGACACCCTCCCGGTGATCATCTCCTCCATTCTCTCTCCTGAGCAAGAAGATGCCTTGATGGAAGTCTTGAGGAAGAACATCCAAGCCATTGGATGGTCTATTGCTGACTTGAGAGGGATTAACCCCTCTATTTGTGTGCATCGGATACACTTAGAAGAAGATGCGAGACCGACCCGCCAAATGCAAAGAAGGCTAAATCCAAAGTTGAAGGACGTTGTAACTCAAGAGGTTGTCAAGTTGCTTGATGCATGGATTATGTATCCCATTTCTGACAGTACGTGGGTGAGTCCCATCCAAGTTGTGCCCAAGAAGGGTGGGATTACGGTTGCAGAAAATGCCGATGGTGAGCTTATGCCGGTAAGAGAGAAATCCAAGTGGAGAATGTGCGTTGATTACCGGAAGCTCAATGAAAAGACAAAGAAGGATCACTACCCACTCCCATTTCTTGATCAGATTTTAGAGAGATTGGCTGGACATAGCTTCTACTATTTTCTTGACAGATACTCGGGATATTTTCAGATTGTTGTGCATCTGGCGGATCAGGAGAAGACGAAATTCACTTGTCCAAGTGGTACATTTGCCTATCGGAGAATGCCATTTGGATTGTGCAATGCCCCTTCCACTTTCCAGAGATGTGTAACCTCAATCTTCGCTGACATGCTTGATTCGTCACTTGAAGTTTTCATGGATGATTTTTCAGTTTTTGGGAAAAGCTTTGATGAGTGCTTGCTACATCTAGCTGTTGTTCTAGAAAGATGTGTGAAAGTTCGTTTAGTTTTATCTTGGGAAAAGAGCCATTTCATGGTACCTGAGGGTATAGTTCTGGGACACCGAATCTAAAGATGGGATTGAAGTTGACAAGGCCAAGGTGGGCCTTATCTCTACACTCGACCTTCCGTCCACTGTAAGACATGTTCGATCTTTCTTGGGACATGCATGTTTCTACTGCCGCTTTATTAAGGACTTCAGCAAAATCTCAAGACCACTCAGTCGATTGCTTGAGAAAGATGTTGAATTTCAGTTTGATGACAAATGTGTTGAAGCCTTCAATCATTTGAAAGAAGGGCTTATTTCTGCTCCTATCATGCAGCCCCCGGATTTCTCTTTGCCATTTGAGATCATGACTAATGCATCTGATATGGCGGTGGGGGCTATGTTGGGTCAACGCGTTGGCCGAATTCCTCATGCTATCTACTATGCGAGCAAAACCTTAGACGATGCTCAAAGGAACTATACAACTACTGAGAAGGAGTTGCTTGCGGTGATCTTCGCTCTTGACAAGTTGCGGCTGTATCTCTTGCAAAACAAAGTGACAATCTACACGGACCATGCTGCATTGAAGTATCTCATGTCCAAGAAAGACTCAAAACCAAGGTTGATCCAATGGATTTTGTTGCTCCAAGAATTTGACATAGAAATTGTGGATAAGAAAGGAATAGAAAATGGTGCAGCAGATCATCTCTCCTGCCTTGATGGACCTTTTGATATGACAAGTCCAATCAAAGAGACAATGCCACATGAACAACTCCTCTTAATCTCATCTGCTCAAAAGCCATGGCACAAACACAGTGAATTTCCTAGCTAGTGGGAGGATACCTAGCATGTGGACAAGAGAGGAAAGCAAGAGATTGTTTGCTATGGTCAAGAACTACATTTGGGATGACCCTCACCTCTTCAAGTATTGCCCAGACCAACTCATTAGGAGGTGTATTCTGGAGATGGAGCAGCAAGAAGTCTTATCTATGTGCCATTCCAGAGTGTGTGGAGGTCATTTTGGAGGGAAACGCACGACCGCCAAAATTCTTCAATGTGGATTCTACTGGCCAACATTGTTCAAAGATGCTCATGACTTTTGCAAGAGTTGCTTCAAGTGCCAAAAAGTGGGCACTATCTCAAAGAGGGACATGATGCCTTTATCACCTATTCTTGTGGTAGAAGTGTTTGATGTTTGGGGGATTGACTTTATGGGTCCTTTCCCTCCTTCTTTCGGGTATGTTTACATCTTGGTCGCCGTAGACTATGTATCAAAATGGATTGAGGTTGTGGCAACAAGGACAAATGATCACAAGGTGGTGTGTGATTTCGTAAAATCCAACATCTTTAGCCGTTTTGGTGTTCCAAGGGCTATGATTAGTGATGGTGGGAGTCATTTCATCCATCGCACCTTTGAAGGGCTGCTAAAGAGACATGGAGTGAACCATCGTGTAGCTACTCCTTACCACCCTCAAACGAGTGGTCAAGTTGAGTTGGCAAATCGGGAGATAAAGCTCATTTTGGAGAAGACGGTGCGACCGGATCGCAAGGATTGGTCACTTCGCCTCAATGAAGCTTTATGGGCATATAGGACTGCATACAAAGCCCCAATTGGCACTATACCGTTCAAGCTTGTCTATGGTAAGAGTTGCCATTTGCCGGTTGAGATGCAACACAAGGCACTTTGGGCTTTGAAGAAGATGGACTTTGATGAAGAGAGTGCCGGAGTGAAAAGAAAATTTTAATTGCATGAGCTAGAAGAAATGCGGCATGAAGCGTATGAAATGTCAAAGAGCTACAAGCAAAGAACCAAGTTTCTACATGACAAGATCATAAAAAAGAAAGAGTTTGAGCCTGGCAAATGGGTATGGCTATGAAATTCTAGAATGAAGTTCTTTCCCAGAAAGCTTCGGTCTAGATGGGAAGGTCCTTACCTTGTCAAGAAGGTGTACCCATCTGAGGCAGTGGTTATATGTGCAAAAGAAGATGCTAAGGAATTTGCCGTCAATGGGCAAAGGTTGAAACATGTTGTTGAAGTCGGCCCAGACAAGGCCAATCAATATTTTGATATTGTTATGTTTGTAGAGGAAGAATCTGATGAAGAAGAATGCTTGGACGAGGATGAAAAAGGGATCTACTACAAGGATCTATTGAAGATTCCGAAAAAATGAAAAAGTCCAAAAATCAATAAGCCTGGCTGAAGGCGTCAAATTTGGAGCTAGTAGGAGGCAACCCATGTGGTTTGAGATTCTCAAACCTTTTCCTTTTCAATACTTTAGTTTTCTTTACACCAATACACACACGCACATTTGTGCTTGATGTTTTTGTTTGAGTTTTTGATGAAATGGTAGATGATACACACTAAGGAGAGAAATATCGAAGAAAAAATGAAATGCTGCTGAGTTGAGGCTATCCAAGAGCCCAACACGGCCCTGGCACAAGGCCACGACCGTAATGTTTATTGGTCGAAAGTTACAGGAGCCAATAAGAATTTTAGAGATTTGGCCTACGACCGTGCCCATCTGCCACGACTGTGGCAAACTCAGATAAATACGACCGTGTCCTTCGGCCACGGCCGTGTTGAGGACAGACGAGGCTCCTTTAGCGACAACACGCACGTGGGCTGATGCTACGCCTGTTCTTTGAGGGAATTACCACGACCGTGGCCGAACCGGGTTCAGCAAAACTTTATATAAACTCTCTGAACCACTCTTCTTCTTTTCTTATTCTTCCACACACAGAGCCACGGCTATGACGCCGTCAGCACCACCGTGGGCACTCATCCTCCACCTCCAGCCCTCCAAAACACCCCCAATCACCCTCCTTTCTCCACCAAATCTCTCCCCAACCAGCCTCCTCCCTTTTCCACTGCAAATCCACCTCCAATCGAACCTCCTTCTCCACCTTCTTCTCAAAACCTCCCAGCCACATCCCCTACCTAAAACCTCCACGAAATCCCACTTTTCATCCACCAAACCCAAATTAAACCCCCCAATCACCTTCCTAACCTTCCTACCTCTCCATTCCACCCCCCAATCCACTCCCATACCACTCCCTACTCATTTTCAAAATTCCAACCTAAACCATGAAGAAGGCAGGGAAGATGGTGAAGAGTGGGGTGAAGGCAACCCTCAACGTCATCACTGGAGGGCGGCGTTCCAAAAATTCCTCCACCGACGTCACTGCACCATCCCACACGCCATCTCCACTCACCTCCGCATCCCACTCATCCGACGACATCCACCTCAGCGACGAGACCTATGCGGGAGGAGAGGAAGAAGAAGAGGAGGAGTCCGAGGAGGCTACCCCCGCTCAGTTGGTTGACGAAGTGGTACCAGAAGCTGCCCCGAGAACCTGACGAACATAAGTGAGGCCATCCACATCACGCCTATCCACATCCCGTGCATCAAAGGGCCAGGATGAGCAGTCGCAGTCCGTGCGGCAATTGCAACCCGTGGAGGAGCAACTTGCACAGTGGTACAATCTGGATACCACTTCAGGTTTGCAAACCTACACGCTGGCAGACGATGAAAATAGTGAAGATGAGGATATGGAACTGTCCATGGAGGATGATAATGTTCTAGCAAAGATGGAGGAGGAACGACTAAAAATCATGGGCAAGGTGCCCGAGGGAACTTCATATGGGAGGGGGCTAAGGCAAAGGCATATCTCTCACAAATACCCGGAGTGCTTGATGAGGCGAATAATCACCATGAGGTATGGCAGTGAGAAGATACTTGATACCTTGGGCATCAAGGAGGCTGTAGAAGAGAGATTGAAGACCATGGGGTTGTGGCATGTTCTCTTCACGCCCCAAACATCATATGCCCAGATGAACAAGGAGTTCTTTGCTACGCTAGAAAAGACAAGAGTGAGAGGAAAAGATGCTTTGAAGTTTGCCATCTTAGGCCATTTCTACACTCTCACATCGAAGGACTTGAACAACATTTTTGCGGCAAGTCCGGAGAAAGCCAAGGAACTTGATGATGGATTGTTGGAAAAAGATTCGAAGTATGATTACGTGCTTTTCTGGAAACAAATGATAGGCAGAGATGGGTATTATACAGGGAGGGTGAAGACTTCAGCTCTAAGTAACCCTCTCATCCGCTACACGCAAAAAGTCCTTGCTAATACCATCGTGGGAAGATATGACAATCAGGGCACGATCTCACAAAAAGAAATGTTTGTCCTGAAAGCCATGATAGAAAAGCAGCATGTCAACCTAGGAGTGCTACTTATTGACCATATGAAGTCCATACCCTACAAGAGCAAGACTCCATTTGTCATGGGAGGGTTGGTCACTTCAATTGCACTCGGGTTGGGCCATGATCTCTCTGGGCTCGAAGATGGGTGTCCTATAGATTATGTTGATATGGATTATCTCATCCGCTCACTCACCATCAAGAAGGATGGCAATAGGCTGATTTATCTTACTACAAGTCTGCCGGATCTCAAGTTGGAGCTCCCATACCACGCGGTGCCTCTTCTATCCGTGTTGGAAATCTACTACAAGCTGAGAGACAAAATAGCAAAATGGGAGATAGATCACCCCAGAGAGACCTACGTCAGGGGAGCCGCTGCCGCACATGAAGAAATGGTAGAGTCAAATGTGCAGGGGCAGGAGCAGCCAATTGAAGAACAAGAGCAACCCCGTCGAAGACGAAGGAGGGATGAGGGAACATCCTAGCTGCAACAGCCCTCGAGCAACACCTATGACATGTCACACATCCAGGCACGACTTGAGGATTTTTATCAGATACAACAGCAGGTGCAGCTCACCCAGCAGCACATGTGGCAAGACCAACAACAATTACACTACCAGGTCAACCACATGTACCACTATAACCACGCCCAGGCAGCAAGGAACCCCGAATGGGGTGAAGATTTTTGGGGTGGTGTAGCGGAGTATCCAGCAGCCTACCCTCTGCCCCATGACGCATACTGGGGACAGTACTACCAGAACCAGCATCCTCCGAAAGGCGCCGTCCCTCCTCCAGATCACTCCCAGGGGCCGGACCAGTCCTCACAGCAGCACTGACACTTCCCCTATCTACCCTAAGTTATAGTTTCATGCTGAGGACATCATGATTCTAAAGTTTGGGGTGGGTAGGGCGGTACGCACCTCCCTTCTCTCTATCTAGTGATTTTTTTTACATCTTTCCATTTAGTTTAGTTTTCATTTTATTGCTTTTTCTGTCATATCCATGCATGTCATGTAGTTTTCATTCTCATCATTTTTGCGTAATTTTTCAAAATTTCAGCCATGCATTGCATCCCATGTAGGTTTTTGCTAATTTTTGCATGTTTTAGCTAGGATTTACTTACTTTTTACCTAAAATTGTGTTTGAATGTGATTTAGTGCAATTTGGCACCTTTTTGGCCAATTTTGCCCAGATTTGATGTTTCTTGTCCAAAAAGTGGGTTTTGACTCAATCTTTACCATATTGAATGAAATTGCTTATCTTTGACAAATACAAGATGATATGTTGTGATGAAGTGCTATGTGGTATCAACGAGTGACTTCTTACATGCTCGTCGCCTCCCTTGGGAATGTGTTGGTTTGATTGAATTATGATCCGAGCAAGCATATAACGTTTAATGTTTGTGGAGTTACTTGATTGATATATGGATTTCATTTGGTTCATTCATGTGATGTGATATCTATGGTGAAGTGTCAGACTAGTTTTCATTAAGGAAACCTTATGTGGAAGATAATGCCAAGTGACCCCTCTTTGACCCGACCACTCTTTCATCATCTTCATACCTCTCCGCCTCATAAAAAGATGCTAAAGTGCACATATCAGCCGTGGCCACCTCCAAAAGTTTGGGGTGGCCACATCTCTATCTCCCCACTTCACTCTATCCACCATATGCCCTATCTACACCACGAGCAAAGAAAAAGAAAAAAAATAATAAAATAAAAGGATGCTCCAGTTTAATAGCATTCAAATAAAGAAAAGATGAGTGCTCTATGTAATAGCACTCCAAATCTTACCGCAACCCTTTCTTCATTCTTTCGTACCCATGGAGCTAGGAAACATTAAAACTAGCTCACTTTATCCCTTTCCACAACCATGTGGGTCATTTGGCATGACTTGAAGCATAAAGTTGAACGCATGAAGGTGAAACAACACTCCTAGTCATCGGCGATTAACATCATCATGAAACGGTCTACCTGGAACCTTATGGATGAGATATTGATAACTTGTACACCCCATGCATTATATGCAAAGTTCATGTGCTTTGTGCTCTCTTCATGGTTGGTTTGTGAAAGTAGAAGAGGAGGGAAGTGATTTGCATGTACCTAGTCACCATTGATCCCATTTAGCATTTGTCACCCATTATATTGCATTTGTCATATCTTTTGATTGTGGAAAATGGAAAAGAGATTGAGTTGAAGCATACTTGAGGACAAGTATGTTTCAAGTTTGGGGTGGTGATCCAACCCTATTCTAGGGCTGTATCTTGTGTCATTTTGTACATTTATCACATTCAAATGTAATAGAATTACATGTTATTCCCCCTAATATGAATATCAATGCAATTTGTGTTTATGGATGTTCTTTGCACTATTTTTAGGTATTTGGACCACAATGGATGGACGAATGTGATGGAGGGGCCCAAAGAAGGCCCCAAAGCTCCCCCAACCTACCCTAGTGGCCAAAGAGTCATTACCAAGCAAGGACATTCGAAATTGACAAAGTTTGAAGTTCATTAGCCTGCTCAAGCCTTCACCACGGCCGTGGCCAAGTCCCACGGCCGTTATGTTTACTGTCAAGGAGTAGCAATTCTAACAGGAGAAATGGCCAGAATCACCACGGGCATGGCCCTCGGCCACGACCATGACAAGCCAGAGTCACCACGGCCGTGGCCACTGCCCACAGTCGTAATGTGTATTGCCAGAAATCAATAGGAGAATGTTCGCTAGATGCCACGCCCGTGGCCCAGCCTCTTCACCACGACCGTGGCTCCTCACCACGGTCGTATTGATCCACTCCATTCATTTCCAGTTTCCCTTCACCATGACCGTACCACCTGACCACGGCCATGTTATACCGTCTTCACCACGGTCGTGGAGGCCCTCTTTCCAGCAGACGTTTCCACTATTTTTCCTATTATACCCCCACTTAGCCCTAGCTCCTATATAAGCACTAGTTGCTTCTAGGGCTCGAGAGAGAGCACCCCCTAGCCGCAACCCAGCTGCTCCCTTGCATCCATTACTCCCATCCACCTACTTTCCTTGCATTTAATCCCATTTCCACCCACTTTCCACTCATTTCCACCATAGAAACCTAGTTTCTCTAGGTTTCTATCCATCCATTCCACCATTTCCATGCTCTTGGGCACCATTGAAGGAGGAGGCTCGTGGCTGGCAGCAAGGAGGTGAAGAAGTCAAGCTTCATCAAGCATCCATGGTGTTTCCTACTCTCTTTCCCCTCTCCTTTGTTTCTATTTTGATCATGTATAGCTAAGCCCCTCTTTGGTGGGCTGTTTGGGGCAAAAATGTGACTTTGATACCATGTTGGGGGAATATAATTTGTAATGAACATATTTCACTTCTATGATGATTGCCTTTGCTTGTATCTCATTTCCCATTACTTGTGTATGTGATTGTTGTTTAATTACATTAATCGCCTGCCTTGTGGTGTTGAAGACATTTGCCTCTAGGATGTTTTGGTTTCTATGTAGCTATCATAGGATTGGCTCCTAGGTCCTTAATTCGGATCCCTAGCTAGCCCCCTATCTTCCTACATAATCACCTTCTTCCTACATAATCACCTTCTTCCTACATGAAAATGTGAGTTCTAAGTGACTAGTATAAGTGTGATTAGTGCAATTGCCTAGGATTTTCTAAAGGTTGAGGTGGCTAGTGGCATGAGGTCAAATATCCTCATCTCTACGCCCATCCTTACCCTTGGTCCTCAATCGACTAATACCACTTATCCTAGAGACCTAGACTTGGTACGTCCTATGAGAATTACACCTAGCCCTAGTTCTCCAATTGGTAGCATAGGGTACATTCTCATAGCACCCACCTTGTTGTTTGGTTTGGTAGTCTATAATGAAATATGCTAATTGCTTATTATGGTGACATCTCCCAATTAATGTCAAAGTCACATTCCCAAACGGCCCACCTCCTTCATCTAATTGCTTAAAACCTTAATTGCTCTATTTGTTTGTTAATGCTAGTGTAGTTCAATTGCTTTAGTTAACTTAGTTTATTGCCTGGTTTTGCTAGCTAAGTGTTAATTTAGGTCTTTGATCTTGATTAGTGGTTAACTTAGACTCTCAATTGCTAGTTGCTTGCTTCGTCTAGTGTAGTTTGTTCTTGCTCTTGTTTAGATAGCTTGTTGACTTAGATTGCTAATTTAGCCTTTTGATAACTTAGTTTCATATTGCTTTTCCTACTTGTTCACTTAGCTTAATCAACAACCAACCAACCTTTAAACCATAAAAACCTCAATCTCCGCAAAGGGAACATAGCTTACACCTTCTAACTCTAGAGCCCCCTCTATCTCTGTGGTTCGACCCCGCATCTTGCCTTTCGCCTATACTACGACAGTACCCCGTACGCTTGCGGGTGAACTGTTTTAGTTTTAGTGATCGACTCGATTTGAGACCATACAAATTTCGAAAGCATAGATCCCATCTCCCGTGCCTCCCGACCTCGTGGATTACACTCGGCCACCCTAGTTGGCCGGTGTTGCAAGCCTCTAGCGGTGGAGCACCATTAGATCATCCAACTAAATTCCTCAAAAGACATAAAAAAGAAGAGAGATCCCACTCATGATATCAATATCCATCACCATCCAAACCTTACCAAAGTACCGTAACTCTCAAGATAACTCGACATAAGAATTCCAAAATGTTATTGGACACTTATAGATTTGAAAAGTCCACTCCATCACAACATATCAACCATTTAAATCATTTTTAGGTTTTTATGTGATTTTGGATATTATAAGCAAAACAAGGTGGTAAAGAAATTATAAATAACAAAGTATAATTGAAGGCTAACGTGTAAACATAAATCACAATAACATTATGAAAGTGAAAATACAAAAGAGGATCCAAAATTTGAAGAAAAAGAAAAAATAATGTCCATACCATAAATGTCATGAGATGGGGTGCTTCTGCCCCATCCCATGCTTTTTACTTGACTATTAGGTGCCTATTAGTTGAAATAGTTTCACCACCTACTACTGAATCATCTGTGCCACTGTAGCATGGAGCAACCACCGTACGTAAGGAGGAGGGTCTGAAAGAGCCATATATGTAGAGAAATGACAGAGATAAGAGTATAAGGTGTAATGGGATATCAGAGGTAGTGTATCAGGTATTTTCACGTTAGCAACTTATAACGTAAAATTTATGGAAACCCATGAACCTGTAGAAAAGTGTAGAAAATATATATCTCAAAAAAACTATAAAAAGATGTAAAAATGAGTGATTGGTGTACTATTTGTGCATAACATTCAGGTGGTTGCAGAATCGTGAACACCAATTTGTTACAAAAATATAGAAACTTTTGTTGCAAGCAATGCAGGCAACACCAATTTTACCGGCAGACGAGCATCTAGCACTGTCCTTATGACCTAGGGAGGCTATTACTTTGATAGAGGAATTTTGCAAGGTAGTAAGAGTTGTGGAGAGGAGAGAAGGGTTTTAAGAAAAAATAATGCTACGTGGACACTATTTTGAAACCCGAGTTACTCTCCACTATAAAACAAAGGAAATAACAAATAAAATAATATTTTTACTATTATACCCTTTATTTTGTTGTGAAGAATGATTTGAGCTTTATTTTAGGTTTTAAAATGCGTCCATATAGAAAATTCACATATGTTTTGAGATTGGTCCCCTTATTGGCTACACTAGAAATTGATTATGGATTTTAGTGTAGCTCTTTGACGTTAGATATCAGTCATATTTAATTACGCATGTTGATTTACGTTTTCACTGCATGATATTTATACACATCACAGCCACTACAATTTCAACAACTCAATAACTTTTATCGATCGTACACATCATATTCACATTATAAATAATCAAATTTCCAGATAACTCCAAACAATTTACTCTAGTACGGTTTCACATGTATATGTTTCCAAATATATACTTATACGGTGTTGAACATTTCCTCTATGAAGAAAGACAATTAACCACAACGCCTAATCTCTTACAACCATCCTCTGTTGAGTTATTCATCCAAATTAGTTGCAACCTACATCATTGGTCAGAATGTTCAAAGCAGTAATCCATCGATATGAGTACCCTGAAGCATTCATACATGACTCAACGTTGTTACATAAACGTTGACTTGAACGTCTACTCGTATACTATACTGAGTAACAAGATCTTTTGATCTTCCTAATTTTATGGAAGTTTCTCAAACTGTTGTGATACAATTCATAAGCCATTTTTACTCCTTTTCTCTTACAACTTCCCTTGTTCTTAAGTACCGATACCAAGGTCATTTATAAGGCATTTTTGCACTTGTTTTGTAAGTTTCAGTCTTTAAGCAAGAACGGGGCAGGATATTAACATATTGGATCACCATAAAATATTAAGGAATCATCAGAGATTCATATATCTTCTTTTACAAAACATGCAAAGCTAAGATTGTTAAGGCTGCTCTGTTTGTTAGCCTCAGATTGCTCAATCCGAGTCCTGATTAGTGCACCCAGAAAGAAGGTTTATAAAGGAGTAAACCTCCCGTCATAATAAAAGTATCAGAACTGGTGAACATAGTCCGATACTCCATATACGCAATTCCTATTCAAATTTAGCTTCCTAGTAGAAGTAATTCCAAGCCTTCCCTATGTATTTCGGGGAAGATTTGTTACTTGTTGGCTTATGCCTATAAATAGGAGACCAATGTTTGTGCAAAACTGCCAAGACTGCTAGTCAATTTTATACGAAAACAGCTAAATAGCCTACATAGGTAACTATACATATAGTGGGCTTTTTCGGATTTATCCACAGAGACCAAGGAGAAGATATGTACATCAAAGACAAGATGAGAAGATTAAGGACGCAGAGAAAGGAGCCGCCGGGCTGCTGGATCGCGAATCAGAGAGTTGCCGTACAGAAGCTATCTCTGTTCGTTCGCCGCATCCGGCTCCCCCACGTGTTCACCTCCGCCTCGTCTTGGTCCCTTGCCGCCGACCGCCTGCGGAGCGTCTCCATCTGCGCCTCCCAGTCAACAAACCCCTGGCGCCTAGCCGACGCACCGCCCCTGCCTTTCCGGCTGAACAGGGAGCCGTCAAGGGAATCGACCCCACGACCCGTGCGTAGCTTATAGTCGTAGTCCTCCCGGAGGACGGGGTCGGAGAGGACAAGATACGCCTCGCGGGCCTCCATGAACCGCTGGGCGAAGTACCCCTTCTCGTCCGGCGACCGGCACGTGTCCGGGTGCCACTGCCGAGCCTGGCGCTTGAAGGCCGCCTTGATCTCGTCGAACCCCGCCGTCTGGGAGACAGACAGAAGGTCGTACATGGTCCCCGAGCGTGGCGCCTCCGCAACGGCCGCGCGTGCCGCGCAGGCTGAGCCGCCTCGGGCAGCTGTGGAGGCGGAACAGCGCCGGCTGGCGGGGTTGCAGCGGAAGGAGAGTCGGGTGGTGGATTGCAGCAGCTTTGGCTGCTGTAGAGATTGCGGGGTAAGGAGGGATGGGTAGCGCAGCATTTTGTCCGACGTGATTAGGTAATGAAGAGCTTATGGTTTGCAGTGAAGATTTCCTGAGACAGACTGGATATACACAAACTGGGAAACCACCCTCTTTATAGGCCCAGAACGGCAGGTGATTGCCTCAGCGCGCACGGGAGAAAACTAGAGTTAACTGCATGTGAAAACAAAAATAGAAACATGGTTTCTTTTCTAATTTTGCAAATACTTCAGGCCATGGCACACAGGTTTTGGGCTGCGCTGCAGCAGTGAAAACGCGTCCATCACTATGGTCGGCCTTTGCACAGCCAACCCGGACTCTTGGACAGTTGGACCCATAGTTTCTTTTCAATCTCAAAGTTACGGATTTCACCAAAACACAAAGGACGTGTAGTTGCAAGTTGTGATATAACCAACCACATATTTTACGAAATGGTATTGCGGTTGAATATCTTGTCATACAAAACCTTCATTTACAATATTTTTCGTTAAACTCCAAATATTCTCAATATGAATATTTCAACCATTTTAAAATATAATCGTGTACAATCGTAGTATATTTTTAATGGTCTCCTCTAGTCAGGTTTAGAGGTCATAAGATTACTTTGTCTGTGCGTTAGAAATCGACAAGGAATCTTTTTAAGAGACTCCTAAGTAGCAAGCTTACACATTCTTATCCATGTCTTTAAACGGCATAAAGATAATATTCGGAAAGATTTTAGGAAAGGCATGATGGCTAGAGAAATACATACAATTACTTAGTTCGATTTGGTTTTAGTTTGTTGGTTTACAATTCTCGCTGTAAAAATCCTTATGCTCTATTCATATCAAAGAAAATGTTTCAATCCAAAACGCAAGGAATAATAACTACAATATAAAGATAGACACATGCTTGCACGCCAAAAAAAAAGGAAGCATGTAGAATGAAGCTGAAAAGTAGCAGAAAAAGAGCAACCAACACGACATTTAATTAATTCACAACTTGACGTAATATATGCCCAAATGTATTTCAACAACCTCCCTCACCCTCAATTAGATAACATTGAGTCACATTATGATCAACTGATGCTTTGGATTTGATTAATTGACTAAAGTTGAGTGCATAATTACACTATGAAATGCATTTCCAAATTGAATGTCTTCAACATTATCATTCTAAATCCAAACTTTTAATATAAGAAGTATAAGAAAATTGTGAATCAATGGTGAAAATTTCTTAAAATTAGGAGTTAACATTTGGAGATATGATTTTTATTAAATTATTCAAGAAACACAATTTAAAACCTTGATTGTGATGTATTAATATTTCACATCATTAATCTGAACCAGTAGATGTCGATCAATCAAAATGTTTCCTTTACTAGCCGCAAATTGCCCCTGTCAGCAATCCACCTTGTTTCCCCTCAATCTATCACGACCATTGGATCAGATTGCCATGGATCCGACCAAGATACAACGACCACATGGTCATATTTCCCACCTGCTCCCATGGTGCAATAACTTCACCCCTTATACACCTCTTTTCACAACTATATAATGCCTATTTCACTTCCTTTCTTCCTCTTATTTCTTCCCCTTTCATTTTCACCCCTGATCGTGTGTTTTCAAGCACTACAACTCCCTCCCCAAGTTCATCTTCTACCTCCAACTCAAGCGACCTCCATCGCATCACTGATGCACCCTCTCCTTAAAGTAAACACCCCCAAACATTCATGGGCCAAATAAAGCTCCCAATCGAGTTTGTGAGGGTGTTCTAGACCTAGATAGTCACTTTTCAGATATTGTGGGAGCTTCAATCGTGACCCACATTGTGCTATGATGACCCCCCCCTGTGCCCGCATCTTTTTAAATCTCTTTTAAACGTTGAATGGCATCTAATGCCCAACCATGATCCTTTTGGCTTCGAATCTTCATCTTTTCCTAAAATCAATAGATCTAAGATTTATCACTCTTATGTGCTAAGTGATTCCTTTATACCATCTATATGTCTTTTATGTACACATTGATGATGAAACTTAAAATTTATGCTATGTGCGGCGTATTAATTACTCAAATCCTACTTGGAACTCTAAATCAGTAATCGTTAATGCATGTCATACCAAGATTCAAACTTGTTCATGCTTGTACCTTAATTTGACCTTATGATGTGAAATGAACTATGAAATGTGATCTGTGTAGACTTTTGATAATTGATCTTGCACCTTTTCTAAATATTGATCTAATTCTTTTCAAATACATTATGTGACCATCAAATTAGAAGCTTTCCATGCCTTGTACCCATTTTTATGAGGATTTTTTCTTGTACCCTAATGTGACTTATTGACCTAATACTGACTTGAAATGTAATCAAGTACGCATGTTGATAATTGAAGATCCAATCTAATGCAAATGTTGCCCTAATGATCATCCATGTTGCATAATGATCTCCAATAAGCAACTTGATGATATTTCAGACACCTAACTCAAATAGACCCCATCTATACTCTAATGATGACAATCTTGTATGCTAATGACTCAAAATGACTAGTTTGACTATGTTTGTGCTTATTCTGCTCATCTTGCTTGAATCTTATGATCACCCCATCTAAGATCATGATACTCTAATCATGAATCCCTAATCATAGTTATGATGTGCCACCCTAGGATGTAGATGAGCCTATGTTATATGATGAACATGCATGACCTAGTTTGAGATAATGAAAAAATCTAGAGGGATTTGGAACCTAGTCCTAGGTGACACATCCAACCACCATGATAATGATTAATGAACCTAATATTTTTTATGTTAATCCAATTGTACTTATTTGTAATCTCAATATCAATTTGTTGACTCAATTGCTAAGATCCAATCAAGTTTGTTATATATGATTTTCTGCATCATAGTTGATCTTGTGCTTTAATCAAGGTATATGGTTCTCCTCCTATTGGCCAGACTAGCGGTATTGAATATTTCTTTTATGTCCTTATATGCAATTCTTGGATTTATTATACTTGTTTGATCTACATGTTCCTTATGATTATTATGTTTGATCTTAACTAAACTATGCTGAAAAAACCTTGAACATAATCTAGAAATCCATTATACACCCTTGTGTACTACCAATTGTTTTGGATAAGGGCTAAAGGCATGTAGAAATAGGGTTATCTCATCTACTTTGGTCTTAAGGTCCGTCACATTGAAATAGGGGTGACACTTAGTATTTGAACCTTAAATGCCCCTCACATACCTTTCCTTTTGGAGGTTGGTCAATTGACATATAATGTTGTTTAGTATAATAGAAATGCACCTAAAATACACTTGCATGCTAATATGAAAATTTAATGTTGTTGCTTTCCTTCTTGCTATTATATTAAGTTTTGTAGAGCATATATGCTCTCTTAAACTCGTGAGTTTATGTCTTTTATAGCATATTCCACACAATTGTGTTGATGTGTACCCATTTTATGATTTTAAGTACCCAAGTACACATGACATTATGTTAAAATGATCGTTGATTCTGCTCTTGTATGATAATATGCTACTCTGAATCTTTTGATATCCATTGACATGCAAATGGAATTTAGATGATTTGATATATGAGCCTAAGAGATTTTATACCATATACCAATTTAGTTTCTTTTCATATGCCATGTTGTCTCTTACATTATTCTTCAATGTTGTTCATTGTGGTTTTTCATGCATATGTTATGTGATCCATTCTAAGGATGGATGCCCAGGTCCTCTCGCCTTTGGATTTCTAGCCATTAGGATTTTTTATTTGGGTGATAAACAGTTCCATGACAGAAGGTTAGCCCAAATTAGCATGCATTATAACCATCACATGATATGTAGCTACAAGAACATAGCAATATGCCTTTCTTGAGCAACAACATGATTTAGCAAACCAAAAGTAGTCATGAATATAACTTTTGGAATTAGCAACACCATGTCTTCATAAGATATTGGAATCCATCCTGATTTGACTATCCCTTAACTAATCCTACCCTTTGGGTAGCTCAACCCTATGGTACTTAGTCTTACATCAAACTCTTTCATGAGAGGAGTATACTTTGAGTTCTTATTTTCTCTGACCAATAGTTGATCAAGATTAACTTAACCTCCTAATACATGTTGGAATATTTTTCAATTTTATGGTATTTTCTTCATGATATTTCTGAATCCTTTTCCATTTACCCAACATTCTTTTAATTGGTATTTGAGATACTAATAGTAATCTTGACTATGATTTATGTATGAATCAGACTCAGTTGAGATTTCTACAAGTTTCTTTAAATCTATTACTCAATTGGATTATTATTTGAAGATTATACATTGAAAATACTACTTGAATATTTAATCAGACTCTGATTATCTAAAGCAATGGGTTAACATAAAAGATAAGTCTTCGACTCCGAGATTTTCTTCTGTCTTCTCATTTCTTTCTCCTTCCTAAGAGGTAATTCACTCATGCAAGATTTGTCCTCGTACCCTAAATTGAAAAGTAAGAAATCAAATCAACCAAATATCATGAACACCATGAGACGTAAATTGGGATTGACTTCATTTTCCTTCAGAAAGCACACCGAATAGATCAACATAATTTTGTAGGTTTTTCATGTGATAAATTAAAAAAACTTACAAAAAAAAAGTATGTGACTGATTTAACTAGTTTGCACACAAAGGACCTACTTCCCAATTTACCTTAAAAAATGAGGTTTTTTCATTTTCAAAATCATGAGTGCCACCATATTTCCCTAAAACCTTTGAAACATTGAGCATAGATATATGCATATATATCCTCATATTCGATGTTATACCTCACATTTTTCTCTCTATTAATTCTAGACAACGAGACTACCTTCTATTCTATACTTCTCTCATTCCCATATTTTCTCTTTTGTAGGTTCCTTCCTAGATTTTGAAATTATGATATAACTGAATTTACTGAGTTTACAAGATCTATTCAATTTGAGTTCTAGACTTTTTTTTTATCTAAAACTATCATATGGGCATATCAAATGTGTAATCAGACACCAATAGTTTAACTCTATGAGCATAAATTTATTATAAGTATGAGCACATAAATGTTTCTCTAACAAGTATATGAGATCGATTGTAGTTGGTTCAAGATCATTATCCAGGATCTTGGGAAATAATCTCGAGTTACTAGAAAATCCCTATATGGATAACTTGAAATGATATTAAAGGGTTTGATTATTGGATTCAACACAAAGAAGTGAAATACATAAAGTAAACTAAGTAACAATGAGGTATTGTAAGACAAAATTTCTTATATTGGGTCTCAATCACCTTGATCCTAATACTCATTTAACAATAATCACTACATTATATGTATCAACTAACTAAGTGCTTTTCAAAATTTATGTAGTCATTATTTTCTCAAATTCAGGAAGAGCATGAATATTTAGTAAACCACGCCTCTCTAGTGACTAAATGTAAATAACTATGTGTTATATAGCGATAATTAAATGACATGCATCCTCTAAACTAGGGTTCACCAATAGATTTCCACTCTCATGGTCATTCTAAAGTGATGTCAGATTTGGAAATAAAGAGTGTAGAATAAAGAAATTGATATCAATATTATAAGGTCATGATGATGAACATGTATCATTATCGAGGGATACTACCCCCGATCCTAGCTACCCATATTGAGAAGGTGTTATAATTCTTGACGGAAGAGTTAAATTCCATCATTCAAACATATAGTATAGGAAATAAAAGTCAGAGAAACTACTACCATAAATGAACTCATATTTCTCCCATAACGCCTATGTGAATCATTTTTAGTTTTAGAAACACTATAGTGCACCTCTTGTAGACAACTCCAGTTGTCATTCTCCAATGAGGTGGAATGTGAGATCAGATATTAGTCTGTGGTTGAATGAACGAGATGTGTTTTGTAGAAATGCAAATAAGTAGTGGGCATTAGACAAATGGAAAATAGAGAGGAAAATTGGAAATAATGATGGAATGAGTGATGGATTGAACCTTGAGTTGGTGAAAGGGTTCTATTTATAGAAGCAGGGTCTAGATGTGGCTATATATCTCATTTCTTCAACATTTGTGTGGAATATGGTTGAGGTGGGTCGCATATGAGATTGATGTATTCTAGTATTCAATGACTTTGTCTCCTCTTGGGTTGAATTTTGAGCTATCAAGAATTTGAATTTAATTATATGGAAGTCACCAAACAGAGTTATGGAACACTCTAGAAGCTTTTTAATCTTATCTAACAAAATTGATTTCAATAGGTCCTTTTTAGTTTGAGTACAAATATCTTGTAACTTATATCAGATCCTCAGAACTCCACTCTGTTGTAGTGTTCAAGTAAGATTTAAGGCCATTTGACTCTAGACAATCCATCTACTTGGATACTATCGGGTTGTGTTGACTTCCTCTTTGATAATAACAAGAACTCATTCACTTAGTTCATGTGTTTTTCACATGTTTGGTTAAGGTGCAAAAATAGTCAATAAGAAATAGCTGAATAAATATGAAATACTAATCAAATTCAACATAAATGATATTTCTTATATTTCTTTCATAGATAGAAAGATTGTCAAAATATGGGTGGTAAATTTGTATCTAAGTTACATTCTAAGACAAAATATAGTTGTGAAAATCTAATAGAACATACAAAATTGGATCTTATCAACCAATGCTCTCTTAAAGTATGCTTGCTCAAGTATAACAATAAACTAATATTTAAAAAATTTATAGGAAAACCTTTTCCTTGGAAAGATAATTATGAATGATGCACTCAATGAACTTATCGAGAATGAAATATTGACTCTATTTGACCTTTTAACCTTTAGATAGTTTGTATATTATATGATCCTCAAGCATGTTTAGTCTGATTCCTCCATTAAAGATACGTAAAGGTTGACATATCAAATTTTAGTACATGTTTTTAGCTTATTGCATTCTAAGACAAAATACAGTTGTGAAAATTACATTCTAAGACACATAAAATTACATTCCAAGACAAAATATAGTTGCAAAAATCTAATAGAACATCTAAAATTGGATCTTATCAACTAATCCACAGTTAAATTATGCTTGCTCAAGCATAACAATTAACTAAGATTTAAAAAATTAACAAAAGATCATTTAATAAAAAAACCTTTTCTTGAAAAGATAATCATGAATGATGCACTCAATGAACTTATCAAGAAGGAAATATAGATTATATTTGATCTTGTACCCTTTAGGTAGTTTGTATTGTCGGATTTTGTGGGACAGAATAGGTAGCAAAAATAAATTTTTTATCTAACCACAAACCCATAACCAGTAGATCGTATCAATAACTATGCAATAGGAAGGATGGTTAAGCGAGATATAGCTGGTCCTGAGGTTTGCTAAGAGAAAATACCTCACAGCTAGTGTAGCCTTCAACCACCTAGTCTTCGACGACATTTGTGTAGCTCTTGTACTTGACCCAGACTACAGTTGATGGTCGTCCTCCCGAGCGGTAGAAATCTTTGACCTCTATAGATAGTCCAAACAGACTACCGAGAACTCTAGTCATTCTGATGAATGGACTAGAAGGAGTTGTCCCCTTCTATCGACATACTAGTCACTAACACACTCTCCCACAACTAGTTTCTATTCTGCAGTTATGTTTCCGTCGCTCCCTGTTCGGGCGACACTTGCTTGGGCTCTCTTGGTTACCAGAACCAGAGATAACAACAACTTTATAGAGAAACTGATGTTCTGAGTTGTGTGTTTTGAGAAGCCACATGTACCCCTCTATTTATAGAAGAGGGAAGGGTCATGGTTCTCAATCTGTGCGGGAGTAGAAGGGTCCGGATTTTCCACGAACTGTTTACACTGTGGCAGGTGAACCGGTCAATTCATAACTAAACTAGTCGACTGGCCAGGTGAGCTGATCGGTTCACCCAATGAACATGTCATTTCACTTCCCAGACTTGAATGCAATTGACTTTCCTATTTCATTTCAAATTAATGCGAAGATTAATTCTTGTCCCAGTCAAATTGGACTTGTGAAATGGGAAACTTTTCCCACGAACTGGGAAACCCAACACTTTCTCGGTTGGTCCAAATGAGATGATCGTTTCATCAAAGTGAACCGATCATCTCATTGACCATGAGCTGATCGGTTCACCCAGTGAACCGGTCGGTTGGGGGTCCATGTTGTGCAAAACTTGGTCAATTCAGTTCTCAATCAATCTGACACTCTAATCAGTTAGTTTAACACTTGAACTTGAAGATTCTGAGTCAAGTCTACTAATTGAATGTTTAATTGAGTACCTAAACCCTTTAGTAATCAATATAAACAACATTCTTGGATAAACTCCTCTTCCAGGTAAATCCTATGTGTGTGACCCTATAGTTTCCATTTCACATTGGTAGTGAATGTCCATAACTTACTTACGACTTCACAAGCAAAGAGTGGTACCTAGTCGCACATCAGTGCTACCCAAGTGAAAAGGAAAGTTGGAGAACAACTTTCAACCTACAATCTGTGATTGGTATTACAGTGACTGTATAGTCCCTTTGTCACTGATATCCAAATTTGAACTCAAGGCATGGACTTGTCATCCTCTACATACATTCCATTCATGTTCCTTGAACTAGAGAAGACTGTATGAGATATTTAGAAGCTCAACATCATATATTGACTCACATGTGCATGGCCATGCATTTCTCAGTCTCGCTTATCAAGTAGCTAGGATATCATACTCCCTTACGAGGGACAAATTCCATATCTATCACTCACAGTCAAAACCCCATGTGTCAAAGTCACCCAATCATCACCTTTATAACAACCATATTTCAGGACTGCATTTGATGATGTCAAAGAGTACCCAACAATATGTGATGAGTGCAGTGATTTCAGGTCTAAGAACCACAATCACCACCAATACAATAAGAGATGATCCTGAATAACCAAGTGTGGTTTCCATGCATCACTCTTATGGTGGGTCTGTCTGATACACTATTCTCTAACATGTATCTATGTGCTTGGTTTGATATCATATATCATGACTAATGAGATTCTGTCATCAACCAACACACACTCTAGTCTTTTGTGTTATTGATGTATATGGTTATTTCCACAATAACAACTGACTAGGGATGATAGTGAGAATGTGCATACTCTTAACAACCATATGATCTCATTGTTCAAGTCACGTACTTGAAGACATATGTCATTGAGTATTGTCACTCTATAGAGATCTAACATGTTATACTATTATCTAAAAAATAGTTAAAACATGTAGACAGAAATTGCCTTTATTATTATTCAAATCATTTACAAAGTATGCCATTACAATCATCATATGATCGGCTCTATGGGCATACATACCAACAGACTCCCACTTTCACTTAGAGCCAATCACCCATGAATCTCAATCCTTGTGATCTAACATGACCATCATGCTTCTTCTGTGAAAGTGCCTTAGTCAAGGGATCAATAATATTGTCTTTGGTTGGTACTCTGCAAATCTTCACATTTCCTCACTGTACGATCTCTCGAATGAGATGGAAGCACCTCTGTATGTGCTTGGACTGCTGATGTGATCTTGGTTCTTTAGCTTGTGCAATAGTTGCATTGTTGTCACAATAAAGCTCAATCGCATCACATATGCTAGGAACCACCCCAAGTTTAGAGATGAACTTCTTGATCCACACAACCTCCTTTGCTGCATTGGATGCCGCAATATACTCAACCTCTGTCGTAGAATCTGCAACTGTCTCTTACTTGAAACTCTTCCAGCTCACAATTCTATTGTTGAGGCAAAACACAAATCCTGACTACAATCTATAATCATCTTTATCAGTTTGGAAGCTTGCATCAGTGTAACCCTTTACCACAAACTCTTCCTCACCACCGTAAATGAGGAACTAATCCTTAGTTCTTCTCAAGTACTTTAGGATGTTCTTCACGGCTGTCCAGTGAGAATCTCTGGGATTTGACTGATATATGCTCATCATGCTAAGTGCATACGAGACATTGGGACGGGTGCACAACATCACGTACATGATGGATCCAATTGCAGATGCTTATGGAATCCCACTCATGCGTTCCATCTCATCACAAGATTTGGGACATTGAGCTCTAGAGATGGAAACTCCATGTACCATGGGTATGTTTGCTCTCTTTGAGTTCTCCATGCTGAACCTCTTCAACACTTTGTCAATGTATGTGCTTTGACTTAGTCCAAGAAGCCTTCTGGATCTATCTCTATAGATCTTGATTCCTAAGATATAGGATGATTCTCCTAAGTCTTTCATTGAGAATGTATTTCCAAGCCTTGTCTTTACCTTTTGTAAAGTAGGGATGTCATTCCCCATCAATAGTATGTCATCTACATACAATATGAGGAATGTAGTCATGCTCCCACTAAACTTCTTGTACAAACAAGGTTGATCTTCATTTTTACTAAAGCCAAACTCTTTGACTGCTTTGTCAAATTGAAGATTCTAGCTCTGAGATGCTTGCTTCAATCCATAGATTGACCTTTGTAGCTTACAAAAATTATTTGCATCCTCTGGATTTATAAAACCTTCAGGTTGTGTCATGTGCACATCCTCGTCAAGATTCCCGTTAAGGAATGTGGTTTTAACATCCATCTACCAAATCTCATAGTCATAGTAGGTTGCAATAGCAAGCATGATCCTAATGAACTTAATCATGGCAACTGGAGAAAAGGTTTCTTCATAGTCAACACCTTAAACTTGTTTGAAACCCTTTGCAACCAATCTGCCTTTATAAGTTTGTGCATTTCCATCCATGTTAGTCTTCTTCTTGAAGACCCATTTGCACCCTATGGGTTTTACACCTTCAGGTGGATCCACCAAGGTCCATACCTTGTTGGTATACATGGATTCCATTTTAGATCTCATGGCCTCAAGCCATTTCTCATAATCTGGTCCCTCTGTAGCTTCTAGATAGGTAGTTGGCTCATCATCTATGACCAACTCACTACCTTCTTGAGTCGCAAGATATCCAAATCTATCTGGCTCAAGGCGTGTCCTACTAGATCTATGAGGTTCCTGTGTTACTTGAGGATTTTGATATTCCACAACCACTTGTGCTTCTCGATTTTCCTCTAGTTCATCTACTGGTTCAATGTTTTCTTGTTGGCCTCGAACTTCTTTGATTTCCTCTTTCCTCCCATTACTTCCTTTGGAAATAAATTCCTTTACTAGGAATACACAAGTTCTAGCAACAAACACTTTATTGTCAGATGGAGTGAAAAAGTAATATCCCCTAGTTTCCTTGGGATATCCTACAAGGTAAAACTTGTCTGATTTGGGTCCAAGATTTTTAGGAAACATTTTCTTGACATAAGCTTTGCATTCCCAAATCCTCATAAAATACACGTTTGGACGCTTCCTGTGCCATATCTCATATGGTGTCTTTTGAACCGATTTAGATGGTACACGACTAAGTGTATATGCGGCAGTTTCAAGAGCATAGCTGTAGAATTGATTAGGAAGATAAGCTAAACTCATCATTGATCGCACCATATCTAATAATGTGCTATTCCTTGTTTCTGATACACCATTATGCTATGGTGTTCTAGGTGGAGTCCATTGTGATACAATACCACGAGATCTCAGAAGGTCCTCAAACTCTTGCCTTAAGTATTATCCACCTCAATCAGATCGAAGTGCCTTAATACTTTTGCCAAGTTGGTTCTATATTTCATTCATGAAATCCTTGAACCTTTCAAGAGTTTTTGACTTATGCTTCATCATGTAAACATTACCATACCTACTAAAGTCATCAATAAAGGTAACAAAGTACTGATACCCTCCTCTGGAATTTGTTCTAAAAGGGCCACATACATCAGTAAGTATGAGTCCTAATAGATCACTCGCTCTTACTCCTTTTTTGGAAAAGAGATCATTGGTCATCTTTCCTAATAAACAAGATTCACATGTCTCCATTTATTTGTAATCAAAAGAGTCTAGATAACCATCTTTATGGAGTCTAGATATGCGATTCTCATTTATGTGCCCTAAACGACAATGCCAAATGTATGTTTTATTTGAGTCATTGAGTTTTTGTCTTTTGATGTTTATGTTATACACATTTGTTTGTAAATCTATTAAGTATAGACCATAAGACATTGGGGAACTGCCATAAAAGATCCCATATTTAGAAATGGAACATTGTCCATTCTTAACAAGAAACTCAAATCCATTCATGTCCAAATAAGATGTAGAAATGATATTCCTATTAATGGCAGGTACATAATAATAGTTCTATAACTCTATTATCAACCCACTTGGTAGAGATAACTCATAGGTTCCTACTGCACTGGTTGAAACTCTTGCTCCATTAGCAACACGTAGTTTAACCTCGCCTTTCGCTAATGACCTATTTCTTTTTAGATCTTTCATATTCAAACATACGTGAGATCCACATCTAGTATCTAATACCCATGATGAAGAAGTAGATAGATTTATCTCAATAATGTATATACCTGAAGTGGAGACCGTTATCCCCATCTTCATCTTCCTGAATTCCTTCAAATATAAAGGACTAGCTCCTTTTGTACTTTTCTTTCTCCTTATCTTGAGTGTTGAAGATCTGGACTTCTCTTTGTCCTATGAACATTTCAAGGATTTGCTTTCATCCTTGGACACAATCTCACTAATCACCATCACATATTTGGCCTTCTTCATGCTTGCCTTTACATCTATCATCATGGAAACTAAGTCTGACATGTCTTTAGCCACTTTATTCACATGATAACATGCAATAAAGCGATTATATGATTTTGGCATTGTCCTCAGAATCATATCCGTGGCCAACTCTTGGCTCAATGTAATTCCCAGTTCTTCAAGATGATACATGTATCCAATCATATTGAGCAAATGTTCTTCTACTGAGGTTCCATCTGTCTGCTTTGACTCAAGTAGCACCTTCAGAATATCATTCCTTTCTTGCTTTGTGATACCAAGTGCTTCTTAAAGATGTGTTACCATCTCAAGAGAACTCATGTCTTCACATTATGTATGAAACTCATAGTTCATACATCTTAGCATAAGGTACTTTACATCCAAAGCGTCGTTGGCATACTTCCAATAAGTATCGACCTCGGCTCTAGGCGCATTAGGAGCAGGTAATTCTGGCACTAGTTTGTCAAGGACATGGAGCTTATGCTCTTCATTGAAAACCCTTCTCAAAGTCCAAAACCAATTGTGGAAGTTTGTCCCAGTAAGTTTATCCTTCTTCAGGACCGATCACAAAGTCAATTTAAAACTCATGATTCTACAAGAAAAATTGCATTTATCAAAATCTATTTGATTTGATTTGAAAATTTTGACGATTTAAATTAATTATCACTCCCACTATTTTGATCAAATTGATAACCCTCATGTATAAATTCAGAAGATTGCAACGCACAACCTTCTAGTGAGCAAGATCCTAACTTACTCTAAGTTATGGACCAACGAGGGCTGTCACCCACAACTACATTCTTTCAGGTAGGCAATTTTTTCCAATTGCATCATATGTAACTCTTGATAGATGTTATGCATAACTCTTTGTCATGAACATCTGTATGCCTCAAGGTGGTTAATCCTATTAAGGTCACCTTGTTAAATCTGTTCCCAAAAGCCAACACAATGAGTATGCACCCTGCAAGGGTAGACCCATATACCCACTATCACACTTCCATGAGATAGACCATGCACCACGCGAAGGCGTGCCCACACTTAGTCGATCAAGCTTTTCATGTGTGTTTCTTTTAGAAGACATCTTAAAATTAATATTTATATTTGAAGGGTTTGATATTTATATACATATACATATCCAATCACCACATATATAGTACATATCATATACATGCTATATCTTACAAGAAAACATGCGAAGTGATAAAGCGATGACTATGGACATCCTATTGTAATTCCTTGAGACACAAGGAATTACTGTCATCTAGGTCTACATCACATACAACAACATGTTGTTGATGAAGATATGAGCTTGTGCCATTTCGGGTTGATCGGTTCATCCTATGACCGATCGAATCACCTCCTTGCCGGTCGGTTGGTTGTCACCATTCGATCGTCTGGCTCCTCCAGATGATCAGTTCGCTGGGTCATCAGACTCCTCATCAGTCCACCAACTTCTTTTCTCATACGGCCAGCCAGTCGTCTCGGTCCTTCATCTACACATCTGGGTGCCCACCATTCTATGAAATAGCAGGAAATAAAACTATTATTACATTGGGAAACCCCAAGTTACATTCGGGGGGAGCAAAGGTATAAGAGAATTTCAAGTTATCTCGAGTTACATTTGGAATAGAATATATGACTTAGTACGCAGACTGAGATGCAAACAACCAAAACCAACCATGCACACATATGGGTTTATAGGCCATAACCACACTACACATCCACCATCAAAACTATTTTAGGGCGTATCGATTGCATATATATACCATATCATATATGTATATAGGGATTGTGGTGTTTAATCTGATATGCACATTAACCGGTTAAAGTATTTGCATCACGGGCAATAAATAAATGGAGAAAAACCAAAATCCGATCATATCAATTAATCCTAAAATATAGTATGTTGACGTGGCTCTGATACCACTGTTGGGTTTTGTGGGACAAAATAGGCAACAGAAACAAAATTTTATCTAACCACAAACCCATAAAAAATAGATCACATCAACAATTATGTAATAGGAAGGATGGTTTAGCGAGATATACTTGGTCCTGCGGCTTGCTCAACGATAATACCTCACAGCTAGTGTGGCCTTCAACCACCTAGTCTTCGACGACATCTGTGCAACTCTTGGTCTTGACCCAAACTGCAGTTGATGGTCATCCTCCTGAGCGGCAGAAATCTCCTACCTCTATAGATAGTCCACATGGAGTACCGAGAACTGTAGTCATTCTGATGAATGAACTAGAAGGAGTTGTCCCCTTCTGTTGGTGTACTAGTCACTAACACACTCTCCCACAACCAGTTGCTATTCTATAGTTGTCTTTCCCTCGCTGTGCCTCCTCCCTGTTCGGGCGACACTTGCTCCAGCTCTCTTGGTTACTAAAAGCAGAGAGGACAACAACTTTATAGAGCAACTGATGTTCTGAGTTGTGTGTTTTGAGAAGCCCCCTATACCCCTCTATTTATAGTAGAGGGCAGGGTCAGAGTTCCCAGTCTGTGTGGGAGTAGAAGGGTCTAGATTTTCCATGAACTATTTGCACTACGGCAGGAGAACCAGTCGTTCATAACTGAACCGGTCGACTAGGTAGATGAGCCAATCGGTTCACCCATCGGTCGTTTCACTTCCTAGACTTGCCTGCAATTGACTTTCCTATTTCGTTTCAAATTAATTCAAAGATGAATTCTTGTCCCAATCAAATTGGACTTGTGAAATGGGAAACTTTTCTCACAAATCAGGAAACCCATCGGTTCACCATAGTGAACCGGTCATCTCATTAATAATGAGCCAATCGGTTCACCCAGTGAACTGGTCGGTTGGTGGTCCAGGTTATGCAGAACTCAGTCAATTCAGTTCTCAATCAATCTGACACTCTAATTAGTTGGTTCAACACTTGAACTTGATGATTCTAAGTCAAGTTTATTGATTGAATGTTTAATTGAGTACCTAAACCCTTTAGTAATCAATCTAAACAACATTCTTGGATAAACTCCTCTTCCAAGTGAATCTTATGTGTGTGACCCTATAGGTTCCATTTCACGTTGGCAGTGAATGTCCATAACTTACTTACGACTTCACAAGCAAAAAGTGGTACCAAGTCGCACATCAGTGCTACCCAAGTGAAAAGGAAAGTTGAGAAAAACTTTCAACCTACAATCTGTGATTGGTGTTATAATGAATGCATAGTCCCTTTGTCAATGATATCTGAATTTGAATTAGAGGCATCGACTTGTCATCCTCTATGTACGTTCAATTCATCTTCCCTTAACTAGAGCAGACTGTCTGAGATATTTGTAAGCTCAATATCATATATTGAATCACATGTCGACGACCATGAATTTCTCAGTCTTTCTTATCAAGTGTCCATGATATCATACTCCCTTAGGAGGGATAAATTCCATATCTATCACTCACAGTCAAAACCTCATGAGTTAAAGTCACCCAATCATCACCTTTATAACAACCCATATTTCCGGACTACATTTGATGATGTCAAAGTGTACTTAACGACATGTGATGAGTGCAATGATTTTAGGTCTAAGAACCACAGTCACCACCAATACAATAAGAGATGATCCTGACTAACCAAGTGTGGTTTCCATGCATCACTCTTATGCTGGGTCTGTCTGATACACTATTCTCTAACATGTATCTATGTGCTTGGTTTGATATAATATATCACGACTAATGAGATTTTGTCATCAACCAACACACACTCTAGTCTTTTGTGTTATTGATGTCTATGCTTATTTCCACAGTTTCAACTGACTAGGTACGATAGTGAGAATGTACATACTCTTAACATCCATATGATCTCATTTTCAAGTCACGTACTTGAAGGAATACGTCATTGAGTATTGTCACTCTCTAGACATCTAACATGTTATACTATTATCTCAAAAGTAGTTAAAACATTTAGATGGAAATTTCCTGTATTATTATTCAAATCATTTACAAAGTATGCCATTACAATCATCATATGACTGGCTCTATGGGAATACATACCAACGTGTATGTGATATAATCCTCAAACATGTTTAGTCTGATTCCGCTATTGAAGACACAAAAATTTGACACATCAACTTTTAGTAAATGTTGTTAGCTATTAGAATCTAAGTAAAGATTGGTTGTAGAAAGAACTAATGTAGTCATTTATGCCCTTTAACTAGAACATGTTAAATCTTCCCGTTTAGGGGAGAAATGTATTGAACCTTGGGTGAAAATAATAGTTAGGTAAAACAACAAACCACATGTCAAGATTATTTTCTAAATACAAAAGATTTTCATGTATTCAAAGTGGTGTCTGTGGAACTTGAGGTTACCTAGGTCAATCAAATCACTATGCCCACATTATTTACGTTAGGCTTTCACTTTTAATCTTTGTTCTATTTTGGTTTATGGTGATGTTCTTTTCATAATCTTCAATTTCAAATGATTCAATCTTCTTTCAATTTTATTTATGTTGGTCTTGATACTACTAGTCCATCAAGTGAAATAGTTGAATAAGATAGAAAGAGTAAATTATTTCATGAAATAAAATCTCTATCACACTATATTCCAAAATAGAATTACATTTTACTTGTTGTTAGATAAACTTCTATAACATACTCTCTTTTGTAGGAAAAAACTTCTTGTGTGACTACAAATGATTTGATCCATTAAAACTTTATAAATGTTTGTTAAAATTTTCTTAACCTAGAGAAAAAGAGAAGTTAGGGAAAGAAGTATGTGTATGATTCACCCTATGATTATGAACATATAGTTTCAATAATGCAAAAAAAAATGAAATCACAAAAATACATATAAAAGAAACTACTAGAAAAGAGAAAAAAAAGAAACAATTTAAGGATTAGAAATATTAACTTGTTCTCTCCCACTTCATATGTGAATACTTTCTTATACTCAAATAGAGCAAGAAATAAAAGGAGAAAGATGAGTTGCAGATCATGACTTTTGTCTATAGGAATCTTGGTGAGAAAATGATATCTCATTAGTACTCTCCCCAAATTTTGTGATATTATTGTTGAAGTGGTTTGATATGAAGATGCTGGCACATCTCACATATCTAAACAAGGAAATAAAAACCATAAACTCTTGATGAGCTCATTGTTGATGGGAACTATAGTCAAATTTAATAGGATTTTCCCAATAAAATGGTAAATATATACTTGAGAAGAAACTTGTGATCTTTGTAATCGATTTGAAAATAATTATGTTGAATAAGTGTACTTGTTTATATCTTTGTAGGAGTTAGGGTGATATGTTGTGCACATATTTATTCTTTTGAGGATAGTAGATAATAAGGCTTCCATATTCTTTTTAAGTAAGTCGAATGACCAATAGGTAAATTCAGCAAATTTCCCTTTTAAAGCTCTTCAAGCGCACAATTTGATCCTGGTGCTTCTTTCGTGCCTTGCATAAAATCAACATGGAGCATAGAATTACCCAAGAAGGTAGACATTGTGGTAATATGTCATGCTAAATGCGTTTACTCAAAACCAAAATGCCGATCAAACACTAATCAAACATATTATAAAAAAGGAATAGAATCTAAAATCAAATGAACTTTCCATCCATGCTAGAGAACATATACACAAAAGTCCAACATATTGCAGATATATATACAACCATACTAGGTACCACTACTACAGAAACAACGTTCAACGTCGCTTTTAACAGTGTCAATTTTTTATTAACACCGACGCTGGTCCCATTAAATGTCAGTTAATAAGTACATCCAAAATCTATATTTGAAGACCATCCAGACACGAGTATCGCTTTTCATTCAGTGTCAGTTGAAGAAAAAAAACCGACGCCTAAAGTAGCCCGTGAAATCCAATTTTTTTGAGCAAAAAAAAAATGCGCCAAAGTATCCCTTATAACATCAGTGTTTTACCTAATAACCGACAGTGAATGCAGATAAAATTTGTGCCAAAAGTTCCAATATGGGCGTCAGTTGTCGTAGCATAACCGATGTTATAAGGGTGTGCTCGCCGTCCCCGCCAAAAAAATTAGGGTAAAGGAATGTCCAATTGGACGTCGGTTTTATTTAAGAACCGACACCTTTACTTTTAGGTGTCGGTTTTATTTAAGAACCAACACCTAATGTTAACTTAAAAGCACTCGTGCAAGCCCGACTCTTCCCCTTTCTCTGTTTCATTCATTCTCGTGCTACCAGGGTTTGGTCTGATGATTTCTCTGCTTGCTCCGGCCGGACGCTGCTCCGCTCGGTTGCTGGTCCTCTACCCACCTCCGACGCCACTTGCCCTCCACCCCCAGCTCGCTGCTCCGGCGACCTTCTCCTCCTGCTCCGACGACCCTCTCTCCCCACACCGCCAGCCTTCTCTGCCCGCACCGCCACCGCTCACTGCTGCTACTCTCCCCGCCGACGTCACTGAAGGTACCTGCTCTTCTCTTCTTCCTCCTCTTCTTCCTCTGCCCGCAAGCAGGTACCCTGCTCCGCGACCATGTGAAATCACAGGTTGGCACGGCCGTGCTTGGTAGCACGGCTGTGTTGGCTGATTTTGTGCTATATTGCTCAATTATAATCAGATAGCTACATTTGTGTGTAATGATTATCTTGATGATGAACATGCATCTATATTTGTGTGTATTTGTGGTTGATTTTTTAAAAGGAGTGGTTTTTTAGATTAAATGACTACAGAAGATATAATATTAACTCTAGCATAATCTCATGTGTAGGTGATATTAATCTTTGAGATATTAATTTTTGCTCAGACCCAGGTGATATTTTGTTTGATTTAAACATGATTGGGCATTATTATGACTAATTTTTCCCATAATGAGGCAATTTTTACAATACCTTGCTCTTGTTCCAATTTTTGGACAATTCATATACTCTCAATTAGGAAATATTATTACTCTTCTAAAATTATTCTTATAATGTTGAATCAGGTCAATGAACGCCTGCTATTGTGCCTAAATTATGCCATGTATGTTTATACAAAGTGTATCTTATCGCTCTAATTATGAATTATTGCATGTTTGAAACTATTGAATTCTTGATTTATTATTTAATAATGCTCTAATTGTGAGTGATGCAATGTAAGTGAGAAAATACATGTAGTGGATATGTACTCATTAGCCTAGAAACCCGTCCAAGATTTACTCATTAGGAGTAAATTTTGGATACTCCCCGGTTTGGGACTGTTCTTGAACACCTAATCTCACTTAGGATGTAAGTGTATAATGTGTATTGGGTTTTCAAGAAAATTTTGGTAGCATTTCCCCGTTTGTTCTCTAAGTACATATGTACTTGGAGAACAACGGGGAAATGCTGCCAAAATTTTCTTGAAAACCCAATACACATTATACACTTACTAGTGAGATTAGGTATTGAAGAATGGGATAGGTGGTACACATTTATTATATATAAGAATGACAACACATGTATTTTTTGGCCTAAAGTTTTAACCATGCAAAAACTCTAATCTGTTAACCCTAGAGCCTAATGTTGTTGTAATATATACTTGTTTTCTCTTTGATCATAGAATGGTTAGATCATGGATGTCCATTCACAATCACTGCACCCCAGAATTTATATCTGGTCTTGACCAGTTTATTATATTTTCCGAGGAACATAGGAAACAACCTGGAGATAGGTTCTACTATCCATGTAGTCATTGCGGTAACAACTTGAAAGTCAGCACTGGTGATGAAATCAAAAGTCATGTCATGTGCAATAGGATTATACAAGGCTATACAGAATGGCACTGGCATGGAGAGATTTCAAACTCGAAACCAGTGGATGTTGATAGCAGTGCTTGTGTGGAAGAAGAAATTGCCTCCGATGACGTAGATGTGAATGAACCAATAGACATCGTTGATGCGATGCTGGACAGTTGTGGGGGTAGAGCACACCGACCCACCTCCCATTTTTAGAAATATTGTCCATGATGCTGAGATATCATTATACATAGGTTGTACTAAGTTTACGAAGCTTAGCGCTGTGTTGAGATTGTATAAGATGAAAGCTAACAATAGATGGATCGACAAAAGCTTCACGTCATTGTTGTCTTTATTGAAAGAAATGCTTCCTGAAGGAAACGAGCTGCCAATCTCAACATACCAGGTAAAGAAATTGTTGTGCCCAATGGGAATGGATGCCAAGAAGATACACACATGCCCGAATGATTGTGTATTATTTCAAAAGGACTATGTGGATTTGAAAGATTGTCCAAAATGTGGTGTGTCACGGTATAAATTGACGACTTTGGGGGAGTCCAAAACTGGTTCTCCTGCCAAGGTGATGTGGTATCTACCTATAATATCACAGTTTTAATGCTTGTTTTCCAATCCGATATATGTGAAGAATTTGAGGTGACATGCAGATGTTAAGATAAATAATGATGGAATCCTACGACATGCGTCTGATTCCCCACAGTGGAAGAAGATTGATCTATTGTACCCTGAATTTGGTGAAGAAGTCAGGAATCTAAGACTTGGGCTTTGTACAGATGGGATGAATCCATACGGGACATTGAGCAGCCAACATAGCACTTGGCCAGTCATGCTTGCTATATACAATCTTCCTCCCTGGTTGTGTATGAAAAATAAGTACGTAATCCTGTCGTTGTTGATATCGGGCCCTAAACAACTTGGAAATGATATCGATGTTTATCTTGAACCTCTGATTGATGACTTAAATAAACTCTGGGGTGAAGGTGTGATGACCTATGATGCTTCATGAAGAGAGACAATTCATTTGCATGCTATGTTGTTTTGCACTATAAATGACTTTCCAGCATATGGGAATTTGTCTGGATATAGTGTCAAAGGAGATAAAGTGTGTCCTATATGTGAAGAGAACACTGATTCAACAAGACTAAAACATGGCGGTAAGACTGTATATCTCGGTCATCAAAGGTTTCTTACAAAATTCCATCCGTATCGTAGGAAGCGCAAAGCATTCAATGGATTGCATGAGGAACAGAGTGCACCTAAACCTATACCAGGGGAGGTTGTTTATGAAAGAGTAAAAGACTTTGTTAATGAATTTGGTAAGAGATCACAATATACTATGGCCACGCGGAGTGACAAATCTTTATTCAAGAACAAGTCAATATTTTGGGATCTTCCTTATTGGAGTTCTTTGACAGTCTGGCATTGTATCGATGTCATGCACGTTGAGAAAAATGTCTATGATAGCGTCATTGGTACTTTGTTGAATATACCAGGTAAGACTAAAGATGGGCTAAAATCCAGACTGGACCTACGTAAATGGGAATAAGGTCAGAATTAACAGAAATACGTGAAATGGGAAATCGGAGAACATACTTACCTCCCTCTTCTTACACATTGTCTAGAAAGGAGAAGAACGCTTTTTGTGAATGTTTGGTAAATGTTAAGGTGCCAAAGGGTTACTCATCCAACATCTATAGATTGGTATCAATGAAATATCTGAAGTTGATAGGTCTTAAATCTCATGATTTTCACACTCTAATGCAACAAATATTGCCTGTGGCAATTCGATCTATATTGCCGAAGCATGTAAGGTTTGCAATCACCAGACTTTGTTTTTTTTTTCAATAGTCTGTGCAGCAAAGTTATTGACCCTGATACTCTCGATAATTTTCAAAGAGAAGTGGTTGTTACCCTATGTCAGCCTGAGATGTATTTTCCTCCATCGTTCTTTGATATCATGGTACATCTTGTTGTCCACTTGACTAGGGAAGTGAAAATGTTGGGACCAGTTTTCTTACATTAGATGTATCCCTTTGAATGATACATGAACGTTTTTAAAAGTGATGTTAAAAATCATTATTAGCCTGAAGGGAGTATTATTGAGGGTTATGTGGCGAGAGAGGTTATGGATTTTTGCAATGACTTTCTCAGTGATAATGACACTCCTGGTAATGACAAGAATATTGAGGAGCAATTTGGCAAAAGAATTTTAGGATCACGGGTGAAAGTAATCAGCCGTGAGAAGTTGGAACAAGGTCACTTGTATATTTTACACAACATGGACGAAGTGAGTGTTTATATCGAGGAACATACCAATTGCATCAAGAGGTAATATCCTCGAGCCAATACAATGTGGCTTGCTAGAGAGCATAACAATACATTTATTAAGTGGTTCGAAGAGAAAGTCTTACATCAACTATCTCAAATACTAGATGATATTACTGAAACTATCATATGCCTCGCCTTTAAACCAAAATTGACTGTTATGTCTTATGAAGGGTATGACATTAATTGACTCACATATTACATAAAGCGCCAAGATGATAAGAGTATCGTCCAAAACAGTGGGGTCACCCTTCAAGAATCGACTATGTTTCTTGCAAGTGCAAAGGATAAGAGTCCACATGAAGCTAAAATGTCATATTACGGTGTCATTGAAGACATATGGGAGTTTGACTACATAGATTTCAGAATTTTGCTCTTTAAATGTAATTGGGTTGATAACACCAAAGGAGTTATAGTGGATGAATTGGGTTTCACTTTAGTGAACTTTGAAAAGATTGGCGAGAAGGTTGAACCATTCGTATTGGCATCATAGACGAAACAAGTATTTTATATCGATGATCCTGCAAATGATAAATGGTCGGTTGTTCTTCATGGTAAAAGACAGTTCATTGAAGATCCTATAGATGAAGATGCGTACTATGATAAGTATGATGACTCCAGTCCATTCTCAGTTGGGTTGCCAACACCTACAAATATTGAAGCTAATGATGACTTGTATGTGCGCGGAGATCACAATGAAGGATTGTTAATTGATAAAAAAATCACAATATTAGAGGCATGTTTATATTTTTTTTATATGTTTTATTTTTTTGAATGTGAACTTTACAATGTTAATTACAATATTGCCTGTGAATGTGAACTTTTCAATGTGAATTACTTTACAATGTGAATGTGAACTTTACAATGTGAGCTTTACAATATGAATTACTTTACAATGTGAACTTTACAATGTGAATGTGAACTTTCAGATGGCTTAGCATTCTCCTGATGACCGTGCTGATGATTACCGTGAGGGTGAGGCCATCAATGCACTGCCTAACAATGTAAGTTTTAAAAATATATATCATATATTTATATCTATATGTCCATTTCTAGTTATATCATGTAAGTGTGTTTATTTTGTCAAAATTTTAGGTTGATGATGCAAATGTACCCTCTGAAGCACTTGAGGCACTTGATGAGAAACACCAAAAAGTTGACAAGAGAAGGGGCATAACTATGATGAAGAAGTTAATAGTGCAAAGGGGAAATGGACCCAAACTTTTTGTGGATTTTGATAATGCAGGAAATGCACTTGGAGTGAATCACAATTTGTTTATTTCATATCTTGGGTATGTTACTCGTAGCCATTGCGGTTGTAAGATAGATTCTTGGCATAAAGTTCCTAAGGAGAAGAAAGATGTAATATGGAAGGATTTATGCGTGAGTTATTATTAATTTGCAATTCTATTTGTTAGATTACTAATTGTTTGGATACTAGTTAATAGCAATTCTATTTTGCAGAGTATATTTGAATTGGATGAAAAGTTGTATCGTAAATGTGTGATGCAACGCTGTGGGAGAGTCCTAAGGAACTATAGGACAAATCTCACCCGAGAATACATAAAATAAGGTGCCAAGAGGAAGAAGAAAGCCAAAGAACAGTGGAACTTCCTAGACCAAGAAGAATGAGATGCATTTGTTGCTTCAAGACAAACTGATGAATTCAAGGTATTAGGTGTCACCCCAATTTAATTAATATACGTTTTATTCACCTATTCAAGATTAACATTTAGTGTTACTAACCAAATCATTAATATGCATACTAACTAGGATCTTAGTGAGGCGCAAAAAGAAAGGCGTGCATTGAATGTGCATGACCACACAATGGGCCCGAAGGGGTATGCAGGCATTCGCCAAAGACTACAGTCTGAGGCTAATGCTCAGTCTACTACTACTCAGGAGTCCTCTACTATAGGTAGCACACCTCTGCCTCGCCATGATGTCTGGATAACTGGGAGGCAAAATAAGAAGGGAGAAATAAGGAAGCCTGCAACTGCTGAGGCGGATGAAAAATTGTAAAATACAACTCTTACAGCAATCATTCGAATATTGATTATTTGTGGTGTTTACTTAATTACAAATTTTTTTTTTGGCGATTAGCGGGAGCTGCACGAGCTGAGGAAACAAGGAAAGTTCATCCCTGAGGGCACAAGGGATGAATTGACAGTTGCTCTGGGTAACCCAAAGCATCTTAGATGTGTTAGGGCTGCAGGTGCTGGTGTGGGCATCAAAGCATTCTTTGGGCCATCCCAGCACAAACATGTCCCAAAAGTGGGACTTTCACAAGAAGAGGTAACCTATTCTTTCTTTATAATGTTACTATAAAAGAGAATTCAATAATCTGAAGCTAACGTTTCTTTTATCCATGTATAGGTAGATAAGCTAGTTGATAGGAAACTCGAAGAAGCACTGAGCAAGTGGCAGGCATCTTAGACTTCCACTAAGCAGACAGTACCTATGGCGTCCTTCTCTACTCCTACTGTAGAGGTTGGGAGTAATCCTATAGACCCACCACCTAGCACATCCAATGTAAGTATTTTTATGACATAATAACTAGTCTTTTCAAGATGATATGTTTTCAAGATGATATGTATATATGTATATAACATTCTTTACACAAAAATTTGTAGGGGTTGAAGCCATGCCGTCTAAAAAGTATAGAATTTATCATTGCAGAGGCATCGTCTTACCCATCCCTACCAGGGGAAATGTTTCATGGGTCTCCATTTCCAGCTGGTTGGGTTCGTGTGAGCCCGGTACGTATATTCCCCAAGTGGATGGATCTTCCATTTCCATATGCCCACCCAGATTGTAAAACGCTTGGTGAGGCAGAAGGCGGAGTGATATTGTGGCCAAAAGTGGCTGTCCTCTATACTAAAATTGTATGGTAAATTTATATTACATTAAATTGTTAGTGTGTGTATATGATGTTAGTTGATCTGAAATTATATATATACAGGTTAAAAAGAAGACACCCACATCATCTAGGCCTCCACCTCCACCTCCTACATTACCAAGTTGGGTTCCACAAAACCTACCTATCCTATTAGGTCCTGATTGTAGGGGTATGTCAATATGGTTAGGTGAACATGATATAAATTGCCCTATAACTGTTTCTATAGATGCAGATGCTGCAGGTAAATCATCCGAAAGCAACCTATTTATACAAGATATTTTGGAGTTGTTTCGATATGATTGGCTGAATACATCTGTGATAGAGCTATGGATAAGGTGAGATCTTCTTTATACATCCATATACCTTGTGTAGGATCTGGTGATCTGGTTTCTTATTTATTAATGCATACATAATACATGTTTTGCAGCTACTTAGACAAGATATGTGTAGATTTTTCATTCAAACATGTAGGATTTTTGATTCCATCTTTGATTAGTCTAGTAGCTAAAGACCCTCTGTCAGTTTAACAATACTGTTGTGATGCTTTTAGAAGTTTTGCTCAAAATAAGAAGACATTGATAATAGCTCCATTTAATGTGGAGTAAGTTTACTTTGCTTATAATTTGGACTTAAGAAAATTACATTTTTATTGTGGATTTTGAGTTATTAATTTTTAACTTTTTTACCTCTAGTGGTATGCATTGGGAGATACTAGTTATTGTCCTCGAGACGTTCACTGTATATTATCTAGATCCTAAGGGGACTAAATTGAATTCAAGATATGGACATAAAATGAAAATGGCATTATTCCGATGAGAAATATTTCATTTTCATATCCGTTAACATATGTTATTACATTACTATTTAATTATGCAATGTACTGTGTTACATCAACATGTAGGGGTTTAGATGAGTTCAAAAAGGCTGGAGGAAAGGTCCCCAGGAAAAAGAACCAGCAAATAATTTGGACAAATGTGGAAGTAAGTTCCCGACTGCAATGTATATATTATTTATGTGAACAATGCTTAATTAGTTGTATTTTTAAATATTTTGTATGTTTCAATTTATAGTGTGCTACACAAGACAATGGATGGGCATGTGCATACTATGTGATGCGATTTATGCACATGGTTATCAAATATGCCACAGTGGACATCGATACCATTCCTGAGGTATTATATATAGTCTCATTAGATAATATGAAATATATCACTCTTATTTATAGCTCATTAATTATATATATACATCATTCTCTTTGTAGGTGTTTAAAACTGACCACACTATAGGAAAGGCCATACCAGATGTACATGCTCCCTATATGACGGGAGAATTAAATGAAGTAAGAGAAGAATGGGCAACAACCATACAAGTAGTGGGGGTTTTAACATATAATTGGGATGTTGATAGAGAATAATGACTAAAGAATGATATTTTGTAAATGAATTTCTGAATTATAATATGAGTGAATGTTTCTACATGTCTGAATGTTTCTACATGTGTCTGAGTGAAAATGAATGAAACTACTGGTTGCTATATGAATGTTTCTACATGTGTGAATGTGAAAATGAATGGAACTACATATTGCTACATGAATGTTTCTACATGTGTGAAAATCGAATGGAACTACATGTTGCTAAATGTGTGAACATTTATGTTGTTAATTTTGCAGGTATGTGGCTTGTCGTTGGCTGATATCAATGGATGTCATAAAACCTGTAGTTCATAACTGAACTACAGGTTTCTCATCCTGCGACCAGCCACAGCAGGTCTGCAGACTCACAGAAAAAAACATAAAATCGGCGTCAGTTATTTGTATAAAACCGGCGACATATGGTTACACTGTCAGTTGCCCTACTAGTAACCGACGTCGATTTCCCTAATGAGGCCAGACACCACGACCGTGCTGGCCAACACAATTGTGTCAAAGGGCCAGACACCACGGACGTGTCGGCCACCACGGTTGTGCCGGCCAGCACAGCCGTGGCAGCGGGTGAGATGGTGTCGGTTATCACTACTAAACTGACGCCGATAGTGCCCCAGATGGCGCACTTTCTGTGGCGCGAAGGTATATGGCGTCAGTTGCAAAGCTAATAATTGACGCCTATATCCCCCTACTGGTGTGTTTTCGGTGGCACACGAAGGGTTGTGGCGTCGGTTTGAGAACCGACGCGTAACGGTTGGGCTTTTAGCGGCGCCCACATAGGTGTCTCTTAAAACTGACACTAAAAACCTTAAATAACCGACACTAAAGGCCGGTTATGTACTAGTGTATCATTAAAAGAGTTTAGTTGCCTTAGCCACAACCTATATACAAAGGGGTTTTGTTTAGATAATTACTACATTTACATTGGTAATGGCATAAAAGAAAAATCTTGAGTCGATATACATGATATAAAAAACCCCCTTCCTCGAAATTGAGAATATAAGGATGAACCTAGGACTCTATAAAACCAACCAAACTTATAACTCTACTAATCTACAAACTGTGCCTCCCCACTATCAAGGTCTTAACCATGCCAACGATCCCCTAAAAAAGATGTGGTGACCCATGAGGTGAGACCCATGTCCCAACGAGAGATATAACTCCAAGAACATCACTTGCTTACCAGGGTTAAGTACTTTAAACGGTTTAAGTAGATAGTTTTATAGAGTTGAAAGATTATGTAACTTGCATCAAGATGTGACATAACTAGCATTATAAGTACTTTATCTTACCTCCTTACAAATCATCCACAATATAAAATAAACAAAGTAGGGATCATCATCCAATGTGATTCACCAAGTACTCCTAATAGTCATACTACATGACTGGATGATATATTTTTATTAAGCATTGGGTAGTTTGAGGTGTACCACTCAAAATACTAACTGACCACTATGAAATTAAATTCGGCTCTGTATACGATCTAGGATGACCAAAATCCTAAGATCTCTTTCCCTTAGTTAGTACGAGTCAATTGTAATGGCATATCGGCCCAACTATTAATGAACTTAGTCCATCCTGGACACATAGGATATTATACTAGAAACTAGGGTATACATCCCTCAATCTGAGTTATGACTACAGGCTCCTTTTAGATTACTCAAGTCACTATTCAACAAGTTCTAACACTGGAATAGCTCTACAAACTCATGGTACTACTTGTTTAGGGTTATACTTTATTACTCAACTGAATTGGTTACATTTTGACTACATCAATCAAGTTACATATAAACACCAAAAAGATTCTTACCAAAGTCATGGAGATTTACAACCTCAAAAGATATGAACCTATTTAAAATTTCCAAACACTCCTTCATTGAGAAAGTAATCATCCTTGGTCATGAAAGAATGACCACCATCTAGAGTGTATCAAGCCATAATCATCACTATGACAAAAAAAGTATTACTTCATGTAATTTCATTATATATATTCAACAATTTATCATGAATATGTTACCTCATGTATTAGGGTTTCTCCCGGCCCTTTTTATGTCACCATAATAGTAGTTCAAGCACTAATATTTCAAATTTTATGTCTTTCATACTTAAAGATCAGTTCAAAGTTCAACAAATATGTTTTTAAAGTTTGGACTATAGTTGACATGCATGGATCATCATTTAGTCATACGAAGTAACACTTATAAGGGATATCGTTTAGCATTTTAGGATCTCTAGAGGAAGATTAACAACATGCATGTAGAAGGTAGGAGATAGATGCATTAAACTTATATAACTTGCCTGGTAGGGAAAAGAAAACTGAAATCTAAGGTGAAAACTCCAAAAATCAGCCCCCAAACGTCAAGCTCAACCCACAAAAGCTGTAAGAACGTTGATTAGCCTTATTTTAGGGCTTCATCTTGTTTCTTATTGCACTTCAATCACATCTATAGTTGTTATATTACATGTTATATCCATCAATACATGTATTACTATAAACTACACTTATAGATGTTCTTTGCATGATTTTTTAGGTACTTTGACCATGATTTGAATGGATGAGAGAGAAGGAGGAGAATCTAATAATTTCTTTACACTAAAGGAGCCTAAATAGACCCCAAGATCTTCTCCAACCTATTCCAAGTGGTCAAGGATCAACCTAAAGCAAGGAGAATTTGATAAAGTTGAAGGTCAAAGTGTAAGGAGGAAGCCCCAACATGGTTGTAGTACATGGCTACAACCGTGGTACATGGCCACGACCGCAATAAAAATGCTCCATCTCACAGTTAAAGTGCAAGTTTGAAGTAGCTAGCCACTACCTTGTGGTGACCCACCACACCTGTGGTGACCCCTCCCCTCATGGTGAGCAAGATCCACCACCCCCGTAGTGACCAAGACCCACCACCCCCATGGTGACCTCCACCCCCGGGGTGACCACCACCCCATGTTTACCAAGACCCACCACCCTCCACTCCCATGGTGACCCAAGTCCACCAAGCCCGTGGTGCCCACCACAGTCGTGGTATTGCCCCTTCAGAATTGTGAATATATCAGACTTTTTCATCCATTTTTCACCTCATCCATTATACTCCACCACAACCATCTTCACCCCACACCACCATGGCCATGGTGACAAAAACAACCATGGTGGCCAACAACCCTAGCCTATTTTTGCACTGCTTTACCCATATTGCCTCTACTTAACCTAATGCTTCCCCACAACCTATATATACCTAGGTGGTGGCTGTAGCATGAAGTTAGCTACTCCTTCATCCACTCTAGCCTATCTTATCCATTTCCACTCCATTACACCTCCATTCCATCACCTTCCACCCCAAAAACACCTTGGCCACTTTCCATCACACATCCATGCCATTCCATCTTGGGTGAAGGAGAAGCTCGAGCTGCTGCTGGTAGGAAATGGAGAAGGAGGAGTCTCCACTGAGCTACCGTGACATTCCACTCATCTACTCATTATTCTTCCTCTCTTTTTGTATTTTCTTGTTCTATGAGTACTTAGGCCCCTTAGGTGGGCTGTTTGGGGTCAAACATGTTACTTTGATACCATGTTGGGGGGGGGGGGAGAATGATATGTAAACATTCTAATTTCATTTTCTAATGATTATATTCTACCTTTATCTCTTTTCCCATAAATTGCTTTGTGGTTTGTGCTTGAAATCACTTAGAATTCTAGAAAAATTCTTATACGTGGCTCTTTTTGTGAATTTCTCCTTAGTCCAATCAATGGATCCCTAGTTGGCTATTCACCTATCTACATGTTAATCAATTCCCATACACCAAGGTGAGAGATCTAAGTATCTAGTATAGAAGCATTTAGTGTAATTAGATTGGATCCTTTTAAAGGATAGAATGTGAGTGATGTGAGGTTCAAACCTTACTTCGACCTTCCATTACTACCCTCGCTGCTAATTACCCTAAGAGTTCCTATCCTATAAACCTAGGCTTCATTAGATCCTAATTGAATTACACCTAAACCCTAACCCAATTGATCCTCATAAGGGTGGGTTAGGGACTAGTTCCTGTATTCACATTTACCCTATCCATGCCAATTAGTAGTTTAGGGAAATTCATTACCATCTAACTTGTAGTTTGGTTTGGTAAAATAAATGAAAAAGTAACGTTTACATGTCACCACCCCAACCAAATTGACAAGAAAATTCCCCCAAACGTCCCACAGTACTCCTTATTGCATTAGAACCCTAATTTCCTTCTTACTTAGCTAGTGTTAGTTTAGTTAGCTCTTTATTGGTTAGTTAGTTTATTGTCTTGTTTTTGCCTAGCTAGTTCTTGCTAGTTTAGGTCTTCAATTTCTCTTTTGCCTAATTTTCTAGCTTAGTGTAGTGTAGATCTCTTCTAGCTTGCCATAGTGCAACTTGTCAGTTTCATGCTTGTCTTATCATTTCTTGCTCATTAGAATTAACTGTATAGGGTTAGCTTAGGTGTTAGTCTTGTTTCTTCTCCTTTAATTGCTTATTTGTTCAACCCATACTGTAATCAACAATCCAACCATCAAACCCTTAAAACCTAGACTCCACATCAGGAACCTATCCAAAATTAACCTAGTTCTATGCCCCCTTTTTCTCTTGAAATCAGCTCCTAACCTGCCACCCTCCTATGCTATAACACAACACTGTGTGCTTGCGGGTGAAGTGTCTTAGTTTATGTGGGACATCCTATTAGGGATTTATAAATTTAAAAGATACCCAATGTGTTTAAAATCTTGTAGACTTGCATCTAGTCACCATTTAGTTGATTAGTGTGTGATTCTAGGAAAAACGCACCAAGCTTTCTGACATTGTTGCTGGGGACAGAATGCACCATAGCTACCTAGTAGTTGTGGTGTTGACACTTACCTTTGCAACTGTCTTTTTCCAGTTTTCTTGTTTGTGTTTGTGAAACACACCTAGATTTCTAGCATCGTTATCAAGGAGAAAGGTGCTTGACTTGGCTAGTTAGTTTTTCTTTAATATTTTCCTACTGCCTTCATCATTGCTATTCTTTATTCTTTGTATTCTTTATACATATTGGTTTGATAACTTATGCTATTTTGTTTGGTTTTGCATTGTGCATGTGACAAAAACTCAGGGAAGACAAAATGGAAGGCCAAAATGCACCTCACAAACCACTTCAAGAGTACTTCATGCCTAGCAACTACAAATCACCAATTACTAATAGAGTTAAACAAATGCTGGTGGAACACTTTTCTATCCCTCCAGGTCTTCTTGGGATCCTACCCACATTCTATGGATTGGAGAGTGAGAACCCTTACAAGCACTTGGACTTCTTTCTTGAAGTATAATCTACCTTCACGATGCCAGTGGCCAGTGATGACTCAATCAGGTTGACCTTGTTCGCGTTCTCCCTCAAAGATAAAGCCAAAGATTGGTATGATTCAAATAGGAACATCATGAGTTGGGAAGAGATGAAGAATGCCTTCTAAAGGAAATTCTACTCCGTTGCAAGGTTGACATAAATGTAGTGTTCCATAGTGAGTTTCAATCAAATGGATACTGAGTGGTTCCATGATGCTTGGGAGAGATTTCAGAAAATGTTGGGAGAGTGTCCACACCATGAGTTTCCTTTGTGGAAGCTAGTTCAATCCTTTTACTCTGGTCTATTTGGGTCAACATACTATAGATTCTTCTTGTAGAGGAGCTTTTATGGCTAAGCCACCCAAAGAGACATGGCCCTTGTTTGAGAAGTTGGGGGAAAGTTCAAGATATGATCTTATACAATGATGAATGATGGAGACCACCCCTTTGGTGTGACATCTCCAACTCATAGTGGTTCAAACCCAAAATTGGTGAAGATTCTTGGAGGCATGGCACACTTTATGTAGAACCAAGTGAGAAGTGTTCCTTACCACTCAATCAATTTTGTTGAGTTCTCTGGTGAAGAAGAGAAGACACCTCATTCTTATAGTTGTCCGAAACAAAAAAGTCTAAGATATAGCTCAAGGATTGAGGAGGATGTCCTCGCTAGGTTGAAAAGCTTTGATGATGTGCAAAAGAATGTTGCAAGGCTCGAGGAGAGGATATATTACATATCTTCCATACTTTCTCTCTAAGAGGACAAATTGTCTTCAAAGCCCATAATGACTTTCATTGAAGCAAACAAACCAATGCATTCCTCTCAATTCTTCTATAGTCCACCTCCAATTCAAGTGCAGCCCATTCATCATTTCCAAGGCCATTCCAAGCCTTATACACCTACTGCACCTCCATCACCACAACATTCCCACCAATTCATCTACCAACCTCAATTCTCTTCTCCACGTCAATTCTGATACCAAGTACCACATCCACATCCTCCACAGCCACAACAAGCTCCCCCTCTCCAACATGAGAAAGGTAGTGTTGTGATAGTTCTTAGGAGTGGATGATCTCTTGAGCAACCCATAAGTCTAAGAAATACTGATGAGACAAGGCAAAGGCAGGACAAGTGTCGCATCCCAATTTTCATGGTTAACTTAAACTGAGTATGAGCTTTTTCCTGAATAAGAATAATTGAGGGGTTCTAATGCAAAATATCTATAATGGTTGTCTTTCTACAAATATAGGATGAGGAAACTCAAGATAAGAACCAATTTCATATTTCATTTTTATGTATCTCAATTAACTCATATTAATTCCTTTCATTTTCTCTTCCCTACAAATGACCATAAATCATAGAGAAAGGTTATAAGGTGACAAATGTGACTAGTTAATAGTAATCTTGGATTTATGACTCAAGAATTCAATAATAGGATACTTTTCAAATTATATTACTTTTTACATGAATTTTAATTAAGATATGGGAGTTATGGACTATAATATGTACAAAAACGAAATCTAGCTTCACAAGAATTTTCTAGAGCTTCTAATTTGTCTATGGTTCAAATTTGAACTCATTTGACCCTTGTTTGACCATCCAAATCGAATTTGAAAGACTTATATATAGGTTTGAATATGATTTCTTTTAATACAAGCAATTAGACATAAAGTATGTGATTTATTGCCTGTAACACGTTACTCTTTCACTTAAATTTTTTTTGCATGCCTTTATCACTGTCTGATCACGATCTAACGATTCGTTGATCGTCATCTACTCCCCGTCTTCACCGCGGGTTAGAGCTATTTTCACAGAGCCACCTCCATCAATCTCTCTCTCCCTCATTACTGCATCGTTTTGTGAGATCTCTTCTCCCTTGGAATTGCAAGACTACAACGATTCAAATGAGCCATTACTCACTCTCCATCTCTCTCTGTTGACGAAATGCCCAATATAGGGCTTGGACTCCCCGAGTTGCAGAGGGCACGACCGTGCCTCTACTTCTTATTTAACCAATTCTAAACCACCGCCAGTCCCCATAGATCGTCTCTCCACCCTCAATTTAACTCCCAGGACCCCGAGGCTCCCTGACCTACTCGAGGTATCTCTCCGGCAATCCCGGCCTCACCCCGACACCTCCGACCACTGCTGTTCGATTGCGGCCGCGTTGAGCATCCTCAGAGCCCCCTCTTCACTTTGGCTTTTATGGTTTGCCATGGGATGACCCCAGTTGTTGTATCCTATAGGTCACCGCTTTGTCCTTTGCTGGCGTTGGTCACCATGACCCTTGTGCGCCTCCGCGACCACAAAAAACTTATCCGTTGGCTTCACCGTCCTCCTACTCTGGTTCCGTGAATTTTCTTGGATGATTTCACGCCTTAGTTTGATGGTTTCAAGCTCTGAATTGGTTCCCCTATTTCTGTTGTTTCCTCGCAAACCAGTGTAGCACTGGTGTGATTGGTTGTGCGAGAAGATGCCTGGCTTCGGTTGTGGCTTGTGGACAGTTTTGCTTTGCCTCCTCGCTGCCGTCGCAGTGTGCTTCCTTCCTTGCTGCTTGATCCTGAACTGTGCCCGCCATGGCTAGAGCAGGTCCTCGAGCTACACTACTCCTCAGCACCTAACCCTAGGCTCGTTGGGTGCAGTTTCCTTCCAAGAACATAGTGGGAAAGATATCTCTTCCGATGAGAAGGTAAATAAGATAAAAAATCATCGTTTTTGATTTCATGGTATCGAGCTCTTGAGAACCCAGTTCTCTCCTACGTGCCTGGGATAGGAGGGACCCGCCTTCAAGTGGACCGCACCCATTGGTCCACCTAGACGCGGGCCCATTATCCACTTATTGGATTTTGTTTCGCCCAAGTGGCTTTTTCCGGAATTTTCATTGGCCAGAATTTTGAATATTTGTAGTAGTTCAATCGTTGGTCAGAAAATTTCGAATAAATAGTCATTGGATTTGGTTTTTTGAGCAGAATACGATTTTAAGATTTTCAGACCATGTTTTGATCTCCTGTTCTGATATTTTGTTAGAAACCATGTTTGGACTCGTGAAACCCTAATCATGCATCAATGTGATTTATATGACCTTGGTCAACCTAGATTTTCTTAATATAATAATGTTGATTCATGAGACTGATCTGAATACACTCAACCCCTAAATCACCTAAGATCAATACTATGTATTGATTCTTTATGTTTAAATGATTATGGACAGGTTTGTAGAGCTAAGTCAAGGGAAGGTTTGACCTAGATCTGACTCAAGGATCATCCTTGCTCCAAGGTAAACAGGCCATGCTACTGAGCACAAATATTTATGATTGCTTGCATGCTAAATATAAAATAGACATTATTGTTTCAAGTTTAATGTTATAATCATGTTCAATATACCATTGCTTGTTGATTGTCACATGCTATGTCTTATGTTATAATGCTCACCATGATTATTGTTATCATTACAGAATCATGAAAATCATGTTAATAATCAAGTGGGAGAAATCCCATCATGTTTAAAACATCATGTTAATGGGAAGAAATCCCTTCATGTTATGATTAGAGAATCATGATTTATGTTAAATCATGTTAATGGTTAAGTAATTGGAATTGAAATAGTTTTGTTATGCTCTCGATCGTGGACGTCAAAAGGTTCGTCAAGGGCTTTCCTAGCATTAAGGGCTTTCCTAGCAATCATGTGCTCCTAAAGGGGCATCATAGAGGGATGCATAAGATTTCTTTTCAATTCTTTATGTTAATAATGATGATTCAAGAATGCTTAAAGTTAATTCATGTCAATTTCCTTACATGTCAAGTATATTTACTTTGTTTATTTTATAAAGTGTCAGTACCATTTACTGATGTATTGTTTTTCCCTTTGCATGGCTGGGGATGTGATGTCCCCAGGATTTGGAGCAAGTAAGGGCTCAAGAGGAGCAAGACAAGACTAGAAGACATCCAAGAGTTACCTGGTGGGGTGCCATCCATTCTAGGCGATCCAATCATATAGAGTTGCTTATTGTTATGCTTAGTTTCCCATGTTGAGGGATGAATAGAATTCTAGACTTGATGTCTGTAGTTTTCTATTCATATAATAATGTATGAATCTCAATGGTGAATTATTTGTTTACTTGCAATGATTACTTTCATGTCAATTTCCTTACATGTCAAGTATATTTACTTTGTTTATTTTATAAAGTGCCAGTACCGTTTACTGATGTATTGTTTTTCCCTTTGCATGGCTGGGGACGTGATGTCCCCAGGATTTGGAGCAAGTAAGGACTCAAGAGGAGCAAGCCAAGACTAGAAGACATCCAAGAGTTACCTGGTGGGGAGCCATCCATTCTAGGCGATCCAATCATATAGAGTTGCTTATTGTTATGCATAGTTTCCCATGTTGAGGGATGAATAGAATTCTAGACTTGATGTCTGTAGTTTTCTATTCATATAATAATGTATGAATCACAATGGTGAATTATTTGTTTACTTGCAATGATTACTTTTTGTGACAACCCTCCCAAAAATGCCAAGTACCCCACATTATGGATAATGTTGGGGATTAGGCTGTGCTTCCGCTGGTTATGTATGAAACCCTAGGGAGGGGTGTTACATTAATGGTATCAGAGAAAATAAATGGATGGCCACCAAAGCTAAAATTTGATTCATATGTTCTAACCCTAGGTTTATGTGACCCTTTTTCCAGATGGCCCCTAAGAGAGCAGACAAGGGAAAGGGTAACGATGATGGTGCTAGCTCTGCTAGTGGGGAAAGTGAACCAAGAGAGAACAATAGGCCAACAATAGAAGATCCTGTCCAAGCACTCACCAATGTCCTATCACAAGGCCAACATCAGCCTAGGCATCACGAGCCCACTCTAGTAGACTTCCTAAAGATAAGGCCTGACTCTTTCCCGGGTGAAGGAGAAATTGATGTAGTCATTAAGGCTGAAGAATGGATTAGAGGCATGGAACACTGTTTCTGGGACATGGACTACCCTCAATACTCTAGGGTTCATTTTGCAACCCACATGCTCAAGGGGGCAGCCCACACATGGTGGGAAAACCTCCTCAACTCAAGGGCAGCTGATGCACCTCCATTCACATGGGAATGATTTGTTGAAGCCTTCCAGGGGCATTATGTATCTGAAGCAATGATTGAGAAGAAGGAGCTAGAGTTTTCCAATCTGGCTCAAGTGGGTGACATGATTATTACCCAATACGCCATGACGTTCAGGGTCCTCCAAAAGTATGGCCACGATCATGATGAAACACATAGAACAAAGAAATTCATCTGAGGACTGAAGCCCGACTTGAGTTTTGCCTTGTCAGGAAGAGGTCATAGGACCCTCCAAGAAGCCCTAGATGCAGCCCTAGAGCTTGAAGATCACCCTGGACGGTCCTACAAGAAAGAAGTCCCCCAAAAGAACAACCAATACCAGCCAACCAACAACCCTAAGAGAAAGGTACCTGAACCTACAGTTGAAGCTGAGAAGCCCCAATGTCCGACGTGCAAGAAAAACCATGCAGGCCCATGCAGGTATGGTACAGGTGCATGTTACTATTATGGAGAGATCGGACACCTCAAGTCAAACTGCCCTAAGCTCATGAAGAAGGACCAGGACCAGAACAAGGGCCATCCTCCACCTACCAAAAGACAAGCTAGAATCATCACTATGGAAGTAGAGAAGGAAGATGAAAAGTGATGTAATAATTAGCTTACGTTCATTTCAACTTTTTTATGAAATAAACTCACTTTCCATTTCATTGATGTGTTAATTATATGAAAAAGTAACAAGAATCCTAAGGTGGGTAGTACCCTAGGAAATTTCGAGGACGAAATTTGTTTCAAGGTGGGTAGAATTGTCGCATCCCAATTTTCATGGATAACTTAAACTGAGTATGATCTTTTTCCTGAATAAGAATAATTAAGGGGTTCTAATGCAAAATATCTATAATGGTTGTCTTTCTACAAATATAGGATGAGGAAACTCAAGATAAGACCCAATTTCATATTTCATTTTTATGTATCTCAATTAACTCATATTAATTCCTTTCATTTTCTCTTCCCTACAAATGACCATAAATCATAGAGAAAGGTTATAAGGTGACAAATGTGACTAGTTAATAGTAATCTTGGATTTATGACTCAAGAATTCAATAATAGGATTCTTTTCAAATTATATTACTTTTTAAATGAATTTTAATTAAGATATGGGAGTTATGGACTATAATATGTACAAAAACGAAATCTAGATTCACAGGAATATTCTAGAGCTTCTAATTTGCCTATGGTTCAAATTTGAACTCATTTGACCCTTGTTTGACCATACAAATCGAATTTGAAAGACTTATATATAGGTTTGAATATGATTTCTTTTAATACAAGCAATTAGACATAAAGTCTGTGATTTATTGCCTGTAACGTGTTACTCTTTCACTTAAATTTTTTTCGCATGCCTTTATCACCGTCCGATCACGATCTAATGATCCGTCGATCGTCATCTAACCCCGTCTTCCCCGTGGGTCAGAGCTGTTTTCACAGAGTCACCTCCATCAATCTCTCCCTCCCTCATTACTGCATCGTTTCGTGAGATCTCTTCACCCCTGGATTTGTGAGACTACAATGATTCAAATGAGCCATTACTCACTCTCCATCTCTCTCTGTTGACAAAATGCCCAATCTAGGGCTTGGACTCCCCAAGTTGCAGAGGGCACGAACGTGCCTCTACTTCTTATTTAACCACTTCTAAAGCATTGCCAGTCCCCATAGATCGTCTCTCCACCCTCAATTTAACTCCCAGGACCCCGAGGCTCCCAGACCTACTCGAGGTATCTCTCCGCCGATCCCAGACTCGCCCTGACACCTCTGACCACTGTTGTTCGATTGTGGCCGCGGTGAGCATCCTCATGGCCCGCTCTTCACTTTGGCTTTTATGGTTTGCCCTGGGACAACCCCAGTTGTTGTATCCTATAGGTTGCCGCTTTGTCCTTTGTCGGCGCTGGTCGCCATGACCCTTGCGTGCCTCTACAACCACAAAAAACTGATCCATTGGCTTCTCCATCCTCCTACTTTGGTTCCATGAATTTTCTTGGACGATTTCACGCCTTAGTTTGATGGTTTCAAGCTCCGAATTGGTTCCCCTATTTCTGATGTTTCCTCGCAAACCAGTGTAGCACTGGTGTGATTGGTTTTGTGAGAAGATGCGTGGCTTCGGTTGTGGCTTGTGGACGGATTTGCTTCGCCTCCTCGGTGCCGTCGCAGTGTGCTTCCTTCCCTGCTGCTTGATCCTGACCTGTGCCCGCCATGGCTAGAGTAGGTCCCCGAGCTCCACTGCTCCTCAGCACCTGAGCCTAGGCTCGTTGGGTGCAGTTTCCTTCCAGGAACATTGAAACAATCATCTCACGAAAATAGGATTAACTAATGCGGAAGCGAATTATTTGCAGCGGGTTACTGAAAATCACTGAAAATTTAAAACTTTTTGCAAAGAGATCCATTCACATGAAAACTCTTTAAACATGAACCAAAGTGTTTCCATTTCATCCTGGAACACAAGTACACAACCTGTACAATTCCTTTTTAAGGATTACAACATTGACTGCCCTGTTAACAAATATACACAGGCAGTATAAAACTTTGAGGCATTAAGCCAAAACTCCGATTGAATCATTTAAAACTCCGAGGACCTGAGAGTACAGAGACGACACATATGACTACTATCTATATGACTTGACAGACAATATCTCCACCTGAGATCTCATTGCTGTACTTGTTGTTGTTGTTGCTTCTGCTCATCTCTGTTCTAGGGATTTCCTGCCTTGCCTTCCATGCATACCTAAAAATGTTTTTCCACGGGGGTGAGACAATTGAAAATTGCCCCAGCGAGAGATATAACTCTCTGCCAAAAACATTATTATTGCAGTTTATCAAATTAAAACTGAGTAGGGGTTACTTTTACATTATCAGGTAGAATTATTCATCATAGAACAGAATAAGATAATCTCCATTCTCAAGGAGGTCATTGCATCTACCCATGGTAGATAAGTAATTCATTTGTCTATTTTGTAGAGAATATAAAGAAACATAATTAACATTTATCTACTAAGGAATGCACAAAGAAACGCAACATCAGCCAATGAATCTCCGTATTCAATCCTTAAGCAAACATGCTATACGGCTGATTACATTTTACAATCACACTTATGACCTGAGGAGATGAGGTATACCACTCATACTCCAACCGACCACGGTTACGTAAAGCATCAGTACCACACATAGGTCAATGGAAGAGCCGGATTCCCATGACCTCAACTATCTCGGTCAGTACGAGATAACATGCAGGACATCTTGTGTCTCTGCTAGATAGCTTTCCAGGGTATATTGGCAACATCGCTATTAGAGTTATAGCCCATAGCATATACTCTCTTCAGGATATGGCCCGTAGCCAATGCCCGATATTATTTTGTGGAGTCATGGCCCATAGCCATGCTCTTATTGGGGTATGGTCCATAACCAATACCGTTCATAGGACATAACCCGTAGCAATGCCTATGGGGCATAAGGATATAATTGCCCAATTACCCCCACATATTCAAAAATATACGTTCCGAGTAAACTCGTTTCACCATTCAGCTAATTCTGACGCTGATGGATCTGTGATCAGGGAAACTACATTATATGGTATCACTTGATTAATTAAGTACATTATCATATTCTTTTAGCATCAGCCAAGTTTCCAAACATAACTTAATAAGACAAATGCTATAAAGAAAACATGTACTATTTCCATTAATCACTTCTCAGTCTTTATAAGACATGGGGATCTCAGTCCCTCATTTCAATACTGGGAATTTTCATTCCTTTGCAACTCAATGCCATAATCATATGGTTCTGGGTATTCAAACCCTTAGCTCATCATTGAGCATTATTACCACTTTTTCAGGTAATTATCACCTTCAGGTCACCTGACCAAGGTAAATATGATGCTTATTACATAAACATCTTCTCATGGCACTTAAGGCCCATTACTTCTCTTATTACCTCATACTAGGCAATAAGGTATAGCATGGCACATAAGGCCCAATAAACAATGTCAATACATAAAATGTCATAGCTCATACTTGGCTATGTTCATCATCACATCATACCTGCATGGTTAGTACAGATGATAATACATCAATTTCATATCAGCACCATGCAAAACAATATATAACATCATTATTCAAGGGTAACACCACTATTCCCTTACCAGGGTTAGGGTTTCCCAATTCTCATTAATTCAGACCCTCTTGAGTTAACCAACTTTATCTTGTATTAAGGTATTTCCCCTCTTAATACATTCCATCACAGAATACTCACCCTTAGCATATAATGCATAGGCCACACATTAGAATTGTCCAGCTATCTCACATGATATGGACTTATCTTAGTTTAAGGCATAACTTTATTATAAAGTTTCCTATAAACAATCGCAATGATACACCCTCAACTAGGGTTTCACAAGGATACACCCTCAACCAGGGTTCACAATGATACACCCTCCACTAGGGTTTCACAAGGTTACACCCTCAACCAGGGTTCACAATGATACACCCTCCACTAGGGTTTCACAAGGTTACACCCTCAACCAGGGTTCACAATGATACACCCTCCACTACGGTTTCACAAGGATACACCCTCAACTAGGGTTTACTAACATCCTAATTAGTGATTTCACATGTAGACAACCTCTTATTAAGGTTATACATTGAATCAGTCTCAATTAGGGTTTACATCATGTATTGGGTCCATGCATTTGTTATGCATTAATGACTAGTACCATTAAAGGTATCTCCCACCTAATCACATTAGGTTTTCAAAAAGGTTTGATCAATTAGACCTTCAATAACATGAGGTATCCAATTGAATTAACCAAATTGAACCACACTCAATTCTAATCAATGGAACTTCAACCAATTGGATCATCAACTCAATCATCATTTGAATCATGGCTCACCCCTCAATTGGGACTTCAATTATGGTCTGATCTCAATGGGATTAGGGTTTATAAACACCAATTAGAGCTTTGAAGTTGATCATCAATCATGCTACTAATTGTGTTTCAATTGATTGCATTGGACCTTCAACCATTGAATTCATGGAACCAATCATCAATTGGACCTATGCTCATACTTCAATTGAGTTTAATAGGTCAACCTTCAACTAATTTGACCCTCAATTGACCCTCAATTGGTCATCAATTAGGGCTTCATTCAATTGAATTAGGGTTTGGAATCGAAGATCCAACAACACTCATCAATGCAAGATTGGTTACTTTGAAACTATTGAACCATTATCCAAATTGGGTATGACCTGACCCCAAACGGTCTTGAGGTCGTTTGGATGACCTCCAAACGGTCTTGAGACCGTTTTCCCATCATATCACTCAAATCCAAGCCATCCAATTAAGGTTTGGATTATTGGATTGATCACCAAATCAGCATTGCATTGTATAACAGCTTGGTACCTTTAGACCTTCAAACACCTAACCATACTCAACCCTAGACCTCCAAACGGTCTTGGGTGACCACCAAACGGTCTTGAGACCGTTTGTATGAGCTCCAAATGGTCTGGAGACCGTTTGGCCCATACAACCTTTGGATTCTAGTGAAAAATCATCATGGATTGGTCTATCGAGTTGATCAACAGATCAGCACTACATTGCAATATGATTAGTACCTTTGGACCTTCAATTGGTCAACTATACTTGACCCCAGACCTCCAAACGGTCTTGAGGTGACCCCAAACGGTCTTGAGACCGTTTGGATGATCCCCCAAACGGTCTTGAGACCGTTTGGGCTAATCAACCCAAAATCTCAAATTAGCTCATTGTGATTTCAGCACTGATTTCAATTAGGGTTAGCCCGATTGATTAGCCTTCAACTCATGACTCGTTTGGAATTAATCCATCAAATTTGGTGAGTAATTAGATCACATCATTAGGAACAGTAATACCAAATGGTAAATGCTTGGTCAACGCACTCAAACGGTCTTGATACCGTTTGCCCAAAAAGTTCAATTAAATCAGATTGAAAATCAGCACTTAATCCAATTAGGTTTCCCTAATTGATTAGGCTTCAACTCACGATTCCGTTGGAGTTAATCCCTCAAATTTGGAGGGTTATTAATAAACATAATTATGAACAGGAATATAAAATGGTCAACGCTTGGTCAACCATCGCAAACGGTCTTGAAACAATTTGCTCAACCAGGTCAAGTTAATCAGGTTGAAAATCAGCACATAATTTAATCTGATTGCCTAATTGATTGGCCTTCAACTCTCGATTCCTTTGGAGTTAATCCCTAAAATTTGGAGGGTTATCAGACTACATAATTAGGAACAAAATTCCCAAACGGTCAATGCTTGGTCAACCATCTCAAACGGTCTTGAAACCGTTTGCTTCCAAACGGTTTCAATCCGTTTGCCCTTAAACGGTTTGCTGAAACCGCATAGCCAATCAAATTAAAACGATTTGGAGTAGCTATCAAAACGGTTTTGCTTGGTAATTTTCTTTGTATAAGCATCTAGGATGATGTCATCATCCCCTTCCTTCGAAAAACCAAGAACAGCAACCGTTCTTGATGGAAATTGCAGCAAAGAAACAAGAGTGTATCAAATTGAAGAAATCAATCAACAAAGCATAGAGAATTGATGCAATAGCAATGTTTAAGGGTTTGAGTTATAAAACCCACCTCCAATTGAGCTCCAAAGCTCCAAGCTCACGCCATTAATGGTGGATGAAGCTCTTGCAACTCCCCCTAGGCTCGTCCTCAAGCTTTTGATTGCAAAAGTTGGCTAGGGTTGAAGAGGAGATCGAAATAAGAAGGAATCCATAATTTATTTTCGATTTCCACCATGAAATCATGGAGAACGAAGGTCAAGGGCTTACCCACAGGTTGGGGACGTGCTCCCTGCTCCTCCCTAGCTCGTTGGTCGGTTTTCCAAGTAAGGGGAAGAAGAAAATCCGAAAATGGCCTTGGTTTGGGCTTGGAATGACACTTTTATAAGGAAATTGATGAGAGAGAAAATGCCTTATAAAAATCCAATTAATCCCAATAAAGTGGCCGCCTCTTCCCCCTCAACTACCTTGGGTACGAGGCACCTTCCTTGCCTTTTATTCACCTTCATTATCCTCAATTTAAAGAAAAGCAAATTAAGCACCTTAATGCTTATTATATTAATATCCCATATGTGAGTGGAAATTACTTTTCTTTATAATAAGGTGAGTGGAATTTCACCTACTTAAGATATTTTCGTTCCTTATCTTAGAAAAGGAACGTCCATCCTTATTAAAAATCAACCCAAAACATTTTGGTTGAAAGCCCTTCAATTATTTTTATTCATTTTTGCCCTAAATCGAATTAGGGTTTCAATTAGGCATTATTCTTGATTATTTTAATGTCAAGATTCTCTCTCCTATAACTTAATTCAAATAAGTAGTCCCTCTCATTTTATTTGCTATAAATGATGCTAAGAAACATTAGGGACCTTGTTGAAGTGGTAATTTGCATATTGAACCCTAGATTTTGGGTAAATTGCACATTACACCAAAACTAGGTTTTAATGCACAAGGATTGCTTTACAAGCTTAATCTTGGTGTCCAAGCTTGTGGAAACCATACCACTACATCATATTCATTCTTATGATGTCTCAACATCAGAGGAACATCTTATCATGCAAAATTTGCAATTTAACCCCTCAACTTGGGTAATTTGCACTTTAGTCCAAAATAAGCAAACATTGCTTCAACATTGTTCAAACAGGACCAAAATTGAAACATAGGTTCCTTTTGAGCCTTAATTACTTTTCACAAGATGAGATTAAGAATATAATCATCTTTCTTAATCAAAACACCTAGGGTTAAAGCATAACCCAGGTCAGGGATGTTACAAATTATAAACCCCTAACAAGGATTTTGTCCCCGAAATCCCAGATAAAGGGAACATATATTATTCATTCATCATATCATCATGTCTCTTCATAACACCTCATTGTGATGTAGACATCATAGAACTTTGATCAGCACAAAGTTCCTTCGCACAATATTCTCATAGAGTCAAATGAGAACTTATCTTAAAGACATATTTAGTTGTTATGTTTATGCAAAGCATAAACCCCTAACATATGATGTTCATATCATTTTATATAATCAGACTGATTTCATAGTTGACCATTCCAGGTAGCCAATCTAAACCATCTGATAATTCTCAGATACCAGAATCTCTTACCTTGGTATCAGTCGCATGTGTTGAAAACACATTATATTCTCATCTTTCTTTTATCATATTTACAACTTTATAGAACAGGGATCACCTCCCTTGTTCTCTTTCTCATCATATGAGGGTCATACTTTTACTTCCTCATATACACATACTGATCTGAATTCCTATCAGATCCTTCTTTCTTGTTCTTAAGATATGATACATTTATCCATATCGTATTTCCAATTTCATGATACTCTTTAGATTATATCAGAATGATCGCTTGATCAGGGCAATCAAAAAGATATCAATCTAAGAGTTTCCATACTCACTTTATCATCAATAGTTGTACACCTGATCAGGGTTTACAAGTACTGAGATCAAGTAGTATGCACTTACATGCTATCATATTCCTTTCTTTTCATATCACCATAACATAAGATTTAACATCCCTGGATTTTATCCAGGCATCTCTTCTATACCTCTTCCTCTTTCATGGAGGTAAGATCAATATAGAGCATTTAAAAGAATACTGAACAAAATTCAAATTCTAGTTCTCATCATTTCATCCCTATATAGCAACCAATGGGGAAAACAATATCAACAATCTTTTTTTTATAACAAAAAGGGTTTAGTGTACTCAACATGTACACATTTATAACATACCTTGTACTCATATCATGGTCTTACTAGTCTTATTACTGAAGCAAAAACTAAGCCGTATAATCTTACAGGTGAAAGGTTAAGACCTTTGCACTTACTTAGTGGCTACTTCCCTGGTACACTAGGCATTTATTGCACTATTAGTACCAAAAACTTGGCATTTTTTTTAAACCATTAGGCAAATGTCTCTAGAATTATAGAGACCATTCCCTACTTCTCAGCTTATTGCCCCTTCTTGGGCACTACCATCACAGATTTATTATCTGTCTGAACTCATGGCAGAGTCCACTTTCTTGCCATAAGTTAATCTTTTCCACATTTTCCCTTGTTCCCACATGACTAATTCATTCAGGAACTCTTTTAAAGCTCAAGCTTTCTGTATTAAGGACTGATAACCTAGGTTATAAGGCTAGCATCCAGTTCACTTATATGCATTACTGTTGCCCTAATCTTCCCAAAAAGAGCATGATCATAGGATTCTCAATCCTGATCATGTCTTAATGGGGATTCTCAGGCACTCATTATATTCTTGCATGATCCCTTACACCTCTTCTTGGTGCAACAACATTGCCCTAAGCAATGTGTTCATTGTGCTCTCCAGTCATTTTAAACTTTACCCTTTCTCTGCACAAGCAGAAATCATTATAGGGTATATTGGAGGACACTATCACAGAATCAACAACTTAGTCCTATGTCTCTGTAGACTCAACGAACCTAAAGCTCTGATACCACTAAATTGAAACAACCGTCTCGCGAAAACAGGATTAACTAATGCGGAAGCGAATTATTTGCAGCGGGTTACTGAAAATCACTGAAAATTTAAAACTTTTTGCAAAGAGATCCATTCATATGAAAACTCTTTAACCATGAACCAAAGTGTTTCCATTTCATCCTGGAACACAAGTACACAGCCTGTACAATTCCTTTTTAAGGATTACAACATTGACTACCCTGTTAACAAATATACACAGGCAGTATAAAACTTTGAGGCATTAAGCCAAAACTCTGATTTAATCATTTAAAACTCCGAGGACCTGAGAGTAAAGAGACGACACATAGGACTACTATCTATATGACTTGACAGACAATATCTCCACCTGAGATCTCATTGTTGTCCTTGTTGTTGCTGTTGCTTCTGCTCATCTCTGTTCTAGGGATTTCCTGCCTTGCCTTCCATGCATACCTAAAAATGTTTTTCCACGGGGGTGAGACAATTGAAAATTGCCCCAGAGAGAGATATAACTCTCGGCCAAAAACATTATTATTGCAGTTTATCAAATTAAAACTGAGTAGGGGTTACTTTTACATTATCAGGTAGAATTATTCATCATAGAACAGAATAAGATAATCTCCATTCTCAAGGAGGTCATTGCATCTACCCATGGTAGATAAGTAATTCATCTGTCTATTTTGCAGAGAATATAAAGAAACATAATTAACATTTATCTACTAAGGAATGCACAAAGAAATGCATCATCAGCCAATGAATCTTCGTATTCAATCCTTAAGCAAACATGCTATACGACTGATTACATTTTACAATCACACTTATGCCATGAGGAGATGAGGTATACCGCTCATACTCCAACTGACCACGGTTACGTAAAGCATCGGTACCACACATAGGTCAATGGAAGAGCCGGATTCCCATGACCTCAACTATCTCGGTCAGTACGAGATAACATGCAAGACATCTTGTGTCTCTGCTAGATAGCTTTCTAGGGTATACTGGCAACATCGCTATTAGAGTTATAGCCCATAGCATATACTCTCTTCAGGATATGGCCCGTAGCCAATGCCCGGTATTATTTTGTGGAGTCATGGCCCGTAGCCATGCTCTTATTGGGGTATGGTCCGTAACCAATCCCGTTCATAGGACATAGCCCGTAGCAATGCCTATGGGGCATAAGGATATAATTGCCCAATTACCCCCACATATTCAAAAATATGCGTTCTGAGTAAACTCGTTTCACCATTCAGCTAATTCTGACGCTGATGGATCTGTGATCAGGGCAACTACATTATATGGTATCACTTGATTAATTAAGTACATTATCATATTCTTTTAGCATCAGCCAAGTTTCCAAACATAACTTAATAATACAAATGCTATAAAGAAAACATGTACTATTTCCATTAATCACTTCTCAGTCTTTATAAGACATGGGGATCTCAGTCCCTCATTTCAATACTGGGAATTTTCATTCCTTTGCAACTCAATGCCATAATCATATGGTTCTGGGTATTTAAACCCTTAGCTCATCATCGAGCATTATTACCACTTTTTCAGGTAATTATCACCTTCAGGTCACCTGACCAAGGTAAATATGATGCTTATTACATAAACATCTTCTCATGGCACTTAAGGCCCATTACTTCTCTTATTACCTCATAATAGGCAATAAGGTATAGCATGGCACATAAGGCCCAATAAACAATGTCAATACATAAAATGTCATAGCTCATACCAGGCTATGTTCATCATCACATCATACCTGCATGGTTAGTACAGATGATAATACATCAATTTCATATCAGCACCATGCAAAACAATATATAACATCATTATTCAAGGGTAACACCACTATTCCCTTACCAGGGTTAGGGTTTCCCATTTCTCATTAATTCAGACTCTCTTGAGTTAACCAACTTTATCTTGTATTAAGGTATTTCCCCTCTTAATACATTCCATCACAGAATACTCACCCTTAGCATATAATGCATAGACCACACATTAGAATTGTCCAGCTATCTCACATGATATGGACTTATCTTAGTTTAAGGCATGACTTTATTATAAAGTTGCCTATAAACAATCGCAATGATACACCCTCAACTAGGGTTTCACAAGGATACACCCTCAACCAGGGTTCACAATGATACACCCTCCACTAGGGTTTCCCAAGGTTACACCCTCAACCAGGGTTCACAATGATACACCCTCCACTAGGGTTTCACAAGGTTACACCCTCAACCAGGGTTCACAATGATACACCCTCCACTACGGTTTCGCAAGGATACACCCTCAACTAGGGTTTACTAACATCCTAATTAGTGATTTCACATGTAGACAACCTCTTATTAAGGTTATACATTGAATCAGCCTCAATTAGGGTTTACATCATGTATTGGGTCCATGCATTTGTTATGCATTAATGACTAGTACCATTAAAGGTATCTCCCACATAATCACATTAGGTTTTCAAAAAGGTTTGATCAATTAGACCTTCAATAACATGAGGTATCCAATTGAATTAACCAAATTGAACCACACTCAATTCTAATCAATGGAACTTCAACCAATTGGATCATCAACTCAACCATCATTTGAATCATGGCTCACCCCTCAATTGGGACTTCAATTATGGTCTGATCTCAATGGGATTAGGGTTTATAAACATCAATTAGAGCTTTGAAGTTGATCATCAATCATGCTACTAATTGTGTTTCAATTGATTGCATTGGACCTTCAACCATTGAATTCATGGAACCAATCATCAATTGGACCTATGCTCATACTTCAATTGAGTTTAATAGGTCAACCTTCAACTAATTTGACCCTCAATTGACCCTCAATTGGTCATCAATTATGGCTTGATTCAATTGAATTAGGGTTTGGAATCGAAGATCCAACAACACTCATCAATGCAAGATTGGTTACTTTGAAACTATTGAACCATTATCCAAATTGGGTATGACCTGACCCCAAACGGTCTTGAGGTCGTTTGGATGACCTACAAACATTCTTGAGACCGTTTTCCCATCATATCACTCAAATCCAAGCCATCCAATTAAGGTTTGGATCATTGGATTGATCACCAAATCAGCATTGCATTGTATAACAGCTTGGTACCTTTAGACCTTCAAACACCTAACCATACTCAACCCTAGACCTCCAAACGGTCTTGGGTGACCACCAAACGGTCTTGAGACTGTTTGGATGAGCTCCAAACGGTCTTGAGACCGTTTGGCCCATCCAACCTTTGGATTCTAGTGAAAAATCATCATGGATTGGTCTATCGAGTTGATCAACAGATCAACACTACATTGCAATATGATTAGTACCTTGGGACCTTCAATTGGTCAACTATACTGGACCCCAGACCTCCAAACGGTCTTGAGGTGACCCCAAACGGTTTTGAGACCGTTTGGATGATCCCCCAAACGGTCTTGAGACCGTTTGGGCTAATCAACCCAAAATCTCAAATTAGCTCATTGTGATTTCAGCACTGATTTCAATTAGGGTTAGCCCAATTGATTAGACTTCAAATCATGACTCGTTTGGAATTAATCCATAAAATTTGGTGAGTCATTAGATCACATCATTAGGAACAGTAATCCCAAACGGTCACCGCTTGGTCAACGCACTCAAATGGTCTTGAGACCGTTTTCCACAAAAGTTCAATTAAATCAGATTGAAAATCAGCACTTAATCCAATTAGGTTTCCCTAATTGATTAGGCTTCAACTCACGATTCCTTTGGAGTTAATCCCTCAAATTTGGAGGGTTATTAATAAACATAATTATGAACAGGAATCCCAAACGGTCAACGCTTGGTCAACCATCTCAAACGGTCTTGAAACCGTTTGCTCAACCAGGTCAGGTTAATCAGGTTGAAAATCAGCACATAATTTAATCTGATTTCCTAATTGATTGGCCTTCAACTCTCGATTCCTTTGGAGTTAATCCATCAAATTTGGAGGGTTATCAGCCTACATAATTAGGAACAAAATTCCCAAACGGTCAATGCTTGGTCAACCATCTCAAACGGTCTTGAAACCGTTTTCTCCCAAACGGTTTCAAACCGTTTGCCCTTAAACGGTTTGCTGAAACCGCATAGCCAATCAAATTAAAACGATTTGGAGTAGCTATCAAAACGGTTTTTCTTGGTAATTTTCTTTGTATAAGCATCTAGGATGATTCCATAATCACCTTCCTTTGAAAAACCAAGAACAGCAACCGTTCTTGATGGAAATTGCAGCAAAGAAACAAGAGTGTATCAAATTGAAGAAATCAATCAACAAAGCATAGAGATTTGATGCAATAGCAATGTTTAAGGGTTTGAGTTATAAAACCCGCCTCCAATTGAGCTCCAAAGCTCCAAGCTCACGCCATTAATGGTGGATGAAGCTCTTGCAACTCCCCCTAGGCTCGTCCTCAAGCTTTTGATTACAAAAGTTGGCTAGGGTTGAAGAGGAGATCGAAATAAGAAGGAATCCATAATTTATTTTCGATTTCCACCATGAAATCATGGAGAACGAAGGTCAAGGGCTTACCCACAGGTTGGGGACGTGCTCCCTGCTCCTCCCTAGCTCGTTGGTCGGTTTTGCAAGCAAGGGGAAGAAGAAAATCCGAAAATGGCCTTGGTTTGGGCTTGGAATGGCACTTTTATAAGGAAATTGATGAGAGAGAAAATGCCTTATAAAAATCCAATTAATCCCAATAAAGTGGCCGCCTCTTCCCCCTCAACTACCTTGGGTACGAGGAACCTTCCTTGCCTTTTATTCTCCTTCATTATCCTCAATTTAAAGAAAAGCAAATTAAGCACCTTAATGCTTATTATATTAATATCCCATATGTGAGTGGAAATTACTTTTCTTTATAATAAGGTGAGTGGAATTTCACCTACTTAAGATATTTTCGTTCCTTATATTAGCAAAGGAACGTCCATACTTATTCAAAATCAACCCAAAACATTTTGGTTGAAAGTCCTTCAATTATTTTTATTCATTTTTGCCCTAAATCGAATTAGGGTTTCAATTAGGCATTATTCTTGATTATTTTAATGTCAAGATTCTCTCTCCTATAACTTAATTCAAATAAGGAGTCCCTCTCATTTTATTTGCTCTAAATGATGCTAAGAAACATTAGGGACCTTGTTGAAGTGGTAATTTGCATATTGAACCCTAGATTTTGGGTAAATTGCACATTACACCAAAACTAGGTTTTAATGCACAAGGATTGCTTTACAAGCTTAATCTTGGTGTCCAAGCTTGTGGAAACCATACCACTACATCATATTCATTCTTATGATGTCTCAACATCAGAGGAACATCTTATCATGCAACATTTGCAATTTAACCCCTCAACTTGGGTAATTTGCACTTTAGTCCAAAATAAGCAAACATTGCTTCAACATTGTTCAAACAGGACCAAAATTGAAACATAGGTTCCTTTTGAGCCTTAATTACTTTTCACAAGATGAGATTAAGAATATAATCATCTTTCTTAATCAAAAAACCTAGGGTTAAAGCATAACCCAGGTCAGGGATGTTACAAACATAGTGGGCAAGATAGCTCTTCCGATGAGAAGGTAACTAAGATAAAAAATCATCATTTTTGATTTCACGGTATCGAGCTCCTGAGAACCCAGTTCTCTCCTGCCCGCCTAGGATAGGAGGGACCCGCCTTCAAGTGGACCACACCCATTGGTCCACCTAGACGCGGGCCCAGTATCCACTTATTGGATTTTGTTTGGCCCAAGTGGCTTTTTCCCGAATTTTCATTGGCCAAAATTTGAATATTTGTAGTAATTCAATCGTTGGTCAGAAAATTTCGAATAAATAGTCATTGGATTTGGTTTTTCGAGCAGAATACGATTTTAAGATTTTTAGACCATGTTTTGATCTCCTGTTCTGATATTTCGTACGAAACCATGTTTGGACTCATGAAACCCTAATCATGCATCAATGTGATTTATGTGACCTTGGTCAACCTTGATTTTCTTAATATAAAAATGTTGATTCATGAGACTGATCTGAATACACTCAAGCCCTAAATCACCTAAGATTAATACTATGTATTGATTCTTTATGTTTAAATGATTATGGACAGGTTTGTAGAGCTAAGTCAAGGGAAGGTTTGACCTAGATCTAACTCAAGGATCATCCTTGCTCCATGGTAAACGGTCCATGCTGCTGAGCACAAATATTTATGATTGCTTGCATGCTAAATATACAATAGACATTATTGTTTCAAGTTTAATGTTATAATCATGTTCAATATATCATTGCTTGTTGATTGTCACATGCTATATCTTATGTTATAATGCTCATCATGATTATTGTTATCACTACAAAATCATGAAAATCATGTTAATAATCAAGTGGGAGAAATCCCATCATGTTTAAAACATCATGTTAATGGGAAGAAATCCCTTCATGTTATGATTAGAGAATCATGATTTATGTTAAATCATGTTAATGGTTAAGTAATTGGAATTGAAATAGTTTTGTTATGCTCCCGATCATGGACCTCAAAAGGGTCGTCAAGGGCTTTCCTAACATCAAGGGCTTTCCTAGCAATCATGTGCTCCTAAAGGGGAGTCATAGAGGGATGCATAAGATTTCTTTTCAATTATTTATGTTAATAATGATGATTCAAGAATGCTTAAAGTTAATTCATGTCAATTTCATTACATGTCAAGTATATTTACTTTGTTTATTTTATAAAGTGCCAGTACCGTTTACTGATGTATTGTTTTTCCCTTTGCATGGCTGGGGACGTGATGTCCCCAGGATTTGGAGCAAGTAAGGACTCAAGAGGAGCAAGCCAAGACTAGAAGACATCCAAGAGTTACCTGGTGGGGTGCCATCTATTCTAGGCGATCCAATCATATAGAGTTTCTTATTGTTATGCTTAGTTTCCCATGTTGAGGGATGAATAGAATTCTAGACTTGATGTATGTAGTTTTCTATTCATATAATAATGTATGAATCTCAATGGTGAATTATTTGTTTACTTGCAATGATTACTTTTTGTGACAACCCTCCCTAAAATGCCAAGTACCCCACATTATGGATAATGTTGGGGATTAGGCTGTGCTTCCGCTGGTTATGTATGAAATCTTAGGGAGGGGTGTTACAACAAGGTTGATCCTATGGTTGAGATTGCTAAAGATGATGATGCCAAATGGTTGAGTCAATACGGAATCTCCAGTAATCCTGGCTAAAGGCATGAAGCTAAGTGCTAGTAGGAGGCAAGCCACCTTGGTTTGGGTAATTTTTCACCCAACCTTCCAATTTTTATACTTTTGGTTACTTTTACACTTTTCCAATAAAGTGCTCATGCCCGTGTTTAATAGTTTTTGTTTATTTTTAAGATGCACAAGTGATAAGAGTGATGAAATGCAAGAAATCAGCAGAAATGTGGAAGATAATGAATGAAAATATCATTTAGTTCAAGATTTGATGTATTAATGAGATTCTATGTGAAATCACCTGCTACAGTGATCACCACAGTAGTCGTAACATGGAATGACCATGGTGGTACACTCAAAATATTAAGGAGATATAGAGAAATCAAGGAAAGAAATTTCACTCTAGAACGGCCATGCAAGGCAGCACGACCGTGTGACCAGCCAAACACCATGACTGTGTGGTCCAACATGGCCATGTAGCCAACCAACCACCATGGTCGTGTGGTGCAGCATGACCGTGTTGCCTATGGGTCTAGCAACTCAAGTCACTCGAGCCTCCACAAAAACAATGATCGTCTACCTTATCGTTCCTAGACTTTAGTGTCATGTTGAGGACAACATGATTCAAAAGTTTAGGGTAGTAGGGCGATATGCCCTCATTTCACTATTATTGCATTTCATCCAGCCATTTACTTTTGTTTTCTTTTTTTTGCCATCTAGTTTAGATGTTTGCTTGCTTTGTATACTTACATGACATGTAGTTCACTTTCTTGCAATTTTTGTGTAATTTTCAAAAAATTTCCATGCATTGCATTTCATGTAGATTTTTATAAATTTTTCATGTTTTAGCTAGGATATGCTTATTTGTTACTTTTTGTTCCATAATGCAGGCTTAGTTGTGATTGAAGGCAATTTTACACCATTTTCTACCAATTTTAATCAAATTTAGAACTTGTTGTTTAAAAGTGTGTTTTGACCCAATCTCTACTTATTTGATTGAAAATGTTGACCTTTGATAAATGCATGCTACATTATCATGATCTATAGCTAAATGGCCCCAGTCTTGAATTTTTACATGTGAAATACCTCTCTCATGCTTGTGAATTGTTTGGTTGAATTATGATTTAAGCAAGCCATAAACACTTAGGGTTTTGTAGAGTCTCATGATAAAAGTGTGATTTTGATATTTCTCATTCATGTGGTGTGTCATTAATTCATGAAATTGTTGGAGTAACTTTCATGCATGAGTTCTCATGTTGATATCCATACTAGTAACCCCTCTTTGACTCATTTTTCTTCTATCATATTATAACCTCTCCGCCTCATTAAAGGATGCCAAAGTGCACATATTCAGACTTGTCCACCTCCAAAAGTTTGGGGTGGCCATATCTATATCATCCAACTTCATTTTCACCACCATGTGCCCTAACTGCACCAAGGGAAAAGAAAAAAATACTACAAATACAAAATAAAAGATGCTCCTATGTAATAGCATCTAAATGAAGAAAAGATGAGTGCTGCTATGTAATCAAACTCCAAACTCTTACCGCTATCCTTTCTTCTATTGCATGCCCATTGATCTAGGAAACATCAAATCTAGCTCGTTTTGCCTTTTTTTGCAGCACGTGTGCCATTTAGTGTGGATTGACATGTGAGATTGAATGCATGAATGTGAACTATCAATGTGAGTCATTTTTCATTGTCACCACCATGAAAACGTTTACTCAGAGCAATATGAAAGACAAATGGATTGATTGTGTATTCTACACTCTATATTTGGTGTTTGTGTGCTTAATGCTTTAATCATTATTGGTTTGTGAAAGAGGATAGGAGAGAGTTGGAACACATGCAATTAAGCATCATCGAGCCCATTTAGTCAATATATATCAGTTGCAATGCACTTGTCATTCCTTATTTGTTGAAAAATTGAAGAGATATTGAGTTGGAGCATACTTGAGGATGAATATGTTTTAAGTTTGGGTGGTCGTGAAACCCTATTTTAGGGTTTCATCTTGTATCTTATTGCACTTCAATCACATCTACAACTGTTAAATTACATGTTATTTCCCTCAATATGAGTATTACTGTACAATGCACTTATAGAAGGTCTTTAAATGATTTTCAGGGTACTTTAACCATGATTTGAACGGAAGAGAGAGAAGGAGGAGAATCTAAGGGTTTCTTTACCGTGAAGGAGCCTAAAGAGAGCCCGTGATCTTTCCCAACCTATTCCAAGTGGTCAAGGATCAACCCAAAGAAAGGAGCCTCAAAGATGTGCAAGTTGAAGGTCAAAGTGCAAGTAAGAAACCCCAACATGGTCGTGGTACATGGACAAATGCTCCGTGTCACAGTTAAAGTGCAAATTTGAAGCTACTAGCCACCACCCCAATGGTGACCAAGACCCACCACCCCTGTGGTGACCATCACCCCCATGGTGACTCAAGTCCACCATGCCCGTGGTGACCACCATGATCGTGGTTCTGTCCCTCTAGAATTGTGAATATATATGACTTTTTCATCCATTTTTCACCTAGACAATGCTCCACCACGGCCATGTACAGCCCATTCCACCACGATGATGGTGAGCAAAACAACTGTGGTGGCAAGAAACCCTAGCCTATTTTTACACTACTTTATCCTTATTTCCCCTACTTAACCTAATGCTTCCCCACCACCTATATATACCTACATGGGGGTTGTAGCATGAGGTTAGCTACTACTATAGACACTCTAGCCTATCCTATCCCCTTAAACTCCATTCCCACTCCATTCCATCATCTTCCACCCCAGAAACACCTATTTTAGGGTTTTTGGCCACTTTCCACCACACTTCCATGCCATTCGATCTTGGGAGAAGGAGAAGCTCCAACTACTTCTGCTAGGAGGTGGAGAAGGAGGGGTCTCCACTGAGATACCATTGTTTTCCACTGAGCTTTTTGTATTTTTTTGTTCTATGAGTAGCTAGGGCCCTTAAGTGGGTAGTTTGGGGTTAAAACTGTTACTTTGACACCATGTTGGGGGAAAATAATATGTAACCAATGTGATTTCATTTGTTAATGATTATGTTCTACTTATATCTCATTACCCATAAATTGCTTTGTGGTTTGTGCTTGATATCACTAAGGATTCTTGGGAAATTGCTTGTTTGTGGCTCTTTTTGTGAATTTCTCCTAAGCCTAATCAATGGATCCCTAGTTATCTATTCACCTTCCTAGATGTTAATCAATTATGCTACACCTAGATGAGAGATCTAAGTATATAGTATATGATCATTTAGTGTAATTACATTGGATCATTCTCAAGGATAGAATGTGGGTGATGTGAAGTCTAAAACTTCATTTCCACCTTCCATTACTGCCCTCAACCCCTAATTACCCAAAGAGTTCCTATCCTAGAAACCTATGCTTCATTAGATCCTAATTGAATTACACCTAAACCCTAATCCAAGTGAGCATTGTAAGGGTGTGTAGGAGGTGTTAGGGGCTAGTCCCCCTATTTACACTTACCCTATCCATGGCCAATTAGTAGTTTAGGGCAATTCATTAACATCTAATTTGTTGTTTGGTTAGTAATCTTAATAAAAGAGTAATATTTACATGTCAGCACCCCAACCCAATTGACAAATACATTCCCCCAAACAACTCTCACTGCTCAGAATTTCATTAAAATCCTAATTGCCTTCTTGCTTAGCTAGTGTTAACTTAGTTAGCTCTTTACTTTCTTGGTTAGCATATTGTCTTGTTCTTGCCTAGTTCTTGCTAGTTTAGGTTTTTAATTGCTCTTTTTCCTAGTTTGCTAGCTTAGTGTAGTGTAGATATCTTATAGCTTGCCTTAGTGTAACTTGTTCCTTTCTTGCTTGTCTTGTGATTTCTTGCTCATTAGAATTAACTGTCTACTGTTAGCTTTGGTTTTGATGTAGTTTGTTCTCCTTGAATTTCTTGTTTGTTCAAACCCTTAGTGTAATAAAAAAATCAACCATCAAACCTTTAAACCCTAGACTCATAAATAGGAACCTAGCCAAAACTAACCTAGTTCTACTACCCCCATTTCTCTCTTAGGTTTGACCCCTAACTTGCCACCCTCCTATGCTATAACACAACCCCGTGTGCTTGTGGGTGAAGTGTCTTTGATTATGTGAGCAAGACTATAAGGATTTTATAAATTTGAAAGATACCTAGTGTGTTTGAAAACCCCTAGGGTTTCATATAGTCACCATTCAGTTGATTAGTGTGTCATTCTAGGAAAAACACACTAAGCTTTCTAGCTCCATTATTAGGGACATAAAGCACCATAAAAACCTTGTAGTTGTGGTGTTGACTCTCCCCTTTGGCACATATTTTTCCAATTTTCTTATCTATGTTTGAGAAACACACCAAAAGTCTTTTCTTTCCACAAATAAGGTGAAACTAGAGAAAGAAAGAAGAAAAGAGACTTCTCAACACACATGTGTAGGGTTTTAGCAAGAAAACACCAAGAAGACCCTGAAACTTGGTTGCAAGAGGAAGGATGGTGAAGAACAACAACAACAACACAATAAAAAGAGCAAGAGTCTTACATGAATGGAGAAAGAAATACAATTAACAACATAGATTAGTGTAAGGAACCTCGATCCTAGCACATGCATCCACAAAAATGTCTGATCACTGACCGTAATGGACTCCCATCGACCTATCCTCTCCAAGGAACTCCCAATTTATAGATGAAACTCTAACAAATGATTAGGAAAGATTAGGAGGAGATGGGTATTTATATGGTCAGAACCCAAAAAACTCCTCAAGACAAACATTCATCGTCCTAGGTCTCATATAGAAATGAGACTTCATCGGTCAGAAAATCCATTGACCACTAAAATTCCATCGATCATCCTCTCTCACACACTCATAAATTCATCAGTCAAAGGTATCTATCAATTAACATGTAAAGGCCCCAACAACTAAAACTCCATGGGACACCAAGATCTTGTCGATGGATGAAAAACTCCTTGACCATCGAAGCTTCATTAGTCGATGAACTCCTAGTTAGCTAACAACAACCCATCAGGCACTTAAAAAACATCGAGCACTGAGGAAATAGAGATCACCAAGAAACCAGTGGTTGCCAAAAAGCAGAGAATCACCAAAAAGACATCAACTGATGAAAACACATCACTATCATCACACTAATCTTAAGTAAACTTAAACAAAGCAACTTAAAAGCTTCCAAAGGAGAAGTAAAATTATAAAATTCATATGGATATCATGAAGAAACTCAAGCAAGTGTTCAGATGAAATTTGTTCCACCAGAAAAGGGTAGTTTACATTAATATCCACAAGTTTCATAAATCAGTAACTTGAGAAAACAAGGTCTATTTTGATTTAAATTATAAAAATAGTTTCATCATCAAATGTATCATCACAACTAGAGTGAAATTTCAATATTAAGCATCACAATAATCCAATTATGCCAAGAAAATAATGTTTATAGGTTAAGCCAGGTTAGGGGCCTTATAGACATGTTGTGAAACATGTACGTAATAGTGGCTTCAGTGTTGTTAAATGGAAAAAAGATTGGAACCTTCAAATATCCTCCTAGGGAAAAAAATCCTAAAATCATTACAGGGTTCAACACATCTTCAATGAAGAATATATCATATTTTTATATCTTTGGGTTAATGATCTATATCAACAACATTATATCCAGAGACAATTACGTCATAACCATACTACAAAGGGATTTTTCCATGAGTTGAAAAAAATAAGGGCATGAAAATGTTACTAGTGATAAATACCTTCTTCATTTGAGGAGGAGGTGTTTCTTGGAGATCCTATGAGGCTTGACAAGATGTTGAAGGTTGATGGGACAAAAAAATCCCTTTATCATCATGATGCTCCTGGAAATGTGCTAAAGTACTTGGACTTCATAATTATCTTCCTTTAGAATAAGGTGTACATGTTTGTCTATATGTCGAGAAGGTTAAGCTTGAGGTTCTACAATCACAAGAGAACTTCATGTGAGGATTAATCATTTTTGGTAGGCATCTCACTGGTTGAACATTTAACTATAAGCTAGGGGAATTTCTTCCACTCCAATATCAACTAAATTTGATTTTTTTAAGATCTTTAGATGGAATAGCATTTATGATTGTGCTAGGCGTTTCTCCTTTACCAGAATAAGTGATGTTACCTTTTTCTTTTTGTGGAATATTCTTTGACTTGAGAATATTGTTGATAAGTTGATTGATGAGAAGATACATAGTTTGTGACTTCAACTATAGCCTTCTGGATAAAGAAGCACCAAGCTCTACTTTTTTTATTTGAGAGCAAAAGGATCGATTCATTACTTGTTAGCCATACAACATCTACAATTGGGAAGAAAGATACAAACAGAACATACAAACATCACATTCAGTAACCCAAAGGCACTACAACTCATATTTGAACAAGAGAGAGACATTTCTGCATTGATTCTTCTTCCTTGAGGCTGTCTTAAGCAACTTTTCCTGAAGAATTCCTTCAACCTGAGCATTGAGTAGTGGTAGAGGGACTGGAACAAGACGGTGTTGTGCTTGTATATCAACTGAAACGAAGCCATATAACTGAGTAATAAGATCAATCCAAAGCAAAGATGAGATCTAGCCGTGGCTAGAGATCTCATTGCTCTCCCGAAGGGAGGTCGCAGCAAAGTGCGACAGATAAACGCCGACTAGCGGCGAAAAAAGGCAGATAAACTGCCAGAACCACTGGCTAAACAAGCCAACAAAGACAGTAAAAACTAAGGCCGAAACGTTGGGGAAACCCAGAGCTCGGAAGCCTTCATGACGGAAGGGATAGAAACCTTATTCAGAAAATGCAAACTACTGAAAGGGGGTGGGGGAGCTCGATACCACCGGATCTGTGAGGAAGACCAAACCACCAATGCCACTCCACCTTCAATCCGGCCAGAGGCCCAGTGGGGGAAACGGAGCCGAAGCCGCCCCTCCCAAACCGCTGCCCGACGCAGCACATGCCAAGATCAAAGCTAGGAGCCCAGCCCCACCGCAAAAGAAGAAGAGAGGGTGGAGGAGAGAATACGGTCGCCCTCCTGAGACAGACACGATGGAGATCGAGACAAGTCAAGGCCCTGGGGGAGTAGGGTGGCGTCCGTCGGCCGCCAAAGCCCCCTCCCCCGAGCCTGAAGCTGCCCTCCGCGAGCCCTAGGTCACCCGCCCTATCACCAGAGCGGAAGCTACCGTCTGCTCATGATTGATACTCCACCAAGCTCTACTAACAATAAATCATGGGGCACAATAGTCACATGGAAAGTATTAGTGGTAGGTTTTCTATATTTGAAAAGTCCATCTGGTCAAAGGCCAGTATATGACTCTTACAACACAACTATTTGACCTATTATGATTTCTTACATAAGGAAACCCTCCATGATTTTTGGATGAGAAGACAATGGTTAAAATAATGCCATTGTATAGGATCCAAACTAGGATATTGGTAAAGACCTAGGACTATTTTCATCAAGAGAGCAACTTTGTTTGTAAACATCATGAACGAGTCTCTAAGCTCATTTATTAACATTCTTATTTTAGATGGAATTAGCTAATTTTGGTCAGGATGGTTATAGTAATGTGATGGAGTTAACAATAGTGATGGCTTGGTTTTCTTCTTCCTGTTCTGGTCCTATTTCTCAGGGAGGAAGAAATTTTTTTGAATGAGTGGTTGAGCGTCATTAAACATGTGGAATTCTAGATGAAACTTGGTGTTCTACAAATGATAAGTAAAAATATCTTTATCTATCAGTTGAGAGGCAATTTTTTGTAGTTGCACCTATAGTTTAGACTAAGAGAAGATAACTTTGTTATAGTCTCTATTCTTGGTGGTGACAAATGTGTTGCAGATCAATAGAGCTAGGTCCAAATTTATTCTAATCCTGATTCTTTACTATGTGAGATTGGATAAATAATTATGCATGTTTTATTTCTCACACAAATTCCCAAAGAATACCCTAGGTTTTAAAACCAATATTACAATTGCAACTAAGTCACTCACAAGTAGACATATCAACTATAATATAGCAATGGGTTGAACCCTTAAAACACATTTTAAGGAAATCATCTTTATAACCAATTTTTATGAACAATATTTAAAACTAAACTTTTGAGAATTGTTATAGACTAATGATCAATAAAGAATTGTAATGCAAGTCAACATATTGAAAGATTTCCTCCCCGTTGTCCATTGTAAAAGCTCGAAACTATACTAAGCATCCTTGGGAGTTTTGGTATATGTTGCAGGATGGATAGTCAAATCAGGCTTGCTATGGTGGTAAAAGTGATAGAAAAGATTGGTTCAAGAGGGCAAGTTACCTAGGACACGGTCAAGTTTCTTGATAACCAGAATTGTCTGACCATGAGGAATGTTAACGACTCTGTCAGGGAAGGTGATGTCCTCACCCCACTTGAGTCTAAGAGAGAATCTAAAAGGCTTCAGTAATAGCTGGTGGCTTTTCCAGTTCATTAGAAGACACCACATTTAGATGATTGTGTTTCCCCTCATCATCCTTAGTTTAAATGGTCAAACTCTTACTTTTTAATGGTAATTTTTTTATCTGAGTTATGCTTTTTCCTAATTTTGTCAATAGATAATATACTTGTTAGTATGATGAACAGGTTGGAGAAAAAATATTAAAAGACGGTTTGGAATCAATATTACAAAACATTGTTACATTTGGACTTCACCACCATCGAATACATATGTAACCTATTTGTTCCAACTCTAATAATAAAAAACATCTAGAGTGGGACCATGTGAATTCACCTCCTTTCAGAATGCAAATTGCATAAGAACTAAATACCCAGTGTACTCTAGGTCTCATTACCCACATATCATGATTCAATTATCCAATAGGATCCCTTTTGTGACCGTATCCAGAATCCCACACATCCATTTGGGAATCTTATCCTAAGTTTTGTTGTTTCTACACTCAAGATAATATCAAACATGCTAACTGAGAGATTAATTCAGCATGCAAGCATAGATTGAGTGAAGAACAATCTAATTAATTGAAAAAAAAATTGAGTTTGATAACAACTGAGATAGAGTATGAGTGGTGGGTATTGCCCTTGCCACACTGAGAAGGACAACTTTCTCATAGTCATGGAAAGAACACAAATATGAAAAGAGAAAGAGGATAAAGCATGTCAGTGATGGAGAAGAAAGAAGCAATTAGAGGTCTCTGGCTTCTACAATCCATTCCAACATCAACAAGTTCAAAGAACTCTACGAGGATGGTTTTCTTGCTTGTATTCTTCTTTGATTTCTTGCTCCCAAAATATGTTATACATAAATTGACAATGGATGGAATGATTTATAATTAAGTCATCCCTCCTTTTGTTAAAAGATATCCTCCATTTGTACGCTACATAAGCTTGCTCTATCTGGTGTGCTAATCATGCAACCAAGTGGTCTACTCAGCCAATTTCCCACTTGGAGGCATGCTTGATGGACTTCTAATCAGCCAACCAACAAGAGTGATCGCTCGATCATCATTTTTGGTAAGTCCTATGGAGAGTCACTAGACCGTTTGATCCATGGAGTTGACTAATTGATCAAGTGGGTGTTGTTGGCTTTTGACATTGAAGGCGTATATGTTGGTCGACCGACCAATTAGGTGGATCAATCGATTGGAATTGTGTGTGAGGTGATCTTCTACAGGTGGATCAGTTGACAATGAAGGGGGATTCACCAATCATTTGGGTCTTAGAATTCTTCATAGTTTATTGATGTTTGGAGTGACCTTAGCGGCCAATCTGTGATGGTCATTGGCAGATCTAGAGCTTGCCTTGGAGGTTCTTAGATGGGAAGAAGCAAACATTAAACACTACACTGATCAACATTAATTAGAAAATTTTATTGGAACCAATTAAGCAAAGCAAGAATTAACATGCGAATAGCAATTTAGGCAAGAAAGGTAACTAAAGGACCACACATGCAAGCAAATACTCACAAACTAGAATAAGAGACTAAATACTAGCACTAACTACCCTAGCAAGTATCGACTAACATGAATGAGGAGAAAAAGTATATAATCAAGTAGAGAAGCTAATTAAGTTAGCACTAGCTAAGTAAGTTAAGCAATTAGGGTTTTAGACAATGAAGTCTAGCTTGCTCGTGAGTTGATATGAACTCTCCTCTACATTAGCAAGAAGTTCAATAAAAATATTACTATTTAAGAACAAGGATAAATTAATGAAACTAAAAAATGATGCAAATGACAATTTAAGTGAGAAAAACTAATCTACAATTTGTAAAAAAAACATGATGGATATGAATTCATCAAACTACCTCAAACTTGAAAGTTGCTTGTCCTCAAGGAACACAAACTTAAACAATATGGAAAATAATACTACCATCCTATCATCCTCTCTTTCATAACTCCACTTGGATCCCTACAATAGAATATGGCCAAGCAACCCTGATCTCCTAGAATCACAAATCAAAGCTTCAAATTCCCTATATTTTTCACATTCACAACTTAGTTTACATACCAGAACATGCATCACACTCATGATATCATCAGTGTCTCCTAAAGTTTTGCATCTTACTATGAGATTTGCATAAGAACATAATACATCTATGAAGGGGATTATTTTCAAGGTGATTTCTATCCCTAGGAAGAAATTGGAGAGAACGGAGTTATGAAATAGGAAATTGCAAATCTCTCATCTATTCGGCTCAAGATGGCATTTTATTTTGGAAGTTACTTTGATTGTATTTTTATATTTTTGGTGTGCACATTGGCATCATTTTTTTTATGGAATGCTCATTTACATATGAGAGCTATGGAAGAAGTAGAGGGGTGAGAGAGAGGATGCCACCCCAAACTTGGAGTTTGGCACATTCTTATGGATGTTTTGATTTATTTTTGGCGAATGACGGGGTAACAAGGTTGTGGAAAAAGTGTAGAAGAGGCTAAACTTGCACATCTCATAATTAGAAATTTAGAGCATAGGAATAAAATTTGACAATCAATTCAATCATATCATGTAAACTGCAAAGTAATGAAAATCCCAAAAGAAGTGTTTGTTAACAAACAATTCGATCGTATCATGTAAATTGCAAATTTGGTCTATCTACTGCACTGATCAGGCAGCCAGGTGGTCTGGTTGTCTGATCACCTACTTGGTGGTGCATGTGACAGACTTTTAATTAGCCGACTGGTAGAACTGCTCGGTCGACCATCATAATGATAAGTCCTATGGAGAATAACTAGATCAACAAATTTATGGATTGGATCGACTGATCAAATGGATTCTTGGAATTGTTTTTGGTTTCTAACTTTATAGGATTATGTGCTAGTTGTCCAACCAATAAGGTGGATCAGCCAATCTGCTTGTCTATCAAGTTCTATAGCATAAGTGGGTTGATGAACCATGAAGAGGGATTCGTCGATCCTTTAGGTCTTAAAATTTATCAGACTTTACTAATGGTTGGAGTGACCTTCTGATCTATTGATCTATGATGGTAATTCAATCTGGAGTTTGTCGTAGAGGTACTTTAGATGGGTAGGTTGGTTAGTTGATTATGGGATCTGATTACATGATAAACATGCCTAACTTGTGCTATTTAGCCCAAAATTTCCTTGGAAATCTTTCCAAATCTTGGGACATGAACCCAGGGAAGGAATTCCATATTTCTTGTGAGTTGATATGTGCTTTTCATTTCATTAGAGTACAAAATTCAATAAAAAATCCTAATAATATGTGCAAGGTCAAAATAATGAAACTAAGAAAAACATGACACAAGTGACAAATAAAGAGTGAAAAACAAATGTAGAATTTGAAATGAAAACATGATGAATATGATTAATCAATGATCTACAAGCTCACCAAATTACTAGGAGGTCTTTGTATTCATATTCTCATCAGTAGTCTAGAAAAAAGAGTGTATCCAACAATTTTAAAAACAATGTAAGAGGGGAGTTAAATGCAAAAGGCGTTAGCCTTGTATATGAAAGATGCATGTTATCTCATAAAGTATTAGGGGGCTTCATCCTTTTGACCCTGGGGTAATTGTCTTAGGAGATGATTGCAACATTTACTTGTACTTTGTGTTTTTTGGATTGGATGGAGATTGAATATAAATAGGAAGTGGAAGTTAAATGTGCTAGTGTTCAATATTGGGAGAGATGATTGCCTCTTAGTCTTAGTTCATTGACTTCTTACAAAAAGTAAGGAACTATAGGGTAAGATGCTAGAATTTTGGGTTTTCAACATATTCAATCATAGTTAGACTGGTTTGTTGAGGAGACTATTGGCATGTTCCCTTATATAGAAGTAGTCTAGTATTTTATCGCATGCATAACACAATGATTATACTCCTCTATACTGCAATTTCTTGAAGAGACTTTATGATTAGTTTATTTTTTGACTGATCATCGTTGATGTCTTAAAAGAGGTACTATAAGGAATTGAGGTCTATGCGTAGAGAGAATTGCAACTATAGAAATTTGTCTTAGTACAACTAGTAATTTAGTCTATCATGAAAGACTTTTTGGAAATATTTTCTCTTCTTCCTAATTATGGTAGATGCACACTTCGATAAGTGATCTAATGTTACTAAGGTTTTTCAAGGTCCTATTTTATACTTTGTGTTTCAAAGAGTGGAACTTGATGTCACAAAGTATACCAAGAAAGTATAGTTCATTGAGTGATAAGTGGAGAGGTTAAATAGGATGTTTTTAATCTTGTCTGTCCTTTAACTGACCTTTTGGTTCATATTTAAAGGATGTTTGAATAAATAAAATAAATTCATGTTGTATCAAGATATTCAATTGAATAAGGTCCAATCCATTCTTATATTCATAAATATGGATGTCGTTAAAATTCTAGATAAAAGTGATGATTATTATTTTTAAGAATATTAGAGATATGGATAGATGTGCACCCCTCAAGTGTCCTTTATTTGAGTCAAAATAGAGTGAAATACCTGTTGAGTATTACTCCAACTGGTTATGGTGGATACAAATCTATGTCTATCTAGAAATGTTTTAGTACAATATGTTTGTCGACTTGCTTTGAAATGATTGCTTGTAATTACTCAAAAAATTAGAATATTAATAGTAGAGAGTACATCATTATCTATGAAAATTAAGAAAAAATGTCACATTATGTAGTGATAGTAAATCAATCTTGAAACATTAAATATAATTCATTATTCAACGTAATGGTTTTTAGACTTATTATCATGTCAATTTGGATTCCATATTAATTGACTTATATAAAAGAGAACTATTTTGGCGATATTTCTATCTTATAATTAGTGGTTACCAATTTCATTTTGTTGTCATCGTCTTTACTTGCATTCTTTTTACTTGTGCTTCTTTAGATAGAATTCATAAGGAATCATGTTTCTCCTTCTCCTTTTGTAATGCTTATTGAAGTGACAAGCCAAGAAATTTTATATTTTCAGTCAAATGGAGTCGAATGGCTCCAACCCAATGCTTAGGGACTGTATCTATTCTAATCTCTTTTTATTAACATGGGTTAGTGTTAACAATCAATGTTTGTGCTTTATTTCTACAAATAGGTGGGTGGGGCTAATGGAACCCTAATATATATTTGAATTACTGAAGATTTTCATCCACTAGGTTCACTTAACAAACTTGAGCTTCACATATTCTACATGGAACTATCATTGCTCCAACTTTCTTCCTTGGTCTTGAATCTCATGACAGATCCATTAGATAAGATGAACCATACATCGTTTATTTTAAAGGTGACTTAAACAATGAAGATGACCATGATTGAGGAGAACAAAAAACATGTGGGCGTTGGGGGGAGAATGTGGAGGTTTTTGTTATTTCTTTGGGTTGTTTATATAGATTTATTTGTCAAGTTGTGTGGCATTTTTTATTTAGTAAATGGATAGAAATATTATCCATAATATGTATCAACATATTAATAAGATAGGAATTAGTTAAAATTAATACATAGAAAAAAGATTAATGAAGGAACAATTTTGATATAATTAAAACAAAGTATAAAAATGATATATAATCTAGGATCTCCATGTAGATGCATTGTATTTGGGCCCACCTTGACCCTTATTCAAGAACTAAGATAATTATTTTAGGTGGTTTTCCTGGTCAAGTTTTTAATTACCTAACCATGGAACTTTCTCGAGTGGCCTTTATGGATTCATAGAACAAAGAAAATTTCCTTTGCCATTTTTATTTAATTTTTGAATTTCTAACAATTAGGATCCTAATGAGAATATTAATGATTTCAAACTAACATCAATGTTCCAAAATGATTGAGTTTGAGTGTTGGAATTTTGTTGCATCATTTATTGATAGTTCAATACAAAAGATTTGTTGTCTGCATTCATTCTCAACTCCATGTGTTCATTGATCTAACAAAATGTTGGATAGTTTTGGTAAATACTAGTAATCAAATTTTCCTACTTAATTTCATCTGGACAGATTTAGGCATAAACACACAAACTAGGAATTTGAGAGAAATCACTACATATATCACATTCCTTGGTTGTTTTAATCGGTCAACTAGATGTTCTAGATAGGATATTGATTTCACATTTTACATCCATCTAACTATTATTTAAGTTTTGGACTTCATGGATGTCTGATCTAGCATAACACTAGACTTATCATCACACTCTAAATTATAGATACCACTCTTGTGTGCAGTAAATGGTTTCTGTCCTATACAAGACTATCATATCTATTGTTTTGAGTTGATTCCAAGATAAAATGCTTATTTCCATATTGTTTATAATCTAGATGCATCTGTTTGCATCACATTTCACAATTGTTCATCATGTAACTACATCCATGACTAATTTTAATTCTTTATTTAGGCATGAAAAAAAATGTTAGTAAAAAGCTATTCACTTGTGAGGATATTCCATTTGGTACCCACTTAATATATTCCACACTTAATGCTAATATGGTCTTTGTTCTGACTTTAACGTGTAGCCCCATAATTACCATTTTCATAAAGGAATATTATTTCTTAGTAAAGTCAATGATCGATTTTTTCCATGTGTGACTGGTGCATCCTGGAATTGCATTGTTCCATCCTTCAACCTTGTCACATAAGGAGAAATGAAACATATGAACATAAATGTCCTCTAGAGTTACCATTCATTATCATGTCATCATAAATACTTACGTTGTGTTGGATTCTATGCCTCAATACCATTAATTGGTTGGGACTAAATATGATTGATGTGAAAGGAGACCATTCACCTTGAATGAAATATCTAAAAGAAACACATTCCATCACATTACTATCGCTACTAATCCTTTGTTCCTCCCCATTGTTTTTTTATCTTAACCACCATACATAAGTAACTCACTTTTGATTGAACGCTTCTAGGTTGGAAAGAGTATGCAAAAGCTCATGTTAACGTCTAGGCCAATGTTTTAAATTCAAGCCAGAGTTGAGGAACCTCCAAATAATCTACTTCTATGTATCTTAAGTGAGTGAAATTAAATATATTATGATAGAGTAAAAGGATACAATACAAGTAGTAAGGAAAATGTTGCTATGGGGAAATTAAGAAAATAGAGGCTTGGATTCATCATAATCCCTAGAAATGATGACAAAAACCTTACATCTTTTGTGATTTCAGATGATGTATCAGGTCTAATATCATCCCAACTTAATAGGTACATGAAGTTTTATATTTATCAAACAGAACATAAATGTTTTCTATCATAAGAGTATGAGAACAATTGTAGTAGAGTTTGTAGTCATTCTAAAGGATCTCGAGGAAGAACTACAAGTTACCAACAACCTTTTATTAGATACCACTATATGATATAAATGAGTTTGGTTACAATCTAAGAATAGTGAATTGAAATGCAAAATGTAATACAAGAAACAACCTAGTGATATTAGAGGGAAATGTCTACATACGGTCTTAAGACACATTTATCCTACACTCATTCAATCATAATGACCAAACCATAGATATCATTATTAAACTATGAACATCATATACCTAGTGTTCTCTCCACATACAAAAAGAAATCAGATTTAGTGCACAAGTCCTCTCTCGAGGCTAACTATCAATTCATGCAAGTTATAGCACACCAATCAAATGACTCAACATGGCCTCCTCTTTTGGGTTCATGAGAGTACATTCTAAAGAGACATGTGATATATAAATATAGATGGTAGGAGAAAGGAATTGATATCATATAATACTATAATTATGATAGACAAGTAGCACAATTGAAAAAAAAACCCATGATCTAGTGATTCAACTATGTTCTCATGTATGATTAGGAATTGAAATTCTTGAGGGAAGAGTTGAGCTCCATCATTAGTATAGAGAGTGGAGGATAATAGACCCACATAAACTATCTACATAAAGGAAATCATATATCTTTTTTTTGGAAGTAAGGTAAATATATTCCAAAGGGTGTAGCAAAGCTACCAGTTACAAAGACATGACAACACCATCAAAAAGGACGGGGTGTACAAAAACCCATCCAGCAAAGTAAAGCAGGGTTATATACAAAATCCCCAGTATACTCTATCCCTCCCAGGAACCCCTTTAATGAGGTTTTTCTTTGCATGTATATGATGTGTGAGTTCAGCCGCAATCTTTTTCAACAGCTCACTCTCACAACAAGGAGCATGAGAATGTGCTATGTTGTTTCTCTCCTCCCATATGTAGTAGCAAAAAGCAGCAAAGCACAACCCACTGAACTGCATGCTTCTCTTAGTGTTCAGATTCACATTCATCCAATGGATGATCCCCTCCAGATTGCTATTATGATTTGGACCCCAAGTGTTCTTCAAGTAAATTGTGGACCAGACCAGCTTGGCGTAGCTACAAACAATGAACAAGTGATTGTGATCTTCATCCTCTTTTTTTCACAAAATTTAGGTGTTGTTCACTTGAATGCCCCAAGAAAGGAGTCGATCCAAGGTAGGCAGCTTCCCCAGCATTGCTCTGTACGCATTATTACTCCATTTGGGGTAGTGGTTTGCGCCCCAAAGCACCGTAGCCCAGCTAATGTCAGGCAGAAACTCTCTGTTGATCCAAGGTTTGATAAGTTGATTGATAAGGCCGACCAAACCATGATCACCAACCGCATACAGGTGCCTGACCTCTGCCCAGTTGCGGCAAAGGTTCCTCCACACCCTAGATGAATGTTGATCCGCGCTAATAGGAATAGACCCATATCTTTCAGTCATCCACCGGGACCACACATTATCCCTTTCAACGAGAAATATGTTGCGTCTCTTCAGTTGGCATTCAGCGATGATGTTAGCAGGCTTCTTTATGTTCAAACCCCCTTTAGCGTACGGGAGATCCATGACATCCCACGAGATTCTATGGCCCTTACCACCCCATATGAAGCTTCCTACTATCTTCCTCATATCCTCAGCCACCCTACAGGGAACATCACAAACCTCCCCTAAAACCTCACAAGGCTCTGAAAAATGGATCTAACCAGCACCAGCCTACCAGCAAGTGCCATGGTGGTGCTGCTCTAACTATGTACCTTCTCTCTCAGCCTATCTAAACAAGGTCTATAATCTTTAGAAATCATATATCTTAGTAATACCAGTGTTGATGTTCTTCGAATATTTGGTACATTATAGTGTGTGCCATGCTTACTCTAGTCCTTGTTCATGGAGTGTGGTGGAGTGTGAGGACTATGAAGAACTCTACAAGTGTGTTTAAGGAAATGCAACCTGTCATAGATGGAGAATGTTGATGAGTGAAAATATTAAAAAACTTTAAGGGGAAAGGAGTGATGCTTTGAATGTTGAGAACATTGATGAGGGGCTTATATTTATACATGTGCCGAGTAGGTGACACATATATGTGTCGTTTCATCATAGTTTATGTGGAACCTAACAATGGTGAGATCATATTCAAGATGTATATCTTCTATTATTCCATGATTTTGTCTCATGTTATACAAATACCGTGCTCTAAGGATTATAAATTTGATTAGATGGAATTCAAATCATCATGGTGTGGAAGGTTATGAAAGGATTCTCTTTGTACTTATACAAATTGAATTCAACTTGTTGATTTCATTTTAAGGACAAGGAACTTGTTATTAATCTTCAAATCCTTATATCTTTCTTTCTTCAGAGTTGTGGGGTATGCTTGGAGTCTATAATAATGTCTTGTATGCTTCTTTGATTGTAGAAGGACATCATTCATTGAGCTCATGTGATTAGTAAAAGCTTTAGGACAAACCATGATAAATAGTAAAAAAAGTGACAAACTTGGTGAATTCCACAAAATATGATGTTTACTTCTTAGACAAAGAGAATATCAAAATATATATGAAGAATAAAAAATATGGATAAGAGAACAACAAAAAATGGACGTTATCAACACTTATGTGACATTCTAGCTCCAAATGCAGCTGGCCCTTGATTAGCTCATCACTAAGGCACAATACTTACAGATTCATGAATAAAATTCTTACCAACATATACATCAAACTCACTAAGTCAGTAAAACAACCCCAAAAACCACCATAATGGGAGAAAATGCAACAAACAACAATAACTGTTAGGAAAAGATGACCCCAAATGCCACCCTCATTTCAACTCCCTCACAAAACAATATTCAATATGTCCACGACTTTGGGAAGCCCTTTAGGGAGTGTGAAAATTTACATCCCTAGTCCTCAACAACTTCTAAGAGATTGGTGACTACAATGATAAATTTTTTGAGTGTATACTGACCCCGATCTAGAAACACCTTCTGGATAACATTCCCCAAGTCTGAACTATCAAAAGACAAATTGTTACAAAGGTAAACTGGAAGGGTGTATGATATAATATATCGGGTAGTAGAATATTGTATTAAAGTAAGTTGTGATTAGTATATTGAGATATTTTGCCATGACTCTTTTCAATGTTGTTTATACATATATTGGATATTAAAAGAATTAGAGAAAAACATAAATATGGACATAGATATGAGATTTATTATATATGTAACAAGGCTTAGTGGTAAAGTCATGACCACTAATTACAACATTTCTTTGGTTTATATATCTATTTTGGGAAGGATTTCCTCATAAACCCCATAATGTTAAACACGAGGGAATGCAACATCATCCCTGAGATGTAGTGTCTATTATTATACAGGCACTTATTTAATGTAGGAACAAAAAATCCACATCATTCACATAAACAGAGATCATTCTACCATTTACTTGTAACTAAGTGATCCTCACTACATGAGAGAAAATTGTCTTGTTCATTGATGATATTGATCTTTCCAACCATTGAAACCTAAAAAACTCAACCCAAGTAGATAGAAGAAATTAATTTTATTTACATACAATCTAAACCCTTCCATAATGAACTCCTAGAATTACTTCCTAACATATTCATTGAATTCAACATTGAATCTCTATTGATCAGAACTTCATCCAAACATCCCTACTGAATGACACTAGCTAAGATAAATGAGTTGAAGAAACACATCCATGGTATGCTCATTATGAGATCATCATTCAAAATATCTCTCCTTGTCGAACCCATGCTATTGACATAGAATAATGAAATGTGAATTCATATTTGTATGGATGACTCTATCCTTAACGAATAATCATGGGTGATATCAATGACTTGTTTGATCACTTGAAGCATTCCACCTTTTCCTTGAATATTGTGATGCAAATCATTTATTACCTAATGAAACTAATGGAATGTATTGTGTTGTATAAAAATTTATATAAACGCTTTGAATTCATAGTCATGCCTTTCACACTGGTCAATGTTGTGAAATAATTCATAGATTTGATTAAACAAGTATTTAAGCCTTATTGTGACTTGTTTTTAGTAGTGTTCATTTACAAGGTCCACATATTCCTTGAAACAATTCATGTTCACGAGCTTATATAGATAGTTCTAAGTACGCTAATGGAACACTTCTTGTATGCTAAGTTCTTAATGTGAGAGGTTTATTATTCAGATGAATTTATCCAGAACATGTTATATTTGTAAGACATATAGTTTTTGACGCTAAAAATGTTGAAGACATGCACAATCTCTAACAAGGTTGAAGCCATGATCAAGTGGCAATATTTGTTACATATATTATTTAAAGGTTTACTTAGATTTGTGGACTATGCAATGCACTTCATCATTTCTCCAACATATCTCTTCCCAAAATCAAGATGATACTCTTTGTTGTGTGGAAATATTACTGTGACAATAGTTTTTAGAAGTTTTGCAAAGAATCTAAGTATACACTGGTTTAAACCCTACTGCTCGAACACAAGATCTTTTTCATTTATAATTATGACTCATAAAAAGGTATATGGTTTGTTTTCATGCAAGAAGGCAAAGTGATTGTCTACGAATCTCAACACATGAAGTGAAATGAGGATAAGTTCCTCTCCTATAGATTAAATCATGCAATAATAGCCTTTTCCCATAAAATATGGAGGAACTACCTCTATGGAGTCACCTTGTGGTAGTTTTTGACTGTAAGATTTTCAAGATCTCCTAATGTAGAATATACTAAGAGTCTAATAACATTAATGGGTTGATCATATAAAGGGATCAGAATTGACATTCACATTCCATCCTAACAAACTAAATTTGTTAGTTGATTCTTTGTATATGTATGAAGAAAGTAGTACAATCCGCATACATGATGACACAGATACAATAGTACATCAAAATTATGAGCGAGAAATACTAAATATGGATTAGGAAATCTCTTATTATTATTTACTAGGTCACTGAGAAAATATCTACCTAGAAGTCCATCCCTAAGATAGAGTATATGATGGGCCCGACTAAGAAACCCTATACTCAGATATAGGTTGGAGTGGATGGTAATATCCCTTTAGAAAAAAATTGTGGGTACCTATTATTAATGGAGTCTGATAAATGATGTTGTGAAAAGTTTACTATTTGAGATACAACATATGTGTAGAATAGAGGAAGATTTAAAAGAACATGCATCTTTTGTTTTGGAGAAATATGATGATTTGAAACACTAGGTTTTAGGTAAATACCTCACTTTTCAAAGATTTAAGAGGGAGCACCACAAACTGATAGGATTCTTAAAACCATAGGGATTCTAGAATGTAAGTAGAAAGGGATTACAATATACTTAATCATTGAATTTCCCAAGAAAAGGAAGGGTTACAACATAGTTAGGATTTTCAAGGATCACTTTGAAAATTCCATTTTATTCTAGTAAAGACTATCAATATTGACTATAGTATATCTATACACTAAGATCATTTCTTTTCTACACATACCAATTGATAGTTTCTGATAGAGATCCTCATTTCACCTTGAGATGTGGAAGCATACTAATTACAAGCGGGGAACATGATTAGATTCAACACGTTGTACCATCCTCAAGTCATCAACCATTTAGATATGCCATTCATATATTAAAGGACCTTATTTGGTTTAGTGCAATGGATTGGATTGCATCATAAGACCAATACTTGCCATAGGCTGAGTTTGTATGCAATAATGATTTTCTGGAAAGTATTAGGATACCACTTTATGAAGTCTTGCATGAAACTCCTTATAGATCTCCCTTAGAAGAGAAAATTCATCCGTGAAGTCATAAGAACTCAAACTCTTGAAAATTAAGTGCAACATCAAGAAGATGGTGAAGGAACCCTAGGATCGACATAAGATATATGTTGGAAAACACAAAACTTACATGATAATTCTTATAAGAGATATTGTTCATCTCATTAAATGATATTGATAGATAAAATATCAAAGGAAAGTGGATATGTAGATACATGTGACTTTTTGAGATTTGCAATAGTTGGTGAGTTTTTTTATTGTATGACCCTTCCTACAATTTACAAGAAGAAGAATGATGTGTGCCATGTGTTCCCTATTAAGAAGTACATCAAGGACTATCACAAGTTCTTACTATGGATCCTTTTTTGGCTCATGATTGATACACCTACAAAGAGTACCCGTAAAGTCTCTAAACAATTTGGTGAAGAACCTAAAGAACAAAGACATTAAACTAGCAAGAGTTTTGTAGAAAACCTTGAATTGGATGAATCCATGTGGGATTTGCAAGTTTGGATGGTTCAACTCTCTCTACCCATGTTTTTTAATTATATGTTGGAACTAATATCCCTTTTAAGGAGGGAACAATTATATTATACTCAATTTTGGCATATTTTTGTACAAATGTGTTTCATCACATCTCGATATCTTGTTTAAAGATGGTTTGATATCAATCCTTATCTTTCCCATATTTTAAAACAAATTAACAATCCATTGGAAGTTTCAATATCCAAATTGCACCACGATGAGTGATATGTTCAATTTTTACATCATTCATGATCTCACATGTATTGCCTGATGCCACATAGATACTCAACTGAATGTAGAAATGTAAAGATAGAACTAATAACTAACAATCTTATGAAATAGTAGAAGAATTTAAAGACCTATCTTTGAAATTAGGGTAAAAAGCCAAAGGATACAACATGTAAAAACTAGAAAAAATTTCTATGCTTAGACTATACAAATATTGTCCAACCTTAGTTATATTCACAAAATACATGTGTGCCTTTTATCCATCTCTACATACATGTGTGTGCCTTTTCTCCTTCTCTTTTTTGTTGGAAGACAAAATGTGATCTATTCAACCTATCTTTCCGTGAAGGCTCTACACAAGTAGAATCTACATCAGAATGCTAAAAATGAAGTGAGGAAATGGTGTTCTTACCTTGGGTAATATTTATGTGAAGGGTACTAGTAGGGGGATCTACATAACTACAATTGGTCATTTGGTATTGGAGTTGCATCCTTCCCAAATCACAAAAAATTTGATTCGATTGGAATCACACATATCATATTTCAGAATAGACTCCTCCTCCTACTATATCATGATCTACTATTTCAACTATGCTAGTCTTGTGCTAGATTTTGGATCTTATTAGATAATCTTCATGGCTCTTCTTGAGTTAGTTTCCACCTTTACTCTAATGTACCCCATAGATCTTACTTGTTCTACTACCATGAGTAATGAACACAATTATGCTTCCATACATTAGCAATTTTATGCTCGCTTGCTCTTCCTTTTATCCACTCTTCTTCATGGTTACTCATCTTATATGCAACTACAACTATTTTATGTTTCACTACTGCATACGACTTGAGTTTGAACTACCCTTGGGTATGAGGCTTCCATAACTCCATGATTTTCTTGGCCTTCTTGTTGCTTCCTCTACTATCTTGTTCCCATCCCTTGGTGTTGGTCAGAATAAGGTTTTGAATGTAGGATGCTTGATGCTTTTTTCTTCTAACATTTTTCTCAAGGACCTCCTCATTCACACATATACAAATGTGTTTTAAATCCTCTATCTCAACTCAGTATCCCATGTGTGTCCTCTTGCATCTCATCTACAAATACACCCCATTAATTTTTTTGGGGGAGGGTGTTTTGGGTGAATGGTTGGATGGGACCAATGAGGACATTGTCCCCTGGTATAGAAGATTTGATTACCTACGGACATGTGACCATAAACTAGAGCCCAATGACATTATCATCCTTGAGGAAGTGGTTGATCCATCTTAGCTTCATAGACCTATAGAACTCTAGTTTTATTAGAATATCTCATTCTCTATCCCATACTGAATTGGACTTGCTACAACCCCACATTTCATGCAACTTTTTACACCTTAAATCAAAGGAAAGTAGGGTCCATCATGATCTTAATGTCATACCTGCACTTTTTGGTTAGTCTAGCCTCATGAAAGGCCAACCATATGAAATTTTTGATCTTTCCAAACACCTTTGTGCCCTAGATAATAGACCAAGGTCCATTCTTTTTATTAGTTTTATTTGAGCCCAACTATTGGTAGGTTGTTCCATTGTTGAAGACTCCTTCCTCTTCTATATCCTATCCCAAATGTTGTCAAATTTTTTTGGTAGGGGTGGCTACACATTGACCATAGCCCTCACAATTTGCTTCGATAAGTAGACATGCATGAAATTAGTGTTTCACCCTTTTCTAGTCAAGTCAGTATGGCCACCACCATATCACCTATAGATCTGTTGGCACTAGCTGAATCACACATTCTTTCAGTTGGCCATGTTAGGACACCCACTAGTCTAGCCAGACTATAGTGAGCTTCCCGTTTAAGATTATCTTCCTTGATATTTGTAAACTAATCCCTTCCAAGCCATAGACAACACTCTACAAGGGTTGGCTCCTCTTCCATCTTGAGTTTTGTGATTTCTATATATCTTATTAATTGCCTTGCACCATTAATTTTACATGACTCTATCAATATCCCAGAAATGTTTTGATAGAAAGGATGACTTCCACTCTCTTACTAATTTGAATCCTTCCCCCCCTTATTGATATCAACCTTTGATTGCTAGCAGGGATATATGGTATTTTTTAGCTTGCCCCACACAAAAACGTCTAATAATGCCATTTATTCGATTGTAGATACATATTGGGATCATCATGGTTTGCATTGTATATCAAGGAATAGACATTAACACATGCATGAGTGAGAAAATCCTTCTTTCTAAACTCATCATCCTTGTATCCCAGTGATCACACCTTCCATTTTTCTAAGATTCCCCTATAGGTGACTTTTTTAATCCTTTTGGGTTGCACTAGTACACCTATATAGATCCCCAAATTGTCATTTTCCAATATCCATTTTCAGTTTCTTCTATAGATAAATGATATATAAGTTAGATGAGAAATTTAACCTAAGGAGTTAAAGTAACAATGGAACTATCATTAACATTGTTTTAAAATATTACAAGAACTAATATACTTGTTGTCAAACATGAGGTCAAATACCTAGGAATACAAAATCTAGAATACTAAAAACAAATTGATCAATATTGGAATACCCAAATTCTCATCCAATAATATCATTTTGATTTCAAAACATGTGTGTGTCTTTTCACCTTCCATTGGAGGATACGACAGTTGCTAAGAATTTTTGCAAAAATAATGATCAATATTTATAAATTTCAATTGACAATCCAAAATATTAATGCTTTTTATTTTTAGAGTAACCAACTTATTTCTTAAGGAGTTTTCTAAAAGAATTTATGTTTTTTTCCTTAAGTCGTATTTAGACTTCACATATCTTATGTTATACCAAGCCTTCACACGACTTATGTTGAGATTTTACATGCCTGATGTTGATACTTCACATCATTAATGATTACGAGCTCATGGAAGCATATTGATCCAAATTTGATCCTTGAAAGACCTTATACTAACATGAAAAGGATAAATTAAATAATAAATATAATTAGTGTGGTAAATAAATATTAAGAGTACTTTATTTTATATTGAAATTATACTTTTTACTTTATGATTTAGTAATGGATTAGTATTTCATGAAATACCATACTCAATGCCTCTTACTAATAATTTTTTTTAGCTTTGTAAGGATGTGAATGAGATGTTTGAAGGTGAAGATAAATAGGAGGGATACACTAAGGCTCCAATTGGTTTCTTATAACTGTATTTTTCTGGGAACTCATTTTCCAGGAACTTAAAATCAGTTCCTGGAAAATTAGTTCAGACAATTGGTTTAAATTTTTGATTTTGTAGGAAAATAACTTCTATGTGATTGGTTTATGGTAACATGACTACAAAAAAATAGAATTGATGGAAAAGAATAACTTCACCGAAGTTCCAAAATCAATAGATGAATCATTGCTAGCTTGCAACCTTTCTTTAGGAACATTATTCTCAGTCTTTACTTGTTATGATTTCAACACATGAACTCATCATCCACAATATAGCTACCACACAAATGTAAGGACCTCTGAAATATCTTGATCATCAAATGATATGGATTCATTCAACTTCTCCACTAACTTAATTGACATGTCTAATAGAGAATATAAGATAATTTACTGGTGTGTAAATGAATTGATGAAAGGACAAATACATATTTAAGAAATAAACAATTGACAAAACTATCTATTAGATCTAATATACACTACAAGACAAGTATACACTAATGGACCAAACAGAAATCAGATAGTTAAGATTACAATTTTATATTATATATCACAAACATAATGGTGCAATAGGAACAAGAACTATCATCGCTAGGTTATTGTTTCTATTCTAGACTTGGATTCCGTGAATAACCAATTAGAGTATACAACAATCGCCTGCGCCTGAGTATCCACTAGTGTAGGAGCCAAACCATCCCAATGGAAGGACACAAGGCGATCAACTATTGGGGATCGATGATCATTGATAGTCATCAGAGAGGCATAATTCTATTTGTCAGAAAGAAATAGTCGCCGCCATAGCAAGTCCGAATAGGGTGCAAACTTTGGAATCTATTTTCCTTTGTATTTCTCCCAGAACTCAGAAGGTAAAACCCTATTTATACTCCCGAAACTGTTGGACTTCTAGGAAACTAATTTTCTAGAATTTCAGTGAACCAATCACCAAATATATGTTCTGAAACTTGAGTTATGAACTTTTTGAACTCAGTTACAGCGAACCAATCAGAGACTAAGGGAAAATGTATCTCAAGCTTCGAAAGATGTGTTGGGGTGATATCTTTTACTTAGTTATGTTTTGTTTGCTTTATTTCAAGTTATGGTGATTAGCTCTTTGACATAATACTTTTCCTATATGTATTCTAGTATAACCTTGATAATGAGAAATTTCATGTATTATATCATATATAATCTAAGCTCAATATTATATAGTGCATATATTTTCATGTTTGTTTCAGTCCTTTTGTCATTTAGAATTGATGCTTCATCTTTTATATCTCAAAGGAGTTGGGGATGTTTCAATCTAGAGTCAGGTGGAGAGAGACGAAAAGAAAATACAAAAATAGTACAAAACTAAAGGAACTTCCTCCAAACAAATCTTGACATAGAACTTCCAAGATAGTAAACTTGAGTGGAGTTATATATATCATCACAAAAAGGTTACAAAATGTTAGGTACAGGGAAACCATAGGAGAATTGAGATTACAAGGGAAAATGTAGAAAAATAGAGTACATTTGTGAAAAATAATTTGTCTCAAAGTGAATGATGCAACAGAGTGAGAAAGTGCAAACCTTTCTTCCATGATGGGAGCAGTTCAGATGGGATTCACTGACATAATAAAAACATACGATGATGCCTGAGGCATCTAAAGTAACATGTTGTAAAAGGGTAATGCAAACTAAAAACTAGGTTTGGAATGAAAAAAGTAGGTCCATGGATTTTTCCAACCCATCTTAAGTCCAATGAATGTTCAAACTGGGACTATCACTGAACCATTCTTACCCCAATCCCAATCCCACTACCTAGACAATGGTAAAAGGATTGAAGCACTCGTCCCTGAGTAGCCCGATAAGATCTCACACACCAACATATACAATAATAATTAATAACTCAAAAATAGGAGATTTAAAGAACAAACTAACCCAAAATAGGAGATATTTCCAATTTATCATTTACATTAGAGTATGTTGAGTGTGGAAGAGATCAAGTCAAATTTTCTTTTGTTTTTCCTAAAATCAAGAAAATTGAGACACAATCATGAAATTCCATGGTACACTATCAAAATCAAGAAAAACAACTTATAGAAAAAGAGTATACTTGGCAGGACTTATATTCAATGAATACAACAAGTGATTTGTAGAACTAATATTTATTTGACAAGATGTTTATTTCAAGAAATGCAATATTTATTATGAGTTCCCATTATGCTATAATAGAGAATCACACTTATATATTTTGTGTGAATCATTCGCTCCAACACGATGGCGGAGGTCACCAGGATCCTTCTCTCTAGAGGAGGTAGGATGCCAATGTACAAGTTCCACCTCCAAATGAGGATTTTTCTTGCACTCGGTATCAACATTATCAATAATATCAACATCATCTTCATCAATATACATACAGTCATAGTGGGTAACACCATTTATGTTTTCATGTTTTTCTCAAAATATAATATAGGGAAAAATAGAAGACTAATCATAGGGAACAATAGCTCAATCAAGTTATATAGCCAAGTATACAAGAAAGAGATACATAAAAGGTATCTTCAATACAACCAAGGAGGAGATATAATAGCATACCTTTCACCGAAGACTTAGAGTACAAATCAATCAGTAATAGGTCAACCATTCAAGTTGGATCCTAAATCACAATATTGGATCAAGGGTCAAGATCATGATGTTTAACGGATCATGTTCCAATGTTTGAGATTAGGGTTACACTTTTCCTATGTCAATCTTAGGTTTAGGTCATTCACTTTTAATCAACCAATATTTCAATATGTCCAACATTATTTCAAGTGTCAAGCATTTTTGAGTGTGAATGACTTACCTAGGTTTTCTAGGATCATATCTGTTAACCCTAACTTTATGATCATTATCCAAATCATCATCACATTTATATATTATCATCATGACAATTAACATTATTGGAATTCAAGATTAGTTTGATAAAAGTAGAGTCATGGATCATACACATGATCAAGGGTTTTGTAAGATTTAGCACAATCCTAATATGAATATCACAATTCTAGGGTTAGAACTCATCATCAAGCTTAACCATCATGTTATAACATGAAACCACATTCAAGATATGAATGGGTCAAAAATATTAGATCTAGATCCTTATGTAGTCATGTTTGCTTTCAGGATGATCATTATAGTCAGAATTAGGGTTTCTCAAAGATTAAACATCATTATTGAGCCATTTGTCAAAATAAATAAGCAAGAGTTTAAGATCTAGGGAAATCAGTGAAATTCATAAGGAATTAGGCTCCACAAGTACATTTAATCAGTTCATTGAAATTTTCTGATCAAGATTTACTATTTACTCAAATTATTTGGAGCTAGGATGCATTTTCTATGATTTAACCAAGATCTGAGTATTTTTATCTAATATTTGTCATAGAGAGAGGAAAAGTACCTTAAATGGGAAAAAGTGGACCGTATGATGTTAAAAGAATGGCCTAGAGCTAGCCACATGAGAAAGGCAGCTCACTTGCTCAGAGGTCTAGTTCAGTCCTTGGTTTGGCCGATTCAGCTCTTCAATTAACTTGTTCAACACTGGTTCATTGGTTCATCTGGACCGAATGGTTTTGTCCTCACGACCGGCCGGTTTGAGGATCTTTCTCTCTGTTCCAGTTCCTCGCAAGCCTATTAATGTAGAGTAGGAGGAGGACTTGGTGGTGCAAGGGAGCTCAGGGTAGGAGGCGTGAGAGCTAGTAGTTGAGGTGTCATTCAGCCTCCTCATGACCTCACGGGGCTCGAGGGTGGCCGAAAGAAGTAGGTTGGCGATGTGAGGGGGAAATGCCCAAAAAGGTATATGTGGCGGTGCCAATAGAATAAGAGAAGAAGGGAGAGGAATCAGGGGTGTTTGAGGTGTGAGAGAGCATGCAGATAATTGGGTTCTTTTGAGGGATGATGGGGGTAATCTTTTATGGGGGTTTTTATAGCACTAGGACTATGTTTAGGGCTTGATCAAGTTTTTCTCGTAGACATGGCCGCCGGAGTGAGAAAGGTAAGTAGGGGAATCATTTTGGTGGCACAAAGGCACACAAATTCTTGTCAAACTAGGGTTTATTAAGTTCAAATTTGCAAGAGGATCATTTTGTCTCGCTTGGAAAATCGAATCGTGGTGGGTTGTTGTTTTGGATCGCATTAACACCTCCCCACAATCAACGGGAGGTTGAAGATGACCTCATGGCTGCTGGATCAGGCCCTAATATGTGGGAAGGCTGATCCAAGGGCTGGGGTTCATCCCCTCCCTTTCCAAGTAGATCGATGACATTTCATAGTCAATAAAAGGGCAAATAAAAGGGAAATAAATGGGTTTTCTACACATAAACTTCAATAACTCATAGAAAATTGTAGGAATGTCCAATTGGGATGAATTTTGAACCATATGTTCAAAATAAAGTGTAGAACATATATAAAAAGTTTGAGAAATAAAGGATAAAGTTTTATAAATAAATTTACTTCCTTGGATCAAGTAACAAATTAATCAAGTATGTGGTGTCACAAAGTGTATAAAGTTCACATTAATCACCATATTTCTAATTTAAGTATCAATATTGTTCAAGTAGCTAAGAAAAATGAACTTGGACCATGAGTGAGTATAATGAGGTCAAAAGAGTGATTAATTCATTATTATGCTAAATTTCTCTTTGTCACATCCTTCCTTCCTTAAAGAGGAATTTTGTCCCCAAAATTCAAACCAACCTCAAAGTTGGGACTATTCAATCCAAGTTGTATCCTCAAATATTGACTCATTCTTAACAATATAATCAAAATCATGTCCTCAGAGTTCAATTAGTCCAATAATCATAATTGGGATTCCATGTTCCATATAACCAACTTGGCACCAACATCATTTCATCATATAGCAATTGAGTATCAAGGTCAATGCATATATTGTTCAAAGTCATCATATGAGCCACAAATATGGAAAGCATCATATTGATCACAAATTTGGAGAGGTCATATTTTAGGTCAAACAAATAGAGTTCTTGAATAAAGTGTATAAGGCGGCTTTCAATCCCAATATCTCAGGGTCCCAACTTCTACATTGGCCTAGGTGGAGTTATACATCCATGATTTGAGATTTCATATTTCAACAATTTGGAGACAACATCTTACTTTCAGTATCATGATTTCGAGCTCAAAACCAATGGAAGGTCCCCCCTAGTCCTAATGAGAGCTAAATTTTACGTCAAAATTTGATAAAGTCAAAATAATCGTCATTTCAAAAATTTCAAAATTGGGATTATGAAAGTCACTATTCATATCATGGGTGATCTTAAGATCCACATCATGTTTCAAGATTTTGTATATCAATATCAAGAGTTGAAGCTTATGTATAAATATTCCAAATCTAGGGTTCAAATTCCTACTTTAGACCTTAGGGATGGTCATTCACCTATATACAACAATCGAGCATCATTCAAGCAGTATTTTCAAGATTTCCTTATGACAGTATTCAAGGTTAATGAACAATCTAGACCTAGGGCTATCTAAGAAGTCAACCACAAGCTATAGTCAACATTATCATATATCAAGGTCGTTATTAATTCAAGATTTAAGATTGAGTATCAACCAAGGGTTCAACCTATTAGACATAGGTCAATCGATCGAAATAGGGTGAAAGGGAATACCTTTCCAAACTATAAATAATCAACAAGGTGAAAACTTAGAGGTAGTCATACTAGCGATGTGATCTAGGTTAGGGGAATCATGAGTCAACTACTACCCTAATCTAGCACATTACCTACATTGTTCATGATCCATTGAGCTTATTCGAATAAGGGGAGTATCAATGATCAAATCATATTCTACAAGGTCATAAGATCAAAATTTAAGATTCTAATAGGGCAGCTGGTTCAAGATTTTTCAAGACTGGTTCATGATCAAGATATAATTTGTAAATAGGTGCATGATTTAGGTCCATGCTCATCATATCAAAGTTGAGATTGCAAAATGCATCAATGGTCAATAGGGAAACTACTTTTTCCATCATAGTCTTATATCATGACTTTATGAGTCATAATATTAAATAATTTGATGACATAATCATGATGTGTATGAAATAGGGTAAGGTTTGTTTAGATATGTTTTGAGGTTTTGTAAAAATAGGACAACATGTGACTCGATCAAATAGAGACCTCAACAACAATGAGGTATAAGGTATATGTCCTCCTTATTTCATTGTATCATAATTTTCATCATTTACCTCAAGCATAGGGAGCATGTAGTCTAGTTTTGGTGAAATCAAGTTTGCATGATATGAGGGGTCATACATGAGTATATTGTTTCAAAATTCATTGATCAAAACCAAGTTTGCAAATTAAGGTCAGATCATGGTATCATTCTCTTTTTCATAATTGTAGGTGATATTCATTTTTCCAAGCATAAGCTACCCATAATTGAGATATCATGTGGAAAAAGGTCACAAAGGAAGGTCCACATAAGGAGATGAGAAGACGACCTAATCTTCATCTACATGGGTGGCTTGGGGTATTCCTTAAAGAAGAGATGAGATGCTAGAAGACTCTCTATGTTTTCAACAAAGAACCTTTAGGTCCAGTTCTGGATCAGTTAAAGCCAGGTAGAGTGGGGAATCTCAACCACTGTGAAGATGAATATGAGAAATTATGCCAGAACCCCAATCCTAGACACCTCAATTTTCATCATTATGGATTTTAGGGTTTCCGGAGTTTAAGAGACTTGAGAAATTATTTACTTAAAGTATATGGGAGTGTTTATGTTTAGATACCAACTGTCACAGAACCATTCTTACCCCAATCCCAATCCCACTACCTAGACAGTGATAAAAGGATTGAAGCACACATTCCTGAGTGGCTCGATAGGATCTCACACATGGGCATATACAGTAATAAATAATAACTCAAAAATAGGAAATTTAAAGAATAAACTAAGCCAAAATAGGAGATATTGCTGAATTATCCTTGTCATTGGAGTATGCCGAGTGTGGAAGCGAACAAGTCAATGTTCCATTTGTTTTTCCTAAAATCAAGAAAATCGAGACACAAACATGCAATTGTGTGGTACGCTATCAAAATCAAGTAAAATAGTTTATAGCAAAAGAGTATACTTGACATGATTTATATTCAACAAACACAACAAGCGATTTCCAGATGCAATATTTATTTGACAAGATGTTTATTTCAAGCAATGCAATTTTGATTATGAGTTCCCATTATGCTGTATTCGAGAAACATGCTTATATATTTTGTGTGAATCCATCATCCCAAAGAGATGGTAGTGGTCACCAGGCTCCTTCTCTCCAGATGAGGTAGGAGGCCAATGTACAAGTTCCACCTCAGAATGAGGAGGTTGCTTGCACTCAATATCAACATTATCATCATTATCAACATCATCATCATTAATATACAGGCAATCATAATGGGTAACGCCATTCATGTTTTCATGTTTTTTCTCAAAATATAATATAGGGAAAAAGGGAAGACTAATCATAGGGAACAATAGCTCAATCAAGTTATATAGCCAATTATATAATCAAGAGGTACATAAAAAGTATCTTTAATACAACCAAGGAGGAGATATAATAGCATACCTTTCATCGAAGACTTATAGTACAAATCAATCAGTAAAAGGTCAACCCTTCAAGTCAGATCATAAATCACAATATTGGATCAAGGGTCAAGATCATGATGTCTGACAAATCATGTTTCAATGCTTGAGGTCAGGGTTACACTTTTCCTAGGTCAACCTTAGAGGTAGGTCATTCACTTATAATCAACCAATATTTCAATATGTCCAACATTATTCCAAGTGTCAAGCATTTTTGAGTGTGAATGATTTACCTAGGTTTTCTAGGATCATATGAGTTAACCCTAACTTTATGATCATTATCCAAGTCATCATCACATTTCTAGATTTTCATCATGATAATTAACATTATTGGAATTCAAGATCATTTTAATAATAGTAGAGTCATGGATCATACACATGATCAAGGGTTTTGAAATATTTAGCACAATCATGATATCAATATCAAAATTCTAGGGTTAGAACTCATCATCAAGCATAATCATCATGTCATAACATGAATCCACATTCAAGATATGAACTGGTCAAAAATATTAGATCTAGAGTCTTATCTAGTCATGTTTGGTTTCAAGATGATCATTATAGTCAGAATTAGGGCTTCACAAAGATTAAACATCATTATTGAGCCATTTGTCAAAATAAATAAGAAAGAGTTTAAGATCTAGGGACATCAGTGAAATTCACAAGAAATCATGCTCCACAAGTATTTTTTATGAATTAATTGGATTTTTTTATCAATATTGACTATTTACTCATATTATTTGGAGGTAGGATGCATTTTCTATGATTTAACCCAAATTTGAGTATTTTTATCTAATATTTGTCATAGAGTGAGGAAAATTGCCTTAAATAGGAAAAATTAGGACAGTTCGATGTTAAAAGAATGGCCTAGATCAAGCCACATGAGCAAGGTGGCTCACTTTCTCAGAGTTCCAATTCAATCCTTGGTTTGGCCGGTTCAGCTCTTCAATTAACTGGTTCAACGCTGGTTCATTGATTCATCTGGAATGAAAGGTTGTTTCCTCACGATCGGTCGATTCGAGGATCTTTCTCTCCGTTCCAGTTCCTCACGATCCCATAAATACAGAGGAGGAGGGCTCTCCGGTGCAAGGGAGCTCAGTGTAGGAGGTGTGGGAGATGGCAGTAAAGATGTCATTCAGCCTTCTTGTGACCTTGTGAGGCTCAGGTTGGCCGAAAGAAGTAGGTTGGCGGTGTGAGGGCAGAATGCCCAAAAAGGCTAATGCGGTGGCACCACACGGAATAGGAGAAGAAGGGAGGGGAATCGGGGGTGTTCGAGGTGTGAGAGATCATGTAGATAATTAGGTTCTCCTATAGGATGATGGGGGTGATCTTTTGTAGTGGTTTTTATAACACTACGACTAGGTTTAGGGCTTGATCGAGTTTTGCCCTTAGACATGGTTGCCGGAGTAAGAAAGGCAAGAAAGGGAATCATTTTGGTGGCACAAAGGTGCATGAATGCTGGTCAAACTAGGATTTGTTAAGTTCGAATTTGTGAGGGGATCATTTTGGCTTGTTTGGAAATTGAATTTTGGTCTAGAATGATGGGTTGCTATTTTGGATCGCATTAACATCTCCCCACAATCATTGGGTGGTTGAAGATGACCTCACAACCATTAGATAAGGCCCTAATCCATGGGAAGGATGATCCAAGGGATGGGTTCATCCCCTCCCTTTCCAAGAGGATTTGTGATGTGGCATAGTCAATAAAAGGGCAAATAAAAGGGAAATAAAGGGGTTTTCTACACATAAACTTTAATAATTCATAGAAAATGGTAGGAATGTCCAATTGGGATGAAATTTGGATCATAGGTCCAAAATAAATTGTATAACATTTATAAAAAGTTTTAGAACCAAATGACAATGTTTGATAGATAAATTTACTTCTTTGGATCAAGTGACAAATTAGTCAAGTATGTGGTGTCACAAAGTGTATAAAGTTCACATTGATCACCATATTTCGAATTTGAGTATCAATACTGACCAAGTAGCTAAGAAAAATTAATTGGGACCATGAGTGAGTATAATGAGGAAAAAAGTAGTAATTAATTCATTGTTATGCTAAATTTCCCTTTGTCACAGGGACCTTATTTGCAAATACAATGATAGTATTTGAAATATCTATGGAACCAAAATAGTGGAGACATATACTTTCTGATAATCAATACCCTTATTTGTAACCACTCCCATTGAGTGTAAGCTTATCTCTTCTCAATTGGCTGATAGATCCTATAGAATGGTAGCAAGAAAAGTGTCAAAATGATCTACTACACAAAACATTGCATGCACGATAGGGTATGAAAACACTTTCCAATAATCTTTGTGTTTGAGAGTACATTGGATATTGGGTAATGACCTTTTTGGAATGAACAAAGAAATCTTTGTCTACTATTTACATATTCATGAAGTATCATAAAAGTATCAACAACTGCACCTATAACATATTCAAATTTCCCTCCATAAATTTATGTTGAAGTTTATTTGCATATTCCTACCTTGTCATGCCCATATATGAAATAGAATTGAAAACCCATTTTAAACTTTTATGACATGAATTAATCCAAATTTAATAGTTCCTTCAAATCTAAAATTTATTCATGATCTCACGTCAATTAATTGATCACTCCCCAGTAAGGAACAATAGTTGTAAATATAAGTCATTAAGCTTTGAAGTCATATTAATAGGGATTATAGATCTATAGATAACGCATTCACAAGGTAAATGAAAAACCAAACTTAGGGAGTTAACTAAACAACAGGAGACCAAAATACTTAAGAAAATAGTCCATAGAAAACTGATTAAAAACTGATGGCTTATATTTGAATACCAAAGAATGTTCAATCTCTTTCTCTTTCTTTGGTGGCCATAATGGTCACCAAAAAGCTGGAAAGAAATTTCTTCCCACCCACTGAACCTCTTCAGATGTTTTAAAGACCAATAAATTCAACTCACGAGGTATTGGTTTTTGATTGATGGTTATCTTCATTCAACCTTTTTTGAAGATAACACCAAATCTAAATTTCCTCTATAAAATGATTTTCCTATAATTACCAATCTCGTGACTCATTTCTAAAATCTAAAGATTGTTTGAGTAGCTGGCGCCAATTCACTTTTATTTGCAATGCCCAGAATGTTTCAAGGTCCACACTGAAACAACTTGTGGAATCACATTAGAATTCCATTTAGCCTAGAAAAAAAACCAAAAATCACCTCAATTTTCAACAACCTTGGCTCAGATGAACATTTACATATACTTCCCACTACATAACACTATTACTTGGAGTGTTGCAATCCTCACATGAATACATTCCACCCTTTTTACCCTTTGATAGAAATTCAAGGACTTTGTACTGCTTCCCTAATCTTGCACAACCATCTTCTTCAACTATTCTGAGACATTAGCAATGAGCATACAAATTAGATTCAACTTCTAAAGGGGAATAGCTTCAACATCATCCTATTTATATAGGTTGCACATATGTTGTCCAGAAGGGTCTATAATCAAAGAAACTATCCATGAATCCATAATCTAGGTAACATGTCTTCCATTCAAATTTTATATCTGGTTCACATAATTGTATATGAATAATATTAGTTATACACAAATAAACACAAACTTGTTAATGCTTGAAACTATCCTAATATAGGCTAGAAAATCAAATAAGTACATCTTTTTCACAACAAATGTTTGAGAAATGATGATAATGCTAATATATAATCTTGAGTCTAAGTAAAATGTGAATCATAATATCATAGTTCTTTATACATACTTTGAAAAATAAAATTCCCTCTTTAAAATAATTTAATAATTCTAGATATTAAGTGGATGATCTAATATTGATCAAAATTACACCATAGTATGATATTAACCTAGGTTTATTTGGATATGATTCTTTTCCACAACTTGATTTACTAGTTGTAAAATTTGCACCTTATACCTCGCACATAGTCAAGATTACACAAAAGTGGGTATAATGGGAATATCTATTTTGACTATGTTACCCATGAATGTTGAAAGATAAACGTAACCTAATCCATTACTACTTGTGAAAGTTTTGCAACCTAAAATAATATATATTTTTGAAGACACTTTAAACCATTCTCATGTGCATATCCTAATGTTTGGTTAAATGATATATGAACTTAGTGCCACACATGTATCTTATTGAAATAAATGTAACAATATAAAAATTCTATGAAATGTTCCACTTAATAAAATGATTACAATGATAACAACAAGGAAAAGATAAGAAACACAACCCTAAAGGAACAAAGAAGATTGCAAGGTTATGATCAGTTTGTAAGACATGTTTGTATTGAATATAGTAGAATCCTCAAAAGAGACACTCATATTGTTGATTGATTTTAACTTGGGGTAGAGAAATCCATTGTAATTACTTAATTGAATTGGTAAATACCTTGCAAAATATCATATATGTAGAAGAATATTTGGGAGTCCAAAATGATGATTGTTAGCCTTCTCTGAAGTCCCTAAATTAGACAACTTGTTGACACAATAATGGTACTTATATATCTATATATATGAGTCTAACTTGTTCTAGTATGATGTGTAATTATGACACTATGACTATATGTACTAAAAAAGGGTGGTGGTCACCTAGTTGACTAGAAACTCACCCTTATGTTGTGATTTTCATTGACTGTGAGGAAAAATGGTTGCCCAACCATAGAAAAAATACATCAAGTGCATAAAATAATTTTTGTTCTTCTTATCATTGAAAAGAATTTCTAAAATAACATGAAAGATGAGTTATTGCTAATGTGGATATCTATAAAGATTCAATTATTTGCATTTTCTTTGAATGGCATCAACTAGTACTGAATGTTCTATACTTAGTCAAACTAGACTTAGGTACCATTTTATGATGAACATGTGCTACAATAGTGTTTTGTGCAAAATGAAAAAACAATCCTTATGCAATGATTGGAGTTGCCCTACTGAGTTTTGATAATGAGCTTGGATCTAGAGGTTATGTCAAGTAAACCCAAGAAGATTACTAGGTCTCTTTTTTTACTTATTTTTGTATTTTATTTTTGAAAAAAATGTTTTTGTACGTCACATGTTTATGTAGTTGTGATATTTTGTTTTATTTAGGACATGTGAATACATACTTGGTTAATAATTCATTTGAGTTTGAGAAAAAGATATTGACATGTGAATGCTAACATCCAGTGATTGAAACATCATGCCTAACAAATATATGGGAAGCATAGATCATGATAGCATATTTGTAACAAGTTTTCATATGTCTATATGGAGTCTCGACAAACACAAGTAAGAGCATGTGGGAAAAATACCTATAACATAATTGTACTTCAAGAATACTTTGATCAAGTATTCTACAACCAACTTAAATTTAAAAAATGAATATGCACTGATTCTCATCTTGACATAGAATTAAGAAGCAAAGGAAGTCCCAACTGCATACACTAGAATCCTAGCATCATAAGATGGTTTTCTATGCACTATCTAATAATGAATAAATATTTGACCTAAATTTCAAATCTATAGTTGCTAGATTCTTAAGCAATGACATCAAAAGGGTTGACAAGAAGAGGAAAAACTATTGAAAACATCAAATTGGAACATACATAAATTATACATAAAAGATATTCACAAGGAGCATATATAAGTGTTTTGACTTGTGTAGATTAAGAGGAAAACCAGATCTTATGACAAATTGATCAGACTAGGATATGGCAACACATACTTATACCACTGTCATGTGAAATAATACTAAAGAGTAAACTTGTAAAACTAAAAAAAAATTATGATATGGGAAGAAATAGCTATCAAGATCGAATTATTGATCAAGAACTTAGTTATGTATATATTCAAATATGAAAAGACAAGATCAACAACTCTTTCCATTTCATTATATCATCGTATGATATATAAGTTACCCAAGCACAAAAGAATATCATGGCATTCAAACTAGAGGAATCATAAATATTGATTACTTGACACCCAATGGAACCCAAAAAGAAAAATTTCCAATTAGGTTTGATGCCTGGCTTTTAGATCAGAACTCAAAAGATATAATAGAATTATGAGATATATGATTCATGTAATATCCTCAAATTTGGTGAATTTAAATTATGTATTTAATGATTTGTTTTGAAAAATAAATTATAATTATAATTTATAGAGTAATAATATTATCCACTAAGTGGAATGGGTGCAACCCATGGCCCAAGTGATGTCCATAAGAGTATGTTCTTTGCAAATAGGTCTTGTGGCACAAGTTACAGAAATAAAAGGTATTCTTGAATAAGTCAAAGGTAATGGATATATGGTTGGTTAGATAATTGAAATATTAGATAATGGGAATGTTTCCTAGAGATTTGAAGATAATATGTAACTTGGATAATTAATATAGTAATTATCTATCCATGAATGGCAACACAAGCTTTAAGGCATCAAATAAGAATATATTGGTCTGACTTTTGGTATACTTGAATTTTGGAGATAAAGGACTTTCCATACCAAAAGTGTAAGTTTTAGTTATGGAAGCTACCCCAATAAATCCCCAAAATTAGATAAAGTTACCCTCAAAGTTTCATAACAAAAGGAGTTTGCTACTGGCCTATAGAAAATAAAGAAGATTGAGGGACCTACTTGTAATAAATACAAAGTTTCTTTAATTGGAAACGAATTAAATGCTTGTCGACTTTAGCAAGTGATACCCACACCCCTATTGATGTTTCAGGAACCTAGTATATGTAGTATAAGAGATCCAATGATGCCCAGATCGTCCCCTACCTCCAGTTAAGAAAGGAAAATTGGCTATAGTGTCCATGACTTTCCCTTGCCTGGTTCCAACTTTATACCCCTACCAGCTTTCTCGATCCTTCTACCTTTTATTTAGTAATAAAAAGACGAACCCATAGAGACATAAGGTAGTCTCCAACTCTCCATATTTAGAAAATACCCAAATCATGGTTGTGTCTGGACTTTAGGGCAAACTTGGTAACCATGTAACATTGCATCCTATCTATATATAAGTGTTTGGGAGGTTCACCCTTGACGCCAATGACCCTCCTCTCCTCTCAATTACTGAGTAAATCCCTTGAAACCTCATGCTGACATCCATCCTAAGACAAGAGGTCTGAACCCTACCTCATCCATGGAGAGAATCTTCAGCCAATTTGTTCGTCCTAGATGATCGAAAGAAGCTCATGAAGAGACCCCAACACTTGGCATAGCTTGAGTAGACTTGGGTGGTTCTAATCATGAGCTGTCTATGACTTCTTGAAGTAGCTTCATGGAAGTAGATTAGAAGGTCATCACGAGATGTCAAGGGTGGTGGAGGTGCCTCGTCTTGGACCTTAAGAAGCTTTACCAGTCACTAGAGTATGGCCAAACCTTCGTAAGACCCTTGATCCTTGTTTCTGATATTTTGTAGTAAGGGAGTCATACCATGAAACCCCATCTCAAGTTAGTGAACCTAGACTCAAGGGGCTCGATGATTCCAGAGGGGTGAGTCAGTGAGACTCACGTACTTAGCCAACACTGATGCAACCTCATGTGGTAGTTGAACTCTGTGGTTTTCCCAACTAATGTTCACATGAAGGAGAAAGGATGGAGAATAATTACCCTCGACAAGTGACATGGTGGCCTCAATCCATGTGACATTCATTTCACTATGCAAGGGTGTTTAGGTCATTTGACCATGATCCAAATCCCCACCCACATGGAACTGGCCGTTCATGTGGCCTAAGCTGATTAGAATGGCCTGGAGAAGTGTTGCTATTTGGATAAGTCGATTAATACTAACGTGGCCTCTTATGGTTAGCCCAAATACAATTTTATTGTAAAAATTGTAGTGATTGGTAGGATGGTCGGATTAAGACAAATCGTATATGAAAATTGATCAAGAAAATGAGAGGAATACAAATAAAATATAGTAGAGGCCTAATTCTAATTGTAGTTCCAAAAGTACCTTGGGTACATGATTAATAAGTGATTAATAAATGAAAACCCTAGGTTGTATATCAACATGTTGAATACATTAAATTCTCTAAGGAATCTATGATGATGATGTATAATTCAATTTCCTAATGCGAATAATCATCAAAATGTGTAATTTGGGTTTTGAAACTACAGATCATAATTTGTGATAATTTTATTGAAAATAATCTAATCTAAGTGTCTACAATGAAAGTATATGATAAACATGACAGTTAGGGTTTCACATAATGTATAAAATATAATGGAATTAGGGTGTTTACCCTTATTATTTATCCAAACCAGATACAACCCAAAACCTTAGATTAGGACCTGAGTAGGATTTAATATGAATAATATGATGGTGACACTTTAGGATATACATACATGCAAATAATGATTGGTTGATTGTGTTGAATGCTTGGATGTTTGGATATGTGCTTGAAGTATGATTGCATGATCTGTATGGCTCTCCATTGAGGTGTAGTTACAATTATGACTACTTGCAATATCGATTGCCGATGTTTGCCATGGATTTATTGAAGGTGTTGAAATAAAATGTTGGATGTTTATTTACATTCTTCCATTTAGATATAATGCCACTATGAGTATCACATAAAGTAAGAAATTATAGTCTAAATCCTATAACATGTTTCAAGGGGTGATGCACATGAGCTCAGAGGGGATAGTGATTACACCCAAGATAGCATGTCAAGCATGAGTGATAATATGCAATGAAAATGCCAGATCTTATTTGCAAGTAATATATTCATTATAAGTTGTTATATTACTTGCACATTTCTGCATGTACGCCACGTACACAATATAGCAATATACTGATCCGTGTTTTATTCACACCATTTTGGGTAAATGCAATATATGAAGATACAAGACATTATGAATCAGATGAAATGGACTAAAAGCATTAAAGCTAAGTAAAGGAGGATTACTTAGAAATTTCTTATGATATGTATTAGTTCCATGTTGGAAATTCATGTAACTCCTTAGAGGAGCATATGATAAAAACTATTTTTGAAATAATGGAAATTATTTGATATTATTTGTTATTTATTAAAATCTGGATGATAGGAATTTTAGGTAATGACTCTAAACTTTAAGGTCCTTCCTTAAGTGGGGAATGTTGAAAAAGTGAGGTCGTTAGAATTCATGAGTTTTTTAGTGGGGCCAAGCTCGATGAAAAAGTTTCCAATTCCACAATTGTTTAATTCCTACATTTCATCTCCTAGATTCTTACACACATTGATAACTTTACCAAATAATATATGATGGTTTTTTTGTCTACGATCATTTGTAAAGAAGTAAACCCTTCTAATAGTGATTGAGTCTAACCAACAGGAGCATGACACTTTGATATGCATTGTTTTAAGTATTTATTCATTCCATGGAAAAATTCAAATCAAAATCATATAGTATGGACGTCACACTAGACTTTGATAACACATATGATATCATGAATTGGTTTTATTATTTTTCATGATAGAATGCCAATAGGTTTCCTACAAATATTTACAACATTATAGTGGAAATAATAACTCTCAGAACTAACACCATAATAAACAATTGTGAATTGATTAAATCTTGCAACTATTACATGGGAGTAAGGCAGGGAGATCCCTCTTTCCCTATATATTAGTTTCATGCATGGAAAGTTTGCCAATTTATTAGTAATGAAATCCATCTTGATAACGGTTACTTGATGGCACCAAGTAAAGTTTGTTTAGATTTCATGCCTTTTTCCTATGACATTATCCTCTTTAGATAAGAAACTACATGGAAAATGATGGACCTCCTAAGATGTTATATCTTGTTTGAAAACACATCTACACATAAACTCTTATAGGAAATATCACTTTGGTTCCATTATTGCACCACTAGATGGGATGAAAAACATAACAAGATTAGCAAGAATACCAAAAACTTATGGTATTCTGTAATATCTAGGAATTCTAGTAATCCAAAGAAGATCATCAAATAACATTCTAGTAATCCAAAGAAGATCATCAAAGAACATTCATATGGAGTAGAAACAAATCTAAAATATATAGATTGGTGACAAAACAAACATAACCTCGTCACAAATAGGAAGTATTGAACTTACTTAGTCTATCTTGATTGTGTTAGTAACATAATTTTACAAAAATAGGCATAGTTTTCCAGGTTGTGGTCAAATATACCAAACATAGTTTCCTATAGAACATAGAAGAGAAAATTGAAGAAAGTTGAAATCTGTAAATTACACAATGTTAGTGATTGGATGGAGAAAGTAGAGTTGTGGACTACAAAAATGAAGGTTTCAATGGATATATTGTTATTTAAATAGTGATGGCTTTCACAAGAAAGTTCCTTCAATTGCAACAACTATTGGGGATAACATTTTGGTGTAATAAACCAAAATCAGCCCAACATTATACTACCTACCAACTTGAATGGTCAATCAATCTATGTGAGGTGTACATAAAATGGACTAAATTTTAAATAGATCATATGATCACCAAATTTACAAATAATCACAAGCCCTAAAGGTCAGTCTGATTAAAGGGCTAGTCAGTCAAAGATTGGACCAGGACAAAGTCTTCCTAACTTCCCATAAGTGTTCTAGGACCTAGTAAAGCCCAAGCTAAAAGTATATATCTTCATATAGAATTTAGCTTATCATGAATGAACCTCACCAATATAGATATAGGGTATGGATGTTGTCAATTTGGACTTGCTATGACAATTTGCAGCTAACACTCATATGGGTATTACAACAACTAAACACAAAGATTCAAGTTAAGTAACCATATTTTAAAGAATTGTTGTGGAGGTCAAGGGAAGAAATGACATTTGAATAGACTAATTGCAATGGTCTTAAAAAAGAACCCTAACTCAGTAAGTAGATATTGTGCAGACTTTCAACATTCCCAATTTCATTGGGCATATTGTGTTGTATGTTTTGCAACAAACATCATTTTACACTTTGGAGTGATAATTTTGTTACTTCAGACTTTGCTATATGTGGGACATTTTTTCTTCCTCAAACCTACATAGCTACAAATCTGGTGAACATGTTTTTACACACCAGATGCACCTGAAATGAGGACAAAAGAAAACCTACAAACTAGGAAACACCCATAAAACACCTTAATCCAACAAAAATGATACGACACAATTGAGTAGTTGCACACCCCACAAATATTATAAACAACTCCTCAAACAATGATATACAATCTCTAGTGAACCTAAAAATAACTAAATCACTTCAAAAAGCACCATACTATGCAATGAACATCATTCTTCATAACATGCCACATTTCCCAAAACTGAGTGTACCACTTCATGAAATCTACATCACTACAGATAACTAATATACACATCAAAAATAGCATTCACCAAAATTTCTAACGGAAACAAGCACTATAAGTAAAAAAAAATAATTTGACCAATGTGTAGATGTGTAGGAATAACTATATTGGATGATCATGATATAATACCAAAAGAGGATGACTTTGGAACAAGAAAGATTTTTTTTCCTTTGAGTAATATAAATTTCTTCAACACTTCCACTCACTTTTCATTACTAGTCTTATGTTTTTACAAATGGATTGTCAAGTTAACCCTTAGTTCATTCAATATAGCTATGTACTTGTTGAACAAGTAACAAAATGAGTGTAATAATTTAGGCATGAAATTATGCAAATAAATAGAATTTAGTTTGTAGAGTTGAACAACATAGACATATCCATCAGATACAAAGATGGAACAATAAGATGACATCAGTTAACTTTATAGTTGTTTACTAAAAAGTACCAATGACATTCAACTCAAAATTATATAAGTTGAAATATGTATGGAATCTAAATTTGAGATGCTAGCTAGTTTACTAGTATGAAATCTAAAATGTATATGGAAAATGGATAATTGAGAAGCTATTTGGCCAACTAACAACAAATACATGTTTTGTAAAATAAAAATTTGTACGAGATAACCTCAGTCTATCATATTATTAAGTTGACCAATGAATATATAGCCTAGAAAGTGCATTATAATCATCAAATTCATTAAAAAAATTGTCATCAAAGAAATGAAGCAAAGTGTAAAACAACCATGCTCAAATCACATGAATAAAACATAAATGAAAAAGGTAGTAACTCAACCAGATACCATATAAGATGAAGCAATTAAACACCATTATTTAATTAAATGAGTGAGCAAGAAATTTTTTCCTAAAATATAACTAAAACCAACAAACCTAGAAACCATGATGCATTTGCAGTAAGCTTGAAGCAAGAGCGACCACAATGATTCTAGTTGGGAAAATGGCATTAGGTATCAGGGCATGGATAATTTACAATAGACCATATGCATGCAGTGTTTTGTAACCATGGGAGATCATTATGGTTCTGGTGATTAATGTAAAAAACCTACAACTTTAACATTGTGTAATATAATAAGACTGAATTCCAACTTTTATATGTGGATGAGATGAATAAGTCAGTAATGGAAAAAGGGAAATTAGGTAATCATCAACATTTTGGTCCATGAATGCATACATACTAGAACTATAATATAACAATAAGAAATACCCAAATGCATCACCACTAGGCCTAAGAAAATAAGTGATAAAATCAGACTAGAAGCATGCTCCTCAAGCAACGTATACATAAAATCAATATACCTCTAAGATGATATGCAAATTAATTAGGTATCATGGAATGATTTATTTAAAAAAGATGATATGCATTCATTCCTACTTGTGATGATGAGTGTAGGAATCCAAAGTTAATGTAACATACTTATTAGTTAATGGAAAAATTAATAATTCAGTATAAAATGCTAGAAATGAAGTTGCATGGTGCTTTCCTCACAACATGGTCATAACTAGAAGATGTTTCACAATGAAAATATAAATTCAAAATTAAATTTATACATTACCCAATATTGTTAATATACTTTTGGAACATTGAATGAATGATAAACATAACCTGGAAAGTCAATGGATAAATAATGTCCTAATATGATAACCACGTCATGACTTATGTTGGAAATACTGATATATACATTATAAAAAATTCTAACGTTATAATCTCTATGTTCATTAGTAGATCCTAACTACAACTTTACAAGATCCAAAGGGAAACCAAGCCAAGCATTATTCACCAAGTTATGTTATGATATAGGTTCACATAAAGTAGATTGACTTTATCATAAACAATTTATGTACTAATGAGATATCTAAGGTCTTAGTTATTGTAGATGAGATTTTAGGACTTGGTTATTTCAAATGGTCTTAGTTGTACTAGATGAGAAGAATTAAATCATGAATCCAAAATTAAATCCACACTGTTTCTTTCTCATTCTCAAACACTTGAAAAGTGTATAAAACTTAGTATGACTCTAAGCTAATCAACATGTTGTACATTATTAGTGTTAAGTCAATGAAACCTAAACATCCTAAGATTATAGCCATGTCATGGCATCAGTGTTAAAAAATGATAAATACAATTATGTATAGAAAACAATATCAACATTCACATTGTCCATGTTGATTGACAATTTTTTTGTCAATTTCCAAGTTGGTATGTCAAGTCAAATATTTATTACCTTTTGTGCTTTGAGGATTTTGTGTCATAGAATTGTTAATTTGTAGGATGAAATTTTATATATGAAAACACACACTTTCGTATTACTTTCCACTATTTTAGAAATTTTGATATGTGTAGGCTAGACTATACTCAAGTTTTAAATATGGATATATTTATAATGATTTTTTATCTGTATTGATATAAATTGTAAAGGATATGGAAACCTAAGGACCAAACCTATGTTCGATTACTAAAATGTTTTGATTCATAAATTCCCAACATATGGTTTTCTCATGCACGAGTACAACTCTTATTTTGAAAACAGTGATAAAGATTTGATCCTTTTTGTTGGAGAGAAGAATGACATAGAGCACCATTGAGTTAGTAAATATCAAATTTGTTTATCGAAGTTCTTCTCTGATTGCTATAGCCTTCTTTGATAGGATATGAAATAAAATAATTACATGAACCTCTATAACTAAGTAGGATATATTGAAACGAATAAACTTTAAGATGAAGAAATGATTGATTAACGGTTTAGTCAATGTTGAGAAAGATAATGCAAACATGAATAATAGTTCTAAGTTATTGACAATTAGGTTGAATGTTGGACAATGATTATCAATAATGAATATACTACAATTAAGAATCACGCTAAAGAAGCTCATAAATGACATCACTTACTTGACTCTTCAAGATAGATGTTACATGTTCAAACTGGGGGTTTGATGTCATTTGTGGAAAGTGATAGTTGTCGAGGGTCCTCCAAAGATTCTTCCTCTAGCGACAGTACATTAGGTTGTGAACGTAAATAAAAAATACCATATCATACACCAATTTGTCATAATCCTCATTGTAGAAAACAACAATTGAGGGTTGATATTGTTTGGTTGGATATGGTGAAGAGTGACATAGTGGCGTTTATAGAGGGTGATCACATTATAGAGTGGTGGTGAAAAATATTGGCGATGGAAAAGACATTTTGGAAAATGATTGGGGGTGGAAAGTGACATGGGGAATAGTTTTTCCTTCCCGTATCTATCTAGAGTAGGAGAGGAGGAAGTAGAGGAGGTAATGGTCCTACAGCTTGGAGGGTGTTGGTCTTTGGTTTCTAGTTTAGTGCTCTGGTTACTAACTAATAGGGCACAAGTAACGACTAGGGCTTGTTCCCTTTTCCATTATCTCTTTTAGAGTAATGTAATTAATATGGATGGAAGGAAAAGAAAATAAAAATTAAGTATGGATGTGAAGATCATATAAAACAATCATTACACAAAATTAAACTTTTTATCCAATAGTGTAATAAGAAAACTTGTATAAGTATTATTTTATGTCCAATTTTAAAAATCTAAGAAATATGAGGTGAATTATCTAATTTGACATGTACTTTTAGGAGCCATTTTTATCAGCATTGATGCAAATTAATTGAATATTGGTGTAGTGTATCTACTTACATCAACCATGTTAGTGAACATTAGACCTAAGTAAAACTGCTAAAACATTACCAAAATCTTGAATTCTAAAGAATCTATGGTCTCACGTGACAATGACCCCAAAATAACCTAAATATCACATATTTCATTTTAGAAATTGTTACATACTTCAATATTTGGTTATTATAAACTTATCTAAAACTATTTATCATGTCAGATTTAGGTTTAAGTTACATATTAGGGTTTAGTTCGGGTGCATAGATATATATGTCATATTATCATAAATTACAAGTAATAAACATATAAATGTCATCAACAATATTCTATGTGCAAATTAAAAATTTTAATTATATAATTGAGATCATGCAGCTGAAATTTTTTGGCATTCCGCAATGAAGGGATCTAGGTTTGAACCTCTAAATGACCATTCCTTTATTTAATACCCCCTTGGGGGTGGGAGAAATATTTTTCTCTTAATACTGTACATACACACACTGACAAAATTTCTCAATGTGATACTCCATGGGATTCCGACCTTCACTATATATTATTGGAGGTGGAGAAATCTTAGTCTCTTTATCCAATATACACACACCTAAATACTCAGACACATACACACACTTAGAAATGACACACACACAACTAAAGGACATAGTTATGAACTCTCCCACACACTCACACTCATACAAGTATATATCATGTTTTAATTATATATTTATGTATAAATACACATACATATAGTATTGATTAAGAATACACTTGAGTGTGTAGGGTGAAGGGTTGTTTTCATATTATGGCCCATTCCATAATCAATTCAAACTATTGGTATTCATTATTATGATCTACATAGACAACACAAAAAATTGAGATCATTTGGATACTTTTCATACACTCAACCAAGTAAAAAATCAAGGAATATAATGTTTTCTTGGTGCATCATTTTTTTATCTTTAGATATATGACCTATAAATGTCATAATATGCTCAAAAGTCATATGGTGGGCTATTCATATGATATATTATATAAATGTAATTCATTTTAATGATAATTTTTGGATTGTATAAATGACTTCTGTATCTTGTGTTATCGTACAACATTTTGTGTATTCTATTTGGAATATATATATATATATATATATATATATATATGTATATATGTATATATATGTATATATATGTGTGTGTATATATATGTATAATACATATATATATATATATATATATATATATATATATATATATATATATATATGTACATACATACATACATATGCCTCAATAAATCCATACAAATTATCTATATTTGTGATTTTGAATTGACCTACCCATTGTTCTACTAGGTTTATGGAAATTCTTCATGATAAAAGGATACAATATATTGACATCATATTAGTCCAGATCCTTACAATAAGGAAGATAGACATCAGCATGACCCCCATAGTAACCACTATGAATGAAAGTATCTTCATTCATGTTTGGAATATGCCATTATATATACATATTATATATATATATATATATATATATATATATATATATATATATATATATATGTATGTATGTATGTGTGTGCATGTGTGTGTTTGTGTGTGTGTGTTGTGCGTGTGCATGTGTGTGCATTATAACCATGCAATATGGATTTTTATACATGTTTAATATTTCTGAATCTTTTTTTTCAATGATAAGCAATTAGGGTCTGTTGCTTTCATTTATTTCACATTCAAAAATTTATAAACATATAATCAATAATTCTAATATAGTGATTTCAAGTTTTATCCCACAAAGAAATAACTATTAAGATTTTACAGTGACTATAAATAAATCATGAAAGATCCTTATTATATTGGATTAGTATGAACCAAGCCATGATCAAAACAATACATGTGTTAAAGGATCAATCATTTTATGATATTAAAGGTGTAAAACATCAAGAAATTAATGGAATGAAGACTATACCGTACCACACATATTTATATGAGAAAAATACAGAATCAACTAATGGTGGTAGAGTCTCCCTCATACGTAACCCTAAGCGCTTTCGGCGATTAGGGCGGCGGTGGTCGGTTCTCTCCTTCTCCCTCGTGGTTCCTTTTTAGCCCTTCTGGGTTTCTCTTTTCTTGCAGGTCTAAGAGTAGTTAGTTCCATGTGGGCTTGGTTCCGACAGATAGCAGACGATATCATTGATAGATGTGGAAGACTAGGGTTGGAGGACGAAGAAGACTTGGTTCTTGATTTGGAGGCAGAGGACCAAGAGGGGGCGGAAGAGCATATGGAGTTGGCCCTTACGATGAGGCTCCTAACAGACCATCCTTACAACTTCAAAGCCATGCAACGAACCCTAACACAGGCCTGGGCGTTGCGGCACGGGGTGGAATTCAAAGCTATTGATCCAGTAGCTTTCATCATTCAGTTTACCCACTGGAAGGATAAGAAGAACGTGGAAGACGGAGGGCCTTGGCACTTTGACAATCGACTACTCCTCATAAAGGAAATCGACGACAATGATGTCCCTCGGCGGATAGAGTTTAATGAATATTTGATATTGGCGAGGCTCTATGGGCTACTGCTAGGTCAGAGATCGGAAGCGGCAGTGATGAAAATTGCTAACCAAATTGGAAGAGCGGGGGAATTAGACAGAGATGCCCTGGGATGGGAGATGTCGACAAGATTCTGCATTGGCATTGAAATTACTAAGCCCATTAAAAGAATCCAGATGATAAGGGGAAGGAATGGATCTATAGTTACCATTAATATAAAGTATGAAAGGCTGCGCAACTTTTGTTACTTGTGCGGGAAGCTGGATCATCTGGATTGGGACTGCCCACTGATGACGAAGATAATGTAAACAAGCGAGTTTGGGGGGCCTGGCTTAGTGCCTCTCCGAGGAAGCTGGGAACGACTGACCCGTCAGGAAGTTCTGAAGGGGGTGGGGCACAAGCAAAACCCACTTTCGTCGTGCGACCAAAACACATGGTTACCACTGAAACCCTAATCCTGGAGAAGATGATGAATAGTGTCAGATGAAATATCCTAACATCGATCAAGAGGGAGGACTTGGGAGGAGCAAAAATCGAGGAAACGAATACTAAATGGAGACATGTTCTTATAGAGGCACTTGAACATCACACTAGCGACGTGTAAGCAACCAAGGGTGATGAAACATTTACCGGCGGAAGGGATAGCGATGCAGGGAGTCCTTCTTCAACCCAGGTGCTTCCTGTCATGGAAGTGCAATGGTCCCAAGAACCAAAGAAGAATATGATGAAACTGAGCGAAGCCGAACCACATATTTTGCCCACAACTGCTCCAGCTACCAATTCCGACGAGCTGACACAAGAAGAACAACTGGGGGAAGTATCGAAGTGTAAGACATCAGTAGCAGATGTGGCACATGCAAGAGTATTGGGGGTGCCAGATGTGAATCTTTCCTTTGAGTATGGAACTGCTGAATCAAAGAGACAAACAAGAGGGCAAAAACAAAGGAAAGGGGAAAGTTCGGGACAATCGAAAGTATAGGGAGGAGTTCCGACAAAGAAACAAAAGCCAGTGATTGAGAGGAGGGAGTTTCATGAGGGAAAAGACCATAGGAAAATCCATGAAATTGATCTGATCATCTCAGGGACAAAGAGAAATAGAGACATGCAGCTAACAACGATGGAAGTTAATGATGAATTGGAAGCTATTTATGTGGTGAAGAAACACACAGGTTCCACTCTTTCTCACATCTTGCAGGAGGGTACGCATGCCCTTCAAGTAGCGGGTACTGACAAGGGTCAGACCCTCAATCAACTATGAAGATCTTAAGTTGGAACTGTCGAGGACTGGGCAAACTCGACTTCCAAAAGACTTTCCGAGCTCTTTGCTGGAGGGAATGCCCCAATCTAGTTTTTCTGTCAGAAACTATGATTGATGTAGCTAGGTAGGATGAAGCAAAGTGGTTCTGTGGTTTCACTAATGGGCTATGTGTTGCTAGTGAAGGGAGATCTGGTGGTCTTGGTGTGTGGTGAAAAAATATACAGGTGGATATCCTCAGCTATTCTTCACATCACATCGAATACAATGTTAGAGGGGGAAGGAAGACAACAGTGGAGAGCGATTAGCATATACGGGTGGGCCGATCAACAAGCCAAATTCCGCACATGGGACCTGATGAGACAGCTTAATCAAGGCAGCGACTATCCCACTATTTATTTTGGGGACTTCAACCAAATCATCACAAACAAAGAAAAGTGGGGTGCCCCCCTAGACTGGGAAAGTGGATGCAGGATTTTAAAGATGCAATAGATGATTGTGAGCTCTATGACTTAGGTTTTTCTGGCCCCCCTTTTACGTGGGAAAGAGGCACCACCATGGAAACTCTGGTTAGAGAAAGATTGGTCAGGTTTTTGGCAAATAATAACTGGAGGAGTATATATAGTTTCAGCAAGGTCTTTCACCTAACAAAAAAACGGATCAAATCATATGCCCATTGTCCTTTCCGTGGAAAGAGTCATGAAGAAAAAGAAAAAAAGGAAGCAATATTTATGTTTTGAACCTATATATGTGTCTTGATGAGGAAGGAAGCACAAAAGTCATCATAGAGTACTGGGAAAGATAGGGAGGAGGCAGTCTCCCAGACAAACTTCAAGGGTGTGGTGAGAAGCTTGCTATTTGGGCCAGTGAGACCTTTGGGGAGACAAAGAAAAAGATTAAAGATAATGAAAAGGAACTAGAAAGAGAAAAATGTCTACCTCCTGATGATAGGGTGCTCTGCAAGTGCGAAGAGTTAGCACAAACACTTCAATATTGGTGTAGAAAAGAAGATGAGTATTGGCATGCTCAAGCCAGATTCAACGAGATGCGGTCGGAGGATAAACATATTGCATACTTTCACCATAAAGCCTCGCATAGGAGAAGAAGAAACCAAATTGATAAACTCAAGGACAGTCAGGGTGTTATCTGGGATGAAGAGGAAGATATTGAGCATATTATCCTTGATTTCTTCAAAGACCTCTTTACTTCCTCTAGTCCTATGGGTTTTGAGGAGGCCACAAAGGGAATATCAGTACAACTTGAAGATCATACCCAAACCTTTCTTGAGAGGGACATCACTGATGATGAAATTCATGTAGCAACAAAACAGATGCATCCCCACAAAGTGCCCGGTCCAGATGGCTTCAAGCCTATTTTCTTCTAGAAATTTTGGCATGTTATTGGCACTGACATGGAAAATTATATAAAAAGGATGGTGGAAAGGTGAAGTGGAGTTTGGTGAGCTGAATTCTACCCTAGTTGTTCTCATCGCGAAAGTACAAAATCCTTCTTATTTGTCTGAGTATAGACTGATTAGCCTGTGCAATGTCGTATATAAAATTGCATCCAAAGTCATGGCTAACGGGCTAAAAGGTGTCATGGATGGGTTGGTCTCAGACAATCAAAGTGCATTCATACCAGGCAGGATGATAACCGATAACGCTTTGGTGGCCTACGAGATCTTCCATAAAATGAAGCTTGAAGAAAAAAACACAAGAGGGTCCGTGGTTTTAAAACTTGACATGTCGAAGGCATATGACAGAGTCGAATGGACCTTTCTTGACTTTGTTATGTCAAAGATGGGATTTGGGCAGAAGTGGAGGAAAAAAGTCATAGAGTGTATGTCGTCTGTCAATTTTATGTTTGCCATCAATGGGAACCGCTCCACAAAGATTCTTCCTACTCGAGGACTAAGGTAACGTGACCCTCTTTCTCCTTATCTTTTTGTTTTATGTGCCAAAGCTTTTTCTACTTCTATTTCCCTTGCCTTACAAAACAAAAATATTCATGGCATAAAAGTGAGCAGGAGGGGGCCCAACATCTCTCATCTTTTCTTTGCAGATGATAGCATTCTTTTTGCTAGAATGACAACCGACGAGTGCTTGACTTTAGCTAACTTGATTAGCCAGTATGAACAGGCCTCAGGACAAAGAATTAATATATCTAAAATGGAAGTTGCCTTCAACAGGGGAGTGCCTTTCAACAAAAAACAAGAGTTAAGCAGACTCCTTCAAGTTAAAGAGGTGGATCAGCATGCTAAGTACCTGGGGCTACCGACAACAATGGGTAGGTCCAAAAAATAGGTATTTGGCTACATCAAAGATAGGATTTGAAAAAGCTCCAAGGGTGGAAGGAGAAATTTCTCTCTAAACCGGGAAAGGAGGTGCTTATTAAATCTATAGCTCAAGCTATACCTACTTATGTTATGAATATCTTCCAACTTCCAGCGGGCCTCCTTGATGAAATCCAGAGTTGCATTGCACGCTTTTGGTGGGGTGCAAAGGACGGAGAACGGAAACTTTCTTGGATTTCCTGGCAGAAATTATTTCATCCCAAAAAGGCGGGCGGTATGGGTTTAGAGACATGAATGCTTTCAACTAGGCTTTTCTTACAAAACAACTATGGCGTCTACTTACAAATACAAATTCCCTAGCATATAAAGTATTAAAAGCCAGGTACTTCCCTAGAACCTCTATCCTAGAGGCTTCTAGGGGATACAACCCAAGCTTCACGTGGAGGAGTATATGGGGGGCCAAACCGGTGCTATTTGAAGGATTGCATTGGAGAGTTGGAACTGATGAGTACATTAATATATGGAAAGAAAACTGGTTCCCAAGACGCCACGTCAACCTTGAAACTTCACTCAATATCCCTCACTATGACATTCACTACGTCAATGAACTCATCTTGACGGAAGATAGGACTTGGAACTGCGATCTCCTCCACGCACTACTGCCAGTAGAGGTCTTTTGAGACATCCTCTCGACTCCGATCAGCAAACGTTGCACGACCGACTGTCCCTTCTGGTGGCCCAAGATGAAGGGGCTCTTCTCATCCAAGTCTACTTACTGGTTGGCCCTACTGGGGAGGAACGAGTTCCTTGGAAGAAGAACGACGATGGTGAGTAGGGTCTAGAAGGTGGTTTGGAGCTCTGATTGACCTCCTAAACTATCTCATTTTCTGTGGAGGTTCTGCTCCAACAGCCTAGCAATAATGGCCAGATTAAGAGATCAACACTGTAATGTTAACCCAACTTGTAATGTATGCAACTGGGCAGAAGAATCTCTACACCATCTGTTCTTTGAATGTCCAGAAACAAGGGGAATATGGAGAAATTGTTTAGACATTGTTCAGCTCCAAAAACTCTCAAATCACCCAACTGGTGAGGCGCTACTATACCTGTAAACAAACCTAGATGTTGATCACCTCACGAAGGCCATCGTGCAGCTATGGAGCCTCTGGTCTGTGAGAAACAAAAAGGTTTTTTCCAATGATCACATACCTATTACGACCTTCTTCTAGCCTCTTATGGCTCTAGTCAGGGATTACCAGGAGATGCGTTCCTCGCCGGCCCGGCCTGGTCTGCTGGGAGCTAATGATCCTCCTCAGTGGATTCCTCCGGAACATGGTTGGGTGAAGATCAACTGCGATGCGGCACTTATTCAGGGTGTTAAGTCTAGCTGGAGCTGCGTCACAAGAAGCGACCTCAGGGAGGTCCAGGCGGTGGCGTTTAAACATACCCTGATGGCTTGGAGTTCAGATGTAGCGGAAGCATATGCTGTTTACATGTCTCTTGTGAAGGCCGCTGCATGGAGCTTCAACGACATCATAGTGGTGTCGGACTCAAAGATCGTAATTGATGCCATCAACTCCAACCTGGGTATAAGGAATTATCTCGGCAGTCTCATTGATGACATCAAACATCTCGCTTCATCCTTTTCTTCTTGTAGGTTTTGCTTCTCTCCTCGTAGCTGTAATTCGGTAGCTCATGCAGCGGCTAGAGCTGCGCTCCTTGATTTAGTAGTCGATGTAGTTGGAATGAATAACATTCCAAGCAACATTGTTAATCTGTATATGGTTGATCTTTAATAAAAGGAGGGAAGGAGACTTAAAAAAAACTATTGGTGGTAGAAAAAAGAAACATTCAACTTTAGTAATTTGGTTAGGGTGATGGTTGATGTGTATTTTCTTGATTGGTAAACAAATACATTACTGTAAATATGTTACGAAGTTTGTTTTGTAAATGGTATGTTTCCATTATTTTGTAATTTATGATGAGATATTTACCTCTAATTTGTGCAACATGTAGGATTCCAGCAGGCACGTTTACTTTGATGATGTGTCAACTTACAAGAGATCATAATTGGATGGCATGTTGACTTCACAAAGACAAAAGTTTTGTGTTATATTGACCATGCATGATAATGATACATGACGATTTAAATGGACCTTAACTTACATATCATCCTCACTCTTTGTTGTAAATTCAAATATGTAGGTTACTTCATTTAATCTTAAATATTGAAGAATATTTCAATTGTTAATATGTTATTTTTACAATCACTATATATATGTATGTATATGTATATATATATATATATATATATATATATATATATATATGTGGGGGGGGTATATATGTGTGTGCGTGTATGTGGGGGTGGGGGTGGGGGTGGGGGTGGGAGGGACAGTGGCATTCTCTTCCCCTTTCCCACGCCCACGGAGGAGGTCAAATGCCTAGAGGGTGGTAAACCAAGGCGGCTGTTGGGATTTGAATCCAAGTCCCTTTGTTAGGGGACACAATGCTTGACAATTTCAGCCACTTCTTCCCAATTACACACATATAGATGTATTTATGTATCTAAGTATGTATGTATCTATGAATATATATATAGATAATATATATACACACACACACACACACACACACACACACACACACATATATATATATATATATATATATAAATATATATATATATATATATTGTGTGTGTGTCTATGTCTCTCTATCTCCACACACACACACACACACACAGATATATATATATATATATATATATATATATATATATATATATATATATATATATATATATATATATATTATATATATATATATATATATATATATATATATAGTCCCGAGAACAATTAAGTACTAATAGTGAAAGTTGAAATTTCATTGTGTATACATGTACATGGTACCGTTTTATACTATATATATGTTCCATGTATTCATTACCTGAGTCAAGTAACCAAGTTAGTTACCTATGGATCTATTTTTATAGCAAGAAGACACCAAATTGTGATGAGATGACTAAATTTGTAATACCAAGACTTCTTTTGTAAAAACAACATCTATTTTGTATTTTGTTATGTGAAAATAGTAAAATTGATAATGTTATGTGCCTCAAGAAATACATTGATCCGATTGTTGATCCAGTCCCAAAATGAAATGGATCTTCACGACCCGATTAACGGGAGGTGAAGCCCCCTATAGTATGGTACGATCTTTTTTCTGGATCCCAATAGGAATCCAATTATGATTCTACATCTATAAATATATACACCCTGGATAGGGTTTGTAATCATCCTACATTCTGTTTAGATGGCAGTTGCCATACTCAGGGTATACTCTACCTCTTTTGAGACGCTCCTTGTAATATTTCTCTAAAATAATGGAAATCTCACCCCCTCCCGTGGAGTAGGTCATTGACCAAACCACATAAATCTTGTGTTTTGGTTGCATGATCGTTCTCTTTTCTTCTCGTCTTGTTCTTCCGCAGAACAAATCATATTCTCTCATTCAAAATCTTAACAAAGCTGTATCAGAGCTTGCGTTCAAGATCAGAATGATGACAAGTCTAAACAAGATTGAGAAGTTTGATCACAAAATCAATTTCATACTATGGCAGATCACAATGTGTGGTGTGCTTATTCAACAGGGAGTCTCTAAGGGTTTGGAAGGGATCGAGAAGATGCCAATCACTATGAAGGATGAAGAAAAGAAGGTGATGGACCAGAAGGCTCTTACCGCCATCCAGTTCTCCTTGGACTACATGGTTTTGGCTGAGGTTGCCAAGGAAACTACTGTTGTAGGGATTTGGAAGAAACTTAAAGATCTCTATATGACTAAGTCTCTCCAAACCAAACTCTATCATAAGAAGCGTCTCTACCTACTGTATATGGTGGAAGGTACTTATGTTCGTGATCACATTAATGAGTTTACTTCTATTATTATGGATCTAGAAAATATAGATATTCAACTTGAAGATGAAGATAAAGCCCTTATTCTATTATTTTCTTTGCCCCCCTCATACAAGAAATTTCGTGAAACTATTCTATACGGAAAATCTTCAATCAAAATGGAGGATGTTATATCCTCGTTACTGTCAAAGACCATGGATCATAAATATCTAATTGCTTCTTCTAGAAGGAGTCAACCGGAGGCTCTTATGGTGAGGGGGCAAACAAAGGAAAAGGAAAACAACAAGAAGGGGTTTTGGGTAGGTATCTCGACATGGCCACTCACTCTGGCAGCGGAAGAGGAGGGAGACGGCCGCTGACTCAACATGGTGGTCACCCTTCACGTCCCAGGGGGCATTTGGTTAAGGTTGCTGATACCACAAAGGAGTGGAATAGTGTGTGTAAAGCACCAGTGGGAGACATCAACACCAGGCTTGAGTCGATTGAGCTAATTCTCGATGATGACACCATTATCATCCCTCAGGCAGAGGTCGATGAAAATGCAACGCTCTAGAAAAACACTACGGCAGTCTATATTATAGGGTTTCACCCTCATATTCCCACGCTGCAGGATCATCTGAAGTGATTACGGAAACCAGATGGGTCTTTGGAAGTGATGGGCCGCAACAATGGCAGCTTCATCATCAAGTTCTAGTCAAAATAGGATATGGACAACACAATTGAAGGCGGGTCATGGCTTATTAAGGGCAAACCAATGATCCTAAAGGTTTGGGAGAAGGGAGAGCCACTTGAGAAATAGAAGCTGGCATCCGTTCCATCCTGGTTAAAGCTTCACAATTTGCTGCTTGAACTATGGAGTGAATCGATGATTGCATGCATCGCATCATACCTGGGTAAGCCTCAATGTTTGGACAGGAAAACTAAGGCAAGGGTAAGAGTGGATTATGCCCGTGTCAATTTACTGATGGCAGCTTCTTCATCATTCCCTACGATGGTTAAGCTTCACACTGACAAAGGCCATCCGTAAGAAGTCCAAATGGAGAATGAATGGCACCCCGAATGTTGTCCTCATTGCGGCACGTTCGGCCATGACAAATCTGTTTGCAGCCCAGTTGTGACTTCCAAACCATTGCCTGTGTCTTATTCATCGGAGGCTCAGACTGAGGACACTGTTGCGGCCGTGAGCTCCAATCCGCCGTCAGTGTCTGACAATGGGAGTAGTAGCACTCAAGGTGTTGCACAAAATGCCCAAGAGATTCCACAACAACAAGATGAAGAAGGTTTCACTAGACCGAGAAGGACAACCAGTCCGTAGGGGAAGCAAAACACAAGGAGCCAGAATACAAAGAACAAAGAAAATCAAGGCAACCAATTCAAGCCATTGGAAAACACTGAAGAAAACAATGTGGCGATGGGAGGCATGCCTCCTCCCACCCCCAATGGTTAAACTTCCAACGATTATGGCCTGGAATGTTTGGGGTCTCTCTCAATTAGAGAAATTGAACATGGTCTGGGCTGAGTTTAGGAGGGAAAAGGCATACATTGCCCTTCTATTAGAAGTGAAATTCAAAAGAAGCAAAGCATTTAAACTAATTAGAAAAGGCTGGCAGGGGAGTCATTAGATCGCAAATGAGGCTAGTTGTAATATGCTTCGAATTGGTGTCATTTGGGAGAACGACTACAAGATCACCACTCTTTTTTTCAAACCAGACAGTGTCTCCACTTCAATCTCGATTGTGAAGGGAAAAAGTTTGATATAATAGTAGTCTATGCTGAAAATGATGAAGCACAAAGAAACAATCTATGGGAGGATCTTAAATACATCCAATCTAATCTTAAAGCGAACTGGATAATCCTTGGTGATTTCAACGTGGTGAGGGATGCCATTAAAAGACTTGGATGCTATGCTCCTTCCTCTAGATCCATGATGGAGTTTAATCAAGCTATTGTTGACATCAATGTTGTAGAGCTGCCTGCTAAAGGCCCATTCTTCACATGGAACAACTAGCAGACTGGGAAGAACAACACCATATCTAAAATTGATAGATCATTTTGCCAACTTTCCCTTTTGACGGATCTTCCAAAAATGTGGCTTGAAGTCTTACCCACAATCTATAGCGACTACCACATCCCGGTCCTCCACCTAAATGAAAAGAAGAAACCACACAAATACCCAGTGAGATACTTTGATGTGTGGGCTGACCTTCCAGGATTCAGGGAAGTAGTTAGTAAGGCTTGGACCCAATGACATTCTGTCTGTCCCATGTGCGTTCTCTACCAAAAGATGAGGCTTACTAAAAGTACCTTGCAGACCTATAATTGGGAGTTGCAAGGGGATGTTTCTGGTTCTGCAAAGAACAGGGAAAAGGAAGCTTTGTCCACACAGGTTATTGATGACCAAGACCCGACAAATGAATTGTTATGGGAGGAAGCAAAGACAAAAAAAAAGAAGCACTGAAAGCAAAAAGAGTGGAAGAATCCATTATCTTCCAAAAGTATAGAATCGAATGGCTAAAATACGGTGAATCAAATTCAAAGTTCTTCTATGCCTCATTAAAGACTAGAAATCAGATCAAATCAATTTTTGGTGGAAGGCCATTTAGTCTGTGATGAAGGCGAGATAAAACATTGTCTCAACATCCATTATACCAAACTATTCAACAAAGACATGATTACCTTAAAACGCAAATGGAAATATATTGCCAAGATTACAAATGACCAAAAAGAAGGTATGTGTAAATTGGTGACAAATGAAGAAATTTACAAAGTAGTGAAAGAGGCAAGTGATGACATGGCACCTGGCCCAATTGGTTTTAGTGCGCATTTCTTCAAGAGCACGTGGGAAACTACAAGCAATGATGTATGTAAAACAAATAAATATTTCTTCCTGAAGGGAAGACTCCTCAAAGAGACGAACAAGACTTATGTTGCACTCATCCCAAAGGTGAAATAGCCCTAAGCTAGAAATGATTGGAGATTGATATCATTATGTAATTTGTCTACAAAATCATAGTGAAAATCCTATCCAACAGGCTAAAAGATGTCATGTCGACAATCATCAGCTCAAATCAATATGCATTTGTCAAAGGGAGATGTATTTCTGATGCGATCCTCCTAGCAAATGAAGTCATTAGTGATTTCAATTTCTGCAAGGCACAGAAGCTTTGCTTGAAGGCAGACCTTAGCAAGGCCTACGACACCATTGACAGGAACTATATACTGGATATTATGGCTAAAATGGATTTTCCACATGTTGGCTGCACTGGGTCAAGGAGTGCATGTTCTCTACTTCTTTTCAAGTGCTAGTCAATGGAACTCCATCGGAAATTATTCAGGCCATGTGTGGAATAAGTCAAGGGGATCTGCTTGCCCCTTACTTGTTTGTCATAGGCATGGAAGGTCTTACTGCTATCCTCAAGGAAGCTGTAAATGACAAGAAACTCACACCTCTTAGAGTTAGAAATACTGAGATCTCACATGTTTTATTCACTGACGACCTTATTTTCTCCCAAGCTACTGATAGCAATGTTGCTTGCTTAAAGGAAAGTATGAAAGTGTTTAGTGAGTGTTATGGCCTTGAACTGAACCCAGCCAAAAGCCAGCTATTTATGAGTGCCTCTGCTCCAGAATCTAGTGAAACATCACTAGGGATAGCTACAAGTCAATTACCAGTAAGGTATTTGGGGCTACCCCTGTTTACGGGCAGACTCACAAAGAGCATGTGTTAGCCACTGGTGGATAAAATCAAAACTAAGATCGAATCCTGAAAGATGAAACTACTCAGCATGGAAGGTAGACTTGAGTTAATTATTTCAACTCTATCTTCCTATCACTTGTTTTAGACAGGTACATTCCCTCTCCCTAAATCCATTACTGAGGAAATTGAGAGGCTATGTAGGATCTTCATGTGGGGTGACACAGATGTCTCCAACCACTTCCATACTATCTCATGGGACAAGATTTGTAAACCTAAACTCAAAGGTGGTCTGGGCATTAGACGAGTAGAGGAGTGGAGCCAGGCTGGCCTTACTTGTTTGGTTTGGGACATAGCCAACAACGAAAATAACCTATGGGTGAAATGGATTCATAGTGTCTATCTTAGAAATGACACTATATGGTCCAAAAATCCAAAATAGGGGACAGCTGGATGTGGAAAGCTATCCTCAAACATACAGATACCTTGTTACCTAAGGTGTAATTTAGTATAGGGAAAGGCAGATCTATTTCTATATGGCAAGATCCTTGGGTAGAGGGTGAATTTTTGCAGGCTCACATAGGAGAGAGCTTCAAAATGAGGTCGGGGCTTACACCTTATCTAAAAATTAGTTCTCTTATTAAAGATGGGGTGTGGAATCTACCCACTGTTAGGGGTGTTGAAGCACTGTCTAACATTTGTGATAATATGAGGATCCAATCCGAAGACCTATGCTATTTCATAGACCTGCCATACAACTTGCTCAAGGATGCATGGAACCTGTACAGGAAAAAAGAACTGGTGCTTGACTGGAAAAAGTGGTTGTGGTCTCAAAAACTTCCAAACAGAATGAAACTCTACGATTGGAAAATTTTTCTAGGCAAGATGGTCACTGAGAGATATCTCCAATCAAGAGGCTTTCAACTAGCATCCAGATTCTATCTATGCTTATCAGAATCTGATGACAATTCCTATATATTTTGGGAGTGTGAATTCTCAAGAATGGTGTGGCAGCTTGCAAAGAACCATATAAGTCTCATTCCTTACAGAAACACAAAACTTTTATTACTAAAGAAGACTAAAGATAAGAAGATGGTTGTGATTACTCTATATCATATTTGGTATATGAGGAATCTAGCATGCAATGAAGAAGTGAAGCCTGAGCCAAAGCTCATGTGGTAGAAAATTTTGGCGGACTTTTTATCATTGAACAGATAGAATAGTTTTGTTTTTGTTACAATTTTTCCTTATTGAAAAACTTTACCCACTTGTATATGTTGTTTTTTGGTGATTAATAGAGAAGCACACTTAATGATAAAAAAACAATAAGGAAGCCCAAAAATCTAAGTAAAAGTACAAGAAGGTCTATAAATATTGTAAGAAGAATGGACACATTGTTAATGAATTTTACATGTTAAAGAACAAGAAGAAGAAGGAGAGAGAAAAACAAGAACAACCTATAGATGCTAATGTAGAATGGAAAGATCCAAATTATGTTCTTATGGCTTCATCATCTTCGTCCTCATCTTTAAATTTTCAAACTTCTTGGATTCTAGACTCTGACTGTTCACATCACATGTGTCCACACAGAGATTGGTTTTCTTCGTATGAGAACTTTGATGGAGGTGTTGCAAATATGTCAAACGACAGAACTTCCATGATTATTGGTATTGGGTCAATCTGTATCAAGATATTTGATGGAGTCATCCAAACTATCTAAAACATTCGTCATGTTCAAGGTCTCTAGAAAAATCTCATATTTGTTGGCTTGCTTGAAACTAATAGTTTTCCACACCATGCTGAGAATGGAATCTTGTCCATTATCAAAGGAGATGATGTTCTGATAAAGGGAGTATGTATTCTTGGAAACCTTTATGAATTGACTGGTGAAACTGTGACTGATGAAGCTACTGTCCTCAACCACTTCAGATTTGCATGCCACCAAATTGTGGCATATAAGAATGGTATACATGACTCAGAAAGGTCTTGAATTATTATGCAGGAGAGGACTCCTTTGAGATATCACTACATGAAAGTTAGATTTCTGTGAGCATTGTGTTATGGGCAAGCAGAAAAAGGTCAGGTTTTCTACTGCAAATCATACTATAAAGGGAGTTGTTGATTATTTCCATTCAGACATCTGGGGTCCTTCTCAAGTTCCTTCCAAGGGTGGTGCTAGATACATGCTTACTTTCATTGATGATTTCTTAAGGAAAGTTTGGGTGTATTTTCATAATTATAAATATGATGCTTTTGATCAGTTTAAGAAGTGGAAAATGCTTATTGAAAAGAAAACAAGAAGAAGCATCTAGACACTGAGAACAGACAATGGCATGGAGTTTTGTTCTTCTGAATTCAATGAGTTTTGTCAATATGAAGGCATTATAGGACACCAAAGAGTTAGACATACTCCTCAGCAAAATGTTGTTGTAAAACATATGAAGCAAACTCTTCTAGAGCATGCATGTTGCATGTTGATCAGTGCAGGTCTTACCAAAGATTTTTTGGCAGAAGCCATCTCTTCTGCATCTTATCTTGTCAACCATTCTCCTTCTACCCCACTTGGTTTTAAAACTCCAGAAGAGGTCTGGTCTGGTCATCCTGCAAAATATTCAAATTTACGTTTTTTTGTTTTTGGAAATAGGTAAATAGTATTGCCAAAAAGGAATAGCAGAGCTACCCGTCAAACATTACATCTATGAGCAAACACACATTTCATGTAGCTCAGAAAAATAGGGCGTAACTCTACAAAATGCCCCAAAATTTTCTAGCTAGTGGTGAGCTGCCTTTAACCAGGTCTTTTTTAGCTCTAAACACATTTCTCATTTCTATACATATTCTTTTGATAAGGTCAGATTCAGTAGTCCTATTGCTGCCATGAATTCTCTTGTTTCTTTCCCCCCATATCGTGTAGCAAAACACGGTAATGCATAGACCTGCAAATCCTATTTCAAACTTGGATTTGTTAGATCTATCAAAAAACTTGATGGTATCTTCATAGCAGCTATGGTTGCTAGCATCCCAGCCATTTTTGAGACATATGGTTCTCCATACATACATGGAATATCTGCAAGAAGCAAAAAGGTGTTCATGGTCTTCATCCTCTCTATCACAGAGACAGCAGTGGGCATTGACTTGCAGCCCCCATCTGAGCATCCTGTCTTTAGTAGTGAGTTTCTTTAAAATCGCTTTGTAGGTAGTTGTACTCCACTTTGGTATATGGAAGGGTCCCCATAGCGTTTTGAACCAGTAGACACGTGCACCATCGCCCAAGTTGGTCCATGGTGTGATGTGTTGGTTGAGCAACACCATCATACCATCGGCACCAACTTTATAGAGGTTCTGCGTCTTCTCCCAGCTGTAGCAGATCTGCCTCCACACTCTTGATTGTTGCGCCTTCAAAGAAGGGATGAGGCCATACCTGACCCTCATCCAGCTCGTCCACGCATTGTCTTTGTCTCTTAAAAACCTGTCCATTCTCTTCAATCTACAGCTGTTTACAATATCCAGTGGGTGTTTGATATTCAGTCCTCCTTTCTCAAACCGTTCAGCAATGGTATCCCACGCCACACTATGGTTCTTGCTTCCCCAAACAAAATTGGTTGTTAAGGTTTTCATTCTATCTACCACTAGGTTTGGTATTTCACATACATCCCCCCAAAATCGAATCATACTTTGGATGACCGATCTAACAAGGACTAATCTCCCTGCCATGGAGATTTTAATCCCGCTCCACTGTTCCACCTTGGTTCTAATGCCATCAAGGCAGGCCGTGAAATCTTTGGTAGTCCCCTTCCCACCTGCAATCGGTGCCCCGAGGTACCTCGTAGGGAAAACACCATCATCCATCCCTATTGCCAGCTTCAATCTGCCTCTTCTACTGTCGCAAGATCTGGAGCAAAAAATTTTAGATTTGATTTGATTGATGTAGAGCCCGGACATCTTGCCAAACTGTATTAGGACCCTTTTCAATTCGTGTAGCCTTTTTGCATTACCCGCCGAGAATAGCATCACATCGTCTGCAAAGATTAGATGGGATAGAACTCTTGTACCATTGATGTGGAAGGTCTTGATGTTACCATTCTCTTCCGCCTTATGAAGCATATTTGTAAGCCCTTCCATAACCAGGGTGAACAGGAGGGGGGACAAAGGGTCCCCTTGTCTCAATCCATTGCTAGCCTGGAACAGCCCTTCCGGTGATCCATTGATTAGGATGGAGAAGGAAGTCGTCTGTACGCATTCCTTTATCATATTTGTCCATCTCGGGTCAAACCCCATTTTGCTCATCACTTTCCACAAGAAATCCCATCTCACGTGGTCATAAGCTTTTGACAAGTCGACCTTCATGCAGGCTTTAGCCGGCTCATGCTTGATGTTGAACCCCACCATAAATTCGGTTGCCAAGAGTGTACTGTCAGCAATCTTTCTGCCTTGTATGAACGCACTTTGTTCTTTCGAGATGATCTTTGGTAAAATAGGCTTCAATCTACCTGCAAAAAGCTTAGCAATAATTTTGTAGAGGACCCCACAGCAAGCTATGGGTCTAAAGTCATTCATATTGGTAGCCTCCTTCTTCTTCGGTATGAGTTTGATGAAAGCATGATTCACAGCTCTCACCATCCTCCCACCTGCCATGAACCACCTCACAGCTTCAATAATCTCCCTCCTTATGATGCCCCACACACATTGGAAAAATCTCCCATTGAACCCATCCGGTCCGGGCGCCTTGGATGGGTTGATGGAGAAGGTAGCAGCTTTGATTTCCTCCTCAGTGGCTATCTTACACAGTTCCCTATTCATTTCGTCAGATATGAGTGCCCCTGGTAGAAGCTCCTCTTTAATAGGGTGGTTGCCTTCTTTCCTGTTGTACAGATGGAAGAAGTGGTTGATCGCATTTAAGGTAACAACAGCCCTACCCTCCACTGTTTCTCCTTCTTCATTAATGAGCTCATGTATAGTCTCTTGCATCTCTTTCTTCTTTATGGCCGCATGATAGGTCCTCGTGTTGTGGTCGCCATCTTTGATCCAGGTCATACGACTTCTTTGCCATAGGAAAGTTTCTTCAGCCTTCTTAAGTTGTTTCAATCTTTTCTCTGAGGTATTTTCTTTTTCGATCTTCTCATCATTAAGGGGGTCAAGTCTGACTTCCATCGCATCATTTTCATACTCCATCTTTGCTTTGCTCAGCAGGTTTTTGAGATTTGCTTTCTCCTTGCTCCACAGCTTCAAGGCTTTCTTTGTATTTTGTAGCTTTTTCAGTGCAATGTACAGCGGATTTCCTATCACTTCTTGACTCCACGCCTCTTTCACCACATCCTTGAAACCACCCCATTCACACCACCAATTGATGAATCTGAATGGTCGAGGATGATGTGTTATGTTGGTAAGTTCAATTTTCATCCATGCGTGATCACTGACAGGGTTAGCACCCATTTTGATAGCTGAGTTGGGCCAAACATCCAACCACGCTTCATTCACTAGCCCTCGGTCAATGGCGGAAGCAATTCTCCTCTTCCCCTGTTGTTTATTAGACCATGAGGTTATTCCCCCTTTCACCACTAGTTCAATAAGCCCCGACCTGTCCACCATGTTGTTGAAAGAAGCCATCACCCTTTCAGGGACAGCTCTCCCTCCAAACTTCTCTCTTGCCTTCCTGATGTTGTTAAAGTCGCCTATAACAAGCCAGGGAACCTCCTCCTGCGCTGTGTTGATTAGAGTGTCCCACAGTCTCTCCCTGTCCTTCTCGAGGTTCTCACCATAAATAGCAGAAGTGATGAACGACATTCCACCTTTGTTGCAGCAGCTGATCGTGCACACTTGGTCATTGAAGCTGATCGCGTCAATATCCCAGGCTCTTGGATCCCACCCTATGGCAATTCTACCTCCTTCAACTTGGTCCAGGTTGGACAAAGTTCTCCATCCTGCTGGAAACAAGGAGTTCACCATGTCCTTTACCTCTCTTCTAATCCTAGTCTCAAAGCATAAGACTAGACTAGGCCCTTCTTCGTTTATCACCTTCTTCACTTCCCTTTGGCTACCTTCCAGGGAAGCTCCTCGCACATTCCATGCGAGGATGGACATTAAGACGTCTTCTTTCCGCTCCCCTCTACAGAGAGGTTGGCTTGCTTGGTCTTCTTCTTGGAGCTTCTGGTCTCCCTCTGTTTGCTTCCTCTATCACTTTCATTCTCTCTATTGCCGTCTTCTTCTAGCTGCTCGAGGATGGTAAACGGATTGGCACCAGCTCCCCCTGTAGCTATCTCACCTGGGTTGGGTGAGCTCGCTGGCGTCTCCATCTCGTTAGGCTCAGGATTATTTTCCACTCCATCTGGAGCCACCTCAGTGACCTGCTCAGTAGCCTGTTCCACGGTCGGAGTTTCCTTTACTCCTTCCCCCTCCCTTGTTAAAGTGATGGGGTTGGTGTTGGTTCCTGTCTGCTTCTCACCTGATGTTTGGCCGGTCTCAATTGGACCAGTCTGGTCGGTCATCTTCTCCTTCCCTTTTCTCTGGTTTGGGGGCTTGGACTTCCCCGTTCTTCTCGGCCTGCCTCTCGGTTGCTCAGGAATGATTGGAGGGTCGAAGCTGATATCTTTGCGTGCTCCCGGGCAGTTGCCGGTCTCGTGGCCAAAGACCTTGCAGGTCGAACACCTGTCGGGCATGGCTTCATACCGGACTTTGACTTCCCATTCACCTCCGTTGGGCAACTCCACCATCACCTCCGGCGGAGGCTCGATTGCTACCGATATGTCCACGCATACCCTGGCGCAGCCCGTGATGGTTCCATCGTTTCTTCTGTCAATCGCTCTAGGAACCCCAATGGCGTTGGCGATTACCACGATGGCCCTTGGGGTCCAGTGCTTTCCCACATTGGGTAACGAGACCCAGACCGGAGCCGTCGTGAAGGCAGCTCTCCTCGTATCCGCCTCCGGTGTCCAGCGCCGCACGAGGACGAGCTGATCATCGAAGAACCACGGGCCGCGTGTAGTGGCCCCTTTCAGGTCGGCTTCGGAGGCGAAGCGAACCAGAAAGAGTCCGTCTTCCAGCGAAAAGAGTTGAGTCTCCCCTTTTGGTCTCCAGGTCCTCACCATCCACCCTCGGAGCTGCTGTGGATGGCTCTTCTTCCCCAAAATCTGCACGATCGCCGAGTGTTGGTGGTAGTGCTCCATCTCCTCCATGATCGGCTCCGTGAACTTCGTCCAGACCCATCGATCCCCTTCTTTGCAAAAAGGTTCCTTCGGGTCACTAGCCATTGAGCCCCTAAACTGTGGTGGGGGGCCGACGACGGCCCGCACCCAAGCTCCTGGCACCGTGACATCAGTCACCGGTGAGAACCAGCCCTCCTTATCGGTAGCAGCAGGAGGGGGTCGAGAGCCCCCGCCCACCATGGTCGCGGCCCCTAGAGAGAAGGCGGAGCCCAAGCAGCTCGCCCTTATAGAGAGAGAAAGCGTGAAAAGGAAATATTATAGAAATTAAATTTACATAATTTTGGTTGTCTTGCATATGTCTATTCAAATGAAGGAAAGCTTGAGCCTAGAGCTAAGAAATGTATTTTTTTGGGTTATGCTGATGGTGTGAAGGGATACAAATTCTGGTGTACTGAGCGAAACTCATCAATGTTCTTGATTGAAACAAATGTCACTTTTGATGAGTCTGCCATGTTTTCTAGAAAACAAGATGGTGTTAATTCTCCTATTATAGGTTCTCAGAGTTCCACAGAGCAGGTGGTGCTTGAAGTCAGTGCACACAACCCGACACCTTCTGTTGTTTTACAGGAAAATCCAAATGATGGTGAAGACAACACTCCTAAAGAGCGTACATATAGCATCACTTTTGGGAGACCAAGAAGACATATCAGACCACCTTCAAGGCATTCATAATGCATTGTTGCATATGCCTTAACTACTGCTGAAGAAACAAATGATTCTGGTGAACCATCAAACTATGTTGAAGATGTGTCTAATCCAGATTCTACCATGTGGATTGCATCTATGAAGGAAGAGATGGAGTCTCTTCAAAGGAACAACACTTGTGTGCTTGTAAATCCTCCTGCTGGAAAGAAGACTGTTGGATGCAAATGGGTATTAAAAGGAAGCAAGCTGGTCCTAGAGATACTACTGCAAGGTTCAACGTGTGGCTAGTTACAAAAGGCTATTGTTAGTTGAAAGGTATAGATTACAATGATGTGTTTTCTCCTTTTGTCAAACATACCTTCATCAGACTTCTATTGGCATTAGTTGCTAGATAATTTGATGTGAACACCGCATTCCTCCATGGTGACTTAGAGGAATAGATCTACATGCAACAACTAGAAGGTTATATTTTTGCTGTAAAAAAGGATCATGTTTGCTTACTAAAGAAGTCTCTTTATGGCTTTAAGAAATCCCCACATTAGTGGTATCGTAGGTTTGATTCTTTCATGGTCAAGCATGGATATTCCAAGAGCAGATATGATGTTTGTGTCTACTTGAAGAAACATACTAATGAGTCTCTTATTTACCTCTTCCTCTATGTTGATGACATGTTGATTGCAGTAAGAGATACTTCTGAAATCCGCAATCTCAAGCAGTTACTTAGTGGTGAATTTGAAATGAAAGACTTGGGTGCAGCAAAGAAAATTCTGGGAATGGAAATTATTAGAAGCCGCAAAGCTGGAAGGTTATTTCTCAGTCAGGAGAAGTATGTGAAAAAAGTTCTACAATGGTTCTCTATGTTTGATGCATCTCCTGTATCTATTCCTTTATATGATGAGTTCAAAAATCTATTTTGGTTCATTTCACTTTGCTCTTGCTCTTCCCTTTCCTGCCTTCTCCGGAATATAGGGTAGGGGGTGAAGTTGAACCCATTTTTCGTTAAACTGAAACCTGAGTTCAACACTTTCCGCAAAGCAGTATTTACTGGGAAGATAAGTTGGTCTGATGAATTCTGTAGTCTCTCCGCTCGTTCCATGTTGCTATTTTTCCCTTGAATCAATCGGAAATTAGGGATTTCCTCACCGCAATCTGAAGAGGATGAAAGGTACACGTCTCATGTTCCCTATTCTAGTACAGTTGGTAGCATCATGTATGCTATGATTTGCACATGTCCAAACATAGCTCAAGCCTTTAGCGTGGTGAGCAGATACATGTCCAATCTAGGAAAGTTACATTGGTAAGCAGTCAAGTACATTCTTAGGTACCTTAAGGGTACATCTTCTACATGTCTTGGATTCAACAAGAGAATAGAGACACTTTTTGGTTATGTTGATTCTAACTTTGCAAATGACCGTGATAAAATGAGTTCTCTTACAAGCTATTTGTTCACTCTTAGTGGTTGTTTTGTAAGTTGGAAAGCTACATCATAGCCTAATGTTGCATTGTCTACTACTGAAGTTGAGTACATGGCATTGGCAGAAGCCATTAAAGAAGCTACTTGGCTAAGAGGACTGTGAGCATAATTTTGTATCCTTGAGAAGACAACGACCATCTACTGTGACAGTCAAAGTGCAATTCATCTTACAAAAGATCATATGTTTTAAGAAAGGACAAAGCACATCGACGTCAAGTATCACTTCATTAGAGAGGTGATAGCGCAGGGGAAGATTGTGGTGAAGAAGAATGCAAGTAAGGAAAATCATGTTGATATGATGACAAAGCCATTGCCAGTTTTCAAGTTCAGACATTGTCTAGACTTGGTTAGTCTACACAACCTACACTGACGTCCTTAGGGGCTGGAGGAGGAGAGAGATCTGCTATTATTCTATTTTAGAGAACTATAGACTTTGAGTCAAGGTGGAGATTGTTATGTGCCTCAAGAAATATGTTGATCTGATTGTAGATCCGGTCCTAAAATTAAATGGATCTCTACCGACCCAATTAACGGGGGCAAAACCCCCATGCTATGGTACAATCTATTTTCCAGATCTAAATAGGTACTAGATTACTACATATATAAATATATACACCTTGGTTAGGATTTGTAATCATCATGTATTCTGTTTAGATGACAGCCGCCGTACTCAAGGTGTACTCTACCTCTTTCGAGAGCGCTCCTCCTTGTAATCTTTCTCTGATATAGTGGAAATCTTGCCCCGTCCCATGGAGTAGGTCATAGACTAAACCATGTAAGTCTTGTGTTCTGGTTGCATGATTGTTCTCTTTTCTTCTCGTCTTCTTCTTCTATCAAACACGACATCTTCTCTCATTTGAAATCTTAACAGATATTCCTAAAAAAAATCCACCCGAACTATAACCATGAGTAAAAATATGTAACCCAAATGTCAAAATTGTAATCAGAATACGTAAATTGTAACCAAAATAATTGGATTACTAAATTTCTTTTACCAAACTAGGTAATGAATCCATCCCCATATATATATTTATTTATGTGAGTGTGTGCATAATAGATCATGGTAATTTGATTGGCCAATCTCAATACATGTCATCACCTATCATGGTCTAGTGAAAAACAAATCAATTAATGTTGGATGATAACCACATTGTTAAACACTATTCATTTATAATTTTGTTCTCCTAATCGTTAAACATTTCATATTTGTACTCCAATAAATAAGAACTAAATAAAAATTATCCATGTGTTCATTTGGAGTTAAGATAATTGACTGATTTTCATGCATGTTAGAAGACCTGCCCATGCTTTGATTTAGTCATGCTTTATTTTCCCTAATTCATGATCTATATTATTTATTATGTTATTATTTAGATTTATTTATACATGAAAAATATGTGCAATAGTGCACAATTATGCTTTAGATAATGAGAAGAAGACATGTTCAATTTTTACTTTGATAAAAAATTAAAGTATTTGACTAAAAGAAGAAGAAAAAATACCTTAGTTCTTGAATCAATAAATCAGATTGATGTGTGGACTTTGTGTGGGCATTGGCTGGCCACTTTGACTACCTTAGGTGGGTCGAAGCGGGTTAGAATGACCTATTTTGCTACTCAAAAGTAGTCGATGCATGTCCAACTCTGGACAATGCATCCACCTCAGGTTGATCATGACCAAGAGGTGATCAAAGCGCATTGTGTGACATTAGAAGCATGTTGTTTTGACCACTTTGACTAATTTTTTAGATGTTGCATTCTACAACTAGTCAATGCACATTGATGTAGTTCACATTGTTCTTCTATAGTATTTTGACCACTTTTTTTAAAAAGAGAATAGTGGGAGGTCGAAGTGAGGGTTGAAATGGCAGCTATGTGGGATTAAATGTAAGTTTATCTCACTAATACTTATAGAAAAGTTCCATCCAATCGTAGACCCTACTTAGTTTGTTTGGGAGTACATGAGAGACAATTGGAGATGGAAGAAGGTACTTTTTGGTGATTTTTCTCTTGTTTTATGGTGATCTAACAATGATTTAGAATATGAATTTAAAATTATAATTTCATCCTTGTTTAGCTCAAATTTGTGTCATTTCTTTCTTTCTCATTGTTGCAATTCTTTTCTCACCTCTATACCTTCTTGTATGGAGTTATTCATATTTCATGGAGAACACATGAGAGCCAATTGGAGATGGAAGAAGGGACTTTTGGTGATTTTTCTCTTGTGTGATGCTAATTTAACAATGTTTTAGAATATAAATTAAAAATTATCATCTGATCCTTGTTTAGCTCAAATTTGTGTAAGTTTCTTTTTTTCCTCATCATTGCAATTCTTTTCTCACCTCTATATCATCTTGTATGGAGTTATTCACGTTTCATGGATAAAATCCCTATTATCTGCCAAAATCCTATCTTGTACCACTCTTTGACCTAGTTGGAGTGAGTGCATTCAAGAATTAACATCCTGGGACTGTTTGGTGGAGCAGTGGATCAAGGGTCCTTGATTTTCTTATTAGAATCTCATTTTCTTTTTGAGTGGTTTACTCCCTATTAGGTAACTACTAGTGTCAAGGCTTAATACAAGTGCAACTAATGAATTGATCACTCATGATGATGATAACCATATGTTGTGGATAGAAATCAATGCATGCCTTAAAATTACATAATGTTTTGTTCTATATGCATGTCTTCTATTCCTATCTATGTTTTAACTATTTTAAAACTTCCAACAACATATCTTAGGAGAATTCCACCAAGCATGATTATGATTGGATGATTGGTTCCCTACATTGAGATTTTCTTACCTCAACTAAGTGTTATATGAATGATTGAGATTTTACCCTTTCACTTTCTAAAATGACATGCTATACTCATACTTGAGGAGACCAAATGGGTATTGTTTCTTTAGAAATGAATTTACTTTTGTAGGGTGAAAGTGACATGGAATTAAGTAATGATTAACATTATCTGATACAAGGGTTTATAAGAAGATTTTGTAATAGAATATAATAAAAGGAAATAATGAGTATGCAATCAATTATATAAATGTGGGGTTGTTGTTGAAAAGACTTCAATACTACATGACCTAGTCATACTAAGGGATGTTCCCTCCTAGAAGAGAAATCTATTCTTCTACTTCTCATTGTAATAGGTATGAACTTAAGTTGATATGATTGAGCATGATGATTATCATAATGTCATGAGAAAAACCTAGGATAAGAGTCAGATATGTGATAATATTATTGGGGTTAATATTTTGAGGTAGAAGAATGGTTAAAGGTTAAGAAGATTCAATCAAATCCTTCGCATGTAATAAACATGAAGGAAAGTGGGTAATTTAAGAAGTGATTGTGGGTTAATAATAAATATGTACTCCTATATATTTGTATCTTAGTCATCTACAAATTGTAATATTTCATGTATCATTAAAAAGGCCTTGTAAAATAAATGTTTTCTTATTAATTTCTTTAGTAATTAATGATTATCGTGAGATATAAAATGTGATATGCTGCCTTTGTATCCTCTTATAAATTGTAATGAATTGATATCCCCCTTTTAGTGATAGAGACGTATGAAATACATATATTGAATATGTTATGGGGTTCTCTCCTTCCAATGGAAATTTCTATCACATGTCAAAGAGATTAAATAGACCATTCATGAAACTTGCATCATTGGTTTTCATGTACCCATGCTTATCAATAGGTGCCCAGGGAGCTTGGTATATGTGGTTGTCTTTTGGTGGAAGATCTTATAATTATTGAACCTTCCATATAACCTATGTATATTAGAGGGTTGCTAATTTTGGGAAGGTGTGGAGCTCATTACATAGATACTGTGCGGATAAATATATAAGCAAGTATACATGTACATGCTTTGCCATCTAGGTACTTTCTTTGTTGGCATTTTTTGCTTTCTTTTAATGTGCATAGGATGGGCTTTGGGAAGATACCATGTTTCTATAAGCAGAGTTGTAGTTCTTATCTGATGATTTTGGAATACATGAGGAGGGAACAATGGATAAGAGTACCCCCTGGCTTAATAAAAAAATGTCTTTATTTAACCAATAATTATTGAGAACTACTAAGCATGATATAATGATAATATATTTAGTGACTATTTTAAATGTTATAGATATTAAATAGGGCTTGACTAGTGTCATGATGATGCCTTATTTAAGGCCATGATTCGAGTATCTTTGGCATAAAGGGGCTTATGGCCAATATGACAAACCCATGAGCCAGTTCCAAGTAAGCATGGCGATTTTGTAATGCATGTGACTTATTGATAAAGGATTTAATTAAATTGATAAATACATGACATTTCCTGTCTAAAACATGAATATCTTTCATTATGTGTTTGTATATCTTACTACTTAGTCTTTTACTACTTCTGATATGGTCTCTATCTGTTAATGATAAGATGAAGATCTCCAACTGAGTCAAACTAAGAAAACTAATATTAATTGGATTATTTCAAGGGAAATCGTAATCATTTAGTGTATGCCTTGTTTACAAAAGAACTTCTGAAATGTTTAAAAGTTTGAGAAGGGAACAAATTTTCTTCATAGATATAGGGATAATGAAAATACTTTAGGAGTTGTATATTTCAATGACCCCTCCCCCTTTTATCCCCTATTCAGGGGGACCGAGAGGGCAAGGGCCATTAACAATCTTATAGGATTGCAGGTTAAGAAAATAACCAAAAATAATTAATAAAGTTCACTATATAGGAATGAGTGTGTACAAGACTACCATTCCTTAATGGAATTACATAATATGGCTTTCTAAGTTTGCAACATGATGTAAATACTAACTACATACTCAAGAGATCACATTAATTTGTTGTTGGTTCGGTGCCTACATCATGAGAGTCCACATTCCATTAAACTTGTAGTAATAACAACATATTATCCTAAAATGTCGAAAAATAAAAAGTCAGTCAATATAACAAGTTATGCTGGTATGTAGGGGAAACCAAAAAATTGCATCGAAGTATAACAACATAATCACAACAATTATTTCTATGGAATCAAAGATATCATTTTCTTCATAACCTCTCAACCTATTTTACTCAACCTCTGGGATACCCACTCTAAGGGTTTCTTACCTACAGTTGATGGTAGGCCACCTCTCAATTTAGATCCAGGAGACTATGTTGGCCACCTCTCAATTTGTAGTTAGGTTCCATGTGGGTCATCCCAGTATGGGGCCTGACCTCATATGACCTTCCCAATCTGGGGCCTGGTCTAACCTTATATGACCTTCCCAATATGGGGCCTGGTCTGACCTTCCCAATATGGGGTCTGCTCATTAGTCATCACCATAACTTTTCATTTCCTTCTATTCAAAGCTCCAGAGTTAGTATGCAAGGTTCGAGTAAGTTATAAGCATAATTTGTGATAGCCATAGTGACTTTATAGATTGTAGGAAATAAATATCATCCAAGCATTTAATTTCAAGAAATCTAGTAAGCCCTTAGAAAACACTGAGAAACTAAAGCAGTTAGTCATAGGCGTAACCACATACATGTTTCAATAGTAACTCAAAGTTTGATCAAGATCAATTAGGAATATCCAAACAACCAACCAAGAAATTTATCCTAAAAGTTAAAGCAATACACCCATGTATTATTATTCTATCTGAATCATCATGAAGAATGACTAGGGTCTCAAGTTAGGGTTTGAAGATGAACTTTAGGGTTTTGGCTTCTTAAACACTAGTCTCCATTTTTGATGACTTTTGGGTTGACAAACCCTAATTTATCATTAGTTGCACATTTAGTCTCAAAGAAACCCCATATTATCAAATTAGGGTTGCTAAGTTCACTTAACTTTCAAGTTGCTCTTTTTATCCATAAAAGATAAATCTTTGATTACTAACATCAATTGAATTCATTAGGATAATCAACACTTAGAATTTAGGGTTTTGATTCATTTAATACAGTAAAGATGTAGAGTTTAGGCACTTTATGAACTAGAAGAAGATTTAGATAGTGTGTGTATTTTTATTGGATTGCTTGTATTTTTTCTAAGAATTTTTTTACATTATTTTCCTTTTTCCGATTATCCTACTAATTACCAGGATTTTGACAAAATTAATTCTTTTTAGACCAATAAGGGCCTGTCACCTAGGCAGAGAGCCCCGGGCGCCGCCCTACCAATTCGGTTGGGCCGACCTATGGGCTCTTCGCAAGTCGGTGGCCCGTTCGCGATTATCTTGCTGACTAAGTGAGTAAAAAGAATGGAAAAGACCCAAAGGGTATTACCTGATCTGAAGACGAGTGAGGGTATTTCGTTCTTTCACTCATGACTCTTCTTCAACATTTGTTCCCTCTTCTTTGCAAACCAGGCAGTAAACTCGTGAGATGACCTCAAGATCCCAGTCCTTTGAGCAATGAATGAAGATGTGACCACCTTCGCCAATTGGTGACAGACTCGCTGGTCCTCTCAAGTTCCTCAGTGATGGTTAAAGTCGTCGGGAAGTTGAAGGGATGCTTCCGTCGAGACAACAAGAGAGGTAGGGGTGGAGGAAGAGATCAATGACCCAATTGAGACTAGAGAAACACACACAAAGTCTGACCGAATCTTTGGAGTTGGTTCATAATCTCATAGAGGGCTTGTACCCCTCTATTTATACCCATCCTCGTCAACATGGTCGTTTCCCAAAGATAAATTGTGTGATTATTGTAGACACCGCTAAACCAAGAAAACCCAAGGTAGGTGGGTTCTCCATGATCGCTCGAAGCCAAGGATTTACTTTCCAAACTCTCTCATGCATTGATCAGTGAGGAAATCAATCCAAAAAAATCACATTTCTGTTCCTCCCCTCCTAACTGGTCGTGAGCTAGGAGATAATCGTATCACTGTTGGATTGCAGATCCAACCGCCCACAAAACATGCATCAAATAAAAGACTATTATATTAGAATTAGAAATCATGACTTAATACTTTTCCCCTATAATTCACACACTTTATGGATTTTTATAAAATCCATATATCCCAAAATATTCATCCTTTAAATCTCAAATTTTAAGTGAAAGTCTTTAATGACTTTATTTATACATGTGCAAATTTGGAACCAAAAATAAAAAAGGGACTTTTCTTCATATGCAAGTCTCTTTCTAAAATCATGCATTTAAGGCATAAAAAATAAACCTTTTCTCTTTATTCCCTTTCTTCTTTCTTTATTTTGGCCTTTTTTATATTACAAACCATGTGCAAACAAAAACTAATTAATAGTGTCCATCTTTGCCACTTTCTAGAAAATTCTACACAATTCTCTCATGTTCACACAATTATCATATATTTCTTTTTCTTTTTGCTTTTATAGGATTTTCTTTTATCCTTTTTTCCTTTTTATCCATCTTTAGAATAATAAAACAATGGCAATCATGAAATCATTCATTCAAGGGAAAATTGTAAAGAAATCCATTCTTTAAAACAAATCACCCAAATATCCAAACAAGACTCTTTTCATAGAATAATTGCATTTCATTTATTTAAAATATAAGTGAAATTGAGACTATAACTTCCTTCCCCTCTTATAGGATTTTTGTCCTCGGAATTCTACTAATCAAACAAACAACTCAGGGTAAGAGTTTTCCATATCCATCTTTAGCTCCCATGTTGCTTCATCCTCTCCATGGTGCTTTTAGAGAACCTTTACCATCTCTATTTTTTTGTTTCTTATCTCTTTCACCTTGATATCCATTACGTCACAGGTGACTCAGGGTATGTCATCCTCCCTTGGAGTTGAATAGTTTTAATGCTCAACACATGGATAGGATCTTTCACATAGTGCTTCAGATTGGACACATGGAACACTCCATGCATCATATTATATTGAGGGGATAAAGCTAAATGATAAGAAGCTTCTCCAATCTATTCTAAAATCTCAAATGGATCTACATACTGGGTATTCAAATTTCCTCTGTTCTTATCTATATGTCGGAGGGGTCGGATTTTTAGAATACATGTTCACCCACAGTGAAGTGCAAGTCAGTCTGCTTCCCTTCAACATATGACTTTGGTCTATCTTGGGCTCTCTTTAGCCTTTTCTTCATTAAAGCAACTTTATCTACATATAACTGTAGTTCTTCTAACCTCAGCAAGGCTCTCTCATCAACATCATCCCGGTGAAGTGGTGACTTACATGGCCTCCCATAAAGAGCTTCATACTAAGGCATCCCGATATTGGCTTGGTAGCTATTATTATAAGCAAACTAAGCTAGGGCAAGTACTGATCCCATGATCCACCCCAATCGAGCACACATGATCTCAACATGTTTTCTAAAGTCTAGATCATACTTTCTGATTGTCCATCAGTCTAGAGGTAGGCTATGCTGAATTTCAACCTCATGATGAGTTCCTCATGCACTTGCTTCTACAACTTGGAGGTGAACTTAGGGTCATGATCAGATATAATTGAACTTAGAACACCATGCATATAAACTATATCTCTAATATGTAGTACAACTAGGTCTTTCACCTTGGTAGTGATCTTTTAAGGCAAGGAAATGTGCTGACTTGGTAAGGAAATCTACCACAATCCATATTAAATCATGACCTTTCTTTGTCTTGGGGAGACCCACCACAAAGTCCATATATGGTGATCTGTTCCCATTTCAATTTAGGAATCTCAACTGATTGCAATAATACAGTGGGTCATTAGTGCTCAGTCTTCTCCATATGGCATGTGAGGAAACTTAGCTACATGTACTACTATTTCTTTCTTCATTCTAGGTTTCTAAAAATACCGCAATATGCCTTTAAAAATCTTCATGGTACCAGGGTGTATTGTATACATTGAATCATGAGCCTTTACAGGACATGTTTCTTTAAGAGGAAATCCTCAGGAACTCAAAATCAACTTTCATATTGGAATCCATCATTCCCACACATCAAGGGATGTGTCTGAGGCTTCTCCATCAAATCTCAACATCTCAACTAACTCTGGATCATCTAATTGGGTTGTTCAAGCTTGGTCAGCAAGTCAGACTTGGTCTACCTAATTTGGTATCTAAACTCTTGTATCCATGATTTTGATAACCAGATTCAAATCTTATACCTATAGAATTCAAATTCCACTTGATAATTATATACACATTTGGAATCTTAATTTAGTTATTACCTTTCTCACCTCGTCTCCCAAATAATTTATCCAACATTCTCTCCTGAGGGTGTGGTAATTCCTCCAATTCTCAATTGTCATTAAAAGATTTCAACTTAAGTATTTATTCCTCATATCACTTCTATTCCTAATATGGCATGCGTCTATCCCATCTCTCACACTCATAACAAGATGAAATAAGCATTTGGCTGCATTCTAATTACAAAGCTCACCTTGTTCCAAGAGTAAAAACGGTGCATTACACATCACCATTTTATTTTCAAATCTAGGTTGAATCATCCCCCACAGGACTAAAAACTATGAATACCACCATTCCCTTAATTCCATGTGTACATATAGGAAAAACTTTTCTCATAGCCTTTGAGTCTTATCACAACTCCTATTTATCATCCATAGTCATTTCCCCAAGGTCTCTAGGGTGCTAGTACATCTAGAGTGATCTCATCCTTATGCATCTAGAGAGTGCCTCTCACATTTAGTCCTTAGGCAGCATTAAATCATGAAGGTGGCCAACCTCCTAGGGCATGGGCCTCAGGCAAACATAGATGTTACCTCCTGACCATATAGTCTTGTGCATTTAGGGATCAATCAACTCCTATTCCCATCAGCCTCATCCCTTCTTGACCTTCAGATTGACTAAGGGTTTTATGAGATGTCATAATTTTAGTATATTTCAACCCACATTTTGCTTGTGGTTTCTCTAACAATATCTAAGCACATTATACCCCGGAGAATTATTCCACTCGAATTTCCTTCATATATTAGGGAACACATAGTTTTTTCTTATGTCCCATCCTGAGGATCATGGCGAACTTCCTATCCGGACCTATTCCCATTAAACCGGTCACTTCCCTAGTGACTTTTCCTCATGCCCCCTTAGAGATGATATACATGATTGCAATGAATAATACTCAATATATATGCTTTTATGCTTCATGTACTTTATCTCTAAAGTTTCTATGTGACCCTTAATGCTACCGTATTTCTTAACTACTTTGGGAACTCACTCTTCTTAGGAGGGATCCTTTCCCAGGACAAGATAAAACTTCACCAAGGTTCACAAAACATAGTAGAATCTAAAGTTCATATCATCACATGTGGGCATAATTCCTATTATTCCATCCGTGCATCTTCTACCTGAAACTATATTATGACACCATTACCATTCATGAATTAGATCACTATTAGCTACTTCATTTCCAATTTGGCTATACCAGATTTGATACATCTCATTTCACCACCATACATTTTCCAACACAAGACGTACTACAACTTTTTTTAGGTATGATCACTTCCTAGAAGTCGGTTTACATCGTCTTGAGCCTCCTTATCCTCAGTGGTAAAAACTTGAACATGTCGGCATTCTTCATTAACTGGGACTACCCCACATGGTGCTGCAGTCATTGTTTGAGTTGTTACTGGACTTGGTCCTTGAGGGTCAGAAAGAGGATTGTCATCCTATATATGTCCTTCTTGCTGACAGAGGTAGCACACCCTCTTCGCAAAATGACACTTGCTCTGGTGCATCTTCCCACAGTTGTGGGACCTTTGGGGCGATGCTTGGTTCAAGGTTTACCCTTTCCTCCATTCCTACCTTGTCCATGTTGGTGAACTTGGGCTCTCCTATTCGCATTCCATGGGCTAGTGTTGCCTTTAACAAAAACAAAATATCCTTTGGGTGGATGCTGAGCAGGCATAACTGTATTCTCCATATTCTAGGTGAAGTAAGCTGAGAGGATGGTGAGGAAGTTGTTCCAGACCATTGGTTTTGTTGTTTGATCTTTGTCAGTGACATAATCCTCCCACCAAAGTTGTGGCTCCCTCAAGAAAATGAGTGGCAAAGATAACCATTGTGTTGGTGGAACTCCCATAATATGAAAACCATTTTACACAACATGTAGCCAGGCTTCCACCTCAGAACTATCTTTGGCCTAGAATTTTTTTATATACCCAACTTGATAAAGTTGAGGATGGTGACTTCATGACGAGGGTTGTTAGGTAGGGGCTCACCATCCTCATTTTTAGAAACACCTATGGGTGTAAGGGCACTGATAATCTCTGTGATTTCCTTCTATTGTCCTAGCCAGAGATCATCAGAGATAGGAACTGGCCCGTCTGAGGATTCAAGACTGATAGCATGACTGGGGTCGTCCTTGGGCTCATCTTCCATCATAGGTTTGCATGTATGGTCTGGACTATCTTTAGGGTTTAGGGTGTCAGAGGAAACAACTTTGGGCTCGAGGTCTTCCTCCATGGTGCCCCTCTCTAGCCTCTTCTGTTTCTTGGTGGTCCCATCTTCCTTCCTCTTAGTTGGGGACATACTCTCCTTGGTAGGAGGGCCTCCCCCTGGAGGTCAAGGATGATAGTGATTTTGGTGCAGGCCATTCTGTTTCACATAAGATAACTTTATTAACCTTAGTTTCATACTTGAGATTTTAAAGTATCATAAATTTATGTCCATGACATCTTGTTTACATGCTTTTTATTGTTTGGTGGAAGATGACTTAACCCCTATTTCTCATAACCCTAGTACTCAGAGAGGGATACAAATAGTAGTCATAGGTACCTAGGGTTTTGTGAGTGAAGGAGGGTAAAGAGCTAATGAAAAAGATGAGAAATTCTAGAGGTATGTTATTATTGAGTAAAGTCCTCAGTTTTTGGCCAGGCAGGAAGCATGGTCCGAGAGTCCTCACAAGACGACTAGTAGTGTAGAGGAAAATACTACCAACCCTCAGATCGTGGTCCTTTCTAGAAGCCATTATCTTTGAAAAAAAAAACTCTAGTAATTCCCTTTAGGCTCTACAATTGGTAAACTGGCTCTGATACCAAATGTAACGACCCCCTCCCCCTATTATCCTCTATTCAGGTAGACCGATAGGTAAGGGCCATTATCAATCTTACAACTGTCTTAGGTTTAGAAAATAACCAAAAATAATTGATAAATTTCACTATATAGGAATGAGTTTGTGCAAGGTTACCTTTCCTAAATGAAATTACATAATATGGCATTCTGAGTTTACAACATGAAGTAAAGACTAACTGCATCCTCCAGAGATTACATTACTTTCTTGCTGGTTTGGTGCCTTCTTCATGAGAGTCTACTTTCCATTAAACTTGTAGCAATAAAAACATATTATCCTAAACGTTGACAAACAAAAAGTCAGTCAGTATAGCAAGTTATACTAGTATGTGGGACAAAAATATTACAGCTAAGTGTAACAACATAATCACAAGAATTATTGTTAAAGAATCAAAGTTATCATTTTCTTCATAACCTCTCAACCCGTTTTACTCAACCTCTAGGATACCCGCTCTTATGGTTTCATCCCAGCAGTTGATGGTAGGCCACCTCTCAATTTATAGCTAGATTCCTATGTTGGCCACCTCTCAATTTGGAGTTAGGTGCCATGTTGGTCATCCCAATCTGGGGCCTGACCTCATATGACCAGCCCAATCTAGGGCTGGTCTAACCTTATATGACCTTCCCAATCAGGAGCAGAGTTTGACCTTCCTAGTTTAGGGCCTGGTCATTAGTCATCACCATGACTTTTCATTTCCTATTATTCAAACCTCCAGAGTTAGTATGCAAGCCTTCGAGCAAGTTATAAGCATTATGTGTGATATCCATAGTGACTTTATAGATTGCAAGAAATAAATATCATTCAAACATTTAATTTCAAGCAATTCGGTAAAACATCAAAAAATGTTGAGAAATTGAAGTTGTTAGTCATAGGCGTAACCACATAACTATTTCAACAATAACTCAAAGTCTAAGTAAGATCAATCCGAAATAGCCAAACAAACAACCAAGCAATTTATCCTGAAAGTTAAAGCAATACACCCATGTATTACTATTCTATCTAAATCATCATGAAGATTGACTTGGGTCTCAAGTTAGGTTTTATAGATGAAATTTAGGGTTTCATTTGGGTTTTGGCTTCCTATACCCTAGTTTCCACTTTTCACGACTTTTGGGTTGACAAACCCTAATTTATCATTAATTGCACTTTTAGTCTCAAAGAAACCCTAATTTATCAAACTATAGGTTGCTAAGTTCACATAACTTTCAAGTTGCTCTTTTTATCAATAAAAGATTAATCTTTGATTACTAACATCAATTGAATTCATTAGGATCATCAAAACTTAGAATTTAGGGTTTTGATGCATTTAATACATGAAAGATGCCAACTTTAGGAACTTTTCAAATTAGAAGTTTATTTAGATAGTGTACATATTTTTATTGGATTGCTTGTATTTTTCTGAGCAAAATCATATATTATCTGCTTTTATCTGATTATCCTACTAGTTACTAGGATTCTTACAAATTAATTCGTTTTAGACCAATAAGGGCATGCCATAGCAGAGAGCCTCAAGCCCCACCCTGCCAACTCACCTTGGCCAACCTATAGGCTCTCTCCAATTCAGTAGCTTATTCACAATTATCTTGTCGACTAAGAGAGAAAAAAGAAGGGAAAAGACAGAAAGAGTCTTACCTGATCTGAAGACAAGTGAGGGTATTTTGGTCTTTCACTCACGACCCTTCTTCAACCTCTGTTCACTCTTCTTTATGAACCAAGTAGTCAACTTGTGAGTTGACCTCGAGATCCCAATCCTTTGAGTAATGAAAGAAGGTGTGACCACCTTCGTCGACCTATGAAGGACTCGTTGGTCCTCTCAATTTCCTCAGTGATGCTCAGAGTCGTTGGGACGGTTAAGGGATGCCTCTATCGAGATAACGAGGAGAGGCAGGGGTGGATGAAGAGATCAACGATGCAATTAAGACCATAGAAACACACACAAAGTTCGACTGAAGATTTGGAGTTGGTTCGTAATCTCACATCGGGCTTGTACCCCTCTATGTATACCCATCTTCATCAATAGGGTCATTTTTGGAAGATAAATTGGGTGATTCTTATAGATACCATTAAACTAGGAAAAACCTAGGGTAGGTGGGTTCTCCATGATCCCTCGAAGCCAAGGGTTTACTTTCCAAACCCTCTCACGCATTGATCAGCGGGGAAATCAATCCAAAAAACTCACATTTCTGCTCCTCCCTTCCTAACTGGTCGTATGCTAGGAGATAATTGTATCATCATTGGATTGCAGATCAAACGGCCCACAAAATGTGTGTCAAATAAAAGACAATTATATTAGAATTAGAAATCATGACATTTAATACTTCCCCCTATAATTCACACACTTTAGGGATTCTATAAAATCCATATATCCCAAACCATCCATCATTTTAATATCCAATTTTAAGGGAAACTCTTTAATGACTTTATCTATTATGTGCAAAGTTTGGAACCAAAACTCAGAAAGAAAAGGGAGTTTTCTTCATATGCAAGTTTCCTTCTAATCATACATTTTAGGCGTCAAAACTAATCATTTTCTCTTTCTTCCCTTTGTACTTTCTTTATTTTGGCTTTTCTTTATATCATAAACCATGTGTAAATGAAAACTAATTAATAGTGGCCATCTTTGCCGCTTTCTAAAGAATTCTACACAATTCTCTCATGTTCACACAATTATCATCTATCACTTTTTCTTTTTGCTTATTATGGGATTTTCTTTTATCCATTTTCCCTTTTTATCCATCATTGGATTAATAAAGCAGTGGCAATCATGAAATCATCATTCAAGGGAAATTTGCAAAGAAATCCATTCTTTAAAACAAAGCACCCAAATATCCAAACAAGTGTCTTTTATAGAATAATTGCATTTTAATTATTTAAAATGCAATTGAAATTGAGGTTATATAACATATATTATTTTATATATCTAAATTGTTGAGAATACATATGAGGTGAAACCCCCTTCGACACCCTAAAATGACTTGTTAAATGAATGATGATGAGGTCATACCTCCTATTATCAAATGACAAATCTTTTAATGTGATTGATGTGACATGTTCAAATGTAGTACTTCCTATGTGATATGATTGGTGTCATGGCTTGTATACTCAAGAAGACCCAATGTTTATGTAGGTTGCAAGCCGATGATCCTCTACTTTTATACTTGTACTTATCAAGACAACATACTTCAAAGATGCTTTCCATCGGACATAGGGACTTCATATTCATAAGCATGTTATATCAATTGTTACACTCCAAATCAAGTAGGACAAAAGTCTAAAACATCATGCAACAAATTAGGATATTAATCCTAATCATGATTTCTTGGAGGTTATCTATATGCAGTCCTCCAAGCACAAAAAGTAATTGTATGCTTATTTATGTAGAGTTACTTTATTTGTTTATTAGAGCCATAATATAGAATGAGATGTCTTTACATCACATGAAAATATTTCTAGTCTCAAAATAAATTATCAAGTTGTTATATGGTGTTGAATGGAGCACTAATACCCTTCTTTATTACTTCATTTCATATTATATGCTTCCAACACATGTTTATCTATCTCAATGACAATTCTCCTCTGCCTAGGAATCTTTAAGAGTCACACTTGGTTGTTCCACACAGTTTTATGTGTAATAGAAAAGATGATAAATGCTTACTAAAGGATAAAATAAATCATTCTAGAGTGTCCCTTTCTTACATCCTTAAGTGTTTAGTGGGTAGTTCATACGATGTATGACATTTTCATTACTACTTCCTATTAATAATAAAGGTGATTGATTATGGGTGATGCCATACCTTCTCATATGTATATCTCTTTGTAACCTAATTAAAAAAAATAGATTCATTTCCTTAGATATCATATTTATGTTAAATAATGATTCCTTGTTATCCTTTTGATTATTCATGGTAACTATGAATAGTTTTTTGTTGGTTTATTGAATTTGAGATATTGCTTGTGGTCTATGATTTATGAATATAAGATTTGTTCCTGACCTGATCGGTGAGTCATTCTATATATCTAAGTGGTTAAGTGTAGTCTTTAGTCTAAGTTTTTAGATACTTATTTCTTACATATATAGTTTTTTCCGGTCAAATTTTCTAGTCACTTCATTGGTTTTTATGTGCTAAACTAAGATGGATTATGACCTGTGGATTTATCCTAATGATCTTGTTAGAATTTTGATCATAAAGATGGACATTACATCTATCTCAAAAGAATATACTACTTTACATAACATAGCTGACCCACGTGCCTGTCACCTGTAGCGTATATCGTGAAACTTAGATGACTTACATGCGTGTCACATGTAATATATAATGATTTCTTGTTTTCAAAATGACTTCCATATGTATATAAATATTCACATAGTATAGGAGATTAGCATGCAACTCTTTAAATGATGGTCACGCATGCACTGTTTCTTAGCATACATAGAACATAGAGATCGGCCTATTGAAAAAACTCATGAAAGTGATAAAATGGGACACAGCCGGAAAGCATTTTAATAACAAAAGGAACTACATTTCTATATGACTTCCGTAATATGTCTCTTGTTGTGCAAAATCAAGGTGTCAATTTTTTGCCGGAGGCGTATGTTCAATTAGGCAGATTTTGAATCATACATTAAGAAATATATGTATTTTATAAGAATGGTTATAGAGGAGGTGAGATGTAATTTATAGTATTATTTTTATAAAATTGGATAAGTGGTCTATACATTATAATTAATGTGGGATTCAATACATGATAATAACTTTAACAAATTACAGATTGGACTTTCCAATTTATATCTATTTTTTTTATACATGAAAAAGCACCAATGAGAGAGATTGTGTGCATTTTTTTTTTAAGAAATGCAAACTAGCATGGTAATTTATTTGTGCAATGTACGACTTTATGCCATGCTGCATTAGTGGAACCCACCAGCAAGAAAGCAAGGGACACGTATCCAATAACATGGAAAAGTTAGGGGTAGCATACACAGACATCCGCATCACGTTCGGTAAGGCAGTGTTGGCATTATCCATGCAAGTAGGAGTTGAGATTTATGTCTTTTTCATTTTTTCATTAGTGGGGTCCAGCTAGCTGTGATAATGGAAAACAACGTCCTTTTAACAATTGTTATCACACCCACTCATAAAAAAATAGAGATATATACAAGCACACAAAGTTTTTTCTGTATTAGAAGTCTCTTTTCATTGTGAGTTCATATTCGTCGGACAAATTAGAGGCCTCCAAATCTGCTATACCGATCTCGCTGTTCTGATTATGTCCCAGCAAATTCTTATCATTCATTCACGTCAAAAATCCTCTCCTAAAAAAATTAATAAGATGGGTGTATGACCAAGATTTAATGGGACACGTTGGGACCCATAACATGGAACGTGCATAAATAATTAATGGAGGTCACGCGACCACATGTTTATATATCTATATATATTCTTTAGAATTCGATGATATAAAACAAAACAAAATACATCAACATGCAAGAAAGAGAGGAAATAGACTTAGTCGCGAGTTTATTCTGGATGCTAAAGCAATTCCCCAGACATTCCATCTACAGATGTGGAGCCGTGGAAGACTAACGATTACTATGCAAACTTTTGGGATCATTAGGTGCCAAGAACGGGTTTGGTTTCCATGTTCCTGCTTTCCGAGGAGTATCTCAACCATGAGATCACAAAGAGGAATGAAGTAAAGGCTAACTATCTTTGGATCTACGACCACGATTTGTGCAGTAGAGCACCATCACAAGGAGCCAGAACAGTGAATCTACTCCCGCAAAGAACCTACAACTGTCAAACCTGATAAATCTAAAATATATTATTTTTCACTCTATATTTTTGTATTTTTTCACTTTATCAGAGATAACTTTGATGGCAACCCGGCCCAAAGTAAAAGCCGCACCCTTAAGTATACCGGGAAACTCTTCTCAGATCTACGCACACATGCTCCCTTGCCACCCATTTAAAAATCAAATAACCAGCAAGTCTATGTGTAAATCTCTCCCTATGTGGATCAACCAGATAATTTATTGGTGATTCTTTCTTGAATGCCACTCCCGTGATGTAGATTGTAATGATAAACAATCTAGTGGGCACATAATTTTCCACTGAGTGTGGATTATGTAACCACTCCGCCGATCTGACAAAGATTAAAAGGCATGTTCACTTTACACCTATCTCATTATTGCAGCCGCCACCACTCAAAACACTCCACAGTCTTCTTTGTCTCCTCTATCCATCAGGATGCTAGATGACAAGACTCTGATAAGAAGACGAGGGAATGAGAAGACTGAGTGCAGTTAAGATGAATTACAGTCTCTTTTTTTTCTTTCTTACGAGTAAGGGAAGCTCTAAGATCCGTGTGAGTGGATCGTATTTTCGAAACCATGCGGTTAGATTAAATATTTATAGTGGAATTGGAACGATGGATGAACAGACATATGAATTAAAAAGGATAGTTTAGAAGTAAACGGTAGGAATCTAATATTTATATGGAAATTTTATCTCTCCTTGCTATATTTAAAGGTTGTAGAGATACGAAAAGGATCCCATCTTAGAAAATCAAGGGAGTGTGGAATGACGAAGCTCACTGCTTATTTCCTACATCTGCTACTGTAAATTATATATAGTAATGCTATAGACATGTGAATGATGTTTACATGATGATGGCGGCCGTTTATATGTAGACTTGTGCCAAGATGAATGTATTCTAGCATTAGGTTAACAATTTGGTGATGTACATGCTCGTCGTTGGATCATGTACTTTGTTAATATCGGTTATGGTAGATGTTTCTTTCATTTTTTTGTTGTTATGGTGGATACATCATTCAAACTGGAATACTTTATACCGCCCCAACCCCACCAAACATATAAATAATTATAACAAAGCCATTGGCAAAACAACATCAAATCGTGACACTTTCAGATATCGCAGTTTTGCTTGGGTAGCCAGTGGCGGCCACCACTTCCCCCAAGTACAGTGTAACCATTTTTTTTTGTCTTATTTAGTTTTGGTAATTGTTTCTGGTTTCCAGTTTGGTTGTCGTCAACACTCACTGTCGTCTTTACTTTTATCGCGTGTGGTGTATACTTCGTCCAATATATTTTAAGAGTAATTCTAGTCTTAATCGGCGGCCCACCCGGCCACTCATCCGGCTGGGGCTTCTGCAAAGTCAAATGTTGACCAACTTTATTTATTTTTAAATAGGAGGGAAGTAGAAACAAAGTAAAAACTTATATTGATCATAACTTTCAAGTTACAGTGAATTTTTCAATGAAACAAAAGTACTAGATTCGTAATAAAAAATATTTTTCAATAAGACCAATGTTGACATATTTTTAAAAAATAATAATATGAGAAAATGTAATACATGTGTTTTGGGCATAATAGTCTATATTCTGAGTACATGTCCATAGTGTATATTTTGTCTCGTACAACATTAAAAGTAAAAAAATAAAAAGAGAGAAAATGATTGTGTTCACAACTTTAGTCTAGTTTTATTTATTAAAGAAATAAACGATGAGAGACGTAGAAGAGAGTGGAAATGTTTTTGTCCATAACTTTCATCTGGAGCATATTTTTTAATGAAATAAATTGCATTAGAATTCTTGTTAAAAATACTTTCCAACAAGACTAGTGTTGACATACTTTAAAATAATGATAATATGAGAGAATTATAGTATCCGTATTTCAAGATATCATATACATGCTTTGGGTATAGACGTACAGTACTTGTGAGTATAGTATATCACATTCGTGTTTCTCCCAAATCATATATAATATTTACTTGTTCATCTATGGATTCGATTGAACTAACATTAGCAATGAGTTTAGTACTGTACTTTTGAATGAATAAGATCAAGGATTAGTTGTTCTTAAACATAGGTGAAAGTATTGTAGTTTAGTAAAATGTGTATATTTTTAATGAAATGTGAATTAGTTTATATAGGTACGGTATGTGGTTATTGACAATCTTTTATACATGATATGTCCCGTACCGTACCGTACCAACAAGATCATCAAATCATGTATTGTTGTTATGTCTCGTACATTACATCTAGTACTGTACGTCTAGTACACTACTTTGTATTACAAAATGTGGTTGTTAGTACAATACTTCTTGTACCAACAAGATCATCAAATCATGTATTGTTATTGTGTCTCGTATGGTACCTCTAGTATTGTACGTCTGATACTATACTTTGTATTACAAAATGTGGATGTTAGTATTGTACTTCTAGTAACAACAAGATCATCAAATCATGTATTGTTGGTATGTATTGTACAATACATCTAGTACTGTACGTCTAGTACTATACTTTGTATTACAAAATGTAGTTGTTAGTACTGTACTTCTTGTACCAACATATCATCAAATTATTATTGTATGTCTGTACAGTACCTCTAGTACTGTACGTCTAGTACTATACTTTGTATTACAAAATGTGGTTGTTAGTACTGTACTTCTTGTACCAACAAGATCATCAAATCATGTATTATATGTCTCGTATAGTACCTCTAGTACTGTACGTCTAGTACTATACTTTGTATTATGAAATGTGGTTGTTAATACTGTACTTATTGTACCAATAAGATCATCAAATCATGTATTGTTGTTGTGTCTCGTACAGTACCTCTAGTATTGTATGTCTAATACTGTACTTTGTATTACAAAATGTGGCTGTTAGTAATGTACTTCTAGTAACAACAAGATCATCAAATTATGTATTGTTGTTATGTCTCGTAGGGTACCTTGAATATCCTTGTATATGATTATTGTCAAACGTTACATTTTGAATGTATGCAAAAATTAATATAAATGATAATATGTACGGTACTTATAGATTTATGACATAATATGAAATATGAAAAAATAAAGAGACAATAAGTATTGTACCTGAATGGTCAATCTGAGTACAATATCCAAAAAATGTACTGTACTTTTATATACTTCTCTCCTCTCTTAATATACTTCTAATATTATTTTTTCTAAAGTATGTCAACATTGGTTTTGATAGAAAGTATTTTTCATTAAGAATATGATGTTTTTTATTTAAAAAAAATTCATTTAGAATTGAAAGTTACGAGTAAAATGAATTTCTTTCTCTTCTTTTTATTCTCTTTTTCATTTTTCTAGCAACTTTTTGCCACATCAACAGTGCCCCATCTCAACTACCGGGTAGGCTCCCGAATATGTGGACGGGTGCATGTAACGTTACTCATATTTTAATCGCGTGACACTAGATGTCACCGCCCTGATCCCCACATCCAGTAGACGGATCAATTATTATGGAGACATGTAACTGCTTTGCGAAAATCAGAAACGAAACAAAGTACAACACTAAATGAGGTGCCGGCAGGGCTGCGATTCGCTCTTGCTCTCTGATGCTGAGCTGGAAAAATGTTAAATTCTAGAAGGCTGGCCCAGAAAAGGAAACATAGCAAGCGTACGTGGTTTTAGGGGTGGCGCCGTCGCCGCAGATACAACATGTAGCCTTTCATCTTTTCCTTTCATTCGTCTCTTACCTACTCCAACACGCTTCTAGTTTCAGTTAGGCTACACACACGGTTTCATCTCACACCCATCCGGTCATCTGGAGTTGTCCTAACCTACTTTCTATATAAATGAGAATAGTTATATATAAATGAGAATAGTTAGGAGGAGAGAGAAAGAAAAGAGCGTAAGAGAGGAAATTATGGTTGCTGTAGAAATAGTGGTCTTTTCCATCGACTCCACTATATATTTCTAAGAGAGAAAATACAACCATTAAACATGAAGAAATAAAAAATATTTTGGTCACAATTTTCAAACTTTAATTATCGAAATAAAAATTATTAGATTATTTATGAAAATACTTTTCAACAATGCTAATGTTATCATATTTTGGAAATAAATTAATATGAGAAATGTATACTTCTCTCTTTTCTCATACTGTATGAATATTTTTTAATATATTATTAGGCGATCTATTACAATTCCACAAAGGATTTACATTGAAGAAGAGGACAGGCGGGCAACAAGCTGCGCCGCTAGTCCTTTTTGGATAGCAAATCCAATCATCTGAAATACAATATCCATACCCTTGGGAGCCATAACATTACTATTCATAACTTTTTAGACTCTTTTAAGAAGCTCCATAGCTTCTGGTGCTAAGAATCCAAAAGTATCAAATCCAAACGGAATAAAGGCATGTTGATTCTCAATACATGCTTTCTCATGCTTACCCACTTTGGCTGAAGCAGCTTTAAGGGCAGCATGTCTTGCTGTAAAAGCTCCACTCCTCAAACCCACCAGCGGAGAAACACCTGTAAGGTCCACACATGCATGTTTCCCTCCTATCCACCCAAAAATCAAGACATCAGCAGGCCTAAGTGTCGATCTTCCCTCTTGTGGATCAGTTAAGAAAATCACAGGCGCCTCTTTCTTAGCAGCAATGCCTGCACGTATGAGTACATCAAAAGGAACATCTCTAACAAGATCATGTCTGTATTTGACTATAAGCATATATTATTAGAATGTATTTCTCTTGTATTTCTGAATATTGTTTTAATACAACATTAATACCAACTTCTTAACATGATGCAATTCATATCGTTCTAAGGATGATAGTAAATGAACATGTAAAAAATTATTTGAAAATATTTGTGCTACATATGGGTGTTATTGTAGTGATAGTTTTGTTGACCAATTTCATTGATAAATAATAAGATCAATATTGACAAACTTTGAAAAAGAATATTATGAAAAATATTTAATTTTCTTCTCTTTCGCATTGTACGAATATTTTTTATACAATACTAATTTTTATTTCTCTTCTCTCTCTTTTCTACTTCTATAATATTGTACTAAAGACGTTTGTATAGTACGATTGTAGAGGAGGGAATATAGAAAAAAAGAGGAGAGAAGTAATAAAGAGATAGGTGATAAATAAATATTAGTACTGTACCAAAAAAATATCTTTACAATATGAAAAAGAAAGGAGAAAAATATAGAAAAAGAGAGGAGAGAAGTATAAAAGATAGAATAGAGAAATTTATATAAGTATTGTATCAGAAAAATATTGATACAATACAAAAATAGATGAGAGTATATTAAAAAAAGGAAGCAGGAAATATAGATGTGAGAAGTAAACATTAGTATAGTATCAGAATCATATGTACAATAAAAGAGAGGAGAAAAGTATGTTTCTTATATTATTTTTTCTTTAAAATATGTCAATATTAGTTTTATTAAAATGTATTTTTTTGTAAGAAAATTGCTATTTTTATTTAGACCAAAAATTCGTACTGAATTGAAAGTTATTATTAAATTTGTTTTAACTTTTTTCTCTATCTACTTGTTTTCTTATTTTTTATCTATGTACCTCTCCTGCATACTTCCCTCCTTTCTCTTGTTTGCTTCCCTCTTCTCTTTATTTTTCTAACTCCTTCCTATTTTCTCCTACTTCCCTCCTCTCTCTTTTCTACTCCCTCCTCTTCTTTCCCACTTCCTTCTTGTTATCTATATATAAAACAATTAATAAATGCACTATATAAATTAATGCCTTAACATACATTGACTAGGACAACATGTAGAGAAGTTGTACGCTTTTTTCAGGAAAATCAGATGAGCAAACGAGTGCATAATAGACTATGTCAAGAATTTATCTTCTAATTTAAGGTATTTTTTTTCTGTTTTCTTTAATATATGCTGAATGCTATTATTTACAAACTGTAGCTTCATTTTTATATATTACAAGTTATAGTACAAAATAAGATTAAAACATTACATTGTAGGCTACAACAAGGTGTACATACACTACTACAGAACCTACATTTAGTGTCGGTTATTTAAAGCCTTTAGTATCGGTTTCTAAGCGACACCTATATGGGCGACACTAAAAGTCCATCCATAAGGCGTCGGTTCCAAAACTGACACCCAAACTCTTCGTGCGCCACCGAAAATGCGCCATCATGGGACTATAAGCGTCGATTATTAGTTAAAAACCGACGCCCAAACCCTTCACTCCACAGAAAGGGCGCCATCTTGGGAACTATCAGTGTCGGTTATAAGTAAAAAACCGACACCATATATCTTCGCCCCACGGTCGTGGTGTTAAGGACATAGACATCGGTTTATTGTAGGAACACCGACACTATATCATTATGTGTCGGTTATTTACAAATAACCGACGCCTATTGGTTTTTTTTTTCCTGTGAGTCTGCAGACCTGCTGTGGCTGGTCGCAGGATGAGAAACTTGTTCAATTCAGTTATGAACTGTAGGTTTTACGACATCCATTGATATCAGCCGACAACAGGCCGCAAACCTGCAAAATTAACAATAAAGAAGTAGCACATGCATTTAGCAATGCAACCTGCAGTTCCATTTTATTTTCACACATTTATAAACATTCACACATGCTAGCAATTTGTAGTTCCATTCATTCACATTCACACATGTAGAAACATTCATATAGCAACCAACACTTTCATTCATTTTCACTCAGACACATGTAGAAACATCCAGACATGTAGAAACATTCACACATATATTATAATCCAGAAATTCATTTACAAAGTATCATTGTTTAGTCATTATTCGCTATCAGGATCCCAATTATATTTTAAAGCCCCCACTAATTGTATGGCTGTTGCCCATTCTTCTCTTACTTCATTTAATTCTCCCATTGTATAGGGAGCATTAACATTTGGTAAGTCCTTTCCTGTAATGGGGTCAGCTTTAAACACATGTAAAGAGAAAGATGTATATATATAATTAATGAGCTATAAATAAGATTGATATATTTCGATCATATTATCTAATGAGACTATATAATACCTGAGCAATACAATCGATGTCCATTGCGACATATTTGACAAGCATGTGCATATATTGCATGACATAGTATCCACATGCCCATCTGTTGTCTTGTGTAGCACACTATAAATTCAAACATACAAAATATTAAAAAATACAACTAATTAAGCATTGTTCACATAAATAATATATACATATATTGCAGTCGGGAACTTACTTGCACGTTCTTCCAAATTATTGGCTGGTTCTTTTTTGTGGGGACCTTTCCTCCAGCCTTTTTGTACTCCTCAAAACCCCTACATGTTAATGTAACACAAAACATTGCAATTAAATAGTAATGTAATAACATATGTTAACGGATATGAAAAATGAAATATTTCTCACTGAAATATTGCCATTTTCATTATGTGTCCAAATCTTGTATTCAATTTACCCCCCTTAGGATCTAGATAACACACAGTGAACGTCTCGGGGGCAATAACCAATAACTCCCAATGCCTACCCCTAGAGGAAAAAAAGTTAAAAATTAATAACTCAAAATCCACAATAAAATGTAATTTTCTTAAGTCCAAATTATAATAAGCAAAGTAAACTTACTCTACATTGAATGGAGCCATTATCACCGTCTTCTTTTTTACAGCAAAATTTGAAAAAGACTCACAGCAGTATTGTTGAACTGATGTAGGGTCTTTAGCTACTAGACTAATCAAGGATGGAATCAAAAACCCTACATGTTTGAATCCAAAATCTGCACATATGTTGTCTAAGTAGCTGCAAAATATGTATTAATTACGCATGCATTAATAAATAAGAAACCAGATCACCAGATCATACACAAGGTATATGGATGTATAAAGAATATCTCACCTTATCCATAGCTCTATCACAGATGTATTTAGCCAATCATATCAAAACAACTCCAATATATCTTATATAAATAGTTTTGTTTCGTATGACTGACCTGTAGAATCTGAATCAGAAGAAACAGTTATAGGGGAGTTTATATCATGTTCCCCTAACCATACTGCCATACCCCTATAGTTAGGACCTAACGGGACATGTAGGTCCTGTGGAACCCAACTAGGTAATGCAGGAGGTGGAAGTGGAGGCCTAGATGCTGTGGGTGTCTTCTTTTTAACCTGTATATATATATAATTTCAGATCAACTGCCATCATATACACACACTAACTGTTACGACCCATATCAGAGTTAGTCAATAAATACCTTGAATTACGTAAAACACCTCAGTTAGTGCTAAGCTTTTGTTAAACATCATGAATAATCAAGATAAGACAACATGTGGACCAATAGTCAAGATTTAATCATCTGAGGTAATTAATGATAATAGTAATGATGATTTTTGAGTTAATTGAGTTGAGTTGAGTGCTGACTAATGCAATTAGTGTTGAATATCAAATTAAATATCATGGTTAATCAAATAAGTTAATATGTGAATCAATAGTTGAGTTTAAATCACCTAAGGCGACTAATGATATCAATGTTGATTAATTAGTTAATTAGGTTGAGTTGAATGTTCAATGATTGCAATTAGTGATTTGACCTGATGTGACAAGCTAGTTAATATGATTTTATGCCCTGGGATGATAGAGGATTCCGTGCTTAAACCGTTGCAAGAAAAATCACCCGAAACCGACTTCCGAGTTAAAAGATACGGGCATTTGAGTGTTCAGGGACCTAGATGTAGTTTTAGATTTTTGCTGGGCATTTTGCATGACGGCCCCTCCGCGAACCGACCCTTCTCTTCTTCTTCTTCGCCCGATAGAACAGTAATACGGCAAAAGTGCCGACAGAGCAACAGAGAGGGGCGATCGTATGGCGATTTTAGGGGAAACAACTAGCCACCGAGCTCCATAGACCTTCGTCCTTCTTCCTCCTCCATTCCTATCTCCACTCCACCCGCCTAGCCACCAGCAGCAGCCCGAGCTGCTAGGGCGCCGGCCAGCAGAGCCGCGGCCAAGCAACAGGGCGCCGACCAGAGGTCCTTTGGTGCGGCCAGCTTCTCCACTCAACGGCGTCGAGGTCGTCCTTGAAGCCCTAGCAGCAATCCGCCGCCATCAAGCCCTAGAGCAGCACCTAGCAAGCTTCCCCTCTCTCTCTTGTTGTGTGTGGAAGCTGCTAATTGCAGCAGGTCCTAACAAGGACGGATTGGGCACGAAGAGCAACACTAAATCGACCGCTTTGAGTTCGGCCAAGAGGCCTAAGCAGAAATCCGCAACCAATAGCCAAGATTTCCGGTTGTGCGTGAAGCTGCTGTTGCAGCAGGTTCGTAAACTGGAAAAGACCAGAGGTAGAAGACGATCCGAAATCGTCTAGAATCCGGCCCTGGACGCATGAGACACCATAGAAAGGTAGCTTTGGCTTTTGATTGAGATTCCAAATCTAGAATCTGTAGCTTATAGCCTTAATTAGGTACTAAATCGAGTTCGTCTACAATTAGATTTCCGTTTCTGTGCAGGTACACGGCGTGCAACTCAGTTTGCACGGCGTGCAAAGTTACATATATGCAGAACGAGTTTCTGCCCAGGTGCACGGCGTGCAGCCCAGGTGCACGGCGTGCACTCTGCTGTAAAGGAAAGAATTAGGCGTGGTTGTGGACGTTTTTCGGTGTATACGAACACACCGAAGTGGGTGAGTAGTAGTTCATTTAGAAATCAATATTTAACTCAAATTAAATGTTTAATTGCTTCTGTATCAATTGATATAACTTCTAAACAGTATAGTTCATACAATTGTGTATGTTAGATTCATTAGAATTGAACTACTTGATATGCTTAATAAAAATGATGAAATTTCCTGTATTATTGCTGCGATGCATTAAGTGATTTCAAATATTGATGTTTAGCATTGAAACTGGATGAATGATTCTGAATCATGTTTAATTATGATAAGTATATATATGTGCTTTTGTGATGTTTAGATTGTGCAAAATGCATGAAATGTGTTATTCCTGTTTAAATGTTTATTTGTTAATCAAGTATAGACCTAGATGCCCTAACGCCGTAGAACCCCTCGTGAGGTCTGCACCTTGGGGTGAAACGACCTACCTAGCGTGTGTCTAGATGGTCGGTGACTCGTGTTCAACAATAATCCGTGCGTGTGTCACGGTGGCACGAGGGCAGAAAAGCAGTGTTCAACAATAATCCGTGCGTGTGTCACGGTGGCACTGGGAAAAGAAAAGAAAACACGGTTATCTAACACCATTCGTGCGTGTGTCGCGAAGGTAACCCTGTGAGACTCTCCGCCTGTGTGCTCAGGTTAAAGGAGGAGTCTAGAGTACACTCTTTTGAGAGTGCAGTGAGGCCGTGTGAGCCTGAGAGTCCTGTAGCAGACCAGGACAGCAGTCAGACTTAGCATTTCCCGGGTGTGTCGCTAAGTCTTGTACGGTGGGACCGTAGCATGAACTTGCTGCGGATCTTTATATGCAGAGTACACTGCATATATTTAGGGCATAATAAAATGAATAAATAATCATGTAGGTTCACAGTAAATTTATATAACTATTTATCTACCTGAATTACCTGTTGATGATTTAGAATGTGATTATTATCTGTATGTTTGTTATGTTATTAGAACTGCCTTGCTTAGTTCTGCATTTATGTTAATTTCAATTTATAAACCTGATGAGTTGTTTATTGATAGCTAAGTGAAATGCTATTCACTGAGCGAGTAGGCTCATACCTCTACTCAAAACATTTTCAGGTTATCGTCAGCAGCAGGAAATCAGAAGGATCGATTTATCCTTACGCCTAGTCGATAGAAGGTTCGTAGTTGGTAGTTAGAGGTCTCTTAGTCCATTCCCCTCGATCCTCGGGACAAGGTGTGAGTGAGAGAGAGAATGTCTTTAAAGATGTAAATATTCTGTTATGCTTTATTTATGTCAAACAATGTAATATGTTGTAGATTCTGCGTATATTGCTATTCAGTTAATACAGATGCTTCCGCAAATTTGTTTAGTTTCATTTTACAGCATAAATCGGATTATCCTATTAAATCTCTTTAAAAGGTTTTAAAAAAGTGAAGAGTGGCTGGCTTATGTGTAAATCCCATCCTGTCGCGTCTTAATCTCGTGGTTTGTGGTTAATGTGAGATTGGGGCGTGACAACTCTTGGTATCAGAGCTTTGGTTTGAGTACATAGTTACTCAAGGTCAGGGGACGATAAGAGACCAATAGGATTAGGACTTAGACGTCTTTCTTCTAACTGTGATTTTATAACAGGAAATGTTCTGTTATACTATTGCGGATAGCAGGAAGAGGATGTGGTCACGAGAATCAAGTAATGAGCTTAAGTTGAGTCGATAAGAATCATTAAGATCAAAAGATAAAGTTATAAGTAAGGCAAACAATAGTTGATGTGTTTTAGCTCTGGAAGGTCTGAGTGTTTAGATACCCTGGCCAGGTGTCTGAATACTTAGATTGACCAGTATCAAGCTACTCTGTCTGTTCCTCTCTGGATGCCCTGGCCAGGTATGCAGAAGAAGGATAGGCTAGAGAAGAAAACCCTAGAAATCCTAGGGTTAAGAAATAAGAAAATAATGTAGGAGTAAGAGATTAAATAAAGGATGTGATATAACTCCTACCTTACAATGCTTATTGATTAAAGATCATTAGAAACGCTCTTATATGCATGAATTCAGACTTGCAGTTTGTACAATAAGTATGATCTTTTTATAATACTGTGACATGAAGTGAACTGTTTAATGTTGGTTTCTTTGTATTAAAGTAGACCCGAAACTTTTGTTTAATTGAGTTTGCCCTATGTGGATATTCTTTCCACATGTCTAAGATAAATAGGGGTTGATTAATCCCGAGTAGCTCTTGGCTTCAGGACTACAGGTTCGGCCTGGTCCGGCTGGCAGGATGCGTTACTGGGATCTAATGACTCCTATTAACAAGTAACATAAGAATAGAAGTATAAATGTTCTTAATCTTGAGAATTAGGGCTTGAGAAGCATAGACCCTAAATTGCCCAAATTAGGATTCAAATAACGCATGAATACAGAATTTGATAAATAGAATGTCTCACTAAATGATTTTTAGTATCTTATATGTAACTCTAATTTGGCTAAAATTGGGATATGATTTGGATATATAAAATGTGAACAACATTGGAAGATATCAGAATTTTTGAAGAATGTTCTGACCTGTTCATCGGCTGAGTTTCAAACTCGACCAATCACATTTTCTGAATGATATAGCAGTGTGGTAATTGAATTGTATCTTTTTATTGGTACGTCCAATTGATCCCAAATTTTAATTATGTTTGAAAATCACAAATTTTAGACACTCTATTAATTTGGCGTAATTTTTGGATGACTTTTGATCTCTTCAGTAAGGTGTCGGTCGAGTTGCAACTCGACCGAATCTGCTGCAGACTGCTATATAGCAGCGCACTGTTCGATTTTTAATTAATTATTGGTAACTTGAAATGACCTGAAATTTTTACTGTAGGTTTAAAACTTTATTAGGCACAACATATAAAATTTTCAAAATTTTTGGAGTTTCTGTTTACAGTTTAATAAACGAATTACAGAAACTATTATAAAACTGAATTTTCAGCTGAATGTGATTAAAGTTGAATGCTGGGTTAATATGTTATTGCCCCAAGCAAATCAATTTGATCTATATAATCGACCACACACAATAATGCTATGATATTGATTTAGACCAAAACCCTAGAATGATTAGGGTTGAAGTAGTTAAAGGGTATCATTAGTGATGTAACCTTGTATGCCAATATCTTTGTTAAATAAAGATCTTGGGATTTGTTCTATGAAAAGTAAACTGGTTTTGATAACGATCTAGGGTTTTGAAGAAGATAACCTGATCGGTACATGAACAACATGAGATGATTTAGAGGAATGAGTAAGACATAAACCTAAAATGTAACAATAAGTAAGTAGCATAGAAATCGGAGTATTATCCGATTATGATCCAAAGATAGTTGATGTAGTTCATGTTTTAAAGACATGGTGTCACTATCTTTATGATGTGACAATAGATTATCACCCTGGTAAAGAGAATGTGGTGGATGATGTTTCTAGCAGAAAGTCAAGTTCAACAGCCAATGCATTCTCTATGACAGGTTTCAATAGAGACCTGCTAATAGAAATATGGAAGTTGAACTTAGGCTTAGGGGTAATAACACAGAGTGATTTGATTGTATAGATGTAAGTTAAGCTTACTTCTTATGATCAGATCAAGAAACTATAAAAGGGTGATAGTGACTTAAGCCATACCATGCATGACCTGATAGGAGAAAAAGAGACTACAGTTTAAGTTTTTATGATGATAAGGTGTTATATTGACATGACATGTGTGTATCTCAAGATAGTGTAAAATTCTTTAAGGGGAAAAGCTGAAAGAAAAGAATTTTTATAGAAGTGTATGTATTGATGTATGCTATGTTTTTAGGAAGACACTAAGATGTATATGAAATCCAAGAAGTTGAAATGGATGGTCAGATATGCAGAAGGATGTAACTGAGTACGTGGTTAGAAGTAGTGTGTACCAGTAGGTTAAAGCTAAACCCTAGAGACCTATAGCTACCTTGTAATCTTTTTCTATGCCTGAATGAGAATGGGAATTTATCACAATGGATTTTGTGGTAAGATTTCCCAGGACACTTAGAGGTGGTGATTCGATATGAATGATTGTGGACAGATTAATTTAGTCTGCTCACTTTCTTCATATTAAGTCAACCTTTGATGTCTCAAAACTGGACTAAGATATACATGGATGAAATAATTAGGTTGCTTGATAATCCAGTTCCAATCATGTCATTTTGAGATCCTAAGTTCACATCTAGGTTGTGGAAAGAGTTGCATCGTGCTTCGGGCACAAAGTTAAGATTCGATACAACCTTTTCATCCGCAGACGGATGGTTAGTTTGAGAGAACCATTCAGACTCTTGAGAACATGCTGAGAGCATGTGTTTTGCTTTTCAGTGGAAATGGGAAGAACATTTAAGTCTTATAGAGTTTGCTTAATGTGAATGTTGAGTTTAGAAATACACAACTGATAATGGTTCGGTTTGAATAAAAACCCAGACAGCACAGTTTTGGTAAACCATCAGGTGCATGATTTCAAGATAGTAAGATAGCATTAAAATATGTAAATAAACCTAAATACCTGCTTCCTGTTATGTTAATGTGTGTGATCTGACATTTTACATGATTTGGCACTTTTCATTAAGATATCATTAGAAATTCTCAAGTACTATTAAATACTTGTGTGATGATACGTAAATAACTCTTAATTGAGTTATGTGATGCATAAACCAGGAATTTGGTTAATATGCACGTTCTTCGAGAAAATTTAAGTAATTGAACAATAGTACAAATGGTTTGTTATATGCGAAGTAAATAGATTTTATTGATATAATAAGATGTTCAATTACATGAATCCGGTATGTATGTGCCAAAATTGATTGAGTTTGGAATATTTATGAATTTTTAATCTGTCTGCATGCATGATATAAACATTACTCGGTAATTACAATGATTTGAAATATATTGTTCTGCCAGTTGTAGAATGATACCGTATTGTGATTTGAATTGAAATCTAACAGATGAGATAATGGAAACCCTAAGAGTAGGGTGTTGCCATGTGGTTAGTGAATGAGGAAACCCTAAGAGTAGGGTGTTGGCATGTGATGAATGAACAAGGCAAATGAAACCCTGAGGATAGGGTGTACGATGAATCAAGTATTTTGATATTAATTTTCACTATGAGATGTGATGATTTTAACAGTTAAATTGCATGATTTTAACTTAGCACCAGATTGACATGTATTCTGTTTATTTAAGAATTTTAGTCTGTTTGCATGAATAGTATAAAAATTTCTTGGTAATTACCATAAAGTGAGATACTGTTATAACGATTCAGGAAAGACAAAGTTTTGTGGGTTGGTCTGGGATCAGATCAGATGTGTTCTAGGTTAAGGGACTTATACAGATGATTGATCGGAGGATCAAGAAACTCACGAATTGTGAGATATCATTAGTAATAATTTTGTGGAGAAATCTTGACCTAGAGGAAGACACGTGGAAACACGAGTTAGGAATGAATGACAAGTTTCCTTTTCTCTTTTAGGAATTTCGGGACGAAATTCTTATAAGGGAGGGAGATTGTTACGACCCATATCAGAGTTAGTCAATAAATACCTTGAATTACGTAAAACACCTCAGTTAGTGCTAAGCTTTTGTTAAACATCATGAATAATCAAGATAAGACAACATGTGGACCAATAGTCAAGATTTAATCATCTGAGGTAATTAATGATAATAGTAATGATGATTTTTGAGTTAATTGAGTTGAGTTGAGTGCTGACTAATGCAATTAGTGTTGAATATCAAATTAAATATCATGGTTAATCAAATAAGTTAATATGTGAATCAATAGTTGAGTTTAAATCACCTAAGGCGACTAATGATATCAATGTTGATTAATTAGTTAATTAGGTTGAGTTGAATGTTCAATGATTGCAATTAGTGATTTGACCTGATGTGACAAGCTAGTTAATATGATTTTATGCCCTGGGATGATAGAGGATTCCGTGCTTAAACCGTTGCAAGAAAAATCACCCGAAACCGACTTCCGAGTTAAAAGATACGGGCATTTGAGTGTTCAGGGACCTAGATGTAGTTTTAGATTTTTGCTGGGCATTTTGCATGACGGCCCCTCCGCGAACCGACCCTTCTCTTCTTCTTCTTCGCCCGATAGAACAGTAATACGGCAAAAGTGCCGACAGAGCAACAGAGAGGGGCGATCGTATGGCGATTTTAGGGGAAACAACTAGCCACCGAGCTCCATAGACCTTCGTCCTTCTTCCTCCTCCATTCCTATCTCCACTCCACCCGCCTAGCCACCAGCAGCAGCCCGAGCTGCTAGGGCGCCGGCCAGCAGAGCCGCGGCCAAGCAACAGGGCGCCGACCAGAGGTCCTTTGGTGCGGCCAGCTTCTCCACTCAACGGCGTCGAGGTCGTCCTTGAAGCCCTAGCAGCAATCCGCCGCCATCAAGCCCTAGAGCAGCACCTAGCAAGCTTCCCCTCTCTCTCTTGTTGTGTGTGAAAGCTGCTAATTGCAGCAGGTCCTAACAAGGACGGATTGGGCACGAAGAGCAACACTAAATCGACCGCTTTGAGTTCGGCCAAGAGGCCTAAGCAGAAATCCGCAACCAATAGCCAAGATTTCCGGTTGTGCGTGAAGCTGCTGTTGCAGCAGGTTCGTAAACTGGAAAAGACCAGAGGTAGAAGACGATCCGAAATCGTCTAGAATCCGGCCCTGGACGCATGAGACACCATAGAAAGGTAGCTTTGGCTTTTGATTGAGATTCCAAATCTAGAATCTGTAGCTTATAGCCTTAATTAGGTACTAAATCGAGTTCGTCTACAATTAGATTTCCGTTTCTGTGCAGGTACACGGCGTGCAACTCAGTTTGCACGGCGTGCAAAGTTACATATATGCAGAACGAGTTTCTGCCCAGGTGCACGGCGTGCAGCCCAGGTGCACGGCGTGCACTCTGCTGTAAAGGAAAGAATTAGGCGTGGTTGTGGACGTTTTTCGGTGTATACGAACACACCGAAGTGGGTGAGTAGTAGTTCATTTAGAAATCAATATTTAACTCAAATTAAATGTTTAATTGCTTCTGTATCAATTGATATAACTTCTAAACAGTATAGTTCATACAATTGTGTATGTTAGATTCATTAGAATTGAACTACTTGATATGCTTAATAAAAATGATGAAATTTCCTGTATTATTGCTGCGATGCATTAAGTGATTTCAAATATTGATGTTTAGCATTGAAACTGGATGAATGATTCTGAATCATGTTTAATTATGATAAGTATATATATGTGCTTTTGTGATGTTTAGATTGTGCAAAATGCATGAAATGTGTTATTCCTGTTTAAATGTTTATTTGTTAATCAAGTATAGACCTAGATGCCCTAACGCCGTAGAACCCCTCGTGAGGTCTGCACCTTGGGGTGAAACGACCTACCTAGCGTGTGTCTAGATGGTCGGTGACTCGTGTTCAACAATAATCCGTGCGTGTGTCACGGTGGCACGAGGGCAGAAAAGCAGTGTTCAACAATAATCCGTGCGTGTGTCACGGTGGCACTGGGAAAAGAAAAGAAAACACGGTTATCTAACACCATTCGTGCGTGTGTCGCGAAGGTAACCCTGTGAGACTCTCCGCCTGTGTGCTCAGGTTAAAGGAGGAGTCTAGAGTACACTCTTTTGAGAGTGCAGTGAGGCCGTGTGAGCCTGAGAGTCCTGTAGCAGACCAGGACAGCAGTCAGACTTAGCATTTCCCGGGTGTGTCGCTAAGTCTTGTACGGTGGGACCGTAGCATGAACTTGCTGCGGATCTTTATATGCAGAGTACACTGCATATATTTAGGGCATAATAAAATGAATAAATAATCATGTAGGTTCACAGTAAATTTATATAACTGTTTATCTACCTGAATTACCTGTTGATGATTTAGAATGTGATTATTATCTGTATGTTTGTTATGTTATTAGAACTGCCTTGCTTAGTTCTGCATTTATGTTAATTTCAATTTATAAACCTGATGAGTTGTTTATTGATAGCTAAGTGAAATGCTATTCACTGAGCGAGTAGGCTCATACCTCTACTCAAAACATTTTCAGGTTATCGTCAGCAGCAGGAAATCAGAAGGATCGATTTATCCTTACGCCTAGTCGATAGAAGGTTCGTAGTTGGTAGTTAGAGGTCTCTTAGTCCATTCCCCTCGATCCTCGGGACAAGGTGTGAGTGAGAGAGAGAATGTCTTTAAAGATGTAAATATTCTGTTATGCTTTATTTATGTCAAACAATGTAATATGTTGTAGATTCTGCGTATATTGCTATTCAGTTAATACAGATGCTTCCGCAAATTTGTTTAGTTTCATTTTACAGCATAAATCGGATTATCCTATTAAATCTCTTTAAAAGGTTTTAAAAAAGTGAAGAGTGGCTGGCTTATGTGTAAATCCCATCCTGTCGCGTCTTAATCTCGTGGTTTGTGGTTAATGTGAGATTGGGGCGTGACACTAACAATTGAACGTAATGTAAATTTACCATACCTTATCAGTAAAGAAGACATCCGCTTTTAGCCACAATATCACTCCGCCTAATGCCTCACCAAGCGTTTCACAATATGGGTGGGCATATGGCAGTGAAAGTTCCAGAAATTGGGGGAATATATGTATCGGGCTCACCCGAATCCAACCAGCTAGTACTGGAGACCCGTGACACGTTTCCCCTGGTAGGGATGGGTAAGACGACGCCTCTGCCACGACATATTCTTTACTTTTTAGACGGCATGGCTTCAACCCCTACAAATTTTTGTGTAAAGAATGTTATATACATATATACATATCATCTTTTTTTTAAAATGACTACAATTTCATATATACATATCATCTTGAATTAAAAAACTAGTTACTATGTCATAAAAATACTTACAGTGGATGTGCTAGGTGGTGGTTCTACAGGATTACTCCCAACCTCTTCAGTAGGAGTAGGAGTAGAGTCTGCAGTAGGTATTGTCTGGTAAGTGGCAGTCTGAGATGCCTGCCACTTTTTCATTGCTTCTTCGAGTTTCCTGTCAAATAGCTTATCCACCTATACATGGATAAAAGAAACGTCAAATTCTAATTTTTGAATTCTCTTTTACAGTAACATTATAAAGAAAGAATATGCTACCTCTTCTTGTGAAAGTCCCGCTTTTGGGACATGTTTGCGCTGGGATGACCCAAAAAAAGATTTGATGCCCACACCAGTGCCTGCAGCCCTAACACGTCTAGGATGCTCTGGGTTACCCAGAACAACTGTCAATTCATCCTTTGTTCCCTCAGGGATGAACTTTCCTTGTTTCCTCAGCTCGTGCAGCTCCCGCTAATCGCCAAAACAAAAATTTGTACTTAAGTAAACAACACAAATAATCAATATTCGAATGATTGTTGTAAGAGTTGTATTTTACCATTTTTGCAGCCGCCTCAGCAATTGCGGCCTTAGTTATTTCTCCCTTCTTATTTTACCTCCCAGCTATCCAGACATCATGGCGAGGCAGAGGTGTGCTACCTATGGTAGAGGACTCCTGAGTAGCAGCAGACTGAGCAGCAGTAGCCTCAGCCTGTAGCCTTTGGCGAACGCCTGCATACCCCTTTGGACCCATTCTGTGGTCATGCACATTCAGTTCACGCCTTGATCTTTGTGTCTCACTGAGGGCCTAGTTAGTATGCAAATTAATGATTTGGTTAGTAACACTAAATGTTAATCTTGAATAAGTGAATACAACATATATTAATTAATGAGATTGAGACTGATGCCTAATACCTTGAATTCATCAGTTTGTCTTGAAGGGACAAACGCGTCCCATTCTTCTTTGTCCAGGAAGTTCCACTATTCAGTGGCTGTCTTCTTCCTCTTGTCGGCTTCTTTTATGTATTCTCTGGTGAGATTTGTCCTATAGTTCCTTAGGAATCTCCCACAGCGTTGCATCACGCATTTACGATGCAGCTTTTCATCCAATTCAAATATACTCTGCAAAATAGAATTGCTATTAACTAGTATCCAAAAAATTAGTAATCTACAAAATAGAATTGCAAATTAATAATAACTCACACATAAATCCCTCCATATTAAAATTTTCTTCTCCTTAGAAACTTTATGCCAAGAATCTAAGAGACAACCGCAATGGCTACGAGTAACAAACCCAAGATATGAAATAAATGAATTGCGATTCACACCACATGCATTTCCTGCATTATCGAAATCCACAACAAGTTTGGGTCCATTGCCCTTTTGCGCAATTAACTTCTTCATCATAGTGATGCCCCTTCTCTTGTCAATTTTTTGGTGTTGTTGATCAAGTGCCTCAACTGCTTCAGATGGTACCTGTGCATCATCAACCTAAAATTTGACAAAATAATTCACATTTACAAGATATAACTATAAATGGACATATAGATATAAATATATGATATATTTTTAAAACTTACATTGTGAGGCGGCGCATTGATGTCCTCACCATCACGGTAGTCATCAGCACGGTCATCAGGAGAATGGTCAGCCATCTGCATATTCACATTCAAATTGTAATGTTCGCATTGTAAAGTAGTAACTCAAAGTGTAAAGCTCACATTGTAAAGTTCACATTATTACAACAAAGTATATATCACAACAAAATTGCAAAGCTCTATGATCAAAGAGAAAATAAGTATATATTACAACAAGATTACGGTCTAGGGTTAACAAATACATGTGATGTCATTCTTATATATAATAAATGTACATGTACCACCTATCCCATCCTTGAACACCTAATCTCACTAGTAAGTGTATAATGTGTATTGGGTTTTCAAGAAAATTTCGGCAGCATTTCACCGCTGTTCTCCAAGTACATATGTACTTAGAGAACAAACGGGGAAATGCTGCCGAAATTTTCTTGAAAACCCAATACACATTATACACTTACATCCTAAGCGAGATTAGGTGTTCAAGAACAGTCACAAACCGGGGACTATCCAAGATTTACTCCTAATGAGTAAATCTTGGACGGGTTTCTAGGCCAACAAATACATGTGTTGTCATTCTTATATATAATAAATGTGTACCACCTATCCCATTCTTGACCACCTAATCTCACTAGTAAGTGTATAATGTGTATTGAGTTTTCGAGAAAATTTCGGCAGCATTTCCCTGCTGTTCTCTAAGTACATACTTAGAGAACAAATGGGGAAATGCTACCAAAATTTTCTCAAAAACCCAATACACATTATACACTTACATCCTAAGTGAGATTAGGTGTTCAAGAACAGTCCCAAACCGGGGACTATCCAAGATTTACTCCTAATGAGTAAATCTTGGACAGGTTTCTAGGCCAACAAATACGTGTGCTGTCATTCTTATACCTACAATCCTAGTTTCATCATTCATATCCTAGTTCTTCAAGTTAGGTGATTAACATTGTCAATATACTCAAAAAGGAAACAAGTTACCAATTTCATAGTTAGGATGGTAGTGATACCCTAAGATCTAGAGATACCCTAAGATCTAGGCAATTTAGGGAAAAGTTCATCATTTACATTCCAAGCATGTCACATGTGTGCATTACAGTTCATCATTAAGCAAGAAGGGTGATTAGGATTCTCAATATACTCAACAATGAAACAAGTTAAACATGTGTGCATTACAGTTCATCATTTACATTCCAAGCATGTCACATGTGTGCATTATAGTTCATCATCAAGATATCTATAACTTACTTAAACATTCAATTATGAAGTAAATATACATTTAATTCAGAATAGCATGACGCACAAAGTTGCAGTCAACATCATTATGCTTTGTTCTATCATGGACTATCAGATTGGTATAGCACATATGTATCAGTACATAATTAAATAAACACAATCAGTAAATAACTTTAAAAAAAATCCACTAGCTTGGTGAAATCAGTACATAAATAAACACAATCAGAATATTTTTCATGGCTTTTGGGGTGACTTGGTGAAATCAGTGCATGTTTTGGGCATCCAGTAGATGAATCCAAACCCCAGCAGCAGCCTAAACGTGCCCTGGCGCCGCCCAAGCATCCGCCCAGAGGCCTAGCTAGGCAGGGCACCTGGGCTTGGGACCCTAGGCGTGCCCTGACACCTGCTTAGGCGCCGCCTGAGTGAGTTCCAGGTCGGCGGCGGCAGAGAAAGGCAAGGCTGAGGAGAAAAGGGGGTGAAGCTTTTGTGGGTTACCTTGCAGGAAGCTGGCGGAGGAGAAAAGTTACTTCTACCGGCGGGGGCGGCGGTGACGAGGAGAGCATCGTAGCTGCTTCTACCGGCGGCGGCGACGAGAGGACAGTCAACGACCGGCGGCGGCGATGAGAGGACAGCAGCAACGCGACGGCAGCACCGAGCGGCGATGAGCAATAATCGCCGGACCTAACTGAAATCGGGAATGAAACAGAGAAAGGGGAAGAGTCACTCGTGCTGGTGCTATTAAGTTGACCATAAGCGTCGGTTATTCAAAAAAACCGACAACAAAACCAACAGTGTCGGTTCTTTTCCAAAAACCGACACCTATACTATATTATAGTCGTCGGTTTTTAACTAAAAGACAACCGACACCTATTTCTGTCTCGCGAATAACCTTTAGTCGTCGGTTATTTATTTATGAACCGACGCCATATGTCAAATTTTGGAGGTAATTTTTTCGCTGGAATTTTTGTTTTGGCGGTTGATTTTAGGTGTCGGTTTTTTATTAATTAATCGACACTTAATAAAAGCGGTACCCGTGTCTGGTCGACCTTCACAGATTGGATGTCGGTTTATGTTATAAACCGACACTGTAGAGTTTAGGTGTCGGTTTATGTATACAACCAACACCTTGAAAAGTGACTTTATAAGCCATTTTTGTAGTAGTGATATATACCTTCTATTTCCATATTGTATCAATTGGGCGTTACATACAGAAGATACTTGTGTCCATGTGCGGCTTATCAAGAGTGAGCAAGGCATATAATACAGTTAACAACTTTTCAGCTGCTAAATTCTACTACTGGTCGTAGTACAAGCTGTACTTTAGAATCAAATTGGGACACTGGAAGAGTGTCAATAGCATTTCACGTCTACGAATGATTTGTAGTTGGATGTAAACGTACAGAGGTGATTAAGTAGTAAATTAGGATATTATATCAAATTAGATTGTCAGTGAGGCGAGCATGATATACTTCTTAAGAGTAACAATGTGGATGTAATAGATTAAGTCGGCGACTACTCTTTCAGGATGTAACAATATTTACTGGTCGGCGTGCCCACACAAATGATGGCGATAAGTGAATGATGTTGATGCAATGATTAATGAATAGTTAAACATTCGCTAGAGGAACACATATTAATCTTGAGTTAAAGTATTTTTGGCAGGTTATAGAAGGACTGAACGACATCTTTGGTTAATAGGACCACGCCACGGACAATTGACGCTGAAGATATGTGAAGCAATTTGGAACCTCAATCATTGGAATAGTCCAGACAAAACAAACAAGAACTGTAGTTTTGACGAGATGCATCACATGATAAAAGTTATTGACTCGACCAAGTGGCAAAATCAAACCGGCGTTGCGGCCGTAGGGAGTCATGGGAGGTAGGATTTGCGGGTTGCGACATGTGTCGACCTACCCGATTAAAAAGTTTCAAGATAGGAACAAGTCAAATCCAACCCAATTTGATTGTCTAACCATGCATGTGAAAGTCCATGTTCCGTGGTGATCCTCGTATAATCAATGGATAAGGATCCATATATAAGAATAACGGAAGTATTAGAACTCCCCCATGTAGGAGTAAAGTCAATACTTCGAATATGAAATAAAGATTAAAAAAAAACATGAGTAGTCTCTCTTCTCCTTCAAAAAAGATATTTAATGTCCCACTAAAAAGAGCAATGCCTATATGAAATGTCTATTAAAGATGCATGCCAAAACAAATGTGAAAAATGAAAACAATTTCAAAGTTTGTACAGTGATCTTCTAACAGGGCTGGAACCAGAAGTTTACCGATGGGGGACCAATTAGTATGAGAAGAGAAAACTACATTGTTCCAGACAAGAACACCAGATGGAGCAGATGCAACATTTGACTTGCATGAATTTTGTTCTTCACGAGATATTGTTGAATAGAAACAATATTTTTTACCATGACTTAAACTAATAAAGAATAGTGCAACATATGGGAACACGTGGCAATGATTGGAGTTTTTACTCGTATATGTTGGAGTCTTTGAGACTGTGAATGATCGATGCAATAGACATAAACAATCATTGATTGCCAATATGTATTTCATGTCGGTGTCTGATAAAGGAAAACGATGGCAGCCTGCAATAGTCTGTGTTAAGTCCAGTACAAATCACATACTTAGTATAAGGTTAGAACCAACAAGACTTACCCACTGCATATTTCATTTACTGGAGCCTCATAGTCAAGAGGGCAACATAGCAAGTTGCGGATTTCTAAGTTTTAGATTATGCTCTTTTTGTGGCGCACGTCCCTGTACGCCACCACGTCGCTGTCTACTTAGTAAGCCTGACATGTTTAAACACCGGATACCGTCTGTGCTACGAGCGCAAGATACAGAGAAATGATAATGAAGACTTACGTGATGTGCGGTTGGGAAATAAAATACGCTTGGAGTATTTAATTTTATTTGTTAAAGATACATAGTTGAACGAGCATTGACTCATCTATTTCCTTAATTCAATTACGACTCTCCGTGTAAGGACCATGACCTTTGTTTTGGGCTTACCCTGTTTGCTTTGCCTAAACCCTATGTTTAGATACTTGCTAATCACCTGAAGTTGTGATTAGGGTTTATTTGTGCTTTGTTAAGAGGTGGAGGTGCAACTTGCAAATTACCTAAATTTTAGGGTTGGTGCGCAAGTTTGTCAAATTGAGAGATGTCTTTCTCTCTCCTTGCATCCTCTAGGGTTGAGAAGATGGGTTGGGCTCTTTGCTTGAGTAGCTTTGGGCTTTGTTGAGCTTTGTTGAGCCTTGTTGAGCCTTGTTGAGGCTTGATATCGGGTTGGACCTTGGGGTATCGACTAAGGGAGTGATGGTTGTATCAGGCAAGGAGGTGTATCGACCATGGTGTGTTGGGTTGCCATCCTGGGCGACACACACCCTTCACCTAGACTCGTTTGTGTCACCTTCTTTGGACAAGTGGCTGTTGCTTTGCTAAGTGGGTGGCAACTCATGGGCATGTGTTTTTGGGGTGCTAGCATGTGGCTCAATCCTTGGACAACTGTGTTAGGGGTGGGTGCCACCTTGCCTTGCTCTTCCCCTTCACCCCTTAGTATATAAATGACCCCCCCTTGCTTTTTAAGTCTCTTTGGTTCCTTTAGTTGCTTCCCTTCCTTTGGTGGCCGAGATAGGAGAAGAAAGGAGTAAGTGGTGGCTGATACAGCTGGTGTCTTGGGTGACACACCTTGCTAGCTTATCCCTTTCCTTCTCTTGTGGTAATTTTCTCTCCCTTTCCTTAGCACCTTCTTCTTCTTCTTCTCTTCGGCCATGGTGGTTATAAGTTGTTCTTCCTTGTGTTGGCCGAAGGTGGTGCCTTGGAGCTTGGAGCTTAGTGCTAGGAGCATGGAGCTTTAGATCTTGAGGCGAATTACATAACTCCTAACCCTTCTATACTACTTCTTTATCATGTTGCTTTGTTATATGTTTCAGCCATGCCATCTTCTAGCTATGTTTCTTGCTTTAATGGATATAAGGTTGCCTTAGATGTACCCTAGACCTTGTTGAGATGGTTGCCTTGGGTTGGTCGAACCATTGGATGTGGAGTTCTTTGGGAAAAACCCCTCTCTCACTTAATTTTTGAGAGGTGAGCCTTGGGTCTCCTAATTCAATGGTGAGTGGAGTTTTGGGTTGGATGGCTGATACGGTGATGGACCTCCTTGCTGCCCGATAGGTGATGGAAGTTGTGAAAAACCCCTCTCTCACTTAGTTGTTGAGAGGTGAGCCAACTCTCCTGATCTTTTAGGGATACTTAGTTGTAGTCTTGAGGTTGAAGATAACCAACCCATCATGGCCTTTGAACCCTTGCACGATACCCTAAGTTGTGTTCTGCCCGATATCCCTCTTCTAGGGTTGAGCTTGGGTGATATGTTGGGTGAACACCTTGTTGACCTCTTGATCGATATGGACCCTTACCCAAGATGTAGTTGGGTGATATGTCCTTGGCCGATATAGTGTTTCCCGATATGGAGTCTTGGTTGGTGTAACCCTGATGGGCGATATGGTGCCTTGATCGATAGAGAGTTCTAAACCCTAGCTTGGACGATAGGGCTACCTTGGGCAATATGGGAGCTCCTTGGGCACCATGGTGGGCTGCCCATGATGTTGCTTGATGGATGGCAGTGGTGTACCTTGGGTGATATGGTTTTGGTGGTTTCCCGGCATGAAAAACCCTAACCCTAGCGAGTGATATAGGTTCTTGGCCGATATGATGATAGTGCTGCCCGATGCACTCTTGTACATGGCTGCCCGATACACTCTTATACATGGCTGCCCGATACCCTCTTGTGCATGGTTGCACGATATACTAGTTTCCCCATATGTGGCTTGGTGCCCTAGGGTTTTGGTGGTGACCGATATCGTTTGGGTGAGGGACGGTGCTCTACCCGAGATCCCTTTAATGAGGGTAGGCGATACCTTCAGTGAGGGTAGGCGACACCTTTGGTGAGGGATGCGCCTAACCCGGTAATCCTAAGGTTGTGAACTTGTTGTTTTGAGCCCACATCTTTGGTTCTGATGATGAGATATGATAGTTGGGTTGTACCCAGTAATGTGGTGGCTACTTAAGGTTGATAAGATGACAAGATCATTGTTGTATTCATGATGCTATGAGATATAGAGCATGGTGGATGCTCACGGTTTGGTAACTATAATATAAGTTGTTTGACATACCATCTACAACTTTATGCTTCATGTGTTTATAATAATGGATGTTGTTCCAATCCTATGCACCTTAAATCTTAATGACATAATATTCATAATATGTTCTCTAAAGATATGTAGTTGCTGATCAAGTTATCTCTTCGAATATGAATTCTAACCATGCAGGTATTATCAAATGAATTCAAATCCAGGTAAGAGCTATGAGGTGTATGTATTTTGTATGACACAAAATAATGATGTTCCTTGTTGATGAGATAACATGTACCACCAATATGATGAGAAAGGTCTGGTGACCTGATATAGGCTGAGTGCCTGATTGAGGTGTTATCCTCTGATGATGAGATAACAGATTGATATCCCATGATGATGTATGATGATGAAGCCTTGAGGGTAGTGACATTATGTGATGAGGGATTGAGATCCCATGGCAATATGATAATGAAAGTAATGGTGTGACACAATGTTGTGTTTGTTTTATAACCTGGTTGCCTCAACAATTCACTTAAAATGTACTAATTAATTACATATGAACATTTCATGTAGTTTGCCCTGACCATAGATCCATCGTCGTCAGTAGCTGGTGATGGTGAAACAGGTTTAACCTGCGAGATTACCTGGAGTGCATATTGTTGAATATGTGGGGTTTCTCCTAGATGAAAATAGGAGGATTATAGTACAACTTCAGTTGTAGACTCAATATGGTTAGACCATGGTGAATAGACCCATGGCTCAGTGCGATACAACATGAATGCATTCATGGCTCAGGAGCATGGTGAATAGGCCCGTGGCTCAAGGTATGCTAGCGCCGAGACCTATACTAAGGCAAGCTAGAGAAAAGGGTAGCCTGCGGAGCTGACCCTATGGATGAGGCCACTTAAGCAAGAGACTGCAGTCCTACTTTAGATATCATGCACTGACCATGAGGAGGTGAGGTCATGGAGTCCGACTCTTCCATTGACCTTGTATGACACTATTTTTGGGCTTCACAACCGAATGTTGGATTTAAGCGGTACGGCTCACTTCCTCAGGGCATAATAAATTGTAATCCAGTCGTATAGTATATATTGCTTAGGGAAAAATACGAAACATTGGTTGAGGTCTTGCTTGTATAGTTGTCCTAGTTATATCTTGCAGTTAACTACACATTCCTCATATCTTATGATAAGTTCTTTATATAACTTGTCTTGTCAATCATGTTCCATAAGACATATCTGGTTATATTCCTCCCGGATATCTTAGTAAGTTTGATAATAAAGTTAGTTCTGTTCAGTATGTTGCATATATGAGCTGCTTGTATTAGTTATCTGCTATATCTATTCTAGCTTTCCTGAAGTTTTATAGTTCGGTGGGGAGTTATGTTTCTCGTTGGGACTGTGTGTCTCGCCCCGCTGGTTTAAACCTTTTTAGGTGATCGTACTAGACGTGGTGGTGGTCATGAGGTTGCGGCCGAGCAGCAAGAAGAATAGTAGGAGGCAAGATATGGATATGTTGTTGTTTTGGTAGTTTTGTAGTAGAGTCCTAGAGTCATCCCTATACTCTCAGGTCCTTGGAGGTGTTTTGACGAAGTTTCATGATGTATAGTTGATTTAGCTTGTTTATCCTTATGTTGGCCTGATATGGCCTGTTCTGTATATAATCAGGTGGTAAACTCTTTGTGCCTATGGGAAAGTTAGGTCCTATGAGCTGTGGACATATATCAAGGTTTATGTATATTTATATAACATGTTTCCTTGCAGAATAAGGATCTAGATGTAATAGTTTCTTTATTATCTGCTTTCCACAATCGGTTTTAATTAACTCATGTTTTTGGTAATATGTGGTTTATAGAGGTTCCACACATTTTTGTGTGGCATTTCGTTGTTTGTGTGATAACGGGATGTCACATAGAAAGTTGGTATCAGAGCTCTAGGTTCACTAAGTATACAGGGATCTAGGACTAGGATTGTGTTTGTTCTTGTGAGTTTTCTAGATTTTCTTACAATAACCTTCTTCTCCAGTAGAAGATAAAGCTTAAAGATGTCTAGAAATTATGAAGAACATGATGTCGAGAGTAGTGATGTTGCATCTGTTGATGGAGTACGAATGAAAACACATGAAGATCGGGTGCCTGAGGTCCCCCACCTTGACCCGACCATTCTCAAAAAGCCTACCTATCAACATCTTATGGGACAATTAATGGCTACAATGAATCTCATGGTGAAAAGATTGCCAGTGCCTCCGCCAAGAGCACAGGCTCCCCATGGTGAATATTTAGGTATTGGGAAGACCTTCGAGCGGCTTCGCCAAGTTGGAGCTTCGGATCATGCTGGAATGGCTGATCCAGCGGATGTTGATCTGTGGCTGACAAGTCTTGAGAAGGCCTTTTGGATCCTTGACACCCCTGAAGCAGACAAAGTCAAGCATGTTGTCTACCTTTTAAAAGGTAGTGCTGGCCATTGGTGGGCCATCAAGGAGGAGAAACGACCTGGTGAGGTGATCAGTTGGGACGTCTTCCGATGAGAGTTCGTGAGTCGATACTTGCCGAAGACCTATCTGCACAAAAAGGTTGGTCAGTTTGAGCGTCTACGCCAAGGATCTATGAGCATCATCTAGTATGAAGCCAAGTTTATGGACATGCTGATGTTTTGTCCTTACATGGCGACGATAGATGATGAGAGAATCAAACGGTTTGAGAAAGGTTTGAGTGCTGAGCTGACGACACTTGATGCTTCTTTAGAAAATCAGGAGTGGTTTGCCACGTTTGTGGAGTCTGTCTGAAGGATTGAACGGTCAGTCAAGGAGAAGAGAGAGACCATGTCTAAGAAAAATCATGCTCAGTTCCAGAGGCAGAGGTTTGATGGCTTCAAGAAGTTGAGGTTGTCAACACCTTATATGATGCAGAGCTCTAGTGCACCATCACAGTGGTCTCTGATTAAAGGAAGAGGGCGTGGGTTTTCACCATCTAGAGCCCACAGTACAACCTCAGTAGTAGTGACAGGACCATCTAGGCCACAGATAGAAGATAGGTCATGCTATCACTGTGGACAGACAGGGCATTTGAAGTCAAATTGCCCAAGGAGAGATGTCAAAGTGACATAGTAGTTGAGATAGATTCAACAGGGATCAGATAGACAACAATCCAGTGGTAACAGAGGGTGAGGGCATGGTCAAGCGTCTCAAGCAGGATCATCTACTCTAGGAAGCTGAGGATGTGGACGACAACAAGCAACAACTCGATTCTATGCTATGAGTCAGCCAAAAGTGATAGTTAACCCATGAGTGGTGGCATGTCAGATGGAGTTATTTCATTCTGATTTGTCTTCTTCTTACTTTATATCTGTTCTGGTTGACCCGGGTGCTATGAACTCTTTTATCGCACATATATGCGTGATAGCTATCTTTTATCTATTAGCTATAAGAAAGATAGCTTGTTGTTAGAAACCCTTCTTGTTGGGCCTGCGTTGCTTTGAGAAGTGTGTCCATCTTGTGTTCTATCTTTTTCGGGATACAAGATACAAGTGGATCTTATACCACTTGATATGCATGGATTCGATGTGATCCTTGAGATGGATACCTTAGAGAAGTATATGGTTGTGTTGGACTCTGGTTCTAAGCAAGCGATGTTTGTTGACGGTGGTGAGAAGTGGATCTTCCAAGGGGATAAGAAGATTCTTCCAACATGATTAGTGTGAACAATGGTGGTGGAGAAGTTACAACAGCAAGGATGTAAGGTATTCTTAGCTGATGTTGTGGATACCAAAGCGGAAGGTTCTAGCTTTAAGGATGCGCCTGTTGTCAAAGAGTTTGCGGATGTGTTTCCCAATGAGTTTCCCAGTGTTCCCCCACCTTGAGAGATTGACTTTGAGATCAATCTAGTACCAGGGACATAGCTAGTTGCTCAGACGCCGTGCAGGATGGCTCCAGCTAAAATGGCAAAACTAAAGAAGCAATTACAGGAGCTGCTAGATAAATGTTTCATTAGACTGAGCACATCTCTGTGGGGTGCTCCAATCTTGTTCATAAAGAAGAAGGATGGATCGATGCGTTTGTGCATAGATTACCAACATTTGGATAAAGTTACGATCAAGAACAAGTATCCTTTGTTGAGAATAGACAAACTGTTTGATCAGTTGTGTGGTGTTACAATGTTCTCAATGATCGATCTACAATATAGATATCATCAGTTGAGGATCAAGGATGAGGACATACCAAAGTCAGTTTTTTGGATGAGATATGGTCACTTTGAGTTTGTAGTTATACCGTTTGGGCTAACCAATGCGCCTGCTGCTTTCATGGATCTGATGAGCCGAGTGTTCCGACCATTTCTAGATCAGTTTGTTGTGATTTTTATAGATGATATCTTGATCTATAGTCAGGACAGTCAAGAGCATGGACAACATCTTCGACGAGCGTTGACTCTCCTTCACCAACACCGGGTGTATACCAAGTTTAGTAAGTGCAAATTCTGGTTGAAAGAAGTGACTTTTTTCGGTCATGTGATATCCACAGAAGGAGTCAGAGTGGACCCCAGGAAGGTGGAGTCCGTTATGGAATGGGAGCAACTGAAGACGCCGACTGAAGTTCATAGTTTTCTAGGTTTAGCAGGATACTACCAGAGGTTTATAAGGAACTTCAGTGTAATCACATTGCCATTGACAAAGTTGACCAGGAAGGATGTACCTTTTGATTAGGATGATCGTTGTCAGCAAGCTTTCCAAAGTTTGAAGGCGAAGCTGACTAGTGCTCCAGTTTTGGTGTTGTCAGAGCCTGGGAAAGGCTACGTTGTTTTCTGCGATACTACCAAGAAAGTCTTAGGATGTGTGCTGATGTAGAAAGATCATGTGGTTTCTTTTGCTTCGTGACAGATTAAGAAACATGAGGAGAGTTATCTGACACATGATTTGGAGCTGGCAACGGTGGTCCATGTGTTAAAGATTTGGAGACACTATCTATATGGGGAGGTGTGTCAGATCTTTACAGATCATAAGAACCCGAAGTATATCTTCTCACAGAGTGAGATGAGCATGTGACAGCGTCGCTGGATGGAACTAATCAATGATTATGATTGCACCATTGAGTATCATCCTAGTAGGACAAACGTGGTAGCTGATGCGCTTAGCAGGAAGTCTTCTTCCCTTTCTTTGAAGAAGGCATAGTTGAGTTCTTTGATATGCCATAAGAGGGATATGTTCGTCTCTTTGCAGCAGATGAATGTATAGTTGGAAGTATCCTCGTTGGTAGGGCTGTTGGAATAGATGCAAGTGAAGCCTACTTTGAGGCAGCAGATCAGAGAAGCATAATAGGAAGATGCTACAGTTCAGTTGATCAGGACAGAGTTTGGCAGCAAGAAGCATGATCGCTTCCATGAGTCTGAGGATGGACTAGTTTGTTATCATAATAAAATGGTGGTCCTCGATGTTGATGATCTGAGGAAGTTAATGCTCGAGGAAGTACACACATCAATGTATGTTATGCATCCAAGTATCACCAAGATGTATCACAATCTGAAGGATCTGTATTGGTGGCCTCGCTTGAGGAGAAATGTGGCCGAGTTTGTGGCTAGGTGTGCGGTATGCCAGCAGGTAAAGGTTGAGGATCAGAAGCCGGAAGGTACGTTGCAACCCATGTTGATACCGTAGTGGAAATGAGATCATGTAACCATAGATTTCATAGTTGGTCTTCCGAGGACAGCTAGAAATCATGATTCCATTTGGGTGATAGTGGATAGATTGACGAAGTATGCCCATTTCATACCTATGAAGACAACGTATACATCAGAGAAGCATGCTCAAGTGTATGTGGATGAGATAGTGCATTTTCATGGAGTGCCAACAACGATAGTCTCTGACATAGGTCCTTAGTTCACAAGTTGTTTTTGGGAACATTTGCACAGAGCGTTGGAAACACAGTTGAGGTTCAGTACCACTTTCCACCCACAGACAGATGGACAGTCTAAAAGGACTATTTAGACTTTGGAAGATCTTCTCCGAGCTTGTGTCTTGCAGTTCCTAGGTAGTTGGGACGTGCATCTCAGTCTGATAGAGTTCGCCTACAACAACAGTTACCAACAAAGTATCGACATGGCACCTTATGAAGCTTTATATGGCAGCAAGTGCAGATCTCCTTTATGTTGGTATGAGTCTGGCGAGTATCAGCTTTTGGGTCCTGAGTTAGTGTAACAGCTAATAGAGAAGATCAGGGTGATACAATAACAGTTGAAAGCAGTAGAGGACAAATAGAAGTCGTATGCAGATAATCGGCGATGACTTCTATAATTCCAGGTAGGAGACAAGGTGTATCTCAAGGTCTTACCATGGAAAGGCGTGCTGAGGTTTGTCCGGAAAGGCAAGCTGGCTCCCATATATATGGGGCCATATCCGGTAATATCACATGTTGGCAAGATAGCTTACAAGTTAGAACTACCACCAGAGTTACACAACAACATCCAGTGTTCCATGTCAGTATGCTGAAGAAAAGTCATCCAGGCACAGAGACAGTGATACATCCGGTTGAGGTTGACCTTGATGATGATGTGACCTACGAGGAAGGTCCAGTGATGATCCTTGACAGAAGAGTGAAGAAGTTGAAAAGGAAGGACATGGTACTTGTAAAGGTTCTTTGACATCACCGTGGCATTGAGGAAGCCACATGGGAGCTCGAGGAAGAGATAAGGATGAAGTATCCCTTGCTTTTCTCTTTGGATTTCGGGGCTGAAATTATTTTGTAGAGGTTTATGGCTTGTAAGTACCCTGACCTTCATTTTGGGCTTACCCTATTTTGTTTTCCTAAACCCTGTGTTTAGATGCTTTCTAATCACCTAAAGTTGTGATTAGGTTTTGTTTGTGCTTTGTTAAGAGGTGGAGGTGTAACTTGCAAATTACCTAAGTTTTAGGGTTGGTGTGCAAGTTTGTCACCTTGAGAGATGTCTTTCTCTCTCCTTGCATCCTCGAGGGTTGAGAGGATGGGTTGGGCTCTTTGCTTGAGTAGCTTTGGGCTTTGTTGAGCCTTGTTGATGCTTGATATCGGGTTGGACCTTGGTGTATCGGCCAAGGGAGTGATGGTTGTGTCGGGCAAGGAGGTGTATAAACCATGGTGTGTTGGGTTTCCATCTTGGGCGACACACACCCTTCACCTAGCCTCGTTTGTGTCGCCTTCTTTGGACAAGTGGCTGTTGCTTTGCTAAGTGGGTGGTGACACAATTTTACCGTGCGTATAAACGCAAGTGAACGCGTCGAGTAGTACATGCCTTTGTGAGGCCCGAGTCGAACTCAGGGATACGTGCAATCATCGGGGACTCCTACTAACTACTCGCGATCAGCTAAGCCGAATAACAAGTTGGGAGTTGTTGTTAAAAATAGAAGAAAATAACAATAAAATAAAACAAACAATCGATTAAATGTTAATTTAACCAATTCAAAAGGGTATCTTTAGGATTGCGGTTTCACCGCAGGTTTTCATTGTATTAGATTCTATATAATGCCTCAATTTTATCTCTCTAACCGGGTAGTGGCCTGAAAATAGAATTGCCCACTGTCGTGGTGCAATTCACTACCTAGGTTTAGGTCGGTTCCACCGTCGTAGTAACCTATACCCTAAACTAGGTGCATTATGAACGATCTCTCATTTCCACCATTAATTTTACACCACCTTGGTCAAGGGATTTATCGATTAATGTAGGTTTCGTCTCTTTTCAGCCGTTAATCCTTCTTTCAAAGTAATTAAGGGCATTAGGTTATTATTATGGTGATCAAGCATAACAATATATGGGGAAAACGAAACTATACCACGGATTTAAGAGATAAAATATGAATAACTATTATAAAACTGTCATACAATGAATTCCCGGGCTACTCCCGGTCCTAAAGACGAAGGGGATTAGCCCCGCATGTTCATCTCACACAAGTACATGGTAGAAATAGGGGAGAACATGTGAAAAATGTGGAATGAAAGGGAAAACCCCTGAACGGAGAAGAACATGTTGATCCGTGGTGTAGAATGCGTGTTCTACCGCCTTTCGGTGGTGGAATCCGTCTCCTTCGGCCTCCGGATCAACAAGTATAAGCTTCTAGCCTCCATTCTCCTCTCTACCGCTCCTCGGTACTTGTACAATGGCTGATTAGATCCTCTCTACGTCTGGGCAGCCGTCATTAGGTATAACTCTCTCGTTAGGTCGCTAATTAACCACGACCGTCCGATTGGGATCAATCTGAATCAAACGCATACCTGCCGGTGTCGATACCATCGACGCGGGTCGATGGTATCGACCCACTGTAGTGGCGTCAGTTTTTGCAAACTTCCGACACTGTAGCCTCTGAGTGTCGATGGTATCGAGTTGGTGTCGATACTATCGACTGGTTTCTTGCCAGCAAGCTGATGGTATCTCGATACCATCGACGTCAAAGTCGATAGTATCGACTTTTTCCTACATCTTTTGGCTGGCAAACTGTGACAAAGTCGATGGTATCGACTTCCTTCGATGGTATCGATGGAAGCAGATACTCATTTTTCCTGGAATTCAAACATGAAACCACATCAATTCACACACATAATAATATTTTAACAATTGATGCTCAAAACAATGAAATAAAGGGGATTTGACATAAAATGATAGCAAAGACCAAAATAGATGAATTATGCGATATTAACCATGAAAATGACTAATTAAAGCATAAAACACATATGAAATAGGTCTACAAATGCGAATCAAAATCATTGCATCAAACTCCCCTAAGCTTGAACGTTGCTCGCCCTCGAGCAACTAATCCTTAGAATAGAATTGCCAATGTCAACTGAAAAACAACACATCACAACCAACATCCCATATGACTCCCACCGGACATTCACATACCGGCCCTCTCTAACCACGGAATGGTAATTACCCTGAAGGCGACAATAATCATCCATAAGAGAAATCAACCTAAAAACTGATGAACACTATCACATAAGGCAGTTAACATAATAAAACTCGCCGGTTCAGACTTGGTGCATCTTGTGATCGCTTATACTACGTTACTCGCCCTAACTACCATATACATGGAAGCAGTTCTCTTGATATACATTAGTGAGGAGAAATTCACGGTGGCCTACCAATCCGAGCAACAGGTGGATGAAGACAGGTGGCTCATGGAAGAAAGTGGAAGTATTGTACTGTTTCAACATGCATAATACAAAAATGTCCTACATGATGCAAGTGCACATGAGAACTGCCCTAATGTCTAAGATTAAGTGGAATGATGCATGCACTAACCATCCGTCTCAAAATGAGATGGATATCTAATTAAGTAACATCATGTACTCAATTTTTTTGAATTACAGGTGATATTATGTTCCTTTCTCCTTCTTATTCTACTTTCTTCTAAATAACTCTTTTTTTTCATTGTGCATATTTTTCAGATTTTTTTTTCTTTTTCTTTCTTCTTTTTCAGCCCTTATATCCATGTTTGCTTAAAGATAACTACATTGAGCTAATTTTCTTCATGTTCAAAAATTTGCACTATTTAGAAGGTATGGAACAATTTAATTCACCATTAAAGAAAAATCGAGATACATGATATACTTTATGCATGAAAATTATGAGTGCAACTACATGGCATGCACCTAAGGGTAATGTGCATGTATCACTATTCTAATTTGTTTCTTTCTTTTTATGCAGAACGTATAAACAATTGCAATGCAAGTCCTATCTAGATGCTATGCAAGCAAAAAGAGTTAAAACTATACTCTACTTCCAATTCTTAGGTGGATTATGGAAACAATGAAGTGGAACGATCACAAGACTAGATGACTGAACCTTAGAAAGATATTATGTGTCCCTCCTCACTGACCTGTGTAGTAGTTTAAAGGTTTCTCTCTCTTACATCCGATTAGAGTCTCCTTACCATTTGGCCAGTTTAGGCTCAAACAACCATTTCCGTCCACTTTCATGAACCATTGGGGGTACGGTTGTGAAATTTTGTTTTAGAGTTGACAAAACCAATCATTTTCGTAGGATATGTGCCCAAGGTTAAACAAGACAAGCTTTCCAAACACACAAAAATTTTAAATTTTCCCTTGATTTTCCCATGCACAAAATGAGATGACACAACTTTATGACATCCACGATTACACTAGATAGCATGTGGATCCTACAAAAACTAAAATTGCAAGAAACAAATAACAAGAACAAAAGAAATAAAGTTAAAAACTAAAAACAATAAAAGATAAAGCTGTTCAAACTACCCCCCTAAGCTTGAACTCGACTATGGCCTCATACTCAAAAACAAACTTAAAGATTGGAACAGTGATACCGGATCACTCATCCTGTGGTGGTGGAGGCAGGTAATACGGAGCCGTAGGATCCCAAGAAGGATACTCCCCCTGGAAGCTTGGATCAAACTGGGCCCTAGGTGGAGGTTGTGGATAACCTCCAAAATAATTTTGGCTCCAATAGTGATCGTAGAAGGGCTCCTGCTGTATCTCCATCCGTTGCAATCGATTATGTATCTGTTGTTGGTTGTCGAGGAGAAGATGTTCATTCTCGAACATCGCCCTTTGGTTGTCCAGTATCCGGTTCGTAGTGTCTTGAATACCGGCATACATTCTCATATGCTGCTGCTGTGTCTGGTGGATATCTTGCAGCATAGTGTACATGCCTTGCATGGAATAGGCATCCTCGCTTGGTTGTGAGGGCTGTGGTGGAGGCGGATTAGGCTGTGATGATGAAGATGGACCCGGATGCATCCGAGGACGTTTCCGTGGTTCCACTCGTGCTCGAAGAGGTGTAAAGGCCTCTTCTTCCTCAGCCTCATCATCATTTCCGTCATCGCCGCCTTCTTCATCGGAGTCTGCGATGGCTATGATTGGCCACCGAAAATGCTGCGCACCGTCGATGTTGAAAATGGGATCGGGAAGAGAACATTCTTGATAAACTTGATTTACGTGGCAATGAGCAAATACCACGCCATCTCGGAGAAGCAACAGGTTGGACCGGTGTAGATGCTGCAAGTTTACCTTGCTTCTTGTAGAGAGAGGAGTGAGGGTCTGGAAATTCAATCCGAGGTATGAAGCCAGCTTGGTGATGAGCCCGCCGAAGTGAATCGATGCTTTCCTCATACTCCGCTTCACGTCCAAAACGCGCTGTAGAAAGAATGCTCCCCAATTGCATTCTTGTTTCTTTAGGAGTTTGTATAGAAAGAAAAGATCCGACCCCTGAAATTTGCTAAGGGCCAGATCACCCTGAGCAAAAACTCTGGAACTAAGCATCCGGTGCAAGACCCGGACGAAGGGGTGTTCAAAGTCGGCTACCGCTGCATTGTGGTAGCTCACCGACTTCCCCGGTGGCACCGTCACCAGCTCGGCGAAGATTTCGTCATAATCAGTGCGGTGGTCCGGCCGCCGGTAGTCATACTGCGAATGGTTCCAGTTGAAAATCATGTTGAAATGCTTCAGTGTGAGGACGTAGTCGTGGTTGTACAGCCGGAAAGACACCCGGCGTTGGATCCACTCGCGGTCGGTAGCATTGATGTCGTTGGGAACGACGCAGACGTCCAATGACGCCATGAACTCTGCTACCAGTTCTTTGTACGTCGGCCAGTCACCAAAGAACGGCTGGCCATCTTGATGAAATTCCAATTCGCCAGGCCTTATTGGTGTGTGACGGGCCTGCCCGTTAAGAACATAGGCCAAGTTGGCCTCGAATCCGAGATCTCGGATCATCTCCCGGTCCACATACCAGGTAGGCTTGATCTTCCTCCACATGATCTCCTCATAGATCTTGCGGACCTCCGAGGAAGGATGGACAAGTCGGGGACGTGCGACCGATCCTGGTGGTGGTGGCATGAATTCCGGTGGAGTTGCGCGTGAGGAAGAAGCTCCGGCTGTATGCACCATGTTGGCGACGAGAAAAGGGATTAGAGAAGGAGAGCTCGGTGAAGATTGGATAATCGAATCTCCGCTCGATGAAGACCTTCACTCGGTGCTGCTCGTCGAAGTGCTTGGATGGCTCGGGGGAGTGCTCGGCGCAAAGGAAGAAGATCACTTTGAAGGTGTGACATCAAATGACGTAATGAATCTCCTTATATAGACTTGGCCGGCGCTACTGTTCACCCGTCGATACCATCGACGCGAGTCGATGGTATCGACACTAGTCGATGCTATCCGCCCCCATCACGAGTATCGACGGTCGTCGATGGCTAGATCTTGAAACCCGTATCGCTGACGTGTCGATACCATCGACATGGGTCGATGGTATCGACGCTGCACCCGGATCGATGATGTGGAAGCCGCGATTGCCGTTGATTTATGTGTGCGGATCGGTGATGTGGATGGTCGATACCATCGACGAGGGTCGATGGTATCGACTTGCCTTTGTTGCAACACCTCCACTTTGCGCCTCAACGTGTAACCGTGTCGATACCATCGATGAGGCCGTCGATGGTATTGACTTTCCTGAGTTGATTTTGTCTGTAAATCTCCAGAGATCTCGATGGTATCGACTGGCATGTCGATAGCATCGACCTTGATTTTTCGAACTATTTGTGGGTCCGTCGATACCATCGACGAGGCCGTCGATGGTATCGACGCAGTGTGAAATCTACAGTCGTCTACCTATTCCATGGTCGATACCATCGACCAGTGTGTCGATGGTATCGACTCTGCCTCCACCTACACAATCAACAAAACGATCACGGTACCTTTTTTACATGAAAAACTAAGTAAAAACAAATTAAACTACAAATGTAAATGAGCTAAACTAAAGTACCAATGGTTGGGTTGCCTCCCAACAAGCGCCCTTATTTAACGTCTTAGGCTAGACAACTTTTGGACACATCATGCATCTGGAATGGAAATGAGTTTGACCTCATTCACCTTTCTCTTGTAGTTCTCACCAAAATAGAGCTTCAACCATTGTCCATATACCAAGAACGTGGTATCACCATCACGCACTAAAATAGCGCCGTGTGGTTTGACCTCCTCTACCACGAACGGTCCACTCCACCGGGATTTTAGCTTCCCGGGATGCAACTCGAGTCGTGAGTTGAACAACAAAACACTATCTCCTTTCTTGAATGTGCACAACTGGATGTGGCGGTCGTGGATCAGCTTTGTACGCTCCTTGTATATCCGTTGGTTCTCATATGTCGTCATCCGTAGTTCGTCCAACTCGTTCAATTCTAGCAGTCTCTTCCTCCCCGCTTCATTGTAACTCAGATTTAGCCTTCTTAGCACCCAATGCGCCTTGTGCTCCAACTCTACCGGTAGGTGACAAGCCTGGCCATATGCCAACCTAAAAGGCGTGGTGCCTATAGGTGTTTTGTAGGCCGTCCTATATGCCCATAAAGCATCCGGCAGTAGGGCACTCCAGTTCTTCCTTGTGGACGCCACCGTACGTTCTAAAATCTTCTTAATTTCACGGTTGGAGACTTCCACCTGGCCTTGCATTTGCGGATGATATGGGGTACCTATGTTGTGCTTGACCCCATATTTCTTCAATAATGTCGAGAACTTTTGATTCCTAAAATGCGTACCCCCATCACTGATTATCATTCTGGGTACTCCAAACCTGCAGAAAATATTTTCTTTCACGAATCTGCACACCGCAGTGGAATCATTAGTCCTTGTGGGGATTGCTTCCACCCACTTCGACACATAATCAATTGCTAATAAAATATATAAATTTGAGTTTGAGGACACAAAGGGTCCCATGAAATCTATGCCCCACAAATCAAATACCTCCACTTCCTGAAACACATTCAGGGGCATCTCCTGTCGCTTTGAGATATTACCTACTCGTTGACAAGAATCACATTGCCTCACAAACTCGTAGGCATCTCGAAACAAAGTTGGCCAATAGAGGTTTCTTTCCAAAACCTTAGCTGCCGTGCGCGAGCTGGCATGGTGTCCTCCCGTAGGTGATGTGTGGCAATGACGTAAAACACTCTCATACTCCACCTCAGGCACACACCTGCGCAAGATACCATCCCTGCATTGCTTAAGAAGAATTGGATCATCCCAAAAATAATATCTCAAAGAATGGAAAAATCTTTTCTTCTCCTGATATAACCAATCTTCCGGGATGATCCTGCAAGCCAAATAGTTTACAATCTCTGTAAACCAAGGATCCTTAGAAGTAATTTTCAAAATCTGTTCATCCGGAAACGTCTCGGTTATGAGTATATGTAAATCTCTTTCATCCACCCTTTCTAACCTAGACAAATGATCAGCCACTACATTTTCAATCCCAGATTTATCCTTAATTTCAATGTCAAATTCCTGTAAGAGCAAAATCCACCTAATGAGTCTAGGCTTTGCATCTTTTTTCGACATTAAGTATTTTATTGTGGCATGGTCGGTCCATACAACTACTTTAGAACCAACTAAATACTACCAGAATTTTTCAAAAGCGAACACAACGACGAGTAATTCTTTTTTAGTAGTTGTATAATTCAATTGGGCATCATTCAAAGTCTTTGAAGCGTAGAAAATCACAGCGGGCTTATTGTCCACCCGCTGCCCCAATACGGCTCCTACCGCAAAGTCCGATGCGTCACACATTAGTTCGAACGGTTTTGTCCAGTCCGACATTTGAACAACTGGTGCAGAGATCAATTTTTCTTTCAAAACGTCGAACGCATGTAGACACTTATCATTGAAATCGAAAACAACATCTTTCTCCAAAAGCTCGGCTAGAGGTTTTGTAATCTTAGAAAAATCTTTTATAAATTGACGATAGAACCCGGCATGTCCCAAGAAACTTCTTACCCCTTTAACAGAATTTGGTGGGGGCAATTTGGAAATGACCTCAATTTTGACCGGATCCACCTCTAAACCTTTGCTAGACACCTTGTATCCTAGCACTATCCCCTCAGTCACCATCATGTGACATTTCTCCCAGTTGAGGACCAAATGTGTGTCCTCACAACGCTGTAAAACTCTGTCCAGAATATAAAGACATTCTTCAAACGATGCACCATGCACCGAAAAGTCATCCATAAAAACCTCGAGACAACACTCTACCATGTCAGAAAATATGGTGAGCATACATCGCTGAAACGTCGCTGGTGCATTGCATAAACCAAACGACATTCAGCGGTAAGCAAAAGTCCCATAGGGAAAAGTGAACGTAGATTTCTCTTGATCCAAAGGATCAATCGAGATCTGGTTGTACCCCGAGTACCCGTCTAGAAAACAAAAGTGCGATCGACCGGAAAGACGCTCTAAGATTTGATCAATGAAAGGTAAAGGAAAGTGATCCTTAAGCGTGGCGGCATTCAAACGGAGGTAATCAATACAAACTCGCCACCCGGTTACCAATTGGGTGGTGACAGGTTCATTTAACATATTTTGGGTGACAGTAATTCCCCCCTTCTTAGGGACTACCTGTGTGGGACTCACCCATGTCGAGTCTGATATGGCGTAGATAATAGCTGCAGCAAGAAGCTTAATGACCTCCTTCTTCACAACCTCCATCATGCTTGGATTGAGGCGTCGTTGAGGTTGAATCATGGGCTTGGCTCCCTCCTCGAGCCGAATCTTGTACTGACATAGAGTAGGGGAGATCCCCTTAATATCTGCAACGGACCACCCAAAAGCTCCCCGGTGGTTCTTAAGCACTATCAACAATTGTTCCTCCTCATCCGTACTCAAATACGCAGAAATAATCACCGGTAACTTGTCTTCCTCAGCTAGAAAGACATATTTGAGATGCGGGGGCACCAGCTTTAATTACAGATCCGACGGGCTTATAAGAGATGATTGAAGTGGTTGGGGAAGTTCACCTAAATCTTCATAATGCCTCGCATAAAAGCATGGAAGCATCTGAAGCATTTTAGCGCACTCCTTGAGTGAATTGCTCCGCATCCAATCATATGTAATATTTAACAAGCAAGCCTCCAACGGTAATTCCGGGTGTGCATCAGAAACAGAAATAGCAATCATATCATCCTCCAGATAAAGTGGAATGTCCTCATTCTCATCATTAGGGAATCCCACAGCTTTGCACAAAGAGACTACTTTGGTCTGCTCCATGATATCCACAGCCAAAGTTCCATTGTCCACCTTGCTCATCACATGAGCCATGTCTAGAAATGGCTTCCCAAGGCAGAGTGAAATATTACAATCCAGATGTTTTACCATATTGCATTGTTCCTTTGCTTTAGATGACGCAGTACTCGTAGGCATGACCATCTCAAAGTGGTCATTGGCTATGCCCAAGGTCAAGCGACCTCTCCCCGTCTCTAAGATCATGTCGGTTGTAGCTTGGAAGGGACGTCCAAGTAGCAGCTCGTTACCATGTTCAACCTGCATCTCCATAACCACAAAATCAGCAGGAAAGACAAACCTATCCACCTTTACTAAGACATCTTCACAGATTCCATAAGGCTTCACCACAGAGTTGTCCGCCAATTGAATTGTCATATTGCTTGGCCTTGACTCCTTCAATCCCAGCTTTTTAAATGTCGAAAGGGGCATCAAGTTGATGCTTGCTCCTGAGTCACATAACACTTCGCCAAATTTAACCTTCCCAATATAGCAAGAAATGTTAAAGCACCCTGGATCTTGTCTCTTTGGTGGCAAAGTGCCCATGATAAATGCACTCACTTGCTCCTTTAGTACGACGACCTCTATATCCGGAATTTTCCTCTTCTTAGTAATGACATCCTTTAGAAACTTCCCATATGAAGGAATTTTCTCAATGGCTTCCAGTAAAGGGATATTGACTGAAAGCTTCCTAAAACTGTCTAAGAACTTCTTGAACTGTGCATCTACCTTCCTTGCCTTAGCACTATTTGGGTACGGGACCGGAACAGCTTGTGCCCTTTGATGAGGTGGCACATAAGGTGTCTTTTTCTGAGGTTCCTCCTCTGCAACCTGATCTTCAGTATCATCCATGGATATGTCTTCAACCTGCCCTGTGACTAGTGCGGGCTGCTCCTCATTGGTTTCACCTTCTGCTTCATCTTGTGGTGTGCTTGTTTCTTCAGCTCTTGGATTCGACACCCTTCTTGCCGCTTCTAAGCAGAATTGCCTTTGCTTGTTGGTTTCCCCCGGGAACATTAGTATTCCCCAGAAAACCTGGATGTGCTGGTTTCTTCAAGCCAGTGATCTCAGCTTCCATCTGTGCCATGGATGTCTCAATGGTCCTCATTTGAGCCCCATGGCTCTGCAATGTTTTACCAAACTGATTCATGAACTCTCCTTGTTGCTTTATTTGCTGGGCAAAAGTAGCCATGAGTTCTTGGTTTTGTTTTATGACTTGATTGAGCAGCTCTGTGCTCTTGTCCTCTACAGCATGTTGGGGTTTAGCATCCAGATCCTGCAGAAAGTTGTTAGGTTCTTTCCAGGAAAACTTCTTGTCTTTTCTCCATGAATAGTCATTGTTCCTATAACCGGGCTGCTGCCTCATAAATTTTACTTGAGCATCATCCTCTGACTCATTGTCCTCCTTTGCAAGAAATTTCTTTGCGAGAAGATCCATCTTCTCATTCAGTTCTTTTATTGCCTTGGACTCTCCTACCGCTCGGACTTGCTCCACGACACCTCTTTCACCCCATGACTGTTTCCTAGCCATGTTCTTTAATATTTCCCAACACCTAGTGTCCGTGTTATTCAAAAAGAATCCTAACCCGGCTGAATCAAGGTTGCTCCAATCGTGCTCGGAGAGAGAAAAATAGAAGATCTTTACTTGTGTTTCTTTATCCAGCCCGTGATGCGGGCACCTCCTCAGCATGACCTGAAATCTCTCCCAAGTCTCAGAATATGTCTCACCGGCCTGTTGGGTAAAATTATGAATCTTCCAGATCATGTCGTTAGTCTTCTCAGGAGGGAAGAACCTCTCAAAGAAGACCTCCACCATATGGTCCCAGGACTCCAAAAACTCATCATCTAAATTGTGTAGCCATTCTCGTGCGGCCCCCGCAAATGAGCTTGGGAAAAGCTTCAGATAAAGTGCATCCTGTGGAAACCTGTCGATTTTCACCATATCACAGTTCTCAATGAATTGACTTATGTGCGCGACGGGGTCCTCATTCTTGAGCCCATGAAAAGTATTGAACTTAACCAGCTTTATCAACGCCGGATCAATCTTATAGGTAGGTATGTTGAGTGCTTGCTTCTTTATAGGCCCTTATGATGCAGATGTGGAAGAAGCCTTTATCTTCTCCCATATAGTCTGTGGCTCATCCTCCATTTCTTCTTGTTCCTCGGGTTCAAAATCTATATCTTCTAGATAATCTTGATTGTACCCATCCTCGTCCTCAGGTCCTGTAAGTAGCGGGACCTCTGGTGCGCGATTTGCGTAGTCAGTACTCCGCGTTTGCACCATGCACAGTACCTGAAAATAGAAAGATTCAATTTAGTACGGTGCTTAACGATTGCAAATACTTAGAAAATAGACTAAATTTTTTTCTGAAATTATATAAAAAAAAATAAAAAGGTGGCCTAGAGTGGCTGCTCACAGCACTCGAAGTGCCAACAAATTGCCGTATCCCCGGCAACGGCGCCAAAAACTTGACGCAATTTTACCGTGCGTATAAATGCAAGCGAACGCGTCGAGTAGTACATGCGTTTATGAGGCCCGAGTCAAACTCAGGGATACGTGCAATCGTCTGGGACTCCTACTAACTACTCACGATCAGCTAAGCCGAATAACAAGTTGGGAGTTGTTGTTAAAAATAGAAGAAAATAACAATAAAATAAAACAAACAATCGATTAAATGTTAATTTAACCAATTCAAAAGGGTATCTTTAGGATTGCGGTTTCACCGCGGGTTTTCATTGTATTAGATTCTATATAATGCCTCAATTTTATCTCTCTAACTGGGTAGTGGCCTGAAAATAGAATTGCCCACTGTCGTGGTGGAATTCACTACCTAGGTTTAGGTCAGTTCCACCGTCTTAGTAACCTATACCCTAAAGTAGGTGCATTATGAACGATCTCTCAGTTTCCACCATTAATTTTACACCACCTTGGTCAAGGGATTTATCGATTAATGTAGGTTTCGTCTCTTGTCAGCCGTTAATCCTTCTTTCAAAGTAATTAAGGGCATTAGGTTATTATTATGGTGATCAAGCATAACAATATATGGAGAAAATGAAACTATACCACGGATTTAAGAGATAAAATATGAATTACTATTATAAAACTGTCATATAATGAATTCCCGGGCTACTCCCGGTCCTAAAGACGAAGGGGATTAGCCCCGCATGTTCATCTCACACAAGTACATGGAAGAAATAGGGGAGAACATGTGAAAAATGTGGAATGAAAGGGAAAACCCCTGAACGGAGAAGAACCGGTTGATCCTTGGTGTAGAATGTGTGTTCTACCGCCTTTCGGTGGTGGAATCCGTCTCCTTCGGCCTTCGGATCAACAAGTATAAGCATCTAGCCTCCGTTCTCCTCTCTACCGCTCCTCGGTACTTGTGCAATGGCTGATCAGATCCTCTCTACGTCTGGGCGGCCGTCATTAGGTATAACTCCCTCATTAGGTCCCTAATTAACCATAGCCGTCCGATTGGGATCAATCTGAATCGAACGCATACCTGCCGGTGTCGATACCATCGACGCGGGTCGATGGTATCAACCCACTGTAGTGGCGTCGGTTTTTGCAAACTTCCGACACTGTAGCCTCCGAGTGTCGATGGTATCGAGTTGGTGTCGATACTATCGACTGGTTTCTCGCCAGCAAGCTGATGGTATCTCGATACCATCGACGTCAAAGTCGATAGTATCGACTTTTCCTGCATCTTTCAGTTGGCAAACTGTGACAAAGTCGATGGTATCGACTTCCGTCGATGGTATCGACGGAAGCAGATACTCATTTTTCCTGGAATTCAAACATGAAACCACATCAATTCACACAAATAATAATATTTTAACAATTGATGCTCAAAACAATGAAATAAAGGGGATTTGACATAAAATGATAGCAAAGACCAAAATAGATGAATTATGTGATATTAACCATGAAAATGACTAATTAAAGCATAAAACACATATGAAATAGGTCTACAAATGTGACTCAAAATCATCGCATCAGGTGGAAACTCATGGGCTTGTGTTTTTGGGGTGCTAACATGTGGTACAATCCTTGGACAAGTGTGTTAGGGGTGGGTGCCACCTTGCCTTGCTCTTCTCCTTCACCCCTTAGTATATAAATGACCCCCCTACTTGCTAGGTCTATTTGGTTCCTTTAGTTGCTTCCTTTACTTTGGTGGCTGAGCTAGGAGAAGAAAGGAGCAAGTGGTGGTCGATACCACTGGTGTCTTAGGCGACACATGTTGCTAGCTTATCCCTTTCCTTCTCTTATGGTAAGTATCTCTCCCTTTCTTTGGCACCTTCTTCTTCTTCTTCTTCTTCTCCCTTCTCTTCGACCATGGTGGTTATAAGTTGTTCTTCCTTGTGTTGGCTGAAGGTGGTGCCTTGGAGCTTGGAGCTTGGTGCTAGGAGCTTGGAGCTTTAGATCTTGAGGCAGGTTACATAACTCCTAACCCTTCTATACGGCTTCTTTATCATGTTACTGTGTGATATGTTTCGGCCATGTCATCTTCTAACTATGTTTCTAGCTTTAATGGATATAAGGTTGCCTTAGATGTACCATAGACCTTGTTGAAATGGTTGCCTTGGGTTGGCCGAACTATTGGATGTGGAGTTGTTTGGGAAAACCCCCTCTCTCACTTAGTTGTTGAGAGGTGAGCCTAGGGTCTCCTAATTCAATGGTGAGTGGACTTTTAGGTTGGATGGCCAATATGGTGATGGACCTCCTTGTTGCCCGATAGGTGATGGAAGTTGTGCAAAACCCCTCTTTCATTTAGTTGTTGAGAGGTGAGCCAACTCTCTTGATCTTTTAGGGATTCTTGGTGGAAGTCTTGAGGTTGAAGATGACCAATCCGTCATGGCCTTTGAACCCTTGCATGATACCCTAAGTTGTGTTCTGCCCGATATTCCTCTTCTAGGGTTGAGCTTGGGTGATATGTTGGGTGAACACCTTATTAACTTCTTGACTGATATGGACCCTTACCCAAGATGCAGTTGGGCAAAATGTCCTTGACCAATATAGTGTTTCTCGATATGGAGTCTTGGTTGGTGTAACCCTGATGGGTGATATGGTACCTTGACCGACAGAGAGTCCCAAACCCTAGCTTGGACGATAGGGCTACCTTGGGAGATATGGGTGCTCCTTGGGCGCTATGGTGGGCTGCCCATGATGTCGCTTGATGGATGGCAGTGGTGTGCCTTGAGCGATATGGTTTTGGTGGTTTCTCGACATGGAAAACCCTAACCCTAACCCTAACCCTATCGGGCGATATAGGTTCTTGTCCAATATGATATAGTATTACTCGATACACTCCTGTACATGGCTTCCTGATACCCTCTTGTGCATGGTTGCACGATATGCTGGTTTCCCCATATGTGGCTTGGTGCCCTAGGGTTTTGGTGGTGACCGATATCATTTGATTGAGGGATGGTGCTCTACCTGAGATCCCTTTAGTGAGGGTAGGAGATACCTTCGGTGAGGGTAGGTGACACCTTTAGTGAGGGAAGCGCCTAACCCGATAACCCTAAGTTGGTGAACCTGTTGTCTTGAGCCCACACCTTTGGTTCTGATGATGAGATATGATAGTTGGGTTGTACCCAGTAACGTGGTAGCTACCTAAGGTTGATAAGATGATAAGATCGTGGTTGTGTTCATGATGTTATGAGATATAGGGCATGGTGGATGCTCACAGTTTGGTAACAATAATATAAGTTGTTTGACATACCATCTACAACTTTATGCTTCATGTGTTTATAATAATGGATGTTGTTCCAATCCTATGCACCTTAAATCTTAATGACATGATATTCATAATATGTTCTCTAAAGATCTGTATTTGTTGATCAAGTTATCTCTTCGGATATGCATTCTAACCATGCAGGTATTATCAAATGAATTCATAGTCAGGTAAGAGATATGAGGTGTATGCATTTTGTATGATACAGAATAATGATGTTCCTTGTTGATGAGATAACATTCACCACCAGTATGATGAGAAAGGTCTGGTGACCTGATATAGGCTGAGTGCCTGATTGAAGTGTTATCCTATGATGATGAGATAAGGGATTGATATCCCAAGATGATGTATGATGATGAAGCCTTGAGGGGCAGTGACATTATGTGATGAGGGATTGAGATCCCATGGCAATATGATAATGAAAGTAATGGTGTGACACAATGTTGTTTTTGTTTTATAACCTGGTTGCCTCAAAAATTCACTTTAAATATACTAATTAATTATAGATGAACATTTCAGGTAGTTTGCCCTGGCCATAGATCCATCATCATCAGTAGCTGGTGATGGTGAAATAGGTTTATCCTGCGGGATTACCTGGCGCGCATATTGTTGAATATGTGAGGTTTCTCCTTGCCGAAAATAGGAGGATTAGAGTACAACTTTAGTAGTATACTCAGTATGGTTAGATCATGGTGAACAAGCCCATGACTCAGTGTGATAGAGCATGAATGCATTCATGGCTCAGGAGCACGGTGAATAGGCCAGTGGCTCAAGGTATGCTAGTACCGAGACTTGTACCAAGGCGGACTAGAGAAATGGGTAGCCTGTGGAGCTGACCCTATGGATGAGGCCACTTAAGCAAGAGACTGTGGTCCTGCTTTAGATATCATGCACCGACTACAAGGAGGTGAGGTCATGGAGTCTGGCTCTTCCATTGACCTTGTATGGCACCGGTTTTGGGCTTCGCAGCCGAAGGTTGGATTTGAGCGGTACGAATCACTTACTTAGGGCATAATAAATTGTAATCCAGCCGTATATTATATATTTCTTAGGGCAAACCATGAAACATTGGTTGAGGCCTTGCTTGTATAGTTGCCCTATTTATATCTTACAGTTAATTACACGTTCCTCATATCTTATGATAAGTTCTTTATATAACCTATCTTGTCAATCATGTTACATAAGAAATATCTGGTTATATGCCTCCCAGATATCTTGGTAAGTTTGATAATAAAGTTAGTTCTGTTCAGTATGCTGCAAATATGAGTTGCTTATATCAGTTATCTTCTTTATCTGTTCTAGCTTTCCTAAAGTTTTATAGTTCGGCGGGGAGTTATGTTTCTCGCTGGTGTCTCACCCCGCTAGTTTTAAACTTTTTTAGGTGATCATGCTAGACGTGGTGGTGGTCGTGAGGTTGCGGCCAAGTAGCAAGAAGAACAGTAGGAGGCAAGAGATGGATATGCTACTGTTTTGGTAGTTTTGTAGTAGAGTCCTAGAGTCATCCCTGTACTCTCAGATCCTTGGAGGTGTTTTGACGACGTTTCACGATGTATAATTGATGTAGCTTATTTATCCTGCTATTGGCCTGATATGGCCTATTTTGTATATAAACATGTGGTAAACTCTTTGTGCCTATGGGACAGTTAGGTCCTATGAGCTGAGGAAATATATCAATGTTTATGTATATTTATATAATATGTTTCCTTGCAGGATAAGGATCTGGATGTAATAGTTTCTTTATTATATGCTTTCCGCAATCAGGTTTAATTAACTTATGTGGTTTATGGAGGTTCTGTACATTTTTGCGTGGCATTTTGTTGTCTGTGTGATAGAGGGATGTCACACTCTGTCTCCGTAATCCACACCACATCAATTATGGAATTGACAATTATGAAAAAATCTCAGAGAGCAGATTAAGATAGTTTGTTAGATAATTGCGATAAAGATACATTGTAGTACAGATCATCTGAGATACTTGAAGACTACAAATCATCAAAAAAGTTTGGGGGGGGGCCCGGTTGCCCCCTGTTCTTCCGCCACTGTCTTCTAATTAGTACTAGCTAAAAGCACGTGCTAAGCACGTGAATAGTAGCCGATTTAGTACAATAAAATATTTAACATATACTATTACATATGGTAAAAATATGCTTGTTGATTATTTAAATTTTTTGAAAGTTGACTTTTTCTCTAGATTTATTAGTAATAAGAATAATTACATACAACTTACTAAAAGAGAATAAATCGAATAGTATTTAGTTGAATCCTTCTGGTATTCAAAACAAAAATAAAAAATTAAAATGCTAAAAAATGAGAATTATACAAAAAAGATAGACTGACTCGCTAAAATAGAGAACAACTTGATTAACATCTACTTAACTCGTTCTAATATGTAAGTATACAAATATGTTAAATTGATTAGCATACAAATAGATTGGATCGATTAGCACACATACATGTTTCTAGAATACAAATAATGAATAGATCAATGAGCACATAGTGAAGCTACTGGAGCACATGTAAATACAGTCAGTCTGTTGACCTCCATCCGACTTGTAGCTTGTCATTACCAAAATCTAAACCAAAACTATGACTCATAATAACCACTGCATGCGCTAATCTGTACAAAACATACTAAGAGAAAGCATTTTGACTAAAAGCCAATTGAAGCTCTCAATTCTGTAAGCACACAGATCGATTGGACCAAATAATACTCAGACATTTAACAGCCGAACTTTTTGTTTACCGACTTCAATTTTTCAAGTGTTTGTTTGTTTGCTTGGCTGAGTTTATTTATGTTGGGAGATGCATCTGTACAATAGTTTATTAATTTATCGACGACAAACATTATCCATAAGAATTGTAGAAGCGCACATAAAATTTACTTTTACATAATTATTTATGTTCGCATATGCATCTGAACAATAGTTTATTAATTATCGACGAAAAACTTATCCATAAGAACTGTAGAAATGCACACAAAATTTTACTTTTATATAAAAAAAATTCTACTGATAAAGACCTTTTTGCAGATAGAGACCAATTTATTTTACAGGTGGAGACCATAGCAATTGGGTAGCACACATACAAACACGTAGTAACCATACACACATACAGGTGGATAGAACGTAAACACGTAGCTGAAACTCGCTCTTATTAAGGTAAGATAGATACAAACAATACATGTTAATGCTAATCCTTTAGAGGCCCGCTTTCAGTGCACAACCATGATTAGGTGTCGTATAAAAGTAGACTGTAACATAGGTGGAAAAGCAAAGTTACCAAGTGAAGAAGACAACCAAGTTGCTTAACCATTAAAGAACTTTTTGTATATTGTAGAATATTATATATATCCAGCAAGCACACATGCAAGGATGTAGAAAAGTACACAGTTGACCTTGGTATAAGAATTGGCGCACGTAAAGTTTACTTTTATATAATTATTTATGTTCAGAGATGCATCTGTACAATAGTTTATTAATTTATCGTCGAAAAACTTATCTATAAGAACTGTAGAAGCGCACATAAAACTTACTTTTATACAAAAAATTACTACTCATAGAGACCTTTTTGCAGATAAAGACTAATTTATTTTACGGATGGAGACCATAGTAATTGGATAGCACACATACAAATATGTAGTAACCATAGACACATACATGGGGATAACACGTAGACACAAAGTTGAAACTCGTTCTTGTTAAGGTAAGATAGATACAGGCAATATATGTTAATGTTAATCCTTTATAGGCCTGCTTTTAGTGCACAGTCCATGATTAACTGCCGTATGAAAGTAGACTGTAACACAGGTGGAAAAACAGAGTTACCAAGTGAAGAAGACAACCAGATTGCTTAACCAGTAAAGAAGTTACTTTTTGTATATCGTAGAATATTATATATATCCAGCAAGCACACAGACAAGGATGTAGACAAGCATACAGCTGGCCTTCGTTTATTCATAGGGTTATTGATGCCCCCAAAGTTCATCAAAGATCGAATGACGAAGAGGCGAGGGCATAAAATGCTTAAGTCGGTGTCTTTGTAGAAGTGGGATGACTGACTTGTTTGGCCGTCGTTCATTATCTTCTTCATTTACAATTGGTTAGTGATTGCGCCACTGGAGGAGCACGATTGATCATTTATTGCAGGGGAGCTTTTAGCTTATCTCTTGACCATGATCAACTGAGGGGCATAGCCTACATATAAAGGCTACATGGAAAAAATGTAGGGTTAAGTAATTTTCAAATATTGTAGGTCATCGAGAATATATATTGTATATTTGTGAAACTTGTAAATAGCCATTCCTCAAGAATGTATGAAATCCTTCACATCATATGTCCAACAACGCAAGAAAACATGTTATATTTGTTTTTTCCGCACTTCATGGCATATTTTATTCACGCTTAAAAGCATGGAAACACATAATATTTATAGTAAACAGAAATGTAAGAAGTTGAGTGTGGAAACAGATTCACAATTTACAATTCACATTATTTTGGGTTGCATCTAACCATTCCAGTTTTTAATGTGCTTCCTTTTTTGACATATTTTATATGTGACATCTAACTACCAATGCATGCTAGTGTTTTATTTTCTTCACATTTTTTGTGTGGTATCAAAATATCCACAACTTTTGGTTTGATACTTTTTATATATATTTGTATAGCGTCAAAATACGGACCTTTTTAGCATGATATTTGACATCAGAATTTTCCATGCATTTGTGTGATGTTTTTTTCAAAATAAAAATATGCGACATCTAATTATTTATGGTTTTGTGTGGATTTCTTTTACGATTCCCTATGTAGAATCTACTTATACAAACTTATGAACTGAATTGTTCTTGTATTTACATGTGTTTGGAAAGTTATATCTACCAAAAAGACCTAGAAATTGTGCAAGATAATGCAGATAAAAACAAACAATGGTTTTTTTTGTCATAGTGTAAAATATGCAATGTGTGCACATAAAACAAATGTGGGTATATGTTCCAATAATAATAAATAAAGTATATCATTTATCAAATAATCTATGAATAATGCATCTTTAACTAAAACATCAATACTTATTAAGCAAATGCCAAATACATTAGAATTCCATCTCAAAACTAAATTCATAAAAGACATGTAGACATGTGTCTTCCTTGCAAGTAGTCAAAGTGAAACACCTATAGCATCCTAGTATGCATTGATCTACTATAACCATGTAAATTGATCTTTATCAAATAATCTATGAATATTGCATCTTTAACTAAAAAAGCAATACTCATTAAAAAATGTTATTTACATTAGAATTCCATCTAGAAACTAAATCCATATAAGACATGTAGACATGTGTCTTCATAGAAAGTAGTCAAAATGAAATACCTATAGCAGCCTAGTATGCATTGATCTACTATAACAATGTAAATTGATCATGCAATATTCAATAAACTCAATGGATATGTTTTGAGTTGTTGTAAATCTTTCTCAGCTCGTCTTGTTTGTTCAAGTGTTATTAGCAACCTACAAGATCCAACAAAGAAAATAGAAAAAGATATAAGGTGCACAAATATATGCAATATATGTGATTGATATATGAATGAAAAGCATGCTATTTTTTGAAATAATAATTAAGGGATTCCTTTTATAATATGAACTTGGATAAAACATGTAATGGGTTAAAGTCCCATAGATACAAAATATCCTACAGGGTGGTCCAAGAAGAACCCTTAATTCAAGTGTTTACAACTAAAAGGGAAAAGTGCCCACGTATAGGCTCACATAAAACATACTCACCCTTATACAAATAGGGAGTCAATAAGATAAAATAGATTCATAATTGGGCACAAGTAAATGGCCATTCAATGAAAAAGACCAATGCAAAGAAAGCCCCCAACTAATCCACATTAAGATGTACTAGTGTCGATTAAAAGACTAGCTGAGAGGGAATTATCATGGACACATTTTGTTCACACATGTTAGTTTTATACCTATCCATCTCTATATTTTTCTAATATGTGATACTAGAAGGGAGGGTTTTATGGAATATTATGATTATTTTGGTTTTAGTCACTATTATCTTTAATCACAAAGAAAAACTAATTTAATAAGGCTCAACTTTGCTTAAAAAATATTGTCCTAATTTTATAGTTCTAAACTTGTTTCACATTTTTAAATCTTCTATTTTGTAGGGATGAAATATGGAGAATAAAGACATGGCCTAGATATGTTGGAAAAATCATCATGGTTTATAAATTTTCTACCCTCTTCATCACGTTGTTGGTGTAGGCTCCTGGTCATAGATCGAAAACTATGGTATATGCCTAAGATAAAACCATTTATCTGGTATTAGGAATGAAGATACTCTCTAGATAGAAAACTATGATATTTGTCTAAGATAAAACACTTTATTTGGTATTAAGAATGAATATAATCTCGAAATTGTGTGGTTCCTATTAGTTTATTATTTATAAGAGACTCTACCTACTAAAATGTGTACAATAAGTAAACAAGAACATCAAATTTAAATTTTTGAGACCCAAGGAATCTAGGTCAAACTATGGTATCCACCATTTATGATCAGGGATGACAGTAGCGTATGTTTTCTTCCTTTTTGTTGAAATATATATATAATGAATTGATAAATGAAACACTTTCCTCAAAGTGAAATTCAACGAACATTAAAATCATGGTTCTAGAATAAGACTGACAAAATAGGGAATGTTAACTTTCTGCCATTCATCATTTTTCTCTCCATGATCCTAGATTGACTGATGTTCTGTTGTCTACATGTGCTAGCTACATCAGTTTACATGCAGCCATTTGTCTTATTAAGGACTTGTACCATGTAACAACAATGGTATGAATCAAAATTGCCTATTTCATCAGTTAATTAGCATTGTATCATGTTTTTAGATTTTCTTAAACATGAAAATCTTTTGAGTGGAATTGTTAGTGCAATAAATGTCGATCCTTAGGGAGCATTTTACTAAACCTAAAAGACTTTCATCCATTTTATTTGATTTGTGGTATCCCATGGATCCATCCAAAACATATTTCTCCCTCTATAGTGTTTTACTTGAATGCACGAATATTAGTATACTAGTTCTTCACTAGTTCATGAAACTTTTCCTTAATTGTAAAAAAGGTGAATCCAATATTTTTAGAACACACATTTGATGTAGTGATTCTTTTTGCAAATGTCACTTATGTTGGTGAAAGAACAATGGAAACACTAAGGTGGTAACATCCATGATATCAAATCACCAGTTTAGTCCAACTAAACCTTTAACTATGCTACTTTAAGTCGAATCACATCTTGATGTGAAGTAAATATTAATTCAATGCAATAATGACTGGATATCTCTAACGATAGGTTCATCCAGACAAGTACATGATTAGAGAAGGACAAATTCAAAATTCAAGGATGAAAAGACATAACAGTACATACAACGAGTAGAAAACCATTCACATAAATATTATTGACCAATAATTAGATAATCACATGCTTAGTTACTTCAAAAATATTTGTAATATTAAAATAACAAATAATGGATGCTTGTTAATATTAGATCTTGTCATACCTATCTATGAGGATGGAGTTGTATTTTAAATACAGTATCAGTAAATGCAAAGTAACCCATAGTAGAAATTTTTCTCCTATAGTTGATGGCTGTTAAGTTGAAAAAGTAATGTGTTGAAACAACTACATGGTGTTACAACTCTAGCTGCTCTAGTGAAAAATGATTCACACATGAAGTATGCCATTGTATTTTTTCTACTCATGCTAGATATATGTATTTTGTTGGCATAAGTGTTAAGAAAATACAAAAAGAAGTGTCAAGACAAATGATATTATTTGCATGAAATAGAGTTTATATATAAACCATCACATGATAAATATAACAATTCTCATCCTCAAAATGACAACATCAACTCATAGTTTGAATTAAAAAATATTTCTCATTATTTGAATGGAATATCTAAAGAGGATCATTCTATTATAGTTGTCACCCCACCTGGTCCTTTCTTCTGAAGATCCTTGAGCTAGTCTCTACATGCTATGTAACTCCACTCCTCTAAGCTTTCTCCTTACCTATGGGTAGCGCACCCCGAACTGTGCATCAAACAAATTGGTAAGCGGAACTGAACATATTATATCTATAAGAGAATATATAAATTGGAAAATAACTTCAAACATTTATCTTGACCTATATAAGAATGCTCTGGTTGTTACATACTGAATCTCAAACCCTACCTTAGAAGTTTGACCTTTTGGACTTAGCCAAAAAAGGTTGACGTCAGGCTTAAGAGATGTTCCCAATAAGCTAATGCATGAATGTATCACCTGAATGTAATTTAATATGTCACATAATTCATTTAGAGGTAATATGAACATACATAACTTAATTGGATAAATAATGAACTAATGGGCCAATAATGGGCCCTATAACATATCTCATAAAAAGAAATCCAAAAAGTGAAATCTAAGTTTAAAATCATGCTTTTGGGTCCCAATTGCCTTGGGAGTCAAGTATCACATTATTCACATAATAATAATTCATTTAATTCAAATTGGAAAAGAAGACATGTGTTTCCCCAAAATATCAAATAAAATAATAAATGACTCCAAATAAGGAAAACAATCTTGGATTTGTAATCTACATAATAAATATAGCCTTTGGGTGATTTTTTATCCAATTTGGAGAAAGTTTGCTTAAACGGTGAAATCAGGAGAGAGAAAGTGTGAAGAACCTTCAAAATATTAAATAAGTGAAGAAATAACTTCAACATATAAAATTGATGGCAAATTCATATTCAACACATTAAATATAACTTGTGGGTCAAGTTTCATCAAATTTGGATAATCCTAATGTCATTAATGAAGGAGGAAAGAGAAAATAAGATTTGATATATTTAACACATTAAAAGTTCTTAAAAGGCTAAACTAATTCCAGATTTGGATTTTACACTTTGAAATCAATATAGGTGTCAATTTTTATTAAATTTGCGATTCATTTGCACCCTCAAAAGAGGAGAGAGAAAAAGAAAAATAAATATGATCATGCTTTGGTCGAATTCAATTAGGAATGTTATTTGATTTGTCACGCCTCTTGTATTTTTGCACGCACCTTGTTCATCTGTCAAATTCTTAGATCGAACGGTAGCTGTATCTTCTTCTTCCCCATTTCCTTTCTTGTTTCCAGGAATTGAGTTCAAATTTTTCCTCTATGATTCTTTCTCCTTTCTGTCTCTCCCTTCTTCCTCTTCCTCTAGTTTCTGTCCAGGCATTGAGTTCAGATTTTTCCTTTGTGACTCTTTCTCCTTTCTCTCTCTCCCTTCTTCCTCTTCCTTTGGTTTCTTCTCCTCCATCTTCCTTGCTTCATACCGAATCTGAGGACCCTATATAATCTTGGGTTTCATTGCCACGACCCTATTTCCACTACGCTCTAATTGGTTTGTCGTAACTAGTCTGGAAAACTTATGAACTGGAGTTCCTTAAGCAAATTTTCATGATTGGTTTAAGGTAAGTGTTAGAACTTGAGTTTCATGACTTCCGGTGAGTTACGAACTTACACACAAAACACAGTTCCTGAGTTCCTTCTTAAAAAGAGTGAAAAACGAGTTATGGGACAACGAACAACATTTCTTATACAATATATTCTTCATTCGTCATAAGTGACACATGTAAAATATTTATGACTAGAAATATCTGCAATATGGATATAGTTCATTGCTAAAACCATAAAATAATATGACTAAATGTTAAACACTATAATCGTACTATGTAAACCATTTTACACTATAACCACTATTGTAAGTGCAGTTTACAAAATAAAAAATATAAACATAATAAAAAAAGTAACACACGACACCATGTGAAAAACAATGTGATTTACCTAGCATATTTTTATTCTTCAGGCTTAAAAAATATGATGTAAAAAATGATAATTAAAAACAACTATGCAAGAATAATATAGTAAAAATTCCCTATAAAAATAATACTAAGTTAATATTCTACATTGTGTTAAACAATGATGAGAAAAAACTTGTATTTACAAATGCATGCAATGCGGATATTATTACAATACTTTGTATACACAAAGTGAAATAAAAATAATATAATGTGATTTTGTCATAATATCTTTATTAAGATAATAAATTTACCATAATAATTTTTTTAAAGGAGCAACGTCTGCACCATAACCACTTGTTGAGGTTATTATGATTTAAGAATATTATGATTTTTTATGAATATTTTTCTTTTTTATGTCTTTTCCACCTTTATTATTTATATTACATAATAATAATTAATAATATTTTTATGGTTTCCATATCTACACTTATAACAAACCAATCATATGGAAGTGAATGAAACTTAAGTTTCTGAAACTGAACTAGAGTTCCCAGAAAATGAGTTCCACGAAACTCATCACTTACACCAAACCAATAGGAGCCTGGGCTGTAACACGCAGCTCTATTTTCCCCCTATTCTTCTCTTCCTTTTTTTTTGGTTAAGACAGGGGTCACTTTTATTCATCTCACACCCCTCTTGTGGGCACAATCATCCAAAAAATACAGCTACTGCTTATATCAAATGCAGGTAGAAAACAATAAATAACAGACACATCGCGTTTCAATCTCTCATGACAACCTAAACATCCGTATTCTGCATAACGATGTAAGGGACTCGACGTTTCTCCAAAGCCACCATACCTCTTATTCTATGTGGCATATTCAGTGTATCTGAAGAAATGAATGGCTCATTCAACCCGCTGCCCCATTTTCCTAGTTCACGAGGTATCGAGTTGATGACCTTGTGAACCAAGGATCCATAAATCATAGCAGAGTCAAATTCCTCTCGCAACTCCCTAACAAAAGGTGTCGTCTTCCATGGTTCCTTCCCGTTGTTCCATAAGATGTCATACACGTACGCCTCATCAATCTCAATACACGATATGACCAATGCATGATCTCTCGCTAACTTCAACCCGATGGCACACACTTGCATATATGCAAGGATGTAATCTATACTCCTGAGCCAAGCTCTGAATACAAGACAAATATTAGCCATGTGATTTCTAATAATTCCCGCCGCCCCCAGTGAGCCTTCACCATCAGACCCTTGGTTAACCCTTCTTTGATCATCCTTGCACCTCTATGTGCCTATCTAGTGGGTTGGTTCGGTCTGATTTTTCCCCGGATATGTCTCCCCTACTCCGTGTTCCTACCGTAGATAGCATGTGCTCGTTGTTCCCTTTCAAGACCGCAAAATGCTTTCTATGGTTTCAATTTTTCTTAGAAAGCTTAGGCGAAGCTTTATACATCTTCAAGTCTAAATAATTTGAGGTATACACTATTTCCCTCTTTTGCGCCTCTTCTGTGCTTCTGTAAATCGGGGCCTTTTTGCCAGATCTGCACCAACGTTTACTACCTACGATTCTGTTTGATCTCACGTTGTGACGAGCTCTTTGGTTTTGTGCCTTTGGACCTTCGAGTTCTTCACTTCTCAACTTGGAGCTTTGTGCTTCACTTTCATAGCATCTGTTCACACAAGGGAGATGATTCCCTAGTATTTTCCGCTTTGACCCTTGTCCCCTTCTCTTTCTTAGCTTTCTCACCCTGAGCTGTTTGGTCTTTGTGGCTTTCATTTTCTTTTGCTTTGGACGATTCCATACTAGCATTGACCGGATGACATGGACACCCTTCTTTGGGCCATGTCAGTGGGTCGGTTTTCTCTCTCTCTACTTTTTTGCATAGTTGGTTTTTCACATTTTTTTTGATTGGTCAAGATTCAAAAATTGATAAGTAATTAATTAATGATCAGAAAAATATGAATAAATACTCGTTGGAATCATAAAAATAAGATATAACTAATTGTGTCAATTTTGATAACTAAATCCAATGATTAATCACATGTATTTTTCATAAATCTAATTAAAAAAGAATTAACTTGTGAAATTCATAACTAATAATTTATAAGTCAGAAAAATATAATAAAATATGTTTTGGACTCAGAAAAAGGTAACCTAAAACATGGCATGCTTTTGATAACCTAAATCACAAATAATGAAAATGGTGATTTCTAGGGTTTGATTAATGCATATGAAATTGACACAAAATCTACCGATATGCTTAATAGGTTTTTTGGATGCCTAGGCTTGAACCTAGAAGTGAGTTTAGACTCTTAAGTTGAGGTATGTTGTATCCCCTATTACTCTATGTTTAGAGATTCGCCTATCTTATCATTCTTTTGACTTTGGCCTACACATATGTATATTCTCTTGATATCATGGTTCTTGTGAACTATCTTGCTTGTTGTGGACTTGGATATTCTCTTGATATCTATCTTATGCCTGGTGCATGTTGGTATTATATAATGATATGTGCCAATTGTGAAGTGGATGTTTATATTTTTGTGTTGTCCATTATGTGAAGGCAACATAGTATAATTCTGACTATACTATTTACTTGCCTCTATATTTTACATGCTATGTGATTTAGTAGCACTAGAGCAGTGTAATTGCATTGGTTTTGTTTATGGAAGATGTGTAATTTCCTTCCAAGTAGATGTGATATTTCCTGCTCTTTTGGGATCGAAAGGAACCTCATACCCAGGGCAAGATGTGTGATTCTTGGCCCATATTTTTATATATTTGGGAGATTGGTAGTATTCCTTTCTCTATCATGTTTCAATTTTATGAGACTTGGCTGCCTTTGTCTTTATATTATTCCCGATCTATGTTTATCTCACATGCATGCATGATATTGATTGTGGGGTGTGTGCCCTACTTGTTCTTCATTTCCCACCATGGTAGTGGATGTATATATGGCACAATCTTTTAATGTTGTTTTATGGCAAGTATCATTCTTATTGTGATTCTTTTCTCTTGATACCCATTTGGGTGGTACTTTTATCTTATATGGGAAGCTTCTTATTATTTGATGTCCTTATTCCCTTATATTGCTCACTTTACTTTTTAGTATGAACATACCATCCTTTGTTGGTGTCATCTATTTTCTCTTCTTGATGGGGTATGCTTCCAACCCTAAGTGGAGGACTTGGATGATTTGACATGAGGACTTGGACTTAGATTGAGAAGTTAAAGCTTGAAGACAATCTTGATATGGTTTAGATTTCCCTCTACATGGATCCTTATGATGTAAGTTTAAGATGTTCCCTTGTTTTATAATTGAATATAGTCATGTTTTTATTATGCTGCTATAGTTTGGTTGTTTTGAATACCATTAATAAATTTGAAAATTTTACACCCACTCCATCTTACCTTCTAGCCATGTTTGGACTGGAGGTTTTATTGTTCAAATTTTTAGTAGAGAGGTGGTTTCACTTCTTTACACTGATTTACACATAAGTGCATGTGCTCACATGTATCAAAGTGTCTCTTGGGGTTGCACCGAAGTGTCTTTTATTATATGCATTGTAATGTCTCTTAGCTTTTCTCTGAGGAGCTTGTTGGTGAGAATCTTACATAAGTTATCTTTTATCATTATCTTTCTCATAAAAATTATTAACTTTCTCTTATATCTTATTCTTTAATCTTAATGTGCATGAGAGATGATACAATATATATTTGTGATAAACAAGACAATCAATTCTCTATAGTTTCATTAACTATACTTTTTATATGCAGTTGAAATAGTAGACAATTCATTCATCTATTTCATGTACATTGTACATAGAGATATGAAGGAAATCAATACTTATGTTTGAGGTGCATGGACCACTTACCTTTGTTTGAGTAAGGTCCCAGTTTCTCTTCTTAGGTTGATAAATCTTTGATCACGTTCTTTGAGTTGATGCATCTCAATTGCCATGTATACTTACTAATGATAATAATAACTTGATTTCTAAGGATTACTTGTATCCATAATCTTATAATCATGTATTATCCAAACTTTAAACAAGGATCAATATTAGACATTGAAAGTATTTTATTCATATTCTTCATCTTTTCAAGTTCAAATAAATATATAATTTTGATATATATTGATCTACCAATTGTATTCTACATCATTTAAAAATTAACATATATCAGCCAATCACAAGGTGCCATATCTATAATTAATATACCTTTATGCCAGTGCAAGGTAGGGCCTTGCCAATCATGAATTTCCTTGTCAGCAACTCTATACCATATCACATACCTAGCTTGATCGGGAAAAGACTAACTCACCCTCATGTCTGAAAAATGTGTGTATGGGAAATTTTGTCCAGGTCTTCTTCTTCCTATGCAGGATCATGACCTACTTGCATAGAAATCAACACAGAAGTTGACTTTGGCTTGTAGTTCCTGCAGTGTGAAACTGATGTCATGTATAACATTGCCAGGTCCCTACAAACCTCCCTACGATATTTCAATGGATTGAGATGGTCAACAACTATGAACCGTAAGGATTAGTTGCCACCAAAGGAGATGATGGACTCTGCTGGGGTTTGTGGAGTAATAGTGATAGGGTTGGGTAGCTCCCTATTTTCTCTACCTCACATAATCCATTGGACCCGTTATATAGGCACAAACTAGTGAGGGTTCTGAGAGATTCCCAGTGGAACTCTGAATTCCACCCAAACAATGAAAGTCCCAAATCCTCACAATCATAGATAGGAAAAGAGATCCTCAGTTTGGTTTCTACTCCCGAACCGAAAAGGATGATTCCAGGATCTGTAATTTTCAAGAGGAGGAAAGAGGTTTTGAGGGGAAGATCAGAGTCTCTATTCACATAGGCTCTTGGATGGAAAATGTGTGACAGAGATGATGCTCTATGCGTGTCTCCGCCAAGATCTGGCACTCAGATTCCAACTTGGACTCGACCTCACTTATATTTTCATCTATCTTTTATTTCTTTTTAATAAAAGTCACTATTAGGAAAGTATTAATGCAAGACACTTTCTAAGTCCTTTTCCCCAAATTTTGGGATAAACTTTGTTTTTCTCTTATCCTCACTTGTATAAGGCAATGCATCCAAAACAAATAAATTAGGGACTCTGAACTTGTATTCCAAGAAAAGACTATATAATCATTAAATTACTTAACTAAATCAAAAAACAAAGTAGAATCTTCTAGACATTCATACATGCTCTTATATCTCCTTATCTTTCAACCAAAATTCGTATTGATATTTATTATGTTCATAAACTACGTAAATCCAAACAACACCCAAATGACCTATTTGTAAAGTAAATAGTAACCCAATTGGGCTTAAAATTGGTTTAGGGAGACTACATGCTAAAGTTAGAATTTCTATGGGATCCAAAAACTTCATTACAATCTTAATTACTCAATTTAGGCATAAATACCATAATCTCTTAATTAAATTCAAATGTTTTAATTAACTAGTGGACACATTCCAAATAATGCCCTAACTTTAGTTTACTCAAATTGTGGGATGTTATAATTCTACCCACTATAATTAAATTTTGTCCTCAATATTTCCACACACCACCCACCTTTGGGTTTTCCTTATCCTAATTTGTAGAACTCAACATGTATTTCCATCTAACTAAAACTAGGGTTACAACTAAATTATACTTTCTTCATTAACCTCACATAATCCGTATTGACTTGGGATTTAATTTTATATTTTCTTTTGATATGGATCTCTACCATCCAAATGCATTAGGTTTAGGTGGTTATCTGATTTAGGTCTTCCATAATAAGTCTCTTGGTGGTACATCTAAATTTGTGTTGGTCAGACACAAATATAAAGGTTTGATAATGCATTATGCTATTATTCAAGATCATAGTAACATACATGTCCCATACCACATATGCTAGCAAGAAGAAGAAGAACATATACATAATACATCTTTTTCTCTGGGAATTTCCTCTAAAATTCTCAATTAGTTGGCCACCACCATCGAGAATAAGAGAGGTCATGCTACTATATAAGATATAGTTAACACAAAGGCTCCGCATTAGATAATCTCATATCTCTACTATATATATATATATATATATATATATATATATATAGAGAGAGAGAGAGAGAGAGAGAGAGAGAGAGATAGAGAGAGAGAGAGGGAGGGAGAGAGAGAGAGTGTGTGTTAGGCTAGAATACACTCGAGTGTACAGATCACATGAATACACTCAAGTGTGTTTGCATATCAAGACTATTTTTTTGCAAAATATAAACCATTGATATTCACCATTATACTATAACTAGGATACATAAAAATTTTGAGCCCTTTTGGATGAGTGTAAGTCACTCATCCAAGGGCAACAAAATCGATGCGTGAAACTAATTTGAAATGAATAATTTATGCAGTCTTTATAACATGACCTATAAATTTCCAAATGTGCTCAAATTTTGCATATGAGCTATTCAAAAGATGTTTAAAAAGATCAATGGATTAGATTTCTGAAAAAAATATTTCATCATGAAAAACTACTTGAGTGTATTCTGCTCTGAATACACTCGAGTGTATTCTGCTCTGAATACACTCGAGTGTATTCTAGCCTGACTCTCTCTCTCTCTCTCTCTCTCTCTATATATATATATATATATTTGTGTGTGTGTGTGTTTGTGTGTGTGTGTGTCTGTATATATACTTATGCTATGTATATATGTATAAACTTATGCTTCTTGTAAGGTTCATGCCTCTCAACTAAACATGATATACATTCCAACTCCTTGATTTTTTTATCTTATATGTGTTTCCTATCATCATATGAGGCATGTAAGAGCTACCTAGGAAATCATGAGAAAAGCTTAGTAGACAACTATATATTTAGCTTTCATACCATTATTGTAACACATCAATTTTCAAAAACATGTACATTATTGAGTGGAGGTTTAATTCTTATTTATATGTCACAAAATGATATTCCTCCTTCCCAGCTCCCATCCCGCTCCCGTGCGACTGAGAGGGTGACTAGGGCTCGCTGTCGCCGATCCTGGGGGAGGGGGCTCAGCGGCCTGGGTGCGCCGCCCTGCTCCCCGGGGCCACCTCTGCCGCCTCTGTTGTCGGATCAGATCGCTGCTGGTGCTTCTCTACTGTGCTCCTCTCCCTCTGCTTCACGTCCCTTTCTTTTGGCGGCTGGGTTTTGGATCCTAGATCCAGGTCGGCTGGGCTCGGAAGGGGAGCCGATAACTGCGGTGCCTTCTTTGGGTGCTGCTAGCTTGTCATCAGGGGTGCTTGAGCTGTCGTGAGGAACCCCACGGTTTTTGGTCCTGCAACTGACTTTGGCTTTTCCTCCCCTTTTCCGGGTATCGGCGTTGTTAGTACCTTTCTTTAAGGTCTTTCTGTCCTTCCTTTGTGAAGGTGGTGGTGTTCTCTAGGTTCCCCTAGTGATTTCATCCTTATTCGGGGTTTATCCCCCGTCTATTTTTTGTAGCTTGGCTGTCTGTTTGTGCTCGATGTGTTGGTGGAGGTCTGCTGGCTCCATGGGTGATGGTGATCTTGCTTATTCTGGTAGTCTCGGTGGAGGTAAGGGTGTCTTTGCAGATGCAACCCGGGATTGTGGTTTGATTTTGTTTGAAAGCTGCTTTTACAAGTGCAAAAGGGAGGAATCCATGCTGAAGAGTCTTACTTGCATCCAATCCTATCTGTTAGATATCACTCTCTGCCTTGTGTGGTTACAGAATATGTTTGATCTACTTATCTCTGTAGATGCCGTATGGATTTTATCAATATAATGGCATGTGGTTTACCCTAAAAAAATGATATTCATTGCATAAAATCGAGTTCATATATAAACCGTCACATGATAAATATGACAATTTTCATCCCCAAAATCATAACATCAAATTACACTTTGAACTAATACATGTTTCTCATAACATGAACGGAAAATATAAAGGGGATCATTCCATTAAATTTGGCACCCCACCAAGTCCTTTCTTTTGAAGATCCTTGAGTTAGTCTTTGCATGTTATATAACTCGACTCCTATAAATTTCTCCTTACTGATGGGCTTAAAACCCCCAACCATGAATCAAACAAATTGATAAGTGGAATTCAACATATTCTATCTTAAAAAGGATATGTAAATTGTGAAATAAACTTTAAACATTGAACATTGAAGATAATACTCAATTACTTTTATATGATTTATTTTATATGGTCCTATATAATAATGCTTGAGTTTGAAAATAAGTTCCACTTCTCTTATGCATGAGTTCCTCTCGGGTTGCACTAAAGTGCCTCTACTCTTATGCAACAGAGTACCTTAATTTTTCTTTAAGGCACATCTTAGTGAGCATCTTGTATAAGTTATCTTTTATCATTATATTTATATTAAAAACTCTTAACTTACTCTTTGATCTTATTCTTTACTCAAAATGTACATCAGATGTGAAACAAAAAATAGTGAAAATAAACAAGACTTTGAATTCACTATATAAACATCAACTTTCATTTTCATAAGCAATTGAAACAATAGATAATTTGTTCATATATTTTGTGTACATTGTACATACATAAATACAAGAAACCAATATTTATGTTCAAAGTGCATGGACCACTTACCTTTCTTAGAAAAATATTCTAGTTGCTCCTCTTAGGTTAATGAAACCTTGATCACATTTGGGGTTTAACCCTAATTACCTTGTTAGAGAAATTATCATTCATTATTAATTATTATCAAATTGATTTCTAGGGTTTAGTTGTCATCATCTTTTATTCATCTATTAATCAATACTTTTTAAACTAGGATCAAAAATAGACATTGAAAGTATTTTATTCATACTCTTGATCTTTTCCTAAATAAAATTTTGCTATATGCTGATGTATCAATTACTTTCTACATTATTTGCAAGTTAAAAATATATCCCAATCAGAAGATGCCATATTAAAAATTAAGATACCTTTGTATTGGAATGGGTATGGGACTTTCCAATCATGGGGAACCATGTCGAAAATTCTATCCCATATAGCATACCTAGTTGGATCAGGGAAAAACTCTTTCGCCCTCATGTCTCAAGCACGTGTGTATGGGAAATTTCATCAAGGTTTTCTTCTTCCTCTTTTTTGCCCACAACCTTCTCACCACAATAGTCAATATGGCAGTTGACTTTGTGTTCGTAGTGCCCATTGTGTGAAGCCAATTTCATGTATGTCTTTTCCAGGTCCCTAAGAACCACATTCTTGTTGTGGCTTGAGACAGTTAAAAAATCATGACCTTTCAGGATTAGGATCTGCTGGAGGAAATGATGGAATTAATGGGGTTTGTAGCATAACTGTGATAGCTTCGGGTAGATCCCCCTTGTCTATGCCTTGGGATATACATAGGACCTCTAATATAGGCACAAACTAGCAAGCATTGTCAGTTGATTCCTAGTAGAACTCTATCTTCCACCTGACATTGGGGAAGTCCCAAACCCTCACAATCATGGTGAGAAAAGGAGATCCTTCAGTTTGGTTTCTATTCCTAAACCTAAAGGGGAAATTTCCAAGACTTGTAGGTGTTTGGTGGAGTAAAGAAGTTTCAAGGGGGGGTCTATGAATCTCTATTCACACAGAGTCTTGGATCGAGATCGGGTGAGGTATATGATACTCTGTGCATATCTCTTCCCGAATTTGACACTCGAAGTGGGACTCAACCTTACTTATATTGTTTTAGTTTTCATTTGTTTTTTATAAAGCCCTATTTAAAATGTATTTGTGCATGCCACATTCTGGGTACTTTTCCCCCAAATTTTGGGGTAAACTTTATTTTTCTGTTATCCTCTCTTAGTCAAGATATCAGATCCAAAAATAATACGCCAGGGACTCTAAAATTGGCTTCCAAGAAAACATGATCTAATCCTTCAATTATTTACCCAAATAACCAACAACTTAGAATCATTCAGAGTTTCTTCCAAGCTCTCATATTTCCTTTATCTTTCACCAGAAATTCATATTAATATTAACTATATGTATGAATTACTAAAATCCAAAATTACATCCCTAGGACCTATTTGTGAATTAAATATTTATCCAATTGGGCTTAAATTAGATTAGGGAGACCGTGGATCAAATTTTACTCTCGAATGGATCCATGAACTTCATTACATTTTTAACTATTGACTTGAGGCTTAGGCACCATTATCTATAAATTAGAATCCAATATTTGAAATAATTGGTGCAGAATTTCAATTAAGATCCTAACTTTATTTTAAACAAAATATGGGATGCTACATCTTAGAACCCTTGATGTAGAAAATGTTGTTTTTTTCTAAAACTACAAACAAGTTCACGTAATTGGTGTGGGTTGGAATTTACTCCAACCACTTGGATACATAATTTAGAGAAAGATATATGTAGAGAATCGAATTTAACGAAAGGAAAGGACCCATCAAGTTGATACCCCATAAATCAAAATCCTCAACCTCAAGAAATTGTATACATGGGTATTTCCTGCCTCCTAGATATATTGCATGTACATTTCTATACATCACATTAAACAATATAGTAAGTATACTTCAATAATTTAGTCAGTAAAAACCACACTTTATGACTTTGACTTGTATCAAAGAACTAAGTTATGTCCCCCTAATTGTATGGAATGATTGTGAGTCAAAACTCTCTCTACTTCCCACTTAAGTGCTCATATATGAATTGTGCCATATCTACATATCTGGAACAACGTGAGTCATCCAAAATATAATATCATAAATCATGAAGAATGTCTTCTTATATGTGGATTCCATTCATCAAGTAACACATTCACATACCAATGATCTTGCATCATTTCCTCAAAAGAGATATCATATGGAAAAAAATCTTGAATATATACTTCTAAGTCATTCTCATACACTCTATATATGCTGAAGAGGTGATTTTCCACAACATGTATTTTACACACCTTATATTTGATATTGATACTAAAGCCTTAAAAAATAAATATCCACTTAAGAGGGTGGGTCTTGGCATTCTTCTTATGCAACAAATATTTAACACCTACATTCTCAGTCCATAATAGTTTTAGAAATTTTTGAAAGAAAAAACAACCCATTTTTTCTTTATGGTAGGCTTATAATTCATTTGTGCGTCACTATATCTATGTCTCACATAATAAATGAATAATCATAGCTACCATGCAAAGTTTGATGAGATGGGGCATTCACTTGAGAAGCACATATCTTTTAGAATCTCAAAGATCATAAAATGATGTCAAGATGGTGATGGGAGTCTCCAGAAAAACTCCCACATGATGGACATACATGGAGTGTTCCCTTGATGTGTAGCCTAAAAATCTATGAAGTTCACCTAACTGATAAATTTAATAATGTTGGTGTTGAAGTCCCCAAAAGAGTCTACATTGTAGCTGTGGTTGATTTGGATAATATAAGAATGAGTGGTGGAAATGTCCACACCATGGAATCCCTAAGAATCATCTTATTGAAATCTTCTATAGGGGTGCGGATGATGACATGAAAAGGTTTTTAGATTCCTCATCTGGAGGAAACGTCATGCGACAAAGTGATGATAGAGCATGGAGGGTTGTCACTCTTGGAGTTGAAAATCAAGCTAATTGGGGTAGATCTATAAGAAAAGGAGTGTTGAAGGTAGCTATGGCTGAAGTTATTCCAGAGTACACGTCTATCGTTGAAACCCTAAAACTCTTAGTTGCCAAGAAAGACCATATTGAATCATCCCTTGTTGCATTTGGAAGAGGAAGTTTACCCCCTCAACAATAGGAATAGATTAAGTCAGCTTTGTTGTTCTGTGAAGCATGTAAAGGTACTGATCATTCCACTTTAGCATGCAATGTTCTCTATGATGTTGTTCTAAGCAACACATGTGGTGAAGGAGATAATAGTCAAGTGGAAAATCTTAATGCTGTCAACACCATCCCTGGTCAAGGATATTACAATCTAAATCAGAATAGGAACCATCCTGGTTTTCAATATGGAAATCCTTCAGGAGCAGAAAACTCACGACAACTTAGTTCAAACAATCAACCATGAGGCCCACCAGGATTCCAGTATAACCAACAAAAAAATTTCATGAATCAAGGGAACTTCAGAGGCAACTTCCCAAATAGGAACTTCAACCATTATCAGAACAAATCGCAATTCCAGAATCCCAACCAGGTCTCTTTCCAAAATCAACAACAAGGGAAACAAACCAGACCCATTTCTCATGATGACAAACTAATGACCATTGAGAAGATGTTGCAGTCACAACAAACCATGATAGCTAACCAGCAAACCGTGATAGCTAACCAGCAAGCACATTAGAAAGCCATTGAATCTCAACTAGCTCAACTTGCAGCTAGCGTGAAGCCACTTGTTGGAGTCTTTGTTGGTCAACTGAAGGACAACCCTAAACATCCTAAGCAATTCAAGGTTTTTATGACTCATTCTGGTAATGTATATACTGACCCTCCTGTCATGACACAAATGGTTGTCATAGATGAACAAGACCAGGTGAAAGATCAAGTTGACAAGGAACTTGAATCTTTTCTGAAGGAGCAGCCAAGCAATGATAAGTCAGACAAAGAAAATTCTAAAGAACCTGCTACAGAAGAAGAAGAAGCAACACCAGAACCTGATATCCCTAAATACAAGCCTCGTATACCTTTTCCAGCTCGTCTAAGGAAAATGAAGAATGGTACCCATTTCAAAAAATTCAAAGAAGCTATGAAAAAGCTTCATGTTGATATTCCCTTTTTAGATGCTCTAGCTGAGATACCAGCCTGGACGAAGTACTTGAAGTCACTTCTAACAAGAAAATATATAACTGAGGAATATGAGATAGTAAAGTTAGCGACAACCACTTCAGACATCATCCATAGTAAGATGCCAAAGAAATAGAAAGATCTGGGATCTTTTAGAATCTCGTGCCATATCAGTGATTCTTCATGTAAGAAGGGATTGGCAGATCTTGGTGCTAGCATTTCCATCATGCCACTTAGCCTCTGGAAAAGGCTAGGGTTTGTTGAACTACTCCCAACTGGCATGACAATACAACTTTTAGATAACATTGTGACTCTACCCTTAGGAATCACTAAGGATGTCCCTGTCAAGGTAGGAAAAGACTCCTATGTTCCTTGTGACTTTGTCATTATGGACATAAAGGAAGACACTAAATACCCTCTCATATTTGGATGTCCATTCCTCACCACTGCAAGAGCCCTGATTGATGTTGAAGCAGGAACTTTGCTGCTCATATTAGGTAAAGAAACTCTCGAGTTTAAAGTTTTTGAAAGTATGCAAAGACCGAGCATGCAAGAAGAAGTCTACTTGATTAAGTGCATAGAGAAGATGTCACTACTCAGGCAAGAGGATTACAAATAAGAAGATCCTCTAGGAGTAGCTTTAACTAATCCAAATGCAACTAGTTTAGTTGATGAACAAGTGAAAAATTGTGTTCTCGACCTTAACACTGCGGAAGAAGATCCTAAAACCAAAATTGAGGAACCCAAAGCTATGGATGTCCATGAGGAACCATGTGACAAACTACATGCTCCTGAAATGAAACCTCTACCTGAGGGATTGAAGTATGCATTTCTAGATGACCTCAATGTCTGCCCAGTCATCATAAATTCTGATCTAACGGTAGAACAAGAAGATAAAGTCTTGACAGAACTAAAGGAAAGAAGGAAAGCCATAGGCTACAAGATGAGTGATCTCACCGGGGTGAGTCAAGCACTTTGTATGCAAAAAATTCCCATGGAGGAAGACCATAAGCTGATTGTTGAACATCAATGAAAGCTAAATCCAAATATGAAAGAAGTAGTCCGCCTTGAAGTTATCAAATTACTTACTACAAGGATCATCTATCTCATATATGACTCGACATGGGTATGTCCCATGCATGTTGTCCCCAAGAAAGGCGGAACTACCGTGATACGCAATGAAGATAATGAACTCATCCCTACTCGAATAGTCACAGGGTGGAGAATGTGTATTGATTATAGGAAGTTGAACAAAGCAACACGAAAGGATCATTTTCCGATGCCTTTTCTTGATCAAGTCTTAGAAAGATTGGCTCACAAAGAATATTTCTGTTATCTTGATGGTTACTCTGGATTCTATCAAATTCCTATACATCCAGATGACCAAGAGAAAATGACTTTTACTTTCCCGTTTGGAACATATGCCTTTAGAAGGATGTCGTTCGGACTCTGCAATGCGCCTACAACTTTCCAAAGTTGTATGAAATCTATATTCGCTGGTCTCCCTGAAACCATCATGGAAGTTTTTATGGATGATTTTTCTGTATATGGAGATTCATACGACTCATGCCTAAAGCACCTCTCCCTTGTCCTTAAACGGTGTGAAGAAGCACATCTTGTGTTGAATTGGGAGAAGTGTCACTTTATGATGAAAGAAGGCATTGTCCTTGTTCATAGAGTCAGCAAGCGAGGAATCTAAGTGGATAGAGTGAAAATCGAAGTGATTTCCAAACTCGATATCTCGACAAATGTAATAGAAGTTCGTGCGTTCCTAGGTCATGCATGCTTTTACAGACGGTTCACAAAGGATTTCTCTAAGATAACCAAGCCGATGACAAATTTGTTACTAAAGGATGCTGAGTTCCATTTTGACGAAGAATGTGTCAAAAGTTTTAATAAAATGAAACATGCCCTTACAACAACACCCATCATTAGAGCTCTCGATTGGGATCACCCATTTGAAATTATTTGCGATGCCAATGATTATGCTGTGGGTGATGTCTCAGGCCAATGTATAGAAAAGAAACATCATGTGATCTACTATAAATCGAAGACGCTCGATGAAGCTCAGACAAATTATGCAACTACAGAGAAAGAACTTCTTGCAGTCATGTATGCCTTTGACAAGTTCAGATCCTATCTCATTGGTTCAAAAGTCATTGTCTACACAGATCATGCTGCCATCCATTACCTCATAGCTAAGAAAGATGCTAAACCCAGGTTAATAAGATGGATTCTCCTCCTACAAGAATTTGATCTAGAGATAAAAGATAAAAAGGGTACAAAGAACATGATAGTAGACCACCTCAGTCGCATCCACACTCTAAAATCCGAGAAGATCCCGATTAACTATTCTTTTCCAAATGACCAACTAATGACAATTTCAGAAGCTACCCCTTGGTACTCAAACTATGTGAACTACCTCACCGCTGGTGTCATCTGTTGGGTTTTAGGGGAGACAGAGAAGGCAGCGGAAACAAAAAAAATTCTCCCCAACCCAAACCGAGGAAACGCGTCAACGTCTATATAATAGGAAAGGATGGTTTGTGGAATCATACCTTGTCCTGAGGCTTGCTCGGCGACAATACCTCGCGCAGTGCGCGGTCTTCAACTCTGGACTTCGACGGTGTCTGTGCAGCTCCTGGTCGCACCGGGACTGACAACTCCTGCTCGAACCGGACTGTCGGATGACAGTTGTCCTCCTAAGAGGAAGTGTCCTCCCGCCTCTGTAGTAGTCCACATGGACCACCTGGAACTCCACACTCCTTATCCCACAAGGAAGTGGAAGGAGTCGCACCCTCCTGTTGACGTACTAGTCGCCAACACGCTCTCCTGCCTCCTGTTGCAACTGCAGTTGTCCTTCCCTTGCTGCACCTCCCTTTTGCGGGAAGCACTTTCTCGGGCTCTCTCACGGTTACAAAAACCAGAGAGAACGACAACTTGCAGAGCAACTGGTTGCAGTGAGCTGTACTTTGAGAAGCCCCAAATACCCCTATATATATAGGAGAGTCATGGGACAGGGTTCTCCATCCCGGGCAAAGCGGGACTAAAGCAGGAGTAGAAGGGTTCGAGAATTTTCCACAAAAAGCAACCGATTCGCAACTTGAAATGATCGGTTCACAACTGAACCGATCGGTTCGGCCATTGAGCCGATCGGTTGGACCTGAGCCGATCGTTTGGGGCACTCCAACCGATCGGTTGGTGCCCTGAACCGATCGGTTCATGGTCCTAATCCGGCTCAAAAAGACTTTCCTTGTTTCTTTCCCAATTGGTATCGAATACCAATATTATTCCCAATCGAATTGGGCAATTTGAAACCAAAGGAAAATTCTTGCCGACATGACTTTTCCCAACTGGTCGGTTGCACCAGTTGAGCCGATCGGTTCAACCCTTGAACCGGTCATTTCAACCTGGGCATGAGCCGATCAGCCTGGACACTCCAGCCGACCAGTTTAGCAACCTCAGCCGACCTGTTCATCACATGAACGGATTGGTTGGGAGCACAAGTTGGGAAAAATCAGTCAATTGCGATTTCAATCAATCCGATACTCCAATCAATGCGTCTAACACCTTGAACCATACGATATTGAGCTATCGACTGATTGAGTGTTTAATTGAACTACTAAACTCCTTTAGTAATCAATCTAAACATTGCTTTGTGGACAAAACTCCTCTTCCAGGTTAAATCCTATGTGTGTGACCCTGCAGGTCCATTTCACGTTGGCAGTGAAAGTCCATAACACTTATGACTTCACAAGCAAAGAGCGGTGCCTAGTCACACATCAGTGCTACCCAAGTGAAAGTAGAAAGTTGGAGAACAACTTTCATCCTACAATCCGTGAATGGTGTTACAGCGAATGTATAATTCCTTTGTCACTGATATCCCGAATGAACTCGAGGCATGGAACAGTCATCCTGTCAACGTTCATTCACTTCTTTGATCTCAGAGTAGACTGGAAGAGATATGTATGACATCAATATCATATACTGATTCACACATGCGTGCATGCCTTTCTCAATCCTACTCATCAAGTGGCCATGGATATCAAACTCCCTCAGGAGGGACAAATCCCATATCTATCACTCACCCCTCAAAAGCCCCATGTGTCAAAGCCACCCAATCATCACCTTTATAACAACCCATGTTTCAGGACTGCGTTTGATGATGTCAAAGTGTGCCCAACGACATGTGTTGAGTGTAGTGATTTCAGGTCTAAGAATCACACTCACCACCATCACTGTGAGTACTGACTGTGACTACCATCTCATGGTTCCATGTGTCAAACTCACGGTGGGTCTGTCCGGTACACTTGTTCTCCAACAAGTACCTATGTGTTTGGTTTGATATCTCTATATCATGACTAATGAGATTCTGTCATCAACCAACACCACAATCCAGTCTTGTGTGTCATTGCTGTCTATCTACCTTCCACAATGACATCCGACTAGGGACATAACAAGAATGTACAAACTCTTAGCATCTGTATGATCTCATCGTTCAAGTCATGAACCTGAAGGCATACGTCATTGAGTACTATCATTCTCTAGACATTCAATCTGTTCTATCACTATCTCATATGACTGAACCAGAAAGAATTGGAAGCTCGCCTTTGATGTTTATCAAATCAATCTCAATGTATCCCACCAATCATCCCATGATTGGCTCTCAGGGCATACATACCAACAGACTCCCACTTGCACTGCGAGCCAATCACCCTTGAATCATATTCATAGTGATCTTCAGACATGTCCCACATGTTACTGTGCTCTAGTGCCAACATAGTAAGTAATGACAACACCTTGCCAAAGTCTGTACAAATTGCATGTCTCACATCTCTTCGATGTACGTCATACGTATGAGATGGAGTTTCCGTAATATGCGATCTTGCTAACCTTTAGCCACATTGCATGATCAAGGATTCCAGACTTATCATCAATGAGTGGAATATAAGTTCATCCCATGAACTTTCAGATCCATATAGTATCCACTGCTGTTTACTAACACATAGATACTCGGCTTTCCCCTTTTTCAAATGGCTTTATTGGAACATTTCCAATTATCAACAAACTTTCACTTTTATACATCTTATGTATATATATTGCGATTAATTTTCTGTCCTTTCGGAAGTTCGCATCAATGTAACTCTTTACATCGAACTCTTCCTTATTTCCATAGAACTAGTACTTCACAAGCACTTATCAAGTTCTCATGGTATTCCAGTAACCCTTACTGGAAATAGACAGACATCCACTCGTCATGTCACACATATGAGTTATCAGGATGAGCACATCATATTGCCATGTCCTACATACAAGATGATGAATGCATTTTATTCTTGCCATGTCATACATGCAAGATAATGGGATGATTACATACATGATAGATCCATATCTATTCTTAGTGTTCCCATTCTTCATAAGAATCGGACACTTGGCCTTGGGATATTAATATCCATGTAACATGGACAAGTTTTCTCCCACTGAATCTGTGCATACTGAACACTTCAGTACAGATTGCCAATGTATGCTTTCTCTTTCCAGGTCAAGAGATTTTTGAGAACTATCTCTATAGATCTCTATTCCTATCACATAGGAAACATCTCTATCTTCCTTAAAGATAATTTCCACATTCAGATTTCCAATCTAGAACATTTCCATTTCACATCAATATGTGGAATGTGAACACGCTCCCACTAAATCACAGATCCCTTCTTTATCTTTGACATATCAGTCAAACCCTTTGACTATATCATCAAAATAAAGAACCAATTTTGAGTTGCTTGTACTCAATCAATCACATTGATTAGTCCATTGTAACTTATAGACTTCATTTGCATTAGTGGATTCATAAACCTTATAGGCTGTGTCACGTACACATCCTGGTTTTATTCCTCATAGGAATGCAGTTTTAGTATCCATATGCCAAATGTATTAGCCATTAAGTTGCAATCAACAAGCATCATCCTTCTCAAAATGTTATCCATGTGTCTTAACACTTAAGACTCATCTGCACTTATGGATATGATCCAATGAGTGCCACCATCAAGGTCATACCTTATGGTTCACATGGAAGTCATTTAGGATGTAATGGTTTTAAACCATAACTCAAGATTCGGTTCCTCATATTCATCTTGATAGTTGACTCATCATATGAACAACTCATCACATAGATAATTGAGGTGTATCTGTTAAAGATATAAGAACTCACAACCCTTGTGATTCTTAATTTCTTTTATTAGTGTGGGGTATTCTTTTATTAAGAAGAATTCAGTTATTTGATAATCATTCTCTAACTCCTTAGAGTATGATTCCTTCTTGATTCAGACATCACCATGCCTTAATCATGAGTTCACTATGATACACTATCATCATCACTCACAAGGATCTCAAACATTTGGTCCAAGTATTTCATTCATTGATCTCATCAAGAATTAATACTTTACCAAATTTGTACTTCATTTATGATAATCTTGAACACTTCAAGATATTCATATTGGTATTTCTCTAAACACCATTTGAAGTATTAGCATTTATTCCAATAGGTATGTAAATACATCACATGTATTATACCTAATAGGATAATCACTCTCCCACTACATTAGTGAAGGTTGATTAATCATGTCCAAGATATTCATGTCTCTTACTGGTTCTATAACTAAAAGAATCTAGATTTATCCATCACATGAAACTAGAAATGAATTTCTCATGATTAATGCTAATTAAATTGTTTGAGTTATCTATAACTTTTAGGTATCATCTTATCTTATGCATATCAAATATCACAAGATAAATAAGGCATTGCCACAAAGATCACATCTTTATAAATTGAAACATCTCTTTATTAATTGCTATCATTATCATACAATATGCAAAAATAAAGTGTTTCTATCTATTGGCAAGTATGAAATAGCAGTTCATAACTGTATTACATGCCTTATTGGCTGAAAATAAACTAAAGTATTCCTATCTTTAAAGGCAACACTTGCCCCAAGTAAGAATGTTTTACACTTTACATCTTGATATCATATATCTCAAAAAGTGTTACAAGTTTATTTACATGACACCTTCAAGTAGAGGTTTCAGTCGCCTCCTTCTTCTTTTGTTCTTCCAGGTAGAGAGGACAATTCCTTTTCCAATGTCCTGGCTTTTGACAATGGTGGCAATTTCCTTTCTTGGTCACGCCTCCCTTGGCCTTGAGAGCTGAAGATGGCTTGGACTCTTGGCTAGCTTCAGAACTTTTCTTAGCTTTGCCCTTGCCCTTGCGCTTGGACTTGCCTTTCTTGCTCGTGATCACCATCACGGACTTAGGCTTGTCCTTCTTCATCTGTAACTCGGCTGTCCTCAACATGCCCAACAACTCTGACAGTGGCCTATCAAAGTTGTTCATGTTGTAGTTCATCACAAACTGACTGTAAGATTCTGGCAATGATTGCAGTATCACGTCAGTAGCCAACTCTTGGCTCAGTGGAAATCCCAGTCTCTGCAGGTTCTCCACATACCCAATCATCTTGAGTGTGTGAGGACCAACTGGATCTCCTTCTGTCATGACGCACTTGAACAGCGCCCTAGAAACATTGTACCTCTCTTGTCGTGCCTGATCTTCATACATGTTCCTGAGATGCAGAATCATCTCTATGACACCCATGTTCTCATGTTGCCTCTGCAACTCATGGTTCATTGAACATAGCATCAAGCACTTTGCATCAATGGCATCATCAGAATGCTTCTTGTAAGCATCCCTTTCTGCCTTTGGTGCATTAGGAGCGGGTTCCTCTGGAATTGGAGTATCGAGGACATAGAGCTTGCGCTCTTGAGTGAGAACAATTCTCAATGTCCGATACCAGTCGTGGAAGTTTGTCCCATTTAGCTTGTCCTTGTCAAGGACCGATCGCAAAGAAAAGTTGTTGTTGTTTGTTGCCATTTGAACTACAAAAAAATAGGAAAATATGCAATTTTAGTCCAAAACTCATTTTTGACTTATTTGATTGATTTGAAAATTTGACGATATAATTAGGCCTTTAATTAATTATCGCTCCCACTATTTTACTTCAAATTGATAGCCCTCACCATCAATTCGGAAGATTGCAGCGTACAACCTTCTAGTGGGCAAGATCCTGAAATCCTCTAAGTCATGGACCAGCTAGGGCTGTCACCCACAACATAGATCTCTCAGGTAGGCAACCTTTGCCAATTTCATCATATGCAACTCTTGATAAGATGTCATATACAACTCCTTGCAATGATCATCTCCATGCCTCAAGGTACTAGATCCCATCTAGATCACCTTGTTAAGTCCGACCCAAAGCAAACACGATGAATATGCACCCTACTAGGGAAGACCCACACATTCATCCTTCACGCTTCCACGAGATAGACGGTGCACCACGCTAGGGCGTGCCCACACTTGGTCGATCAAGCTTTTCACGTGTGTCGCATTTGGAAGGCATCTAAAACTTAATATTTTAATGAGGGATTTGGTTTTATATACATATACATATCCAATCACCACAATACATAGTACGTATCATATACATGCTATATCCCACTTAAAACATGCACAAAACGATAAAAGTGATGATTATGGCCATCCTAATGTGATTCCTCAAGCCAAGAGGAATCACAGTCATCTAGGTCAACATCACATGCAACCTGTACAAGATGAACTCTGTGCCTTGCCATCCGAGTTGATCAATTCATCACATGAATGATCTGTACTCTCCAGCCGGTCGTCTGGGTGCCACCAGCCGATCGGTTGGCTCCTCCAACCGATCGGTTCGCCTGGTCGTCGTGCATCTCGTCATGTCCGCCACCCGCTTGTCTCGCTCCTCTAACCGGTCATCAACCGATTGGTTCACTCCTTGAACCGACCATCTGGAAGGTCAACCGATCGGTTCACGCCTTGAACCGACCGTCTGAGCAGTCGTCTTGATGTCCGCCGGTCTTTGACATAACAGGAAATAAAATCTATCCTATTTATTACATTGCTTTAAAAAGGGAAACCCCAAGTTACATTCGGGGGGGAGCAAAGGTAGGAAAGAATCTCAAATTATTTCGAGTTACATTGGGAATAAGAGAGGGAAGATCGGTGCGCAGACCGAGATGCAAGAAACCACAAACAACCACACACAGATAGGGGTTTATAGGCCATAATCACGCTACACACATCCACCACAAAACTCGTTTAAGGGCAACACGTATCGAGTGCATTAATAATACATATCATATATGTAATTTGGGATTTGTGGATTTAGGATTGGACATGCATAAAGCCAATATTATTCGCATCGCATGCAATAAATAAAGGCGACAAACCAAAATCGATCATATCAATATTCCTAAAATATAGAGCAGTTGACGTGGCTCTGATACCACTGTTGGGTTTTAGGGGAGACAGAGAAGGCAGCGGAAACAAAAAAAATTCTCCCCAACCCAAACCGAGGAAACACGTTAACGTCTATATAATAGGAAAGGATGGTTTGTGGAATCATACCTTGTCCCGAGGCTTGCTCGGCGACAATACCTCACGCAGTGCGCGGTCTTCAACTCCGGACTTCGACGGTGTCTGTGCAGCTCCTGGTCGCACCGGGACTGACAACTCCTGCTCGAACCGGACTGTCGGATGACAGTTGTCCTCCTAAGCGGAAGTGTCCTCCCACCTCTGTAGTAGTCCACATGGACCACCTGGAACTCCACACTCCTTGTCCCACAAGGAAGTGGAAGGAGTTGCACCCTCCTGTTGACGTACTAGTCGCCAACATGCTCTCCTGCCTCCTGTTATAACTGCAGTTGTCCTTCCCTTGCTGCACCTCCCTTTTGCGGGAAGCACTTGCTCGGGCTCTCTCACGGTTACCAAAACCAGAGAGAACGACAACTTGCAGAGCAACTGGTTGCACTAAGCTGTACTTTGAGAAGCCCCCCATACCCCTATATATATAGGAGAGTCATGGGACAGGGTTCTCCATCCCGGGCAAAGCAGGACTAAAGCAGGAGTAGAAGGGTTCAAGAATTTTCCACAAAAAGCAACCGGTTCGCAACTTGAAATGATCGGTTCACAACTGAACCGATCGGTTCGGCCATTGAGCCGATCGGTTGGACCTGAGCCGATCATTTGGGGCACTCCAACCAATCAGTTGGTGCCCTGAACTGATCGGTTCATGGTCCTAATCCGGCTCAAAAAGACTTTCCTTGTTTCTTTCCCAATTGGTATCGAATACCAATATTATTCCCAATCGAATTGGGCAATTTGAAACCAAAGGAAAATTCTTGTCGACATGACTTTTCCCAACTGGTCGGTTGCACCAGTTGAGCCGATCGGTTCAACCCTTGAACATGTCATTTCAACCTGGGCATGAGCCGATCGGCCTGGACACTCCAGCCGACCGGTTCAGCAACCTCAGCCGACCTGTTCATCACATGAACCGATCGGTTGGGAGCACAAGTTGGGCAAAATCAGTCAATTGTAATTTCAATCAATCCGATACTCCAATCAATGCGTCCAACACCTTGAACCATATGATATTGAGCTATCGACTGATTGAGTGTTTAATTGAACTACTAAACTCCTTTAGTAATCAATCTAAACATTGCTTTGTGGACAAAACTCCTCTTCCAGGTTAAATCCTATGTGTGTGACCCTGCAGGTCCATTTCACGTTGGCAGTGAAAGTCCATAACACTTATGACTTCACAAGCAAAGAGCGGTGCCTAGTCACACATCAGTGCTACCCAAGTGAAAGTAGAAAGTTGGAGAACAACTTTCATCCTACAATCTGTGAATGGTGTTACAGCGAATGTATAATTCCTTTGTCACTGATATCCCGAATGAACTCGAGGCATGGAACAATCATCCTGTCAACGTTCATTAACTTCTTTGATCTCAGAGTAGACTGGAAGAGATATGTATGACATCAATATCATATACTGATTCACACTCACCACCATCACCGTGAGTACTGACTGTGACTACCATGTCATGGTTCCATGTGTCAAACTCACGGTGGGTCTGTCCGGTACACTTGTTCTCCAACAAGTACCTATGTGTTTGGTTTGATATCTCTATATCATGACTAATGAGATTCTGTCATCAACCAACACCACAATCCAGTCTTGTGTGTCATTGCTGTCTATCTACCTTCCACAATGACATCCGACTAGGGACATAACAAGAATGTACAAACTCTTAGCATCCATATGATCTCATCGTTCAGGTCATGAACCTGAAGGCATACGTCATTGAGTACTGTCATTCTCTAGACATTCAATCTGTTCTATCACTATCTCATATGACTGAACCAGAAAGAATTGGAAGCTCACCTTTGATGTTTATCAAATCAATCTCAATGTATCCCACCAATCATCCCATGATTGGCTCTCAGGGCATACATACCAACATCATCCACCCTACATGCACTGGAAATGCACTTAAGAAATTCATGCATGATGTGAAGCAATATCATTGGGAAGAGCCATACCTCTTCAAGCTCTGTGCTGATGGTCTATATAGACATTGTATCGCTGAGGAAGAAACCAAACTCATTCTAGAACAATGTCACTCAGGCCCAGTTGGAGGCCATACGAGTTCTAAGAAAACTGCTATAAAAGTTCTGCAATGTGGATTATTTTGGCCAACCATATCCAAAGACTCCTACAACTTTGTTCTATCATGTGACAGATGTCAAAGAACATGTAACATTAAAAAGAGAGATGAGATGCCACTGAAGTTGTGGCAAGAAGTTGAGACATTTGATGTTTGGGGTATGGACTACATGGGTCCTTTCCCATCTTCTTAAGGATTTTCCTACATCCTAGTGGCGACGGATTATGTCTCAAAATGGGTAGAAGCCATACTGACTATCACTAGTGATTCCAAACCCATCATCAAAATGTTCAAAGATATTATTTTCCCCCATTTCGGAGTCCCACACACTGTAATATCCGACTGAGGATCTCATTTCATGGAAAGAAGCTTTAAGGCATTGGTGAGAAAATATGGCGTAATGCACAAAGTAGCCTCACCCTACCATACACAAATAAGTGGATAGGTAGAGGTTTCTAACCATCAACTCAAGGCTATTTTAGAAAAGATAGTAGGCCACAATCGAAAAGATTGGTCAGTGAAAATCAATGACGCATTATGGTCCTACCGAACTGCTTTTCAGACTCCCCTTGGAACTACACCGTTTCGATTAATAAATGGAAAGTCTTGGCACTTGCTTGTTAAACTTGAAGACAAAGCATGGTGGGCAATAAAACAAGTTAATTTTGATGTAAAGAAAGTAGGCCAAGCCAGGATTCTACAACTCTAAGAGCTGGAAGAACTCTGAATGGCAACTTATGAGAATGCACGAATCTATAAAGAACGTACGAAAATTTGGCACAACGGGCATCTAAAACGAAAAGACATACAAGTAGGAGACTGAGTTCTTCTATTCAACTCAAGACTAAGGTTATTCCCAGGAAAACTCCATTCTCACTGTTCAGGACCTTACATTGTCAAGAGCATCTCCCCACATGGTGCTTTCTCTTTATGGAGCAAAACTTTAGGAGAATTCCTGGAAAGTGGTCAATGTTTAAAGAGATATTTTGCCTCAAATGACATAGATGCCGAAGCAATGCTGGAACTCACCAATCCAACATATCCACCTTGAAATTGAAGGATTCATTTGAGCCATCGACATAAAACAAAGGCGCTTGTCGGGAGGCAAGTCGATCAATAAATTCATTTTTACTTTTAATTTCAAATTAGAATGTTTCTCTAATTTTGTTTTACTTTTTTTAATAATTTTGCAATAAAATAAAAATCACATTGCGAGATGCTATCTTTAGTTTTGATTGGTTTTCATTCTTGAAAATTTTCAGATGGAGAACGCATGCTGATTGGAACGCAACCACATCTCGTGGTCCATACAACACAAAATTTCCCCTCCATCTTGAATTTAGGGTTTGCTCGGGATGAGAAAATCTCTATGTTTGGGGTGGAGGGTGGGTGGTATGTATTTCACTTTCCCCCTTCACCCATCTATTTCTGACTTAAAGATTTCATTGCTGCATTTTTGAGAAAAAATTTCAAATTTTCAAAAATTTTCTAAGTTTTGACGCTTTCTATTTCATTAAAAATCTTTACCTTGCCGGCTATACATTTTGAATCATTATACCCTCCTTATTCGAAGTAGATCCTCAAAAGGACCACTTTTTGAAAACTAGCCTTTTGATTGAAATCATCTTGTGGAGCTTATGAATCCTAACATAATGACCCTTCTGCAAAAATGGCAAGTGTCTGTCGAACTGATAGGGATCAAACACGTCATGCTTACTAACTGACTAGTGGAACAATATCATGGAATCCCCACCGGATCCTCATCAAGTTATTATTTGAGTACAATAATATAAAGAGAATGACTCGGTGCACTGAATTGTAAACCATGTTGCACTCAGATCTGAACTCTCTTCTACACTTCTTCTATCATCGTCGTACCCTTCCATCCATAAAAAAGAAACAAAAATAGCCAAAATAGTACAAACCCTAAGTTCGGGGTGGTACACCACTTCCCTCTATATTCGCTTCTTCCATACCCCTCACAAATTAATAGAGGTGTACCACCAAGAAAAGATGCCAAAGCACATACAAAAAGAAATGCAATCTCGAGTCGAATAGAGGAGAGATTCACACACAAAAAATTCAATAAATAAAATTGCAAATAATATAATAAAAATCTCGATTCGAATAGAGGAGAGATTTAATTCTTCCTTACACACCACCCTTCACTCCCTTTTCTACCTAAAAGTCACAATGAATGCCTCCGCTATCCTAAAAAACACCAGTGTCAGATCAGATGCACACTTGTTACTCTACAGGTATCTCTGGACTCTTACAAAACTCTTTGACATGCTTGTTGTTGGAAAAGGTGAGGAGGAAGTGATGTTAGAAAACAAACTCAGGAATGAAGATATAGTAAGAAGTGTTTAGTTGTCTCAGGATGTTAAGATGCTTAGTCATACGAAGTAGAGGGAAGCAATCGTGATGAGAAGAGGAGGCAATCACATGATCATAAAAGTATTCACTTGGCGATTGTTGTGTTACTCGAGGATGAGCAACATTTAAGTTCGGGGTATTATGATGAATCTATATTCATCATGATTTTCAATCGCCTTTTTGGGACCAAATCGATTCAATACTTTTGATTTCATCTCCTAAACCGCACAAAATGCAATTTTTCTTAACTAATTCAATTATTGAGATTATTAACTAGATTTATATTAATTTTTTGCAGGTTTTGATGAGGCTCAACTGTCATATAGAACTCACTCAAGATCCTCTCAACCTTGGTCTTGACCAATAGGTCTTGACCAAATGGTTTTGCCTATTCGGTCTTTACCAACTGTTCTATACCAAACCATTTGCCCTAGCGGTCTACCCATTTGGTTTTGACCTCTCAGTCTTAGCTATTCACTCACACGGTCCTCCACCTACCACCTGCCCAAATGGTCCCCAAGACCATTTGGACTGAAGACCATTTGGACTAAAGATCGTTCGGATGCCAAAAACTGTTTACATCTCAAGACCGATTGGAACCCATCGGTCTCTAGGATCGTTTGAACCCAAGACCGTTTGGAGCCAAGACCGATTGGACCCCATCGGTCTTCAAGGCCATTTGGATGACGAAGACCATTCGGAAATAAAGACCGGTTGGAGCCAAGATCGGTTGGAGACAAAGACTGTTTGGACAACGAAGATCATTTCTAACCAAGACCGTTCGGTCCCAAGACTGATTGGAACCCATCGGTCTTCAAGACTGTTTGCATCTCCAAACCGTTTGGATGATCAAGACTATTTGGTAGTGCACGACCGTGAGACCGTTTGGAGGAGGAGAACGCCAGAGACCCAAACCGTTTGGGGCACAAAACTAATTAGTATACAAGACCGATCAGAGGCAGAAATTATTAAAGCCAGAACCATATGACATACGACGTTTGGCCATCAACCACTATCCACGACCAGTTGGAAGGTACTAATCAAGACCGTTTGGACAGAGACTCAAGACCATTTAAAGCAGTTCATAGCAAAAATGTGAGGACCAAACCCAAGCCTATAAATAGGACCACATGGGTCCTCATTTGGGGCATCGATCTGGGGACGCCGCCAGGGTTCAATCCAACTCCATCCACGTACATCCCTGCCATAAGCCACTTCACCTGCTCCTCCCACTATGAGCAAGGAAGTCAAGTAGAGAAGGAAGGTGGAGAAGAAGGTCCACCCAGTCTGCCTTGGTGGTTCTTCCTCCTCATCCAAGATCTGCCCCGACACGACGTAGAAGACCGCATCATCTTCACCGAGCTGCGACTACCTTCTTCATCATGCTCATGGCAGAATCTTCCCTCTCTCTTGTTCTTCTTGTTTATCACATTATGAACGAGTAGTTCCTTTTCACTGGGATGCGGAGACTAGCCCCGATGCCCATGCAAGCATGTTCTCTTGAACATTAAATAACTTTTTTCTTTTAGGCCTTTGAATTTCCTTTTCAATGCATATTTGAACATTAAATTCTACCTTGGGATGTGAGAGTTATGTCCATTTTTGTGCAGGGTATGTATTTAAATCAAATACTGCGGGAAAACGAATAGGCACATTCACTGGGTGATTGGATAGTCAAATTACTATCAAAATTACTGGAAAATATATTTGTTCATGTAGAAATTGAAATGAACTTTTTAAAACATATCTAAACTCCAAATTTGGATTTTTTATGTTGGAGTTATGACTGTTTTGGTGTGAGGTATATCCACCTCTATAAGAAATCTGAAAAACTCCCATCTTCATCTTTTCTTGTCTTGAGTTAAATGATTCAATAATTCCTAAAAATTGAGAGAAATCTCATAAAATTTTAGAAGTAGAATATCAAATGGATAAAAGTACAATTTATTTCCAAATTAAACTAAAATTACCAAAAAAATCTTAATTAATTATCCTAAATTATGCAAAAATAAATGATGAATATGCATTCATCAAAATACTCCAGACTTGAATCTTTGCTTGTCTTCAAGAAAATTAAATTATAAATAAAGTCCAATTTATACTACCAATATGTCATTCCTCACCCTTATAACATCACTATAATCCTTACCTCCAATTTTTGGCCAAGTGACCCAATCTCGTAAAACCACATAGCATAAAGTTATATATTCTCTATCAAAACAATTTTCACATCTTGCTTCTAAAATGAGATTGTAGAAAAATAGGCTTCCTATTACTTTTTATTTGACACTCTAAATTTTTAATTTTTTATAAGTTGTTGCACAAAAACTTGATAAAATTGGGGGGTGTGAAAACAAAGAAGGAAGTGATGAAAAAATATTGATCCATCAACAGTTTGACTCGGGATATGAATTTGTGGAGTTGTGGCTACATTGGTCACAATTTTTTTCATGTGCACTTTTGACATTTTTGATGGTGCAACCCTTTGTGGGGTATGCAATTTTTGATATGAGAAGCATGCCACCCCGAACGTGATTTTTTTCCCATAGTGATTCTTTGTTTCTCTTTTTTTAGAAAAAAAATAAGGGGGAGAAAAAGGTGTCCTTGTGCTTATAAATTCACATTTATATATATTTTTTAGAGAGTGTCATTTCTCTAGTTAGAATATTTCTATAAATCACATCATACAAGTTTTATAACAACATTTTCCTTTATTTAAATATAGAGAAAAATCATGCTTGGTTATGATTTATTCCATATGACTTGCCAACTATTCCAAGTAGTTATGTTTTACAGGGGTCCTAGGTGACAAAGTGGTTTCAGACATGGCAACTTGTAAAAAAATTTGAAAAGGATTTACTAAATTCAAGTGGGTCCAATGATAAACATCCATTCAATTTGGCTGACTAGATAAGGGCCAAATACAAAAATTGTAAATTTTTGATTTTTTTTGAAAAATTGAAACTAAGCTACATAACATGATAAGAATTTGTAGAAAATTAAGATAGAGTGGGTGGAAGAAGTACGTACCACCCACCTCTACCCTGGACTTCAAATTTTTCTTGTCTCGAGAAAAACTTAAATCCAAGATAAAGGGAAGAAGAGGTTGTCCATGTGGCCCTGGTAACTCAAAAAAAGTCCAACTAAAGGGGATGTGTATGAGGATTGGGACCTTTATCAAAGGAGTCTCATAGTGTACCCTATGATAGGGTAATTGCAGAATTCCAATTGGATTTTCATATTTTCTTTCACCTCACATTTCCTCCAATAAGATCCACATATCTTCCTTCGATAGTAAGGGAAGTGTTGCAGATGGATGTGGATTGGGGGAGGTTGGCAGGTACTCGACCAGTAATGTCGGTAGAGCAGGCTGTATAGATTCAGGTCGAGGATCTGGCTCAGGTTTTCCACCATCATAATGACCTACATATGGGATAATTGATGATGATACAAAAGATTTCAAATTATCTACAAATGTGTTTTGCTTCTCCTAAAAAAATGCCATCAACATTGGATTTGGTAAGTTTCATTGTTGATATAACATATGGCTCTAATTCTTTTGTACAATGGGATCCCAATGATTTAGGAGTGATGAGGACGTATTCCTTGCAAACAACAGAAAGGGGTGTATGGGCTTCTTCCTAGGGTGTCTCCCCTTCTACATCAGCCTTATGTAGAATAAAAATTGGCTGTGTCAAAATGTGAAGAATTGTTTTATCAATGGTGGTTGGATGCTCATTATCCAAAATAGACTCAAAAAAAGGGATTTGGTCTCTGATATCAATTGGGATTATGTTAAGAATGGGAGGAGTTGTTGGATATATATAATGACTCTTCTCCTTTGACTTTTCACATTCAATAGAGTTTCTAAAGGAAAGGTAGGGATATCAACATCCTCATCACACACAAAATATGGCTCCATGGTTTGTGCTATTTCTTTAGTTTCTGACATATATGACACAAAAATAAGATCATCATCATCATCATTGGGAAGAAAAATCTTGGGTTTCTCATGCTCTACAAAGGGAGTTTGTAAATTAGCCTCCAGTAAGGTAGATAACATGGATTGACTGGTTGTCCTTCTGCTATCATCTCCTCTAGGGCCTTAAGTCTCTCTTCTTGTTTAGGATTAAATTAAGTTTCACCATATGATTTATACACCTCAAATTTTTGTCCATCCTCACCATACCCTTCATGGTATTCTTGTGCCTTGTGCTCCTTATATTGATTGTGACATAGCTCCTCATAATAATCTTCAAAAGATGGTGGATTGTAATTTCCATTTTATCTATCCTAGTGGGAATATTTAGTACTAGAAGGTGTCACTAAATCATGAAGGAACATATTTGGAACATCTGGGTTTTGGGATTAGGCTTCCAACATAGTGGCTAACAAGGCTTGGAAGGTTTTTAGTTTTCCTTCCATCTTCTCTAGGGCCCTAAGTTTCTCTTCTTACTGAGGATTATAATGGGTATCACAAATAGGTCCATTTCCCCCAAAGTTCTGTTGGCTATACCCCCCAAAATTTTGTTGATCATACCCCCCTCTGAATATGGATCACAAGGTTCCCCATAATGGTTCTTAGAAAAATGTACCCACCAAGATGAAAAGGCTTGTAATTAGAAGGGGTGCTACCATAAGTATGGGGTAAAGTTGGACAGGAAAGAGATGCATGAGGGTAAAGACCACAATAATAACATTGCAGGAGATATTGGGATGCCGACTCCATTTGTGAAAAAGTTCGTGAAAGGTATGTCAATTAACATGCAAGAGTAGAAAGATTACAAGATAAGGGGGTTATTCAAAATTACAAAGAGAAATACAATTTTAAAGATGGAAAAATTATGGAATAAACTAAAATTACAAAAAATAACTAGAAAGTAGTACTGCTGGAATGGAAACTCAGTAGAAAGAGGAGATACACTTTTGGAATGATGCTCGAAAGGCAAAAATAAATTACAAAAATCTAGAAGAAATTATAAAAATGACTAAATTTATACAAGGTAATGAATATGAAGCAAGATTATACAAGATATACAAGCAACCAAATCTGAAAAATAATTGTGTCATGACCTACAATGATGCCAAATTGATGTGCATCATTGTACACACAACAATCACTAGGAAATATTCTAGAGTTTAACCTACTAACTATGTTTTCAACTTGATGTAAGCACCAAGTCAACAAATTATAGTTAGGTATCGATCCCTAGAAACAACAATGAAGATTGTAGAGTTTCAAATCCAATTGTGAGAACAAGAATGTAAAATCCATTTTGAGATATTGTTAAAACTAAAACAAAAAATAAAGATGTTAAATTAAAGATCAATTAATCAAAAGAAATAAATACCAAAGCTAAGGTATTTCATCACCTTAGCCGATGTGAAATGGAAATAAATAAATTACAAGATAAGAAAGATAAAGGAAGGTATGTGAAACATTCATAAATGATTCACAAAAGATAGACTCCCTGTGAACCCATTGGTCCTGGCATTCACGGATCCTAGATCAATCTTCCTAATGGAGACTTTTTCGAGGTCTTATCCTAATCCCCATGTAATCGATTTGGTTGTTCTAAATCTTAGGTTCCACAGTCGCATCTGCTAAGATTAACAAGTGATTAAAATGAGAGATTACTTTGTTAAAATCGTTGATTTCCAAATAAAAAACCATTTGTCTAAAACATCATGTAAAACTTCGATCTAATCATCACATGGCTAAGGGGTTGCTCCCCTTGACTCGGTATAAAGACTACTCACTAGACATTAGAGGGGAAGAAAAATAAAGAAGGAAAGAAAGCCATAGACCACATGAAGAAGAATCTTCAAGGAGATCTAGGTGGTTCCAGTTAAATGACTTGATCCCATAATCCTTTGTTCTAAGAGAAAAGAACGAGAAGTAAAGAACGAGAATAACCAAGATCCATAGATGAAAGAAAAAAAATTGTATTTCAAAAATGAAAGATTACAACTATCAAAGAAAATCAGAGTATAAAATTGAGGACTACAATCTAAGACTCTATTACAAGTAATACTCGATTTACAACTAAGACTCGATGATTTTTCTTATGGAGTCCCCCCTCTCTTTATAGGAGGAGGGGTGGAAACAATAAAAGGGGGGAGAAGGACATGGAAGAGGTAGCTGTTGTTTGTATCTTGCTCAAGAGAATAATTTCATTCCTATATAGGTAATAAAGAAAACCATTGATTGTTTTCTTTTAACCCTTCAAATTCTGACTCTCCCTGTAGATTCCCATTCCTGAAGTTTCATGCACTTTTCAACAGGTAAAAATCATTAAAGTATGATAGAAAATAAGTTTTTCTTGTATACCTTTGAATTTACTTTCCAATTCATATTTGAACATTAAATTACACATTGGGATCTGAGAGTTATGTCTATTTTGATGTAGGGTATGTATTTAAATCAGGCACTGCGGGAAAACAAATAGACACAGTCACCGATTTATTGGATAGTCAAATGACTGCCAAAGTCAATGGGAAATATGTTTTCCTATAGAAATTAAAATTATCTTTTAAAAACATATCTAAACTCCAAATTTGGAATTTGTATGTGGGAGTTATGACTGTTTTGGTGTGAGGTATATCAAACTCTGTGGGAAATCTAAAAATCATCCCATCTTCATCTTTTCTTCTCTTGAGTTAAATGATTCAAAAATTCATGAGAATTGAGAGAAATCTCATAAAAATTAAGATGTAGAATATCAAGAGGATGAAAGTACAATTTATTTCCAAATTAAACTAACATTTCCAAAATTAATTAGTTAATTATCCTAAATGATGCAAAAATAAATGATAAATATGCATTCATCAATTACATATTGAAATTCATGTCAATATACTAATGAGCAATAGTTATAAACTTCAATGAGATGTTAAAGTGAAGCATCATTGGACATTCTTTGACCACTAGTTAACACGCACGTGCCCATGCACGTGAAAACTTAATTGCATGTAGTTCTTATGTAAGGAAATCATATTAAATAAATTATCTACTCTATATTGTGAAAATCATCATAGTTTCGTTCAACTAACATGAAGCAAAATTTGTATAAAAAGACAATTAAGATAAAAAATATATAATCTTGTAAGACAAAAACTGTAACTAAATTCAGTTTTTAATTTGAAATATCCAGAATATCATGTTTGAAAAAATGTGACGCTGATCTGTTATAACCACCTATAATGTGTGTGGTTTTGAATTACCACATCTTGTATTTATCTTTTTATTCTTTTCTCGTAAAAGAAAAGAACTATTTTTATTAAATATCTAAGTGTCGTACCCCTTCTCTCTCCCACTCTCTCTTAATCTATAACTGTCTTCAAAACTCTCCCCATATCTATCTCGATTAGTTTCCATAACCTCACTAACTACTCTACGATTTGCTCTACTTTCAGTCATTTCTCTCACCCTCTCGAGTGGTGGTTCCTTGGAGGGAGGTGATGATGATTAGTTGGAGGGAATCGTGGATGTGTAGTTTAATAGGAGAGAAGTATTTTGGTGAATAAAAAGCAATTAAAATAGAAAAAGTGAGAAAAAATGTGAGAAGAGATTGAGTGAAGGAGAGAACGAAAACTCAAAATGCTGACTTCTGATTGGCCACTGGGGTTCAAAATTCAGTTTTTAATTTGAAATATCCAGAATATCATGTGTGGGAAAATGTGACGCTGATCTGTTATAACCACCTGTGATGTGTGTGGTTTTGAATTACCACATCTTGTATTTATCATCTTATTCTTGTTTCGTAAAAGAAAAGAACTATTTTTATTAAATATCTAAGTGTCATACCCCTTCTCTATCCCACTCTCTCTTAATCTATAACCGTCCTCAAAACTCTCCCCCATATCTATCCCGATCAGTTTCCATAACCTCACTAACTACTCTACGATTTGCTCTACTTTCAGCCATTTCTCTCACCCTCTCGAGTGGTGGTTCCTTGGAGGGAGGTGATGATGATTAGTTGGAGGGAATCGTGGATGTGTAGTTTAATAGGAGAGAAGTATTTTGGTGAATAAAAAGCAATTAAAATAGAAAAAGTGAGAAAAAATGTGAGAAGAGATTGAGTGAAGGAGAGAACGACAACTCAAAATGCTGACTTCTGATTGGCCAATGGGGTTCAAAATGGCTATTTTGTAAATAGATGGAAAAATTCCCTCTTTTTATAGTAGTATAGATATGTTTGTTCCATGGTCTAAATCTAATGTTATAGTTGCCATGTTTCAAAAATTTGACTATTTATTCAACAAAATACATTGAATCAAACTATTACAATAGTTGTCCCTTCTCTAGCTGGTTATGAAAATGTACATAATCTAATAAATATATTATTTAGATAATTTACGTTCCTTAATTCAATCTTCCTCAAATTCCATGCCATGCTTAATTTATATTCTTACATATATAATTTTATATGAATTGCTATTGTGGAGCTATATATCACTGTGGCATAGCCTAGTTGACACAAACAAACGTCCTTTATTTAGAAATCTAGTGTTGGTTGGCGTTTCCACATGTACCTATATCCTCATCTATACCACGTTTATGTCCTTCCCTCATGGCTAGATAAACCTCTTGGTGTAGTGGAAAGAATGTACATGCATTTGAGATACTCCTTTTCAACTATTACCCTAAGTTAGTTTAAAAACTAGGAGTTATGTATAAAACCTCCTTTTCTTCTTAGACACATTCCTCTTTTATCCCGCAATCCTCCATCAAATTGATCCTTTACCATGTCATCAATTTAAAATCTATGTGTAGATCTCCAAATGGTTGTCTCTATATAAAAACAACATGTATGTTCATTTTGAGCCTAATGTGCTCCACATATGCCAATCATATTCTTGATATCACCTTTTTCTCCCATGATAGACATGGTTTTATAATGCCTTTAAGCCTACTTCTAAATTTTTTAATACCTAATACAAAATCCAACCTTGATGACTTCACAACAAAAGGGTTGACGAGGAAAGAATGTTTCATTAAAAAGTGTGTATGTGTGTGACCTCTCTTGCCTCTTCCTTTTGCATATCTGCTCTCCTATCATGATTCTTCATTCAATATCTAGAGGGCATCAACCTCTCTAGTTATTTCCTTTGGGAAAAAAGAGGAAGCTCCTTGAGGCACTTCATTGGAAGTTTGTTTCTATGTGTGCCTCATGTTTTGTCTATTCATCTACACCACAAATGGAAAAGTGTGATTTTGTGATAAATAACAACGTATGGGAAGTGAACATATAAATAACGTGTCCTTTACACTATCATGTACATGGTGAGGAACCCAACATAAGCTCAAAATTTAGAGGAAGCCCTGACGAGAAATTCAAGAGTATTTAGTGAGTGCAAAAAATTCTTATTTCTAATGGATATCCTAATGAGGACTACAAGCCGCATTGACCACACTAGGTCCATAATTCAAAGGCCTTGGTTGGATTTCTACGATACAATACCATTTTGTTTATTTTTTATCTACATTTTAGTTTAATTATCATAATATGATCGATTACTATATTCCACAACATGTACACATAAATGTAAAAAATAGCAAGGAAACATATTATGAGATCGTAACATGTGATATCTGATTGATGACACAAGTATCATATTTTACACACACACCACACAAGCACAAACATATATATATATATATATATATGTATATATATACATGTCTAATTTAATAAATAAATTAATTAATGGCTTGAATCCAAATAATTATATAGTACATATATATAACAAGAAAAAGGTTCTAACAAACTTGGGATGTGGTTGAGGGTATATTAATTCACTATAAGATGACCGATTATTCAAAGCACAAACACATTCTGATGTAATTATTTAAATGACCTAATATTAGTAATTTTATAAGAAAATACAATTTTATTATTTGTGTTATATTAATAGTTGTCGAATGACTAGTCTACAGTAATGCCACTTAACTGAAAAATGATATAACATGTATATGATGAATCAGATTGTATAATCCAAATCTTCATATTTTTTTTGTTATTTAATTTTTATACCTAAGGGAAATAGGTTTTTAGGGTACCAACCTTAATGTGATTGTTTAAATAGTAACATAAGTTAAACCAAATACATACAAAAGTGTAAATCTTGTACTAATGAACACCTTATTCCCTAATGGAACATGACAACATTAATATGGGTGGAAGTTGATAACCATATATAAAATATGTAAATGAATAGTTTTAGATTAAAGTGAGGGAATCACAAACCTTATTAGCATAAGTTGTTTTCTTGTTAATTAGGTTTAAGCCTATTGTATGAGTCATTCATTTAATTATTTAACTAAATTTAAGTAAGGATCCAGTTACCCACTTAAATGCACCCATGTATCCATAGACTCCTACATATAGGAGACACAAAACCTCTTTAGAAATTACTAAAAATATTGTTATTGCTTTCTACACAGTATCAAAAATAGGTTCATAACCCTAATCTCTCCTAACTCTTCCTTTTATCCATCCTTGTTTTTTTATCTTTTCCTCTTCCCTCCTTGATGGCTTCCATCTCTGCTGAAAATAGTGTCCTGCCAGTAGCTAGTAGCCACCAACCATTCATTATGATTGTGGAGCATCCAACAACCAACCATCAATAGGACTCATCCCCCTCCAATGACCAGTGTAACAATAGTTGTTTCCACCTATTGGTGGGAAGATCATGGATTTCAACATCTAGCCTCCCACAGCCTCATGTGATTCCTCCCTTCCCTACTTCTTCTTTTGTGTTCTTTTTCTCAAGATCTATACTAAATAAGATAAAACAAATAAGTTAAGGAAACGAACACATGGTAATATATGAGGTATCAGAAAAAGAGAAGGGGCACCATCTTATTTCTTCTTCCTCTCCATGTGGTTCTCCAAAACCACATGGTTGAGTATCTTTTTCTAAATTAGGGGATATTTTCATGTTGCATGCCAAAATCCTTTATTCCTGTAATTGTATCTTTTTTCTACCTCACCTTTATATCGAAAGTGTTTCTTGTTCTCACAACGTGCTATTATTTTGGTATTGTCTTTTTTGTTCTTCCTACCCTGCTATCATTCTAGTAGTGTCTTACTTTATGTATTGTGTCTTCAGTTTATTACTTTAGTTTTTGTCTATCATGATTGAAAATAAAGTTGTTATCTATAATGACATGCCTCATGTCATAGCTATTAATCTCAATGGTGACAACTTCTTTTTATGAATGAATATTGTCCAAACTTTCATAGTGTCATATGGAAAACTAAAAGTAATAAAAAAGCTACATCTAGAAAACTTATGATGCACTATCACAAAAAATATTCGGGTTTTCTTTTGGGTTTGGGGATGTATGGATCCTTGTGTTTCAATTATATACATGTGTCATAGGAATCCCAAACTTATATGGGATGAAATGAAATAGTATTACACATAGGAGGACAACTACATGTTTTTGTACAATATTATGGTTATCTATGAAAATAAAGGTGATCACTCCTGGTCCAAATACAAGAATTCAATGGAAGCTCTTGTAAATAAAATAAAATTCTTCTCACCTACAATATCTGTTGAAGTAACCAAGGAAAAGGATACTCTTATTACTAGATGCTTCCATAGACGTCCTCAACTTTGGTATGTTATTACAAAAACTTCTTATTTTTGCCACCACCATCCCATTAATGGATTAAGATTATTCACTCTTATTCCCATATGAGATGACTTCTACCCCGACAACTATAAGTAACATGTTTGAAGCCCAAACTGCAATGGTTGTTTCTACCAAGGGATGTGGATAGGGTCACGGTGCACACACTAGCATGTGACCAAGATGCAATTATTGTGGCAAGCTAAGCCATGTTGAGCATAGGGTTTATTCAAATTATGGCTACCCTACTCACTTTGGATGAGGGCACGATAGGGGTTCTACACTTGTTTTTCAAGCTTCCACATCAACCATTTCTCAGTGCCCTTCAACATCAATTGTGGCATCTAATTTGAGTGGATATTCCACACATGTTTTGCTATAAAAAGAGGAGTATGGTTGTCTTCATCAAATACACACTAGTATGGTGACTCTCCACTTCACAAAACCATGGCAACATCCTTCCTAGATAGGCATATTAGTGACTTTTCCATTATAACACCTTTGATTCACATGATTGATCACCATGGTAACCTATTGCCATGGAACAAATTTTTACCCAAATCTAACCTCCAAATGAATAGAAATTCAATCGTTGAAGGTACCAATCATTCAGCTCGGGGATGGTAATATCTAATCAAGAATGCGGTAGCATAAAAGATTAGAATGTATGAAAAATTAACTAAATGAAATCACCAACATAGTCTCGACTTGAAACAAGTATTATAAAAACGAACACAATGATTACATAGTTTCAATCACAAATTGAGAGTCGAATTGTGCAAGTATGATATATAAACTAGCTAGGAACTTATAACAAGTACACATGAACACATGATCACAAGACATCGACTCCCATGATAACTCTGAACCTAAAACATAGTGGAGGAGTCAATGAGCTAGATAGTCATGCAGGTGGGACGTCGAGCATTAGTAATGCCAAACTTCCTGCATAGGCTAAGCGCTACAATAGAAATGATAGCCCCAAGATCAACTAGCCTTGTTTGGCAGATAGAATAAATTATAGAGCCTGAAATTCCAAAAGATCCAAGGACTTTTCACTTGCAAGTCTTCTTTCTCTGAACAACGTCTAATACCGTCCTTGCCAAACATTTTGCATTCTTGTATTAGGTATTTGTGGAAGGAGCTTGAAAGATTTATTCCACTAAGGTACTTTAGTCATGGCTTCGAGTTATGGAATATTAACATATAATTTCTTAGGATGTCTTTAAATTTAATGAACCTAGTATCTAGTTTAGTTTGGTTCAATCGAGCTTGGTATGGTCCATGTGGTTTGTAGATAGGGGTGTCTAAAATAGGTGTGGAGGGTTCTGCCTGAGATGTTGCTAAATTTTGGGATATGGTAGCCTCATCTTATCATCCTGGATAACTATCTACAAGATCACCTTCTATGGATGTGTAAATCCAGAGGGAGTTGTCACGACCTTAAGTTGTTCCACCTACTTTTGATTTTCTTCTGGTTGTCCTACAAAAACTCCTACAGAGAGCGTAGAGATGAGGTCAGTTGGGCCAACTAGAGTCTATGAATTTCTTATAGGCTTGCAAACTAGCAATCATGGTTTTCTAATTATCAATCATGGCTTTCTGAGCCTAGAGTATTTTCCTACAGTGGAAAACATCTCAACAGTAGAGGGAGGAGCAGTAGGTTGTTATAGTTGCAGTCCTTGATTTAGATTCTGGAACTATTGTTCCTGATAATTTCCATGGTTGCTATAGTTATTGTATTGGAATCCTATAGGATCACATTTTTGGTTATTTATTCGTGAGGGTCTCTATTATGCCGCATTTTTGGCGCCACCCAGTTTGCCATACTAGAAACCAAGGTGATTCTTGGTTTGATTTGGATGGTAATAGGCTTGACTTGATATGTTGTGGATGGAGTTGTGATCCTCCATCTACTATTCATTCATAACACTATTGTACATAAATAACATCACTGAGTGGGGTGATCATGTAGTTGGAAGATTTGGCAAAGAGAATTTGCATATTTTACCTACTTCTACAGATATTTTTGTTGACTCCTTTCTCATAGCCATTCAAGGAGGAATCTAGGTGATCTTGCTTCAAGGTGAGCATCTTGAGGCTCTCTGCAATAGATTTGAGCTTGGAGCTATCTTCAACCTTAGAAACTTTAAGAACGCCATGTTTCCCTTGAGTGGATTTGGCTTGGGTCTCAACTCTTCTTTTTTCAACTTCCCAAGCACTATCGTAGATTTGGAACATGAAATTACTTTTGGGTGAGGTATCAAGGAAAGTCTTGGAGTCCTTTTTTACACCCTAATAGCATGTCACAATCAATTGAACATGGGATGTCATGATGTTGACAACGGAGAAGGAGTTCTTGAGTTCTCTTCCAAGTTTCACCCAAGTTTTCTGGTGGAACCATGGCGAATTGGTTGATCTTCCCCCACATTTGATAAGTAAGGGACGGAGGGAAGTATTTTTCTTGAAATATTTCTTGGAGGGACTCCAATGTGATGATGTGATCTCTCTCCATAGAATTATTCCAACTTATGGCTAGGTTAGTTAGGGAATATTTGAATAGTAGCAATTTGAGAGCATCGTCTGGGAACCATGACATCTTATATTAAGAACAAAAATTACTGAAATGCTAGAGATGGTCTTGAAAACTTTCACCTATTTTCCCAGCATATGGACTACCTTGAAGCATGGTTACTCATTGTGTGCATACATCAAATAGTGTAGTGGTGATGGATGGAGGCACAAGGGATGTAATGCATTGGTTGACTTAGGGAATCATAAGTACTAAATTTTTTGCTTCCTCTCTACCTCTTGTGGTGTGACTTATCATGCATCTAGTTCAACAATCTCGGCTTCCCTCAACTCTAGTAAGATGGGTTCTCTCTGTGCGGCCAAGGCTTGTTCTATTTGCATATTGGTCTCCTTTTGATATGTATCAATGGGTCATATTCAAGTGGTGGAAGGTCATGCCAATCATAGGGTTAAAAACAAATGGTGTAGAATCAACATCTTGGGAGTGTCACATAAACCATTAGTACCTGTAAATGATATCAATAACCATTAACCTTTAGGAGGTAAAGATTCAAGTAGATAAGATGATTATTAAAAGAAAAAGTCATAACTATCCAAAGCAATAAGGGTTCAAAGAAAACTCCATTGTCCCTGGAAATGGTGCCAAAATTTGATGTCTAATCGCTTGCACAACAAATTCACAAGAGAGTTATCCCTAAAGTTTAACCTTTTAATGGAAAACAAACCACTTGTAAACAAGCAAGTAAATTCTTGAAATAGAGAGGCATCAGTCCCAATGGGCTTCATTTTTAATAGAATACATCAAACCTTTTTACAATGATCAATATTTATGTTATACCCCCAATTTTGGTAAAATTGAATGATATAAATATAAAACATGTCCTTATAAATAATTTTTTGCCAATGGTATTATTTATGGAACAATATTGTCCTTGTTGTAAGTTAAAAAAATTAAAAGATTTTTCATTTGCAACAATCCGTTAATAATGTGGATAAGAGAAAGAATAGAAAATCCAATATGAAGGAATTTCTAAAGTAATGACCAATTGATATTGTTAAATAAGGAACTATGTGGAATACCCTATAAAAGAGAGTATTAGTACATATGATAATGGGTTGTTGAAATATTGCATAAATGAACTATGGAAGAATGTGTAACAATTTGAAAAGAAAAGAAGATATATGGTGTTTAGACAATTAAAAGAACGATCATATAGCTAGTTGGGCAACACATATTTTGGAAACATGAACTAGTATTTTTTTGGTATACTTGAGAATAATAAAGGAAAAGGAAGAGCATTCTACATTCTTGGAGAAAAAGGATATACTATGGTATAGCTATATTGTTTTAAATAATGTTTAAAAAGAGCAAGTTTTATATCAGAAAGATGCCCCATTAGAGCTCACAATGTAAACATAAGTGCAAAAATCATTAATGAATTTCTATAATTGAGTTAGGGAATATTATAAAGTGTCGTTTATGGCTTTTGCTATGTCAACCAAGTAATACAAATATTGAGTAAGGAAATATATTTCAAATTATCCAATGTGCACCATATAGTTGGGTGCATTCCTTAAAGGATTTTTTTGCCAAATCAAAATCTTAATAATATGGTGGTGTCTTTCGTGGCCTTTTGGACTAGTTGATGTAGGGGTTAAATAGTCTTGGAAAGATGGTAAGAGTTAGTTTACAGATAGTCATAATATGATTTGCCACTTTTGGATTCCTTAAAACCAAAAGACAAAGAAGGAAAGAAATGAGGAAGGAAAGACGAGAGGGAGTATCTAATATATGGGTTTTCATAGTACATGATTCATAGTCAATCAACCCTCTCCCCTTACTCCTCACTCTTGACTCCTCGATGATCAACCCTTACCCCTTACTCCTCCCTTTTGAATCCCCAATGACCAACCCTGTCCATCTATCCCTCTTGGAGTTCAACGTTGTGGATTAATTGTAGATGCCTAGAATGGTATCGTGGCATTGAAGGGATTAAGGGAGGCTTGCCATGGGGTGGTATAGCACCTAGTTATACCTAACAACTGTGGGAGGATTGCACAAGCACCCCAGATCAAAAGTGTGATGGAAACAAGCTACCCTGGACGGTGACTTCCCTAGAAGTTGTCTTTTCCTCCTCATACTTTTGTATGTCATGGACGACACTTGTCTGGTTGCAAGTGTGTGGACGAATCTCCACCATGATATTCATCCACCTTTGGGAGCTCTACAACATCAATCACCACGAACAACACCCTAGGTAGGGACCCCTCTTCTCTGTTCCCTGTTCTGTAGTCTAGGGTAGATCAAGGGCCAGGTTCTCGTGACCCCAGTTGTCATGACCTATAGACAAGGAGCAGTCAGGTCCAGTAGGTCCTTACTGAGGTGTTGGAGCCCCTCTTGGCTCCCCAATGCCTGAGGTAAAGGGGGCACCATAGTGGCTAGCCTACTAGGGCTAGGGTCCCTGTTATCGTCGTTGGGTTAGGGGAGAGTTTGAGTCAAAAGACTCGTCTACCCCAGCCTGTGCTGGTAAACTATAAGGGTATATTGGTCTTTAACCCCTAACTTAATATGTGCGCTGAGTTGTTGTTTTAACAGAACATGGGACTATGACATGCCAAGCTCGCATCGGCCCAAATAAAATTAATCTTCAAATAATCATATAAAATGATTGGTAGCTCAGATTGGGACAAGTAATATATGAAAATTGATCAAGAGAACACGTAGAATCCAAATAAAATATTTTTGAAACATGAATATGAACTCAATTCTAAAAGTGTAGCAATATGTGCTAAAGTGGTGATTAATGTAGTTAAACATTAGATTTGGGTATTAAGTCATTGAATACTTCAAAAAAACCTTCCCTTATGCTACTGTGTGATATTGTTGAATAAGATGAGAAATGCAGATGACCATGATAATGATTATGGTAATTGGTGTTTCTAAATTGGTTAAACATATGTGAATAAATAGGGTTATGAAACTAAGGTCATATCTTGTTTTGTTGATTAATGAAGTTAATTTGATCTATGTGTTTATGATGCTCTAACAAGATAGATTTGGTGATCATGATACACTTAATATGAATTATGGTTCTTAAGTCATTAAAATTATAATCATGAGAATTAGGGTTTTGAAGTTAAAGATGATAACTTTAATGAACTCAGATTAATCGAAGTGATCATAATGAAAGGGATATGTTGGGATTTCACCTAGTGTTAAATATGCGATGCAAATAAGGTTCCTACCCTTAAATATGCGATGCAAATAAGGTTCCTACCCTTAATCCTTGCCTAAACCCTAAACTCTAGATTAGGTATAAGTAGGGTTTTATCTAATTAAAGTGATGGTGACAATCTAATATTTACATACTTGCAATTGAATGCTTGATTTGCTTGCTTAGAAAATATGTGTGAAGTATATTTATATGATAATTTTCTTTGCTCACTATTGAGGTATGTGGTTACACTTATGATTACATGTATCATCTTGAGATGTTTGGTGAGGTTTTTCAAAGATTGAATGAATGATATCTATTGGATGTTTATTTATACAAATTACAAATCCCCTATGAGTATCATATAATGTAAATAATAATGTTCTGAACCGTAGGTTCACTGATCAAATGGTAATGCAAATAAGTCCAATGATGGATATTGGTTACACCTGAGATAATAGACCATTTATGGGTAGAATATAAAAGAAAATACATGGTTCTTATGTGCAAGTAAATGGTGATTGAATATATGTATTTATGATTATTGGATGAACCCAAGTTCTAGTATAGAAATATGTTGACCTTGTTTTGTTTGTTGGCATTTAGGTAGTTGATGCACAAGATAAAAACATGAAGACAAATATGAAATCCATGGAAGCTATTAAATCTATGTAGGAGGATTAGATAGTTTAGTTACTTCTTCTCAACAGGTATTACTTTCATGAGGAATATCATTGTACAATTTGTAAACAAAATTTAGAATAAATGAAATTACTTGTTGTTATTTATTATTTGCTAACTCTGGTTCCTTGCGAATATAGGTAATGGCTCTCAACTTGAAGGTCTTTCCTTAATTGGGGGACGCTAAAAGTGAGGTTGTTACATTTGGTATTAGAGTGCCAAAATTTTCAAATAGTATTTAATAGTTCATAATTTCAAGTAATATATAGAAATATAAGGGAATTATTATTAAGGCATTTTCTAAAGATGATTGTGTCTAGAAGGGACCACCACTGGGGGTTGGAACAATTTTCCTTCACACTGATAGTCAGTTTATGAGGACTCCCGAACCCGTGCATCCTGTCTGGCCAAAGTCAGACAGTTTTGCCCAAAGTAAAATACCTTTAGGGTGTCATCTCGTCTTGATTCATGCACTTCTCATTCTCTTACTCAATAAACCATAAAAGAAACTTCCCTCCTCATCTCAAGTTATGATTTTTAAGAAGAAGTAGGATTAAGTCATCTCCACCAATTAATGTACATATAATGTGAAATAATAATGTACATTTAAATGTGGAATTAATAATGTACATGTAAATATGGAAATAATAATTTACATGTAATGAGGAGATGATAATGAACACTAAATGTGGATAAAGTGAATAAAAAAATGTTCTACATATTTTCCTTGTGTGAGTAACCCTAGATGAAACTAGGGTTGGTTTGGGAAAACCCTAGTGGGTCAAGGGACATAGAAACCCTAAGAGGTAGGGTGTAGTATCTAACCCTTACAGAAAACCCTAACCCTGGAAAATGGGAGTAGAATGGGTGAAATGGAAACCATTCCCATATGAACCATAATTAGGGTAAGATTCATGAGAATTAAGGAAAATGTAAATAAGTCTATATGACATAGATTTCCATGTACGAATATGGAGAAATGTATGCATGATGCATGTGGAAAAAAATTGAATATACATGAGAGACATAATTGACCAAAGACTATACACAAAAATGATAATAGGAATATAAATTGCTCATGACCCTAATGCTATCTTTGAAAGAATCAATGGATAAAGAATACCCATAATGAGTGGGTTTGGTGTCCCCAAATTGTTGGTAGACTGTTGAGAATACTCCTAGTGAGTGAGTGTGAATGCCCCCAGTGAGTGGGTATACCAAAGAGATTGGGAAAATAAAGGGTGACAAGTTATAATCTAAAATGTATGTTTAACATATTATGGTTGCAAAAAAAAGATGAGTTAGGTGACTCAATCTTCCATGCATATGTGCATGTAAAACAAGGAATTAATAAGAAAAGTTTTAAGAAATAAAACATTATATGAGAATAACTTCTCAACTATCTCTGATGGAGGTATATGAAACATGGGGGATGTAAGATCACTTCATGTTCATATGCTTATGTGAGAGGAATATCCACATTAAGTCGACATGTGATCTGATCATTTCGACATCATATAATTATGTGAGAGAAAGGTCCACATTAAGTCGATAGGTGATTGATCTAGGGCCTATATATATTGTGTCTAGTGCATGGACCACCCTAGATTAAGGGATTCCCACATAAATACTTCAGAGAGAGAGAGAGTATCCCACAAAGACTAAGCTTTGAGAAGTTGAAAAAAATACATAAGTATATACATGAGAAACGTAGGTAACTAATGGTTATAAAGGAAAATGAAAATATGAATATAACTTGCTTGAACCCCTCATACCACCTATTGATGTATGATATATATGATCACCCACCTGAATAGGGGGAGACAAAAAAGGTCACTCACTTGAATAGGGGGAGACATCAAAGGTCATTCACCTAAATAGGGGAAGACATAAAATGTCATCCTCCTGAATAGGGGAAAACATCAAAGATCATCTCCTTGAATAGGGGAAGACATCAAAGGTCATATGAGGTTAGGGAAAGCCCCATATTGGGAAGGTCATATGAGGTTAGACCAGGCCTCATACTGGGAGGTTATATGAGGTTAGACCAGGCCCCAGATTGGGAAGTTTATATGAGGTTAGACCAGGCCTCAAATCGGGAAGGTCATGTGAGGTTAGACCAGGCCCCAGATCGGGAAGGTCATATAAGGTCAAGCCCCAGATCGGGAAGACCAATATGGTACCTAGCTCCATATTATGTGGTGGCCCAACATCCATTGTAGGGATAAGACCCTAAGAGAGGGTATCCCAGAGGTTGAGTAAAAATGGGCTGAGATGTTATGATAACAACCATGCATAAAAATGAATATATGAAACCTTTAGGGATAGTATGCCAACCCGGGGTGGGTCAACCCAAAAGTGGGTAGATGACCTATGGGGTAGGCAAAACCTTAGACCATGGGGTCAGGTTGTGGCTAGAGAGCCTAGCTTTCTCCTGTGAGCTGAAAAGGCACACTAGGCTAGGACCTTCCCTAGAAAGTAAAGTTGATTTAAAGTTTGAGATAACCTTAATTGAGACCTAAAGGGTGGAGAACTAAGGATATAAAATATGAAAGCACATATTTTCATAATGATTCTTTGAACATAAGCATACCATCTCTGAGAGACATGAGAAAAAGTCACTATGCAAGTGGCTGACAGTATAAAGCTAAGCCTGGATGAGAAAGTTTCCATGAGTCCAATGAGGGGACATAAAATGAACATTGAGCATTGTAAGAGATGGAGGAAATCTGATTTAAAGAATTACATATGAAAATAATGTGCTTAAAAATGGTTAAATTTGTGACATCTCAAATAAACCCTTGGTAAGGATAGAGTCCTAAGTCAATCCTAAGGTCAAGTAGGGTGTATTAAAGGTACATAAGACTGAGGGGATTAGGAGTTGATTTTTCCATAAATGTAGAAGACCATGTGGTCGGGAGGTAACTAGTAGGTTTTCCAAAGGTCCATGACTCAGGAGATTAGCTACCTTCTTGATGATCATGTGGCCTAATCGGTGAATCTAAGAGGCACTCCCTAGATGTATAAGGATGAGATCACTCTAAAAAGTACCTATACCCCTAGGGTCCTGAAGGAAGTGGCTATGGCTCATAATACCTAAGGTGTAAGAGTAGAAGATACAAAGAAGTCATGTAATATTGAAATCATGAAAGGATTTGTGTAAAAACTCAAGAGTGAAAAAGGATTTTGATTTCGTGAAATATAAGAAAATTGTGGTAAAATGTATGTATGGTTTAGAGTCATGTTGAGGGAGATTCAACTTAAAATATGAAATTTAGAGGCCAAGTATGGATACACTATCTCTGCTCTTAAAATGGGATGAACTTTGTTTGGGCTGCAGTCAAACACTTATTTCATCCCATTATGAGGGAGAGAGATTGGGTAGACATATGTTATGTTTACAATTTACATATGAGAATGAATACCTTAAGTTGAACTTAATAACAAGACATAGGGTTTGAGGAGTTACCTCACCCTTATGTGAAAATAAGGAATAATAGGTTGAAAACCTAGATGAAAAGGTAAGCACTGAGTGAATTTGAAATAAAACATGAAAAATGTAATCACCAAAAGGATGATAGCATGTAAATACTAAGGATGTAGATATACCTTGAATTGAATTCAAGCACCAATCTTGGTCATTCATAATGGGAGGAATCTGCATATCAATAAAGGATGTTAAAGGTGTCTAAGTAGGGTTGTTAAGCCAAGGGTTGAAACTAATATGAGTTAACATTCACCTTAAGATTACTAGGTTAGAATTTTGGGGACAAAATACCTTTTAAGGAGGGGTGAATGGTATATCCTCAATTTTGGTAATTTATACAAATATAAAGCATGTCCTAATAAATAAATTTTCCCCAATGGTATTATTTGTGGAATAATATTCTCCTTGTGACAAGTGAGAAAAAAAATATTTTCATTTGCAACAATCCATTAATAATGTTGGATAAGAGAAAGAATAGAAAATCTAATATAAAGGAATTTCATAGTAATGACCAATTGGTATTGTTAAATAAGGAACTATGTGAAATACTCTAAAAAAGAGACTATTTGTACATATGATAATGGCTTGATGAAATATTGCATAAATGAACTGTGGAACAATGTGTAACTTTCCAAAAATAAAAGAATATATGTGGTGTTTTAGACAATTAAAAGAATGATCATATATCCAGTTTGGAAACACATACTTTGGAAACATAAACTAGTATTTTCTTTGGTATACTTGAGAATAATAAAGGAAAAGGAAGAGGATTCTAGATTTTGAGATAAAAATGATATACCTAATATAATGGGATTGTTTTGAATAATGTTAAAAAAGAGCAAGTTTTGTATGGGAATGATTTCCCATTAGATCCCACAATGTAAACATAAGTGGGAAAACATTAATCAATTATTATACCTGAGTTAAGGAATATTATAAAATTCAATGTATGACTTTTGTTATGTCAACCAAATAATACAAATATTTGAGTAAGGAAATGTATTTCAAATTATCGAATGTGCACCGTTAGTTTTTGCATTCCTTAAAGGCTATTTTTTCCAAATTGAAAATTTAATATGGTGGTCTTTCGTTGCCTTTTGGAATAAAAGAAAGACTTTATATAAAAGAGTAATTTCTTTCATAGTTGGTGTTGGGATTAAATAGTTCTATAAAGATGGTAAGGGTGAGTTTGTGGATAGTCATAATATGCTTTGCAACTTTTGGATTCCTTAAAACCAAAAGAGAAAGGAGGAAAGAAATGAGGAAGGAAAGACGAGAGGGAGTATGTATATATATGGGTTTGCATAGTACATGATTCATAGGCAATCAACCCTCTCCCCCTATACCTCCCTCTTCACTCCTCGATGATTAACCCTTACCCCTTACTCCTCCCTCTTGAATACTCAATGACCAACCCTCTCCAATTATCCCTCTCTGAGTTCAACATTATGGATTGATGCAAGATGTCTACAAAAGTACCATGGCATGGAAGGGATTGAGGGTGGCTTACCATGGGGTGGTATAGCATCTGGTTATCTATGATGATTGCAGGAGGATCACACAACCACCCTAGATCAAAGAATGCAGTGACAACAAGCTACCCTTGGTGGTGACCTCCCTAGAAATCATCTTTTCCTCATCATACTTCTATCTATTATGGAAGGAACTTGTCTGGTCGCAAGAATGTGGCCCAAGCTCCGCCATGATATGCATCCAACTTCAGGAGCAATACAAATCTGATCACCGCTGATAGAAACCTAGGTAGGGACCCCTCTTTTCTCTTTAATTGGTCTGCAGTCTAGGGTAGATTAGGGACCAAGTTCTCATGACCTCGGCCATCATGAGTTATAGCCAGGGACCAGTCAGGTCAGACTGGTCCCTACAGAGTCACTGGAGCACCTCCTGGCTCCTCGATACTAGAGGAAAAAGGGGGCAGCATGGTGGCTGACCCGCTAGCGCTAGGATCCATGTTGTCGTCGTGGGGTTAGGGGAGAGTTTGAGTCAAAACACACATCCACCCCATCCTGAGCACATGAACTATAAGGGTATATTGGTCTTTAACCACTAACTTAAGGGGGAAGCCGAGTTATTTTTTAATAAAACATGGGATGCTTACATGTCAAGCTCGCATTGGCCCAAATAAAATTCATCTTAAATAATTATATAAAATAATTGGTAACTCATATTGGGACAAGTAATATATGAAAATTGATCAGGAGAACATGTAGAATCCAAATAAAATATGTTGAAACCTGAATATGAACACAAATTTGAAAGTGGTGCAATATGTGATAAAGTGGTGATTAAAGCAATTAAACTATAGATTTGGGTATTAACATGTTAAATACTTCAAGAAAAATGCTTCCTTTATGCTACTATCTGATATTGTTGAATAAGATGAGAAATATAGATAATCGTGATAATGATAATGGTAACTGGTTTTTCTAAAGTGGTTACCAATACATGTGAAAAATAGTGTTATGAAACTAAGATCATCTCTTGTTATGTTGATTAATGAAGTCAATCTGATCTAAGTGTTCATGATAGTCTAACATGATAGATCTGATGATCATGATACAATTAATACAAATTAGGTTTCTTAAATCATTAAAATGATAATCATGAGAGTTAGGGTTTTGAAGTTAAAGATGATAACTTTAATGAACTCAAACTAATCCAAGTGATCATAACGAAAGGGATATGTTGGGATTTCACCTAATGTTAAATATGAGATGTAAATAGGGTTGCTACCCTTATTCCTTGTCTAAACCATAAACCCTAGATTAGGGTTGAATAGGGTTTTATCTAATTAAAATGATGGTGATAAATGTAGGATTTACAATACTTGTAGATTTGAATGTTGGATTTGCTTGTTTGGACAATATGTGTGAAGTATAGTTATATGATAATCTACTTGATTCACCATTGAGGTACATGGTTACGCTTATGATTACATGTATCGACTTCTGACATTTTTGAGGTTTTTTGAAGATTTAATGAAAGACATTTGTTGGGTGTTTATTTATTTCATGCAAATTATAAAGCCCCTATGAGTATCAAATAAAGTAAATAATGATATTCTGAAACCTAGGTTACACTGATAAAAGGGTAATGAACATAAGTCCAATGATGAATCCTGGTTACGCCTAAGAGAATAGACCAAGTATGGGTCAGAATATAAAAGAGAATACAAGTTCTTATGTGAAATTAAATGATGATTAAATATATGTATTTTTGTGATCATTGGATGAACCCGCGTACCAATATAGAAATATGTTGACCATGTTTTGTTTGTTGATGTTTTAGGTAGTTGACACACATGATACAAATATGAATATAAAAATGAAATACGTGGAAGGTATTAAAGCTATGAAGGAGGATTACATAGTTTAGTTACTTCTTCTCAACATTTATTAGTTTCATGAAGATTATCATTGTACAATTTGTAAACTATATTTGAAAGAAATTAAATTATTTTCTAGTATTTATTATTTGCAAAGTCTGAATCCTTGGGAATATAGGTAATGTCTCTAAACTAGAAGGTCTTTCCTTAATTGGGGGACGCTTTAAGTGAGGTCATTACAATTTAGGTTCTTTTTTGTTGAGATTGGATAAAGTTAAAGTGGCAATTTAAAGTGTAGAAAAAGAAAACTTGTTAATTGGGTTTTAGATTGATTAATGATGACAAATATTGTGGGTCTAAGGGATTACCACCATTTTCCACTTTTTTTATTAATTGATTTAACTCCTTAATTTTGAATGATTAAATTAGAACCATGTGGATTTGTGTCCTTACCGAGCATAAATCTCACAAGAGTCTAACTTCTCTCAAACCTGGGGTCTTGTCATTTGAGGATCCTCATCAAATTGTCCTAAAAAGCTTTTTTAGGTGGTCCCATCAAGAAATTATGATTTCCATTCTAGTGTATGAACTCATGAATCAGAGGTCTCCTTACCATAAGCATAATAAACAAGATAAACATGGTAAAAAAATGATAAACTCCATCAGTGTGTCTTGTCAGCAGATTATAGGTTCATTCTTGTTGGGATCAGGGGTCTCATCACCCCACAAATAATGTAATCTATCTAACTAGAGAATGAGTGAAAAATTGGTAGAAAAAAAATCAATCCCTAAAATATTGAGTTAAATACAATTAATTAATGAATGGGTATGGGGGTACTCCCCATACCTCATTAGAGATACTACTCAAATATGATAGAAACACATACAAAAGTAAGGGTAGGGATAGACGGGGTCATGTTTCCAAGATGCAACGATGAAGCAATCTCCATGAGGATGTTGGTGGCTCGTTTCTCCTGTCCTTAATCTATACACCCCAGAGGGGGGCCTCTAAGATGGTCAAGAATGAAGAATTATGAAGTGTTGATAACAGATCGGATTCCCTGTTCTCTTGGACTTGCCTTCCTTATATGGGAGGGAAATGAAGGCTGAAACCCTAAAAACTATTGTTGTTGGTGGATGGATTGACTTGATTCATGGCACAGTCCATCGATTGGGAGTCTAGTTAGTCGACTGTGTTAACTACATGTGCTGACTCAAAGGTCAGTTTTAATACAATAATCAACCTTATCATTTTGTAGTTTGATTGAGTCTCATTGGTGAGTCCATCGACCGAGACTCCAATTAGTTGATTGTTGGCTTTGATTGTTTACATTGACCCATCCATTTCATCTGATATAATGAGCCTTCCTGGTTTTGAGTTTGAATGGATTGTTCAAGTGATTAAATTGACTGGGATTCCAATCAGTCGATTGGATTCTGGAAAGCTAAGATCTCCATCGTACGAGTCAACTGATTGGGAGGATTACTATGAGAATTAAAGCCTCTGATTCCTGGTCTTCTAGGCTTTTGAGTGATTGGGCCATATTCCTTCAGAACCCCAATTAATCTAATAAAGACTAAAATTAAAAGAGATAAAAGATAGATTAAGTCAATTACATCTAAAACTAGGGAATATTCAACATAACATTTCTAATAATGATCTAAAAGATGCAGATAATATGGAAATGTATGCATTTAACATCTTCTCTATCTTGATGAATCAAGTAGAATAGCTGGACTTGTGTCCTTATTGCAAGAATGCAAACATGCACACAAAGATTTTATAACGGAGTTTAATATCATAAATTGAATTTATGAGATCAATTAGTCAAAGCATAGAGTACAACAAAAACACTACATGCCAATATTTGAGCATGTCAACAAGCACACATGCATATCAAGTTGTAAGAAAGAAAAACATAATCATATATTTTTTAAAGCTCGTACCATATTTCAAGATTCATAACCTATCTTTGACCATATAGATCACAAGTAACCACTAGGTTAAGAACAACATTACATGAATGTACCAGATTCTCATCAATAATCCTAGTTAGCTCCATTTTTATGGTTTTGGCCAAGTTAGGTCCAAAGCTTGTTATTAGTTCATTTGATGACTTTTTATAGCTTTAGGGTCCATTATTACGGTTGAACTCAAGTGTCATGTCATTTTGAGGTTCCATATATTTTATATGATTATTCAAAGGTTTTTGTCACTTATGCACATTTTACGGTCAAAAGACTTATAATAGGAAACATGGTTCATGATCCATAAATTTGAGGGATACAACAATTAGGTATGATTTAGATCAGAAATACTAGGACATAAGAAACATATTCAAATATATGTGGATGTCCCTTAAAGTCATGCATCATAATTCAACTTTTATGTCAACCTCTCATACATACATGCTTTTATCAACATTGTTCAACATCATCAGGGTTGACATAGGAATTATGTGGGACATCCACATCAAGGTGATCATGAGGAACAATATTTCCTTATTTATAAGGGGAGGACAAGAGAATAAGAATAACATAAAATTTAGGGCAGAAGAGAGATATGAAAGCCATGAGTGCCACACTAGGTCATCACTATTAAACTTACAGTCACATACACTATCATATTAAAACAAAGAGTGAAATTAGAGAATAGGGTCTCTAATCATCATCATGTCACTAATTTATAGAATAAAAATAATTTTAGTTAATAAAAGGGCTTCAAATCATCATTCCATTAGAGTATAGCCAGTCATTCTCATAAAAGAGAATACATGCATTACATGACATATGAATTAAAAAATAATATAAGGAGGATGCATATATAAACCATGTAGTGGCATAAAGCCACTAATTCTCTAGATAGTGTGAGGCTAGTAGTCATATTAGAAACAAAGATATAGCTTAGATCAAGATTCATATAATATCTAATTACAAGTCACGTATGAGTAATTAGAGTCATCCACAAGTAGCAGTGTTGATTAGTACTCTCATGTAGCTCAAAAGTAGCTCCATGCCAATAATTGATGACCGTGTGATAGATTAAGTAAAAACGATCCAATATATATCATGATTATGCCTTAGATATAGTTCAACATAGTATAAAGATCATATTTTTAGCAAAACATAAAAAATTACAAGGAGACATATGGTCTGCAAAGAGGTTTATGTTGTCGATCACTTTGAAGTGATCAAAATGGTAAACCAATTTGATATATTTTCTAAGGGAGATGAAAGTTATGTATTTTAAAATATTAGGCCAAAAAACTAAAGAGATAAAGAAAGGGGGTTACCACTTATTGAATAAGGGATCACATTCGTTGTTTTCTGAATGAGTGGCTAGGATCCATGTCTTCCCACCCATGACATAGCTAGGTACTCATTAGATTATGACCGTTTTATAGCCTATGGATATGCAGAACACCATGGTTTGAGACCATTTAAGCGTGTGGGAACCTCTTCTCTACTAAAACCTCTCCCACATGTAGAAGGTCCCCGTAGAGAAGGCATACCTTGTTGATGCTTGTGTGGGTAGAGCAATGGGGCACAAGGAGCCCTACACGATGGTTGTCTAGACTTGTAGAGGCTTCACAAGGTGGTTGGTAGGGAATCCTAGTTGAGGGTGGATGGGGCGAGCTAGGAAGAGGAGCTCCATGGAAACGGTTCCATAAATCTTATTGGATAAGAGAGCATCATAGGGAAAGCCCTATGTCACGAAGAAGAGGGTGTATAGGGGGAATGAGAGGGGAAGAAAAATGAAAAAAAAGGGGCATCACGTGATGAAAAGGGTGAGAAATTTGGTGGATTGTTGGGTGCCATGGGGCGTTTGGGCTGTCTTAGTGCCATTGACGTCAACACCATACCGAGGTAGGAGATAAGGAATGTTGGAAAATGGACACAATGAATTGGGGAGTGATCCATAGGACTCCATACTATGTGTGGGATCACTTGAAACAAGGTTTGTCTCACTAATATGGCAAGGGTGGATGGGCACACCCTTGTTGGTCCTCACACCCAAGATTGGGGCTAATAAGCTCATAATATGAACAAACCAATTTAATCAAGTGTATTAAACAAATTTTGAAACCCATATCTTAAGTTTTGGAAGTTCGGTTGAGGTGATCTGTGTGTGAATGGATTTGTTATTAAATCTTCTACATCTTGACATACATTATATAACCAAAACATCATACGGATAAGGTCTACTTTTAGTTTCAAAATGGGTGACATATCAAGGTGTGATACTTTGTCCAGTTCTCAAATCAAAGTAATATATTGTGAAATATGTCATTGATGTGACCAAATCGGGGTATCATAACACCCAAACTATGAAATTGATATCCATATGAGTAAAACGAGTCAAAATAGAGAGATAAAGTGTAAAATAGAGGATAGATAAAGTCATGTTGTCACAACCAAGATCCTCACTGATTGATGCACATTCTAGCTGGATAGTGGATTCTAGTTCTATCTTGAACATAATTGATATACCACACATTCTTACTTCTTGTAACCCTTTTATTCCATATTCCAGTATCCTTGTGATAGATGGATAAGTTAAACAAGTCATGAAGTGTGCACCATCACACTCTCATTAGCGCTTGAATTATTTGTTGTCCACTTTGTTCCTAATTTTCTATATAATCTGATGTTAGTGGCTGAACTTGTTGATTTCATTCTTATTCTAACTTTTGGACTAACAATTTTTGTTCTATAGAATTGGTAGATTTGGTGATTAATTGCAAGGGGGTTCTCTCTTGTGATCTTTCCTACTTATTCACCTCTCAAATACCTTAGACCAGTTCTCTTGTTGCATCCCCTCCTCTCTAGTTACATCTCCTCTTTGGCAACCCTTCACTGGACTAGATCAACATCTTAGAAAAATTTCTGTCTAATTGTTCATCTATTTTATGTAATGCATCTTAGATTGGAAAACACCCTCATGTACCTTTCACATCTCATAATGCTAAATGATCTTTTATACCTTTTGATTTGATACCTAATGATGCATGTGGCCCTTTTAGTACAACAAGTTACAATTTAAAAATTCTCTTAAAATTCTTAGACGATATCTCTTGATTGGCATGGATTTATCTTCTTCAAACACATGTTGAGGTTTTTCTCCATATTTATGATTTTCAAAAAATAATTATTTTCTATTTTCTACACCAACATCATGAGCACCAATAATTCCCTTGAATACACCCAACACATAGTCTCCTCCGTTTTTGAGATTTGGGAATCATCTACAAGCATTAGTGTGCTCAATCTCCATAACAAAATAGTAACATCCCAGGATTTGAGGTGCACATCCTTTTCAGGGATCCCACCAATAAAGAACATTTTGGTTAAGCATGCTCATCCTAGAGTAGTACTAGGATGGGTGACCAGTCACAAAGTTTATTCTTTCATGGGAGTGAGTGAGGACAAAGCACAAAGTTAAGGTCAGTGGTGGTCTATGGGGCCAGTCGCCATTCTTGAAATTCGACTAGAGCTTTGGGAAATGGTTACATGCATTACAAATGGTATCAGATCAATAACCTCTCCAATAGGTGGGGTCCACTTGGGCCTGTGGCATGCTAGTCTTTGTGAGGTATGGTCCATGCATGTTAGAAAGGGCTATCCATAATGATGGAGCCACCCTTGCACTGGTAGTCGTGGTCAGGAACTCGGTGTACATGGGCGACTTGGGTTTGCACTAAAATGGGGAGAGATTATGAGGCCATATAGTTCAGACTTGAAGAGGACATCAAGATTTTAATTGGGGGAGATTGTAACATCATAGGATTTGAGGATTTAGATAAAATTATCTCAAAAGGAATGATTGGAATACCCATATCACCAAGGTGAACCTCCTTTTTTGGGAGCTCATCACTAAAGAACTTTGTGGCTAAGTGTGCTCAGCTCAAACTAGTACTACGATGAGTGACCAGTCGGAAAGTTTATCCTATCTTGCGCATGAGTGAGGTTAGGAACATAGTTAAAGCCAGTGGTGGTCTATGGGGCCAGTCATCATTCCTGAAACTCTACTAGAGCCTTGGTCAGTGGGCTTGGGTATTAAACAAAATTGTATTATAGAGCGCAAAAATCATATCTTATTGATTGTACATGCTCTCTTACCATTCATGTCAATCTCCCTAAAAATCTTTGTACCAATGTTGTCCTCGTAGAATGTTTTTCAATCAACCAACAACCAACCTTAGTTCTTCAAAAGAGGACTCCTTTTTTCATTATGTATCTGCATGACAATCCATTTTGTCTACCGCATTGGGTTTTTGGATTTTAACCTTTGTTTATAATTTTGACTCTGATGCCAACACATGTTTTATAAGGATACCCCTTCTTTCAAAAAGCATATAAATGTCTTGATCCCACCACTAGAAATATTTATGTCTATGTTATGTAACTTTTCAGGAAGATAAATTATTCTTCTGTTGCTTTCCTTTGTTATTTTCTCCAACACTAACTATATCTCACCTCTTGAAACTTTTCTTCCAATATCGACAGACCAAACAACCAACTGGGGCATGTAAGTTGATCCCTAATTAGAAATTTTCCATTCATCATCTCCTCTAGTTCAATCCAACTTATCAGTTGTGCTTCACAAGGGTAAACACTAATGTACCATTAATCATCCAATTTATAATACATATTTCTTATCTCACCTATGTCATCTTGCTTCTACCTTTTCAATTATTTTAGATCATCATCATCATCATCATCAACTAAGCCTCAATCCCAACTATGCTGGGGTCGTCTACACATATCCTTCTTTTCCATTCAGCTCTATCATGGGTCATATTATGGTTGAGATGTAGAGATTCAAAATCTCTCTTTACAAGCTCTTCCCATGTGAATATAGGCCTTCCTCTTCTTCTATTAATTGTTCTTGCCTCAATAGTATTGCTTCATATAGGCACATTAGTCGGTCTGCATTGCACATCTCCACACCGTCTGAGTCGGCCCTCGTACAACTTGTCCCTAATGCTCACAACCCCCACTTTATTACTGATATAGTAATTTCTCAAGTGATCTTTTCTCATCTTCCCACACATCCATCTCAACATACACATTTCAGTCACGTTCATCTTGTTTAATCCTTGTTACTTCACCGCCCAACATATACTCCCATAGAGCATGGCTGGCCGTATTGCATTTTTATAAAACTTGCTTTTTAGTCTGAGAGGGATCTTCAAATCGCATAATACTCTATTTGCGCTCCTCCATTTCAGCCATCCTACAGTGATCCTATGACACATGTCATTTTGGACACCCCCATCTATTTGAATGATAGAGCCCAAGTAACAAAATTTATCACAATTTGGTATATCTACTCTGTCCAACTTGGCTCCACCATTCACACTACAAGTTGGCTGAAATTGCAATGCATATACTCAGTTTTTCTCCTACTAATAATCAATTCATTTGATTCTGGTTCCTTTCTCCAAAGTTCAACTTTATCATTCAAACCATCTTTAGTTTCGTCAATCAATACAATATCATCAACAAATAACATACACCAAGGAACTACATCCTAAACATTCTTTGTCAACTCATCTATAACAAGAACGAACATATATGGGCTGAGTGTGGATCCTTGGTGTACCCCAACTATGATGGGAAAATTTGTTATCTCTCATCTAGGAGTCTTCACACTTTCATTAGAGATATCATACATGTCTTTAATCAAGTCAATGTATTGGAATGGAACACCCTTTTTCATCAAAACCATCCACAACACTTCTCTGGGTACTCGATCATAAACCTTTTCCAAATCAATAAAAGCAATGTGAAGATATCTTTATTATACTTCTTCATAAGCCTCCTTATCAGAAAAATAGCATTTGTTGTTGATCTACCAGGCATGAAACCAAATTGGTTGTTTGATATCTGCATTATAGATCTTAGCATCTGCTCAATAATCCTCACCCAAAGCTTCATTGTGTGAGTCATCAACTTGATACCTCTATAATTTGTGCAGCTCTGAACATCACCTTTGTTCTTATAGATGGGGACTATAGTACTACTTCGCCACTCATCCTCCAACGTCTTTGTCTTTATGAGCTTGTTAAATAAATTTGTTAACCACATAACTCCTTCACCCCCCATACTCTTCCATACATCAATGGGAATACCGTCTGGTCTGCATGCCTTTCTCATTTTCATATTTGTCAAGACATTCTTGACCTCAAAATGTGAAACTCATTGTATCCCTTTCACACAAGTCTCTAACATTATTTACAGTATCTCTATTGAAAATCTTATGGAAGTAACTTCTTCATTGGTTCTTGATATCATCGTCCTTTACCAGCACTTTACCATCTTCATTCTTGATGCATTTTACTTGACTCAAGTCTCTTCCTTTCCTTTCTCTTGTACGAGCCATTTTATATATATCTTTTCCCCATTCTCTAGTGTCCAACTTCTTATAAATATCATCAAAGTATATAGACCTTGCCTCCTGAACAACCTTTTTTTCTTCTTTCTTTGCTTCCTTGTATCTCTAGAACGTTACTTCATCTCGAGATTTAGGGGATCTCTTATAGATCTCCGTTTTCAGTTTAATAGCCTTTTGTACTTCATCATTCCACCACCAAGTCTCTTTTTGTGGAGGCCCACAACCTTTGGACTCCCCCAAAACCTCTCCGAAAATTTTTGTTATGCAGGAGCTCATGTTATGCCACATAGTGTTGACATCAAACTCTAAGTTCCAAGTTCTCTCCTTGATGAGTTTATCACTAAAGGTCAATTTCTTTTCTCCTTTAAGATTCCACCACTTGATCCTACGATCTTGATTTTTGTTATTCTTGTCTTTATTTATCTTCATGTTAATATACAAAACCACCAACCTATGTTTTGTCATGAGTTCTTCGCTAGGAATCACTTTACAGTCCTTGCATACTTTACGATCCTCCCGCCTTATAAGGAGGTAATAAATTTGGCTACAATTGTGCCCACTCTTGAAAGTAATCTTATGAGATTCTATTTTCTTAAAATGGGTGTTTTCCAAAATCATATCATATGAAATGGATTATTTTATATACCACCTTTATTTTCATATGGACACCCTATGTCTTGAGACATCCTGGGTGCAAATCTACTATACTAGAAGAGATGCAATCTTTACATTACAATCTTACATGAGATTTGGTTGATCTACCACCAAGAAAAACCATTGTGAGAGGTTGATGGGTCTTCTCTATCAAGCATCATTATGGTGCCTCAATCAAGCGATTGAAGGCATGGCTAGTTTCTTAGAGTTGTACCCAAACCTTTTGGGTGGGTTATTTCAAGAAATTTTCTACTTTGACAAGGAGATCCTCTATCCACATTCTTACTTCTTTAGAATCTCATTTTGACTGACCACTCTTTTATTTATATATTAAGAATGCTTTCTTACATGGGGACCTTCAATAAGAGGTCTATATGAAGCAACCTCCCAATTCTTCTCTTGAGGGGGAGTCTTCTCGCAAATCTTTTCCTCTCAGATGACATTTATATGGACTTACGAAATCCCCAAATTTTTTGTTCAAAAAACTCAACATAGTTCTTGAAAGACTAGATTTTCAGATATCAACAACATATCATTCACTATTAACATCAAAACCCCAAAGAGAGCACATTATCCTTGTTATTTACATTGGTGATATTGTGATTGTAGGAAGTAACAAAATTAGCATTAGAAAATTGAAACAATATCTACATGTCCAATTCCATTGAAAGGATTTGGGAAATATAAGATACTTCCTTGGGATATAAGTCTTTTTCTCCTCATGGGTATAACTTATCCCAAAGGTGTTGTGTGTAATACCTACTTCAAGAGACTAGTATTATAGATGTTAAACATGTCTCCACTCCCATGGATTATCACACCAAAGATCCTCTTCAAGTGGTGTTATTTTGGAAACCACAAAAGTGTCATTGGTGGTTGTAAAAATTATCTATATAACAATTACTTTACCTGACATAACCTATAATGTGGGCATTGATAGTTAGCATATGAGTGCTAACAACACTAGTTCAACATCTAATGTATTCTTTGCTACCTCAATAGCACCTCAAGTAGAGGATTGTTCTACAAATGGCCTAAAGAAAATGTCACTACTATATTGTAAATGTAGATGCATATTGGAAATCATATGTGAAAGATTGTCGACCCACCTCTAGTTTTGTGTTATGTTAGAAAATAATTAAGTAGCCTAGAGAAGCAACAATCTATTAGTTTCTTGACCTAGAAATGTAGATGAATATCATGGAGTGACCCATACATGTAGTTATCTACAACGAGTTTGATCCATTCTAACTAAGTTTATAATTTTTTTTAACTACAACTCTTTATATTCTGAGAATCAGGCTAAAACACACAACAAAGTGGATTTCTATTTTGTATGGAATCTAGTGAAAGCTAGAAATATTATGGATCCTCACACATGAACCAGTGTTGAAATTCACAATATCTTGACCAAACCACTTTCTCAAGCACTATTTTAGTATATGGGTGCTAAGGTGGGACCACACAACACTACTCTCTAGCTTGAGGGTGAATGTTACCATAAGTAGATTATTTGTTAATTGTATGTAGGCGCATTGTATCCCTACTAAATTTAGGAGACCCAAAACGTTTCTATAGACTATTCAGGATACTAATATTGATTTCTACAACCCTAATGGAGGATTCATTATTGTAGGGTAATCATACATATAAATATTCAAACTATATAGTTGTTTGAACTATGTAAAACAATTATGGGTGATTCGAATATCATGTATTTTCATTGAACTCTAATGATAGAATTTATATGTTATGTTGCACCATTATTGGATACCAAATCTTAGTTGATCTACCATATAATTATGCTCAACAATGATGCATATTTTCTTTCATTTAGATGTAGTTCATGATGATATATCATTTTCTTATTCATTGATTGAATTTCTTCATCTATCTATATAATATATCTATATTTGGAATGATACATGCCTACTTGTAGTACCACTTGACATACAAAATAAACGATTCCATTCACTTCAAATTTTTATGTTTTACACACCTATGCTTATTGTAATGGTAAATGATAATCTATGATAGTGAGTTATCAATAATGTGATATGTTACATCCTAATTTTATCAAAGATTAATGTGTACTCTTCCTGAGACCCATTAGGTGAAGGTTGGGACGTCAATGAGACCTAATATATGATAGAAATCACATTTTTGATAGGCTTGCCAAATTGTCCTTATGAGAATGGAGATGCAAAATACCACTCCATTAGGTAAAGTAGGTGAGGTATTGGTGTGTTTGTATCCTAATCATCTAAGATTAAATAATTGCTAGTTTACAACTACAATAGTTTTGTTTTTAGCATACAAAATTTCATCACTTTCAGTTCAACTTTAAAACGCATATGAACAACTTTTGTGTTATCTCTTGTATGTTTCGTATCCTTGTGTGTAGTATTGTAACCAAATATGAGAACGACCTATCAATATATTTTCATTACAAGATCTTTATATCTACCTTTTCTACATTCATTTAAACCCTCTCTCTTCCCATGAGGATATCTATCAGTTGTATGATTCCTACACATTTCATTTCTGATAGACATGTATATCTATTATATGGTAGGGGTAGGATTGGAAGTAATTGGTGAACTTAGTAGGGCTTAGCATGAGTTAATCCCATAAATAATTTGTAATTATAAACTAAATTTGATATAGTAGCATTATTTTCATTACATGTTGATAGTGGTGTAACATTATTTACAAAAACTAATTACATTTTTACCATTTTGCTATTCCATTTTTATGCCTTACTATCTAGTCTTACACCATTTCTTGTATTAATAGACATGCAGAGTGATTTCTTTATCCCTTGTCATAACAACAAAAAAATTGCACTCATTTGGCGATGGAATATTGTTTTCAAAACATGTTTATCAAAAATAATTTCAATTTTGATTGAGTATTTTGCTAAAAACAATCACATGATAGCTAATATATGGAACACCTTTTATATTTATCATAAATATTACTCATTAGGTATCTAAACATGGGTCCTAATTAAAATAAAACATTATATTTGTGAAAACTACTGTCAAAACAAAAACTAGGAACACAATTACATTTTTTTGTTTATATGAAATATTTGAATCACACCTTGCAATGGGTTAAGTAAATTGATTCGTCTACCATCTTTAACATTATACTCATAAAAATCATTGTCATTCATATCCAAAATATTTGAGTCTAATTTGTTTAAATATGCACATTTATATTATTTCATATTGCATATATTAAAACTATGTAAAACCAACATGAGACACATATAGATTACATGTGAGTGGAAAAATTAGACTCCACCTGAATAGACATGTTCCAACTATAAATTAATAATATAAAATCACAAGAAATAGGAAAATATTATATAAATGTCTAAAATTATTATTACTTTCATAATGATACAAATAAATAGAAAAATTTTATTCTTGGAAGTTGTCAATTTTATCAATCTCAATATGCACGATAATCCCCAAGAATATATCTAACAACATATAAGAAAAACTACCAAGTATTTTAGAAACACAATTCTTTTAGAATGATTGGATCATACAAAATACCAATTTCTATATATGTATCATTTAAAACAATATCCACCATATGTATGTGATTCATAACAAGTTTGAGCAATTATAAATCCTGCATTCCAAATTTTAGGAGAAAAAATTGATAGTAACCAAAATGAACACATCACATAATTTGACATGTTATAAATAAAAAATAGTATTACAAAATTACATAATTCAAAGTTAAGATTCGAATAGACATTGTTGACCAGAATTAACACTGACTAGATGAAGATAAAATAATTGTGTACCCTCTAAACAACCCAATATCCAAATGCTCACATATAGGATATCATATTGATTCATGCACTATGATCTTCTTCAAGTAATTAAAATATAATACAATATCATTTCATCCAATACTCATCTTATACCATTTTATTTATTTTCTATGAAACTACTTGGCTCGTACCTAGCCTAGCTATCATTTCATTAGTATTCATGTTATTAAATTCTCATACTTATCACTTTTGATCATACTTTACCACGTCACACATATGGTAAACATTCATAGAAATATTAACTCCAACAACAAGTTCATTACAATAACAATTAGTTCCGGATAGTGACATTTATTAATGTTTCATTACAAAAAAAATTATTGATTTTTTTATATCATATAAAATGATGAAGGTAGGATCCTTATCTCCATCTATTTTATCCATTATTATGCCAAAATTGGTTGGCACATTACCACTCACTTTATTAGATTCTTCTTTATTTTTACTTTGCATGCCATTCATTCTCAACTCGATAAAATCAAATATTAGCAAAATGTATATTCCTTCATATTCATAATGTATTTACATTTCCTTCAAGTGAAATTATCAACATTATATTTTTTAGAATCATATTAATGCTTCCATCAACATATATCAATTTTAATTAATCCACATTTTCTTTTTTCGAACTAGTTCAATTTTTCACATTCCATCTTTAGCTTTAGGTCTCACCTTCCAAGTATTGCATCTCTAGTAAAATTTTGGTAACAAGTACATATTAGTATCAAAGTTATAAAATCATAGTTGCACTTCTCACTTTTTCAGTCATTTATGTTACTTGATTAATAGTATCTCTTTCCTTACATGATATTATCCATAATATAGGGTTTTACCTCTCATTTTCATCCAACAAGTGTTTCTTAGTGTTTAATATGATTAACTATAATCATTAAAACTACTAAGTTAATTAACTTAGATGAACTCAAGAAGCTAGTCTCTATGGTAGAGGTGGCGATCATAGGAGATCTAGAAGGGTGGGAAGTGGGGAGAAGACAACCTCAAGATGGAAGCCACATTGCTAATGAGAAGAAGAAACATGTCGTTGTCATTGACAAAGGACCATAAATTGGACATGGACATGTGAAGGATTGAACTCACCCATACCTTGACGTTCAGGAAAATGAATACCCCTTTGTTCTCGTATAGTATGTACAATGTTAAAATAACCTGCAATGAACCAAGGAATATCAGCAAATCTCTTTGTCTGAGATAGGAGATATTCCTAGAGCATCTTCTATCCACTATATTACATTTAGAATAAATAGTCATGACCATAAAGGGTGTGCTTGGATGGTGATAATATGTTGAGGCATGTCAACTATTGTAGGCTACATGGAAGTTTAAGAAAACACCCAAACTTTCATATCTATAGATTGATAGAAAGACACCATTTTAAGAAGGTAATGTCAATCAGTTCCTCGACCCGTTCCGCATGAATCATAGGTTACATTAGTGATACAAACAATTGCTTATACTGGAAACACAATCAGACTAAGCATCAATGAGTCTTATGATTATCAATCCCTCTCGAGTTCCAGAAGATAAACTTTAACATAAATAACTAAACAAGGCTTCCTTCAACTAAAATGAACAAATATGGTTCATGCCCTTCTTCACAAACTCCCTCTCCTATTCCTATCACTTTTGGTCTATGTGACCCAACTTCATTATTAATGTAGGTATCACAATAGAAATATGATCCATATATGATGCATACATCCTCCCCAGACTAGTATTGAGTGGATTGATTTCTATCTCATAGATTACCTTAAGCATTAAAAGAATTCTTCATTTTTGAATCCCCCTATATTGCGGTCTTGTTCCTAGAATGACCATGTATTGTATTGGTTGGCATACAATGACTATTAACAAAGGCAGATAGACATTTATCCTACAGTTCTGTTCTTTTTCCCTTTTCATCAGTAACACACCTTCTTCTCAACCTCCTGACTTCTTTGCTCATTGGGGTTACAAGATAATCCAATTTGGCTCCATCTCCATTGGGTGGACAATCTTATGTTGTAGCAAGACCTATGTGTGCTAGTTTCCTTTGACAACATTTGTCATGGTCATCCATAGGAATTTTACCTTTCCAACGCCTAAGATTCTAAGGATGGGAGTACTCCCGACCACTTTGGTTTGAAGATCATTTTTTCTGAAAAAGGCCTCTATTGGTAACTCCATTATATCTTCCATCTTTGCAGTGACAATACCTAGTATCTCACCCACCAACACTACCATCTTTGATATATTAGGCTAAAAATGAAAATAACCCACCATGACCCATATAAAAGAAGGAATTTCCTCATTAAAGACTTCCACAAGAACCAAAAACCCTAATTCATCTCTATCAGCTTGTTGCCACAGTGAGATTTCAATCTTATCACCAAATGAGTTAAAAATTTCTTGAATGGTATCATCATCTCGACATGAAATAGTTAGATCCTCACTCAAAACCAAGCATTCTCCTTGACACTGCAAGGACTAAATTCATAGTATTCCCTTTGAATGATCCCAATTTTAGTTCAAGATCCCATTCCATATTATGGGGTGATTCAAAGAAAGTATTAGCTTTCCTTTTGGAAAATCAAACAATCCAAGTTTAGATGGCCACTCCTTCTTCACCACTGTACAAATACCTTCACATGATATGTTCTCAGATGATACAATTGAATGGATCCTTTGAGAATATAAGTTTTTATGTTTTGGTAGGGATTATCATACTTCAAGACAACATTCAAAGGCTTAGCAGCTTTAATTGGAGCACAATTCAGGCACCATTGTGGCTATTTGGGATTCAGTGGAGGGAAGACTTTTGGATTGGTGAGGTTCATATTTGTATGACCTGGAGGATAGGGGCATCTTGCTATAAGATGATCATTGGACAAATATCTTTAACATACCCTTTTCAATTTTCAATCTCTCTACTAGTGTCCCCTACACAAGCATCTAAAGCAAAAATTGTAAGGGGTTATCAAACAAGGGGAATTTTGTAGGTTGGGTCCATCTTGGAGATTATGTTCTTCATGTTATATGATTGGTGATTGTGGTAAATTCATCTACATCTTTCATATCTATCTTCCTAAACATGCCCGATATTACTATCTCTGTTGATTTTCAGTCTTGCACTGGGATTGCATCATTAAATAAGGCCTCTATATCTTGCATGTCTATTGATTTCCCTGAGCAGACTCGCCTCCAGTCCAAAATGATGCTACAAACTTTGGTGTTACCAAATGGGTTGATGACACTAAGAGATTTATTATTTATGGGACATCCACTACTTTCTTGCCAGTAACTCCACCCACCATCCCTCATTAACATCCTCACCTGGATAGTAGAAATGGAATTATGAGTGAAACCAATTCTATCTCAGGATTATGGGGGAGACCAGTGTGTTTGTGAGCCTACTTTGTCTGGAATAAACTAGATTATCAACACCCAAAACCCTGGTTACCACACAGGTGGGTTTTGTGGTGTTAGAACACCTATTTTGTATGGTAAGCACCAAAGTATCCCTTCCCTAAATTATGGCTAGTGCAATCCTAAACCCTAAAATCCAGGGTCGGTAATGAGGGCAAGGAATCCTTCTTAGTGGAATATGAAAAGGCATCAATTGAAGGTTCTAGGCATGAGAGGAGTGGAAGAAGGGTGAGGGTAGACCCCTGCCAATGGGGTTCTAGGACAGAATGGGGGAGATGATCACCCTAAGGAACAAGCCATCTCCCCCCATTTTCGCTTGCACCAATCTCTTTAGAAACCTAGTTGAACATGAAAAATGTTCATCTTAATCGCTTCCCCCTAGATGTCACATAAACTACCACAATGATACAAGAAAACATCTAGTACAACTACATCACAAAATCTATGAAGGCCAAGAGGAACCCTCTACAATTGAGAAAAGAACATGGCTCCAAAGCCAAGAAACAACTCCCTTTAAACAGTGACAACCGAAATAAAATGATCCAACTCCTATATGGTAGTGAGAATAGTGCCACCAAACATAAGATACCTTACCCTAATGTGAAGGGCGATGGATGGAAAATGAGAGGCACCTAATTCCTATAGAATAAAGCAAAGAATAAGCAGAAAGAGAGACATCTACCATAGGAGAGAAAACCACACATACAATCCCAAACCCAGATAACACCGTTTTGAACCTATACCTTAAAGAAGTCATTATGGGTAGAGGGCTAGATAAAATTTGTCTCCCCCTTAATTATAGGCACTAGTTATGTCATCCAATTTCCACCTCTCTATCTCGGATTAGGGTTTTAGAAAAGAAATAGAAACATGATATTTTTATGCAAATAAAAGTTCATTTTCCAAGCCTTCTAGAAGAGCCTTGATCGGATCCAAAAGATGGGAAAGTGTTAGCAACATATTGACTTGAGCCAGGTAGAGATAGCGTGGTCTCTTGAATTCAACAAGACTAGAGATGCAATTGAAGAAATTAGCAATGCAGACAAGGGTGACTCAATTGGGCTGTGCGAAACCATGAGCTAAACCTTCTCCCTCTGAAATCTACAATCAACTATGTTTCAAAATGAAAAAATATATTGGAACTCCTAGGGTGTGTCATCTGATGAAAAGATCCACATGATGAAGCAATATAAGAAAGCTAATGTAGTAAACCTACCTACTAGCCATCATCGAGCCTTGCTATAGTGGTTGGAACTACAAACATCCAAAGAATTGGCTTCCCCTCATCCCACTCCATAGAAGTGGTTGGATTCTCGTGTGAGATTTGGATTCATAGGATGACTCAAATTGCAACATAGAAATCCTAGTTAACCACTGACAACTCATTCATTTTTGAGTTAATGGGGGTTGGCTATTAATTGTGGTGTATATAGTCTAAACCCATCTTGATGACAATTTCTATGGGGAAATCTTTTAGATATCATCCCAAAGAGTAGGGTATCTTGGGTTGTCATGGGTGTTTTTAACACTCTTCTCCACTATTTTGAGAAGAAAGACAACAATTAATTTGACATTCCCTCCTCCATCCATTTCCACATTTTCTTCTTTAACACATGCTTGTCGGGCCATGGAGCAACCAACCAGCTGTTTAACATCAAGTGCAAGGGCCTATTTGAATGTTTTGGCCAAATGATTTTCAAAAAAATCATGGTTGGTGATGTAAACAAACACTCGGGTCACAATGATTATGAGAGACACATCCAGTGACAAACATCTCCTAGTCATTCTTGCATAGGGCATGCTATATTTAGGGACTATTTCAATACACAAGCATGTTGAAACCAAGAAATTTCTTCAAAGAATGTCTACTAAACATTTGGGTGCCAATGCTACTTTCGACTGTGTTCTACCAAACTTCCAAAATGTCACTCTTAAATGGAACCAAAATTATGAAATCAGGTGGAATCCACACTAGACAATGATGATATCTAGCTAGATTCCATGAACTCCTAAACTATACATGTGTGATTCATCAAGGATGCTCTATGTGTATGTAGCTATAAGAGTAGTAAACTGGATCTTTCTCAAAGTGGAGGCAGATTGGAAGAAAAAAGAGAGGATATATTGGTTGAAATTAGGTGACTACAACACCAAGTTCTTTGTATCGTATGTTCACATACAAAGGCATGGTAGAGAAATTATGAGGCTAAAGGATCAAGGTATAATATGGACCCAAGGCCCTCTAAACTCACATGATACTTCAAGAATATTCTTACTAACTGCTATCCTACCTAGATGTAACTTTTGTCTATGGTTGTAGGATCACTTTGAGATCTCAGTAACCATTTTGGGGAGGACATGTTTAATGCCCCTTCTGTTGATAAGGTGCACACAGGGATAGTTGCAATGGCATCATCTAAAGCCCTAGTTCCTAATGGAGTTAGATCAAACTTCCTTCAACATCATTGGGACCATACTGGATCGTTAGTGATGTTGATAGTACATGGTGCTTTCATCTCTTCTACGGTGGATAACTAGTTGGTAGACTTCCACAAGGTGTTGATCCCATAGACTAATACCATTACATTTTTTTGTAAATTTCATCCAACATACCTCAACAACATATTCTTCAAATTCATATCCAAGATCATGGTAGAACACATCAATTAATATTGCCAAAATGATTGGATCTCTCTTACCCAATCTAGATTCATTTCTTGTAGAAAAGTAAGTGATAATATCCTTCATCTATAGGAGGTAATCATTTATTGCGCACAAGGAGAGAAAGAAGAAATGCAAGATGATCATGATGGATCTCTCTAAAGACTTTAGATGAATTGGAGATTCATTGGAGACACTTTTATAAATGCAAGGCTTCTTGTAAACCTTGTAGCCATTACTATCCAAACCATCACATCGGGTGAATTTTTGCTTCTCTGGGAAGTGGTCCCCATTTAGGCATTGAAGGTAATTTAGGAGTGTGAAAGTGAGACCCATTGAGACCTTATAGTTTTTTGTTATGCATCAAGAGACTCATTCAATCAATGTTGATATACACTTCCTAAGACAACCTGAAGCTTGTCTTTCTTTCCAAAGGTGGTACTGCTCTTACATATGTGTGTTCTATCAATGGCATTGTTCTAATGGTACAAGCTTTTGAATTTTAGGCAACCAACATCAAGAAATTTCTCAAGGGAATCCCTCTTGCATTAGGGAAAGTTGTTTCCAAAGAGAAATCTATCTTTTCCCTTTGCAAATGTCACTAGACTAGAAAAAAAATCAACTATTGGAAAGTTGGCTTCCCATACATTGAGGAAATGGGTATATACCTTGGTTGTCCCCATAAATCACTGGAGAATCAATAAATCCATTCAAACAAACATAACCAAGGATATCAAAGGGAGAATGAATAGATACTAAGTGAAGTACCTGCCATAGTTAGACAAATCAAAGTTACCAAATTCACCTTGCAATCCAAAGTAATGTGCACAATGTAGAAAGTGAAGCTATCCTCATAGTTGTATTATTATATCAATCATCACATAAGAAGCTTTGAATGGCATGGAGGCATGGAATAGAAGTACTCTCTACGGTTTCCTGGAATAATACCACCTCATCCAAGGAACAAGCCAACCTCAGATGAAGGGTGTGCATGGCCATAATGAAGCCCTATGGTGAATAATTTTTGGTCCTACCTAAATCAACCCCCAAAGCTCTTGGTAAGAATCATGCATGACAAAAGACATGGATAGAAATATGTGTTCTACTTTTTGAAACTTCATTAGAAAGTAGATACCAAGGATCACGAGTGTCTACAATGAGGTTACTAGTAACCGCCACAACACTTCCATCTAGAAAGATTGTTGCTTGATAGGAAGAAGCATATCCAAACTAGAGCCCACATTATCAAAACCCTCTACCTTCTGACATGGACTATATGAAACTTAATTGAGATGTATGGGATTTAAATTTCATGCACTGATAGTACATGCATGTGGGATGTCATCATGATCACCTAATGTCTCAACCCTATGGTCAACACAGACCTATGTGCCTGATTTCCTAAACCTGGTGGTGAATTGACAACCATGTCAGGGTATAGATGGGATCATACTAATTAGCAATTCTAAGGCCATGTTAATAGGGTTTTGATCTGAAAAAAGGATGTTGCTGGTGAGAAAGAAGGCCTTACTGTGGTTTTTGGAGCAACAAACCATACTAACCAATGTGGAGAAGGTAGGGAGACTCCTAGATTTCTCACCTTCTATAAAAGATGCAACACCTATTTTAAATCCATTCTCCATTGCCTTCAAGATTATGAGATTAGAAAGCAAACTAGCTCAACTTTGTTCTAAGGTACTCCTTCTTCACCCTAGACCATAACTCATGCAACAACAATTTAACCAAGGCATCATGTCCAAGGATTTCACCAATTATGGTAAGAGTACTGGTATGACACCTCTACACATCTCACAAAGAGAAAGTACAATAGGGAAGATGAAGAAAATGGAGATCACAATTAATTCCATAGAATAACATTTTCATGTGATGTTTGGACTTCCATGTACATACATATCTATGCTTTGAGGCCCTCATCACAATCATAACCAACAAGGAGTGAGGTAGGGGGATTATTAAGTCTGAGTGATTTCTTCTCTCAAAGACACTTGCAACATTCATGCTCATTGACAACATGTAATATGTCTCTCTAGTTATCGATAGGGGAAAATCCATGAGAGCTCAGTCAAGCCTAGAAGATGAAAGCATAACCATCACTCAGGCTATTGAAGTCATCTTCAGTAATGACTAAAATAATGTGGTGATCTCCATAGATATGAACTCAATATTCAAGATGTTGTTGTCCAATGGTGGTAGGGAAATCTCATCTACCAAAAGTCTCCCTTAGTATGGCTTGTTCACATATCCAATGATCACAATGTCATCATTAACACCATTACAAAACACATTCCTATATTCTACATTAGTTGTTCCTTTTCATTTCTCAACCTTGAGTATCTCTTATAATATGTTTTATTATATGTATCAACCATTTCTCCTGCAATGGATATCAGGGTGAATAATAATTAGTCTCTTTGAATTTGTAAAAATAAACTAGCCTTGTTACATGCATATTATAATCAAGAGCTCACTCACAAACATTATTAGATAATATAGATAGCTATTTATGACACTCCTAATATATAGAAACTAAACATTCCCTTACTAAGAATTCAATTCATCACTAAAATATTAATGTTACACAATTTTATGATTCGATCGACCTACTCAACACTTACCTTAAATAGCATAAACTCCTTCGAGATGCTTACATTAGTTCATATAGTTAAAACATATGTAAATTCATAAAGCATTCAAGAAATACCATTAGGTAAGTTCTTAATATTGATAATTCAATTTGTAAGCATATTAACCATTGAGTCTACCATATTGAAAAGCCACTAGAGGGGGGTTAATACGGTTTTATGGATATTTTAAAATAATTAAACTCAAACAACCACAATTGAGATAATAAGAAGGAGACAAGGTGTTTTAGAGTGGTTCCAACCTTAGAAAATACTAAGGCAGTCAATCCACTACCCGGTTGCTTACCCAACCGGGATTTTGAAAGTATTTAATTTTATTACCTCACAAGGATATTACATAAAATTACAAAACTTTCAACACCCTTTGGACAACCTTCACCTTGAAGCAGTCTCACCAACTTTGAAGCAGCCTTCCTCGAAGTAACTTCAAGCTCCCCCTTGAAGTAGCCTTCCTCTTGAAGTAGCTTCCCGTTGAGACAACCGTCTAGTAGTCCAAAGATCTCCTTCTTCACCAAGAAGATCAAACTCTCTCCAATATGTAGCCTCCAACCCTAGGAGTAGCAAGGAGAGTACAAGCAATAAGAAAGAACAAGAAAGGAAATGGAAATTACAATTTACCACTTGTAGCACAAGGCTTGATTTCCTATATCAACCATATTGATCTCCTAACCAATGAGTATGGAAGTGTAGGTTTAGTGGATAGGAGATGCTAGCCTATAGGACACGAATTTGGAGCAAAGGAAATGAGTAGGAAGTACTAGTGTTGCTCAAAACAGATTGCCAATTGCAAGTATGAAAGCTCAAGTATTGCACAAGTATGTTTTGGGTGTCCTATGGCTTGTCCTATTTATAGGAATGGCCTATGGATGCTTAAGGACATTCTAGACACTTCCTAGGGGTTCTTAGTACTTAAATAGCCGTTAGGTAACCATTAGTTGTTTTAACAATGACTAGTTAATTAACTCTGAAAAGTGTAGACAGAACTCATCTCGGTCGAAGAATTGTCGACTGAGAGTCCTTCTCGGTCGAGGACTTGTTGACTGAGGGACTGTCTGGAGCAAGTGTATATAACGTTCTAATCCAACTCCCAACTACCTTGTCTGTTGTGTCTAACGGCTACCTGGGTCTTTCTCTGTCGAAGGGTTTGTCGACCGAGAGTGTCTCGGTCGAGAATTTTATCGACCGAGATTAACCCTGTTTAAATGTTTTAAACTAAGTACTTAGTGTGTGTATGAGTGTGCAGTTGTGACACTATTTTAGGGAATGGCCTATCTGAGTTTTGTGACTGGCTAGGGAAGATCTAACACTTGATTTACATGATATCTAAGTACTTGTACATTATAAACTTGTACAAGTTTTTACATTTGATTACAATCATGGTTTAAAGCAATTTAAGCATATAGATCTTCCAAGTTATTTTGTCATCCACCTAAGACCTGCAACACTCAAGTAGCACGTTAGGTCCACAAGAATGAAATGTTTGTCATTATCAAAACAAAGGGATTTAAATGATGTCCATTTAGCCAACCATCTCCCCCTTTTTCAAGATGACAAACATTTCCAAAATATAAATCAACTAGTCTTTAAAATGAGTTGAGTTTCATACCTGAGATTTACTTTGTGAATTTCTTCTCTTGTTTATGAAATGTGTGCTTATTATTCCCAATGAAGTGTGGAACATAAAATCTAATTCTTTAGGGAATATAGAAACTTTTAATGTAAAGGCAAGAGATTATGAAACTCATTGATTGAGTTTTTCAAAGTTACCATTTTAAGATTTACATTTATTTCACCCCCTTTGTCATTTCAAAAAGATATCCATGAGAAAAACTCCACCTGAATGTGTTCTCCCCCATAAAGAGATAACCATCAAATCTTTCGAAAAAGATGTCCATTTGGAAGCCAAAAATAACATGATATAAAACTATTTTTAAGAAACACAAATATCAAAGAAAACATCCTCTAAGGGAGTGATGAGTAGTTGTTTTCTTATTTTATTAAATTGGTCTAGTGGGAGCGGTTTTGTGAAAATATCAGCCAATTGACCTTCCGTATCAACATGATGAAGGGATACATGATTTTTAGATATATGATCCCTTAAAAAGTGATGACATATTTCAATATGTTTGGCTCCGCTGTGTAAAATAGGATTATGTGCTAAGTTTAACACTTGTTCCATATAGAGCACTTGAGCATGTTGTCATAAAAGATAGGCGTGGAGGAAAAAGTAAAGCCATAATCATTTAACACTTGTTCCATATAGAGCACTTGAGCACAATAAGATCCGGCTGCCATATATTCAACTTCAGTTGTAGAGAGGGCAACCGTATTTTGTTTCTTACTAAACCAAAATACTAAGGCTCTTCCTAACAGGAAACAACTACCATTGGTGCTCTTACGATCAATTCGACAACCAGCATAGTTGGCATCAGTATAAGCTTTAAAATCCAGAGATTGTCCTTTAGGATACCATCGACCATAACATGTGGCGCCGGCTAAATATCCTAAAATCCGTTTGACGGCTTGAAAATGGGTTTGCATAGGCTGTGATTGAAATCGAGCACAAAGACCAACTGAAAACATGATGTCTGGTCTAGAAGCAGTTAAGTAAAGCAAGTTACCAATCATGGCTCTATATAAGGAATCATCAATAGGTTCCCCATTTTCATACTTATCAATTTTAGTAGAAGTAGCCATTGGGGTGGTAGCATGTTTGCACTTGTCCATCCCAAAACGTTTTAAGAGTTCATTGGTGTACTTTTCTTGGCTTATAAAAATCCCGCCGGGCGTTTGTTTAATTTGAAAACCAAGAAAGAAAGTAAGTTCACCCATGAGGCTCATTTCAAATTCGTGTTGCATAATATCACTAAATTGTTTGCACAATGATTCATTTGAGGCACCAAAGATAATGTCATCAACATATATTTGAACAACTAGAAAATCAGATGCATATGTTTTTGAAAAATAAAGTAGAATCTGAATTTCGAATAGAAAAATCGTTATCAAATAGATAGCTCTTGAGCCTTTCATACCAATTCCTAGGTGCTTATTTTAAACCATAAAGTGCCTTCTTATGCTTGTATACATAGTCACCTTTTTCTGATATTTCAAAACCAGGTGGTTGGGCAACATATACTTCTTCTTGGATTATTCCATTGAGAAATGCACTTTTCACATCCATTTGGAAACGTTTGATGTTTTTGTGTGCAGCTATAGCTAGTAGCATTCTAATGGCTTCAAGTCTTTCTACTGGTGCATAGGTTTCATCAGAGTCTATCCCTTCTTGTTGATTATATCCTTGTGCTACTAACCTAGCTTTATTTCTTACCACTTCTCCTGCTTCATTAACTTATTCCTAAAAACCCATTTAGTTCCAATAATGGTTTTATCTTTTGGTTTAGGAACTAAGTCCCATACATCATTTTTAGTGAATTGGTTTAATTCTTCTTGCATTTCCATTATCCAATAGTCATCTTTGAGAGCTTCAGTCACCTTCTTAGGTTCAATTATAGAAACAAATGCCATATTTGCAACATCTTGAAAAGAAGAACGAGTTTTGACTCTATCATTTGGATTTCCAATGATCAATTCTTGAGGATGATCCTTAATGAGTCTTGGAATAAGTTGTGTCTCAACTTAGTGGTTATTAGTAGTATTTTTGTCACTATCATTTGGTATGGATAAATTTCTAATTGATGAGTGAGATCAATTATTTCAAGATTTTCATATTGTAGCTCTTCATGAAAAGTAATGTGAATGGATTCCTCAACTTTTCTAGAAATAGTATTGTAGACTCTAAATACTTTTCTAGAGGTGGAATATCCCAAGAAAAAGGCCTTATGTGATTTAGAGTCAAACTTGTCTATATCCTCTTTTGTGTTCAAGATATAGCATGTTGACCCGAAGGTATGAAAATAGTCAACCGTAGGTTTCTTAGTATATATGATTTCATATGGTGTTTTCTTCAAATGAGAGTGAATGGTTACTCTATTTAGCACATAGCAAGCTGTGTTTACCGCTTCAGCCCAAAATGTTTTAGGTGTATTATGTTCAAGCATTATAGTCCTAGCCATTTCTTGTAGTGATCGATTTTTTCTTTCAACTATGCCATTTCGTTGTAGAGTGCGTGGAGCAGAAAAATTGTGAGTATAGCCTTGAGATGTGCAAAATTCTTCAAATAAATGGTTCTCAAATTCTCCACCATGATCACTCCTAATTGTACATATTTTGTTTTGTAGTAGATTTTCAATCTTGGAACAAAATTTTGTAAAAACTTGAATAGTATCATCTTTGTTTGCAATAAAGTGTACCCATGTATATCTACTATAATCATCAACAATAACAAAACAATATCTTTTGCCACCAATAGATTGTGTCCGCATAAGTCCAAATAAGTCCATATGAATAAGTTCTAGTGATCTACAAGTGCTAAGTTCATTTTTGGGTTTGAAAGAGGTTTTAGTTTGTTTACCCAAAGTACATGGTTCACAATTTTCAGTTTGATCAAAAGACAATTTAGGCAAACCATGAACATGATCATATTTAACTAGCTTTCTGATAACATGTGAACTAGCATGACCCAATTTTCTATGCCATAGTTGTAAAGAATTTTCATTTGCAAGTAAGCATTTTCTAACTACATATTGCATAGAGTTAGGTCTAAGAATATAAAGATTTCCAACTCTTTTTCCTTCATAAACAACATTTGTAGTATTTTCTATTAGTAATTTGCAGCAATTTTTGTTGAATAAAACATCATATCCACTATTACATAATTGACTAACACTTATTAAATTATGATGCAAGACATCAACAAGTAAAACATTCTTTATTTCAAGGTTTGTATCAATATTACCTATTCCAATAATTTTACCTTTACCATTGTCTCCAAAAGTGACTGTTCCACTTTTCCTTTCCTCAAAAGTTTGAAATGCCTCCTCGTTTCCAGTCATGTGTTTGGAACATCCACTGTCGACCACCCAATCCTACATTAAGATATAGGTTTTGGTACCCATGTGATGGTCTGTTATGGTTAGGTACATTTAATTACAAACTGAACATGTTTTAACAAAGAAAACTGATCAGAACTTTATTCGGTCGACAAAAGTTCGACCGACAGGTACCTCGGTCGACCAATTTGTCGATCGATAAAGTTGCTATTTTACAGATTAAAACTGAATAGAAATGGAAGTCTGTTCGGTCGACCATTTTTCGATCGATTTTTGCTTCGATCGATCATTTCTCGACCGGAATAATTGTTGTTTTACTAAGATTTTTATTGTAGATTTTGGTTTGTCACAAGCATTTTCTCGGTCGAAGTTTTTCTCGACCGAGAGTATCTCAATCAAACTATTTGTCAACCGAGAATGTTTCTGTTTATCTCAGTAATTTGTTTATATCGGTTCTGAATTTGAAATAATGCATGAAGCTATTTGTTTAGTTGAGATAAGACATTTTGATTTCCAAAGATAAGCATTAGGTCATATCTCACTACTACAGAAATAGCATTCAGTGTCACTTTTCTGGGCGTCGGTTATTAAGGAAAACCGACGCCTTATATATTAGGCGTCGGTTGTTTAAGCAAACCGACGTCTGTATTCGAAGACCAGCCAGACACGGGTACCGCTTTGTATTCAGCGTCGGTTGTTTATAACAAACTGACACTGAAAGTCGGCCGCGAAATCCAAATTTTGATCAAAAAAAATAGTGTCATTTTCAGCGTCGGTTATGTAGGTATAAACCGACGCCTATGTGCGATGAAAATTTGCGCGAAAAGTGTCACTTTCAGCGTCGGTTATCCTTTTATAACCGACACTGAAGGTGGTTCCCGCCAAACAATTTCATGAAAATATCGTCCAATTGGACGTCGGTTGTTGCAAAAAACCGACGCTAAAGATGTTTAGGCGTCGGTTGTTTTAAACAACCGACACTATTTGGGAACTTATAACCCGCGATCGCCTGACTCTTCCCCTTTCTTCTGTTTCATTGCGAGCAATTACCTTCTCTGCTGCCGGCGATTTCTTCTCCAGCGCCATTTCTCCGGCTATTTCTTCTCCGGCGCCCCCTTCTCTGGCACCCCCTTCTCCGCCACCACTCCTCCTTCTCCGCGCCCCCTTCTCCGCCGCCCCTGCTTCCCGCCCCTGCTGCTCCAAGCGCCTGAGAACCGGCGCCGCCGCCACGCCTGAGATTAGGCGCCGCCTGGTGCTTTTCCACCGTCGTCGCGCCGCCGCAACCACCGCCAGAGCCACCGGAGTTGCTTGCTGCTCCTCCACCGCCGTCGCTGCTAGCTACTTCTCCAGCCAGAGCCACCGGAGCCTCTGCCTTCTTCCCTCTGACAAGGTTGGTCTTCCCACTGCTAGCTGCTCTGCTTTTTTATGCATCGATCAAATTGTTGTGATAAAAATGCATGTAATTTATTTGATTAGAGTTAATCTAATCTGGATGTTCATAATAATGGTATGTTAAATATGATGATTAGGGATAAATATAATGTCTAGTACACAAATATTAGATGATATTCAAGAAAACCCTAGTTTGATGAGCATGTTGTTAATCATGTTAATTATGATTCTTCTATATATTCTGATGTCATTATATAATTATGTTATCCCAACATATTAAATTGAATTAGAATGATTTCATGAATTATAGGGTTTTAAAGTTGATAAACATGTACATGCGGAAATAGGGTTATTAAACCAATGGTTATAACATAGTATGATCTGAATCTGATATGGATGTTCATAATAATGTAGTATGTTAAATATGATGATTAGGGATACATATAATGTCTAGTAAAGATTCCTAGACCTTTTGTTTGAAACTATTGATTTCTTGATTTATTATTTAATAATGCTCTGTTGATTAGGATTAACCATGTTGCCTGTACTTTATAGACATTTATTATATATAAGAATGACAACACATGTATTTGTTGGCCTAGAAACCCGTCCAAGATTTACTCATTAGGAGTAAATCTTGGATAGTCCCCGGTTTGGGACTGTTCTTGAACAGCTAATCTCACTTAGGATGTAAGTGTATAATGTGTATTGGGTTTTCGAGAAAATTTTGGTAGCATTTCCCCGTTTGTTCTCTAAGTACATATGTACTTAGAGAACAGCGGGGAAATGCTGCCGAAATTTTCTTGAAAACCAAATACACATTATACACTTACTAGTGAGATTAGGTGTTCAAGGATGGGATAGGTGGTACACATTTATTATATATAAGAATGACATCAAATGTGTTTGTTGGCCTAGAAACCCATCCAAGATTGACTCATTAGGAGTAAATCTTGGATAGTCCCCGGTTTGGGACTGTTCTTGAACACCTAATCTCACTTAGGATGTAAGTGTATAATGTGTATTGGATTTTCGAGAATTTTGGTAGCATTTCCCCATTTGTTCTCTAAGTACATATGTACTTAGAAAACAGCGGGGAAATGTTGCCGAAATTTTCTTGAAAACCCAATACACATTATACACTTACTAGTGAGATTAGGTGTTCAAGGATGGGATAGGTGGTACAAATTTATTATATATAAGAATGACATCACATTATACGCTTAGGTTGTAAGTGTATACCCTAATCTTTTCCTAATATATACTTGTTTCCTAATATATACTTGTTATCTCTGATCATAGAATGGATAGATCATGGATGTCCATTCGTAATCGTTGCACCCCAGAGTTTATATCTGGTCTTGATCAGTTTATTAGATTTGCCGAGGAACATAGAAAAAAACCTACAGATAGGTTCTACTGTACATGTAGGCATTGCGGTAACAACTTGAAAGTCAACAATGGTGAGGAAATCAAAATTCATGTCATGTGTAACGGGATTGTACAAGGCTATACATAATGGCACTGGCATGGAGAGATTTCAAAATTGAAACCAGTAGATGTCGATAGCAATGATTGGGTGGAAGAAGAAATTGCCTCCGATGACGTAAATGTGAACGAACCAGTTCCAGCAGACATCGTTGATGCGATGCTGGATAGTTGTAGGGTAGAGCACACCGATCCACCTCCTATCTTTACAAACATTGTGCATGATGCTGAGATACCGTTATACACAGGTTGTGCTAAGTTTACGAAGCTTAGCGCTGTGTTGAGATTGTATAAGTTGAAAGCTAACAATAGATGGGGCGACAAAAGCTTCTCTTCATTGTTGACTTTGTTGAAAGAAATGCTTCCTGAAGGAAACGAGCTTCCAATCTCAACATACCAGGTAAAGAAAATGTTGTGCCCAATGGGAATGGAGGCCAAGAAGATACACGCATGCCCGAATGATTGTGTATTATTTCAAACGGACTATGTAGATTTGAAAGATTGTCCAAAATGTGGTGCGTCACGGTATAAATTGACGACTTCGGGGGAGTCCAAAACTGGTTCTCCTGCAAAGGTGTTGTGGTATCTACCTATAATATCACGGTTTCAATGCTTGTTTGCAAATCCAAAAGATGCAAAGAATTTGAGGTGGCATGCAGATGTTAAGAAAAATAATGATGGGATCCTGCGACATGCGTCTGATTCCCCACAATGGAAGAAGATTGATCTATTGTACCCCAATTTTGGTGAAGAAGATAGGAATCTAAGACTTGGGCTTTGTACAGATGGGATGAATCCGTATGGGACATTGAGCAGCCAACATAGCAGTTGGCCAGTCATGCTTGTTATATACAATCTTCCTCCCTGGATGTGTATGAAGAATAAGTACGTTATGTTGTCATTGTTGATATCGGGTCCTAAACAACCCGGAAATGATATTGATGTTTATCTTGAACCTTTGATTGATGACTTAAAGAAACTTTGGGCTGAAGGTGTGATGACCTATGATGCTTCAGTAAGAGAGACATTTCATTTGCACGCTATGTTGTTTTGCACTATTAATGACTTTCCAACATATGGGAATTTGTCTGGATATAGTGTCAAAGGAGCTAAAGAGTGTCCTATATGTGAAGAAAACACTGATTCAATAAGACTAAAACATGGCGGCAAGACTGTATATCTTGGTCATCAAAGGTTTCTTTCAAAATTCCATCCGTATCGTAGGAAGCACAAAGCATTCAATGGATGGAATGATGAACGGAGTGCACCTAAACCTATACCAGGGGATGTTGTTTATGAAAGAGTAAAAGACATTGTCAATGAATTTGGTAAGAAATCACAATGTAGTATGGCCACATGGAGTGACAATTCTTCATTCAAGAAGAAGTCAATATTTTGGGATCTTCCTTATTGGAGTTCTTTGACAGTCAGACATTGTATCGATGTAATGCACGTTGAGAAAAATGTCTGTGATAGCATCATTGGTACTCTGTTAAATATACCAGGTAAGACTAAAGATGGGATAAAATCCAGACTGGACCTACGTGAAATGGGAATAAGGTCAGAATTAACAGAATTATGTGAAATGGGTAGTAAAAGAACATACTTACCTCCCACTTGTTACACGTTGTCTAGAAAGGAGAAAAAAACTTTTTGTGAATGCTTGGTAAATGTTAAGGTGCCACATGGTTACTCATCCAACATCCGTAGATTGGTATCAATGAAAGATCTGAAGTTGATAGGTCTTAAATCTCATGATTGTCACACTCTAATGCAACAAATATTACCCGTGGCAATTCGATCTATATTGCCAAAGCATGTAAGGTTTGCAATTACCAGACTTTGTTTCTTTTTCAACAGTCTATGCAGTAAAGTTATTGACCCTGATACTCTCGATAATTTGCAAAGAGAAGTGGTTGTTACCCTATGCCAGCTTGAGATGTATTTCCCTCCTTCGTTCTTTGATATCATGGTACATCTTGTTGTCCACTTGACTAGGGAAGTGAAAATGTTGGGACCCATTTTCTTGCATTGGATGTATCCCTTTGAACGATACATGAGCGTTTTTAAAGGTGATGTTCGAAACCGTTATCGGCCTGAAGGGAGTATTATTGAAGGTTATGTGGCGAGAGAGGTTATGGATTTTTGCAATGACTTTCTCAGTGGTAATGACACTCCTGATAATGACAAGAATTTTGAGGAGGGCAAAGGAATTTTGGGATCACGGGTGAAAGTAATCAGCCGTGAGCAGTTGTACAAGCTCACTTGTATATTTTACACAATATGGACGAAGTGAGTGTTTATATCGAGGAACATACCAATTTCATAAAGAGACAACATCCTCAAGCAAGTTCAATGTGGCTTGCTAGAGAGCATAATAAGACTTTTACTAAGTGGTTTGAAGATAAAGTCTTACATCAACTATCTCAAACACCAAATGATATTACAGAAACTATCAAATGCCTCGCCTTTAAACCAAAACCGAATGTTATGTCTTATGAAGGGTTTGACATTAATGGATTCACATATTACACAAAGCGCCAAGATGATAAGAGTGTCGTCCAAAATAATGGGGTCACTCTTCAAGCGTCGACTATGTACTTTGCAAGTGCAAAGGATAAGAGTCCACGTGAAGCTAAAATGTCATCTTACGGTGTCATTGAGGACATTTGGGAGTTTGACTACATAGATTTCAAAATTCCGCTCTTTAAATGTAATTGGGTTGATAACACCAAAGGAGTTATAGTGGATGAATTGGGTTTCACTTTGGTGAACTTTGAAAAGATTGGCGAGAAGGGTGAACCATTCATATTGGCATCACAGGCGAAACAAATATTCTATATCGATGATCCTGCGAATGATAAATGGTCGGTTGTTCTTCATGGTAAAAGACAATTCATTGAAGATCCTATAGATGAAGAAGAGTACTATGATAAGTATGATAACTCCAGTCCATTCTCAGTTGGGTTGCCAACTCCACATAATATTGAAGCTAATGATGACTTATATGTGCACGAAGATCACAATGAAGGATTGTTAATTGATAAAAGATCACAATTATAGAGACATGTATGTTTATACAAATGCTAAATGTTTGCCTTTTTCTAGTTAATACAAATGCTAAATGATTGCCTTTTTCTAGTTAATACAAATGCTAAATGTTTGCCTTTTTAATGACATTTTCAGATGGTTGACCATGATGAGCATGATGTCCATGATGAGCATGAAGTCCATGATGAGCATGCTGTCCATGACGAGCATGGCGAGGATACCAATGTTAGTTCTAAAAAAATATCCTGTATTTCTATAAAATTCATTATCTTCTAGTTATGTCATATATCCTATATTTCTATATTGGGCTAATTTAGTGTGTTTATTTTTGTCAAATTTTAGGTTGATGATGTACCTATACCCACTGAAGCACTGGAGCAACTTGATGCGCAGCACCAAACACTTAACAAGAAAACGGGCATCACTCTGTTGAAGAAGTTATTAGCGCTAAGTGGTAGTGGATCCAAATTGGTGGTGGAGTTTGATAATGGAGGAAATGCAATTGGAGTGAACCGCAATAATTTTGTAAACTATCTTGGGTGTACCACTCAGAGCCATTGTGGTGTTAAGTATGATAATTGGCATAAAGTTCCTCAAGGGAAAAAAGACTTGATATGGAAGGATTGATGCGTGAGTTATTATTATTTGCAATTCTATTTTGTAGATTACAAATTCTATTATTTGCAATTCTATTTTGGATACTAGTTAATAACATTTCTATTTTACAGAATCTGTTTGCATTGGATGAGAAGTTGCATCGTAAAAGTGTGATGCAACGCGCTGGAAAGATGCTTAGGAATTATAGGACAAATCTGAACAGAGAATACATAAAAGAGGGTGATAAGAAGAAGAAGTCAGCCCTTGAACAATGGAACTTCTTGAACAAAGAAGATTGGGACAATTTTGTTGCTTCAAGAAAATCTGAAGAATTCAAGGTATTAGGCGTCACTCCCAATTTAATTAATATACATTGTATTCACCTATTCAAGATTAACATTTAGTGCTACTAACCAAATCATTAATGTGCATACTAACTAGGCCCTCAGTGACGCACAAAAAGTAAGGCGTACACTGAATGTACATGACCACACTATGGGTCCAAAAGGCTATGCAAGCGTTCGCCAAAGACTACAGGCGGAGTCTGCAACTACTCAGCAGTATGCTGCTACTCAGGAGTCTGCTCCTACTCAGGAGTCTGCCACACTCATGCCTCGCCATGATATCTGGATAGCTGGCAGGCAAAACAAAAAGGGTGAAATAAAGAAGCATGTAACTGCTGAGGTGGATGCAAAAATGGTAAAAGACAACTCTTAGAGAAATCGTTTGAATATTGATTATTTGTGGTGTTAACTTACCAATTTCTGTTTATGGTGATTAGCGGGAGCTGCACGAGCAGAGGAAACAAGGCACATTCATCCCTTAGGGCACAAGGGATGAATTGACAGTTGCTCTGGGTAACCCAGAGCATCCTGGACGTGTTAGAGGTGGCGACGCTGGTGTTGGCATCAAAGAATTCTTTGGGCCATCCCAGCGCAAACCCAGAGCGGGACTTTCTCAAGAAGAGGTAACCTATTCTTTTTTTAGAATGTTACTACAAAAGGAAATTCATTAATAAGAAGCTAATGTTTCTTTTATCCATGTATAGGAGAATAAGAGAGTTGAGGATTTAGTTGCTAAGAAGGTCAACGATGTAGTTGCTGAGAAGGTCAAGGAAGAATTGCTGTGGTGGCAGACATCTCAGGCTTCCAATCAGCCTATGGCGACCCACTATTCTCCTGATGCATAGACTGCGAGTAATCCTGGAGACCCATCGCCTAGCACGTCTGTTGTAAGTATTGTTTATGACATTGGAGCTAGTCTTTTCAAGATGATATGTTTTCAAGATTATATGTATATATGTATAACATTCTTTACGTAAATTTGTAGGCATTGAAGCCATGCCGCTTAAGAATGCAAGACTATGTTGTTGCAGAGGCGCAGGCTTACCAGTCCCTTCCTGGGGCAACGTTTCATGGGACTCCAATGCCGCAGGGCTACATTCGTGTGAGCCTGCTACATGTATTACCCGATTGGAGGGAAGTTGCATTGCCATATGCCCACCCAGATATTGATACACTTGGTGAGGCAGAAGGCGGGGTCATATTGTGGCCCAAAGCAGATGTCATCTACACGACTAAAATTGTAAGATAAATTTACATTGATTTAGACTGTTAATGTGTATATATGATGTCAACTGATCTGAAATTATATATACAGGTTAAAAAGAAGACAACAGGAGCACCTAGGCCTCCACCTCCACTTCCCGCATTACCAACTTGGGTTCCAACTGACCTAACATACCCGTTAGGTCCTGCTTGTAGGGGAGTGGCATGTTGGCTACGGGCACATAATATACATTGCCCTATAATAGTTTCTTTAGATGCAGATTATGCAGGTCAATCATATGATAGCTCTTTATTTATACAAGATATTATTGAGTTGTTTATGTATGATTGGATGAATACATCAATGATAGAGACATGGATAAGGTGAGATCTTGTTTATACATCCATATACCTTGTGTAAGATCCGGTGATCTGGTTTCTTATATATTAATGCATACGCCTATATGTTTTGCAGCTACTTAGTCGAAGATCATTGCAAACAATTTGCATTTGATCATGTGGGATTTTTGATTCCATCATTGATTAGTTTGGTAGCTAAAGACCCTGATAATGTTCAACAATACTGTATAGATGCTTTTACAATTTTTGGTCAGCAAAAGAAGACGATAATAATAGCTCCATTCAATGTCAAGTAAGTTTACTTTATTTATAATTTGGACTTAAGAAAATTCCATTTTTATTTTGCATTTTGAGTTATTAATTGTTAACTTCTTACCTCTAGCGGTAGACATTGGGAGTTACTAGTTATTGTCCCCGGGACATTCACTGTTTATTATCTAGATCCTGCGGGGAGTACATTGAACACTAAAATTGGACACGTAATGAGAATGCCATTATTCTGGTGAGAAATATTTCATTTTTATATCCGTTAACATATTTTATTACATTACTATTTACTTATGCAATTTATTGTGTTACATTAACATGTAGGGGTTTAGATGCATTCAAAAAGGCTGGAGGAACGGTCCCAAGGAAAAAGAACCAGCCAATAAATTGGAAGAACGTACAAGTAAGTTCCCGACTCAAATATATATATTATTGATGTGAATTGTGCTTAGTTGTATTATTTTGTATGTTTCAATTTATAGTGTGCTACACAAGACAATGGATGGGCATGCGCATACTATGTGATGCGATTTATGCAGATGATTATCAAACATGCCGCATTGGACATCGATAGCATACATGAGGTATTATATATAGTCTCATTAGTTAGTATGAAATATATCAATCTTATTTTTATATTATTACTTATATATATACATCATTCTCTTTGCAGGTGTTTAAAACTGACCACACTATAGGTAAACGCTTAAAAAATATACATGCTCCATATACGATGGAAGCATTAAATGAAGTAAGAGAAGAATGGGCAAAAGCCATACAAGCAGTGGCAACTGTAAGATATAATTGGGATGTTGATAGCGATAATGAATGATACTTTGTAAATGAATATTTCTGAATGTTAATACATGTATTTGAATGTTTCTATATGTGTGAATGTGAGAATTGAATTGATGTCTGAATGTATGTACTTGTGTGAAATTTTCCTTGTGACTTTTGCAGGTTTACGGCCTGTTTGTAGGCTGATATAAATGGATGTCGTAAACCTGCAGTTCAGAAAACTGAACTGCAGGTTCTCATCCTGCTGACCAGCCACAGCAGGCCTGCAAACTGATATGAAAAAAAAATAGAAATAGGCGTCGGTTATTTATAGAAAACCGTCAGCAAAGACATACGTCGTCGGTTATTTGATAAAAACCGACGCCTAATAGTACAAACAACCCGATCGTGCAGGATAGTACGACCGTGGTGGAAAAGGCATCCTTTATTCATATAAACCGACGCCTATAGTACTAAACACGGTCGTGCAGGGAAGCACGGCCGTGTCGTCTTGAAGTATAGGCATCGGTGTTTTAGTATATCACCGACGCCAAAAGTGTTCGCGCCACAGAAAATGGCGTCATCTAGGGCACTTTATGCGTCGGTTATCTACAAAAAGACCGACGCTATATTTTATATAGGCGTCGGTTGTTTAGTAAATAACCGACGCAGAAAGTGCCCTAGATGACGCCATTTTCTGTGGTGCAAACACTTTTGGCGTCGGTTATATACTAAACGACCGACGCCTATAGAATAAATAGGCATCAGTTAAAAAACCGACGCCGAAGTGTTCGACATTTAGCGACGCCCACATAGGCGTCGGTCGGAAACCGACGCCAAATGGGGTTAAACGACCGACGCCAAAGGCCGTTTCTGTAGTAGTGTCTCAACTAAATTACATTCAAGTCTTCTAAGTTTGAGGTTTGGGGACCCAAACTAACTCAGAATCCTTCTTCTTATAAGGGCATGAAAAAGAGTAATGTCCAAGGCGTAGACAAAAGTGACAAGTAATAGAGTCAATTTCATTTCTCTTTCTAGGATTTAGAATTGTGTTCTTAGGTACAAACATGATCTTGGATGCTTGATCTCTTTTGGGTAGATAGAATTTTCCTTTAGGAACATATCCTAAGACTCTTCTTCCATTGTAGCTAGAGGAATTTTTCATAATATTATCAAGAATGTCATTTCCCCTTAAGCCATTTACTTCTCTTTGTATCTTAGCAATCTCATCCATCTTCTAATTTATATCTATCCTTGCTTGATCTAAATCAGATAATAGAGACTTTCTTTCTTTAACAACATTATCATAATCTAGATGATTACATAGAATAGGTTGAGTCTGAAAATTGTTTAGTTTGGCAAGAAAATCAACCTTTTCTTGAGAAAGAAGATCATGATTCGTTTCTAAATTAAGTAACTTTATATTACAATCATTTAAATATGTTTTCAAAGAAAATTTTTCAAGAGCAATATTGTTCTTTTCAGAAGAAAGATCATTTAATCTAGCATATAGATCCTCATTGGTTTTAGTGACCTTCTTTAGTTTCTTTTTGCAATCAACATACTTGTCATGAGTTTCTTGTAGACTAGAAATTAAATCTTCTTTTGGAAAATCATGAAGGCTTACCTCTTGAGATTTGTCATCATCTTCTTTTGCCATGAGACACTCCACATTCTCTTCTCCACTTTCACTCTCACTTGACTCATCCCACGCAGCTTTATAAGCTTTTTCTCCCTTGTTTTTGTGTGAGCTTTTCTTTCCTTTCTTTGCTTTAGGACATTCATTTTTGAGATGTCCTTTCTTTCCACATTCAAAACACCTAGGAGGGGAAGAAGAAGAACTAGCAATTTTGTAAGGTCTAAATCTTCTATATTTCTTACCATTAACAATTAGGGCTTCTTCTCCTTCTCCTTCACTTGTTTCATCACTTTCTTGCGTGATGATCTTTGAAGCTTTTAGAGCCATATCTTTCTTTCTTCCTTGTTGCAGTTCACGCTCTCATCGTTCCTCTTCCTCCAAGGTTGCCTCATGTGCTTCTAGGTTGCCAAAGTTGCTCCATCCTTAGTTGGGTGAGGTCATTTACTTCTTCAATGGCAGTCACTTTGGGCTTCTACTTGGGAGGGAGAGATCTAAGAATCTTTGACACTTGGTCTTCCTCACTAATCACTTTTCCTAAAGCATTCAAACCATTCACAATAGAAGAATATTTTTCATACATTTCACTATTAGATTCATTTTGATCCATATGAAATTGTTCAAATTTCTGTTTAAGCATTCTGATTTTAGAATTCTTAACTTGAACAGTTCCTTCATATGTTAGAGACAATCTATGCCATATCTCATAAGCTATTTCAGAATTTGATATTCTATTAAACTCACCAATAGAAATTAAACAATAAAGTATACTTACAACTTTTGCATTCATTTGGGCAGATTTTACCGTATTAGCATCCCAATTTGCATACTCCATTTGAGAACATTCATATGGAGTTTATACCATTCTCCATAAATCCCAGCTGATTCCTTGGAAGTAAAATTGCATCCTCCTCTTCCAGTAGGTGTAGTTAGTGCCAACAAAAGCTGAAGGTCTAGCCACGAGTGTTCCTTCCAAGTTGAGGTTGTTGAGTACCCCCTCACCCATTCTTTAAGACTTTGTTAGAGTTCCTTGAAGCCCTGCTCTGATACCAATTGAAAAACCACTAGAGGGGGGGTGAATAGGGTTTTATGGATATTTTAAAATAATTTAACTCAAACAACCACAATTGAGATAATAAGAAGGAGACAAGGTGTTTTAGAGTGGTTCCAACCTTAGCAAATACTAAGACAGTCAATCCACTACCCGGTTGCTTACCCAACTGGGATTTTGAAAGTATTTAATTTTATTACCTCAGAAGGATATTACATAAAATTAAAACACTTTCAACACCCTTTGGACAACCTTCACCTTGAAGTAGTCTCACCAACTTTGAAGCAACCTTCCACGAAGTAACTTCAAGCTGCCCTTTGAAGTAGCCTTCCTCTTAAAGTAGCTTCCCGTTGAGACAGCCTTCTAGAAGTAGTCCAAAGATCTCCTTCTTCACCAAGAAGATCAAACTCTCTCCAATCTGCAGCCTCCAACCCTAGGAGTAGCAAGGAGAGTACAAGCAATAAGAAAGAACAGGAAAGGAAATGGAAATTACAATTTACCACTTGTAGCACAAGGCTTGATTTCCTATATCAAGCGTATTGATCTCCTAACCAACGAGTATGGAAGTGTAGGTTTAGTGGATAGGAGATTCTAGCCTATAGGACACGAATTTGGAGCAAAGGAAATGAGTAGCAAGTACTAGTGTTGCTCAATTGCTCAAAATAGATTGCCAATTGCAAGTATGAAAGCTCAAGTATTGCACAAGTGTGTTTTGGGTGTCCTATGGCTTGTCCTATTTATAGGAATGGCCTATGGATGCTTAATGACGTTCTAGACACTTTCTAGGGGATTCTTAGTGCTTAACTAGCCGTTAGGTAACCATTAGTTGCTTTAACAATGACTAGTTAATTAACTCTAAAAAGTGCAGACATAACTCATCTCGATCAAAGAATTGTCGATCGAGAGTCCTTCTCGGTCGAGGACTTGTCGACCGAGGGGGTGTCTGGAGCAAGTGTATATAATGTTCTCATCCAACTCCCAACTACCTTGTCTACTGTGTCTAACGGCTACCTGGGTCTTTCTCGGTCGAAGAGTTTGTCGACCGAGAGTGTCTCGGTCAAGAATTTTGTCGACCGAGATTAACCCTGTTTAAATGTTTTAAACTAAGTATTTAGTGTGTGTATGAGTGTACAGTTGTGAGACTATTTTAGGGAATGACCTATCTGAGTGTTGTGATTGGCTAGGGAAGATCTAACGCTTGATTTACATGATATCTAAGTACTTGTACATTATAAACTTGTACAAGTTTTTACATTTGATTACGATCATGATTTAAAGCAATTTAAGCATATAGATTTTCCAAGTTGTTTTGTCATCCACCTAAGACCTGCAACACTCAAGTAGCACGTTTGATCCATAAGAATGAAATGTTTGTCATTATCAAAACAAAGGGATTTAAATGATGTCCATTTAGCCAACAATCTCCCCCTTTTTGAAGATGACAAACATTTTCAAAATATAAACCAACTAGTCTTTAAAATGAGTTGAGTTTCATACGTGAGATTTACTTTGTGAATTTCTTCTCTTATTTATGAAATGTGTGCTTATTATTCCCAAAGAAGTGTGGAACATAAAATCCAATTCTTTAGGGAATATAGCAACTTTTAATGTAAAGGCAAGAGATTATGAAACTAATTGATTGAGTTTTTCAAAGTTACCATTTTAAGATTTACATTTATTTCTCCCCCTTTGTCATTTCAAAAGGATATCCGTGAGTAAAACTCCCCCTGAATGTGTTCTCCCCCATAAAGAGATAACCATCAAATCTTTTGAAAAAGATGTCCATTTGGATGCCAAAAATAACACGATATAAAACCATTTTTAAGAAACACAAATATCAAAGAAAACATCCTCTAAGGGAGTGATGAGTAGTTGTTTTCTTATTTTATTAAATTGGTCTAATGGAAGTGGTTTTGTGAAAATATCAGCCAATTGATCTTCCATATCAACATGATGAAGGGATACATGATTTTTAGATATATGATCCCTTAAAAAGTGATGACGGATTTCAATATGTTTGGCTCGGCTGTGTAAAATAGGATTATGTGCTAAATTTATAACGCTTGTGTTGTCACAAAAGATAGGCATGGAGGAAAAAGTAAAGCCATAATCGTTTAACAATTGTTGCATATAGAGCACTTGAGCACAACAAGATCCGACTGCCATATATTCAGCTTCAGTTGTAGAGAGGGGAACTGTATTTTGTTTCCTGCTAAACCAAGATACTAAGGCTCTTCCTAACAGGAAACAACTACCACTGGTGCTCTTGAGATCAATTCGACAACCAGCATAGTCGGCATCAGTATAAGCTTTTAAATCCAGAGATTGTCCTTTAGGATACCATAGACAATAACATGTGGTGTCGGCTAAATATCGTAAAATCTGTTTGACGGCTTGAAAATGGGTTTGCATAGTCTGTGATTGAAATCGAGCACAAAGACCAACTGAAAACATGATGTCCGGTCTAGAAGAAGTTAAGTAAAGTAATCTACCAATCATGGCTCTATATAAGGAATCATCAATAGGTTCCCCATTTTCATCCTTATCAATTTTAGTAGAAGTAGCCATTGGAGTGGTAGCATGTTTACACTTGTCCATCCCGAAACGTTTTAAGAGTTCATTGGTGTACTTTTCTTGACTTATAAAAATCCCGGCGGGCTTTTGTTTAATTTGAAAACCAAGAGATATCTCTCAATTGAGAGACCTTGGTCCATTGCTTGAAGGCGGTCTTAGCGGCATGCACTTCCTTACAAATGATAACGAAGAGATATCTCTCAATTTTTATACTTCAAGCATTGTTCATCACCTCCATTAAATCTCACGATCACCCCATTTTTATGGCTCCTTTGTTGTCTTGAAGGACTGGGAGAAGCATGGCATGGTAGCTTTGGTGTGAGAAGGTCATCCAAAACGCCCGCACTTAAAGTTTCAAATCAGCAATATTTAGTGCACAAGAAATAGTTACACACACAACACAACACAACATATGGAAACAAACAAATTGATTTTACAGAAAGATCGTGTAAACTAAGTAGGGAGTATAAGATCTATATGTTTTATGAGAATATGGTGTATTCAACTCAAAACTAAATAACAATGACTGAAGAGACAATACACCTTATAAACCCAATGACCAATACATAATTCAGTAATGTGGGATAATTATTCTCACATCATGGATCAAGTGCAATCACTTTGTTTGTGTTTTCGTACTTGTTATTTTAGGTATAGTGTGGTCCTCACACTTACTTTTGAGATATAGCATATGAGAATGTGTGGTATTAAACTCAAAATCAGTTAACAATGAGTGAAGGAACCACACCTCATATAAACCAAAGACCAATCCATAACTCAACATTGTGGGATAATCGTTGTCATATGCTCTTAAGGTGGGACAACATACGCACCCTTATAAGGTACGGGATACATTTTAAAGTGCTTTTGACATATTAACTAACGTAAATTGTTTTTTTTTTTTGGTACGAACTAACGTAAATTGTTACTAACCTAGTATTTCATATTTTAGATTTTCGTCTGCGTATCCGATTTAACTTGAATTGATATCACCTATTCCGTTGCCTGATTTTCATTCCGTTTACTTACCTGTGTACCTCAATATGAATATGGTTTACCTATATTTAACTCAACACCCTGTCTCTGATCAGTGATCACCCTTATCGATCGCCAATGCCTGCATGGTGAAAAACTTGTAAGAAGAGAGACTCCCTTGGAATGTGACAAGGAGGAGGCACTGCTACCCACAAAAACAAAAAACAAATCAACGTCTACGAAACCGCAGAACGTCGCTGAATTCATGGGCTACAAACATGGACTTCCAAACAAGTGGCAATTACACTAGATCCAGCTAGCTGGAACGAATGTGTATACACGTTTCTCTACTTCCAGAAGACATCAGATTTGGACAGGGTTCACATCAGGGGACAGCCTAACTCAAGACCGTCCATTAACTTAGATGCACGGCCGGCCTGACTAAAGACCGTCCATCAACCATGTGGTATGATGTTTGCTATGTAGATCCATTTTGGAACTTAAAATCGAATCTCAAGTAATTTCCATCACATGTTATAAGGTATAACAAATAAAATATAGGTGAAGATTGCTTGAGATTTTGTTTTGAGTTTCAAAATAGTGTCCACCTAGCATTTCTGATGTGGTATAGGATTGAGGAATAGGTCCATCAATCCTTCTTTCCCCAGCAAGCGTCAACCGTCATCAGTCCACGTCCCCGGCCACCGTGTCGGCAATCGACGTCAACAAGATGTCTTCTAGATTCATTCCAACTAACTGAGGCCGCACAGAGCAATAGGTGTACGTACGCTGCAAGACGAGATCATAATCGGCCTACATGAAAGAATCTCCGAAATTCAAAACGATGTGTCCCACTGCAGAAGACTTTTCAAAATTGTTTCTATGTCTTTCTAGGAAAAGTTACCACATCATAGTCGTCCAAAACACTGATAAATGTACCCTTCCACTTTCCTCCCTCTCACACCATTCATTCTTCTTAGCAACCAGCGTGGTGTCCGCTTACAACACTCCCAAACCAAGTTCCTATGAGCCAGTTAGAAAGGCAATTATGGCGGCATAATGTATTTGGTATTGCTGGACGCGAATGTTCCGATTCCGTCCAGATTCTTACATGAAAGAATCATTGAAATTCTAAACGATGTGTCCCCACTGTAGAAAACTTTTCGAGATTGTTTGTCTTTCTAGAAAAAGTTATTACAGTCCCAAACAATGATAAATTATACCCTTCCACTTTCCTCCCTTTGACACAATCCATTCTTCTTACCATCCAGCGTGGTGTGATCCGCATACAACACTGCCAAACGACAAGTTCCACTAGGCCACCTAGAGAGGCAATTAGGGCGGCATAATGTAATAATATGGTTCAGTACTGGCCTCAAATCATATTCTGAACTGATTTTAGCATTTTTGAGGTTTTCGAGAGTAAACTAGACCGTTGAGTCGTAGGACCAGTTTGGACCAGAGCACAACTTTTGCGACGTTGTTTATTCTGGCATGCTTTAAAATATAACTATTTTGTCTACTCATGTTAATATGATCAAGGTATAGACTCTTTGAGTTGCGTTTAGAGAAGACATGGCGAAGAGATTCATGTAAATTCCATCCTCATCAGGAGTTTGGCGCAATTGGATTATACACATACCGTGCATAAATACAACTCAAAGAGTTTATATCTTGATCTAAATAAAATGTTCCAAGCCAACGTAAACACATGGGCAAACAGATCTCTTTCCTTAGCCGGGTGAATCACGCTTGCCAAATCAGTCCTCATCAAAATGACAACTCACTTGATGCAATCAGCAAAATTACCCATTTCTACCTGTGTTAAACTGGATTAAATTACCAAGAAGTTTGTTTTGAGTGGTAACCTCCACAAGCACAATACACACCTGATTGCTTGGGTTAAAATCACGCATCTATGAACAAAAAAGGTTTTGGTGTTTGGACAATAAGGGAGTTGGATGAACCACTCATGATGAAGACTACATGGGACGGAATGAAACATTTTGGAAGCCTTTACTCGACGAAAAATACATAAGAAACAATGATTACTAGAATAATGGATCCACTATATGGCAATACATTCGATCACGATTATGTCAAGGATACGAACTAGCTGCAACAATGGTAGGGAATGGTGAAGATACTAATGGGTGGAACGGAAAGTGGCTGAGAGGAGCTACTAGGCCTACTCACAGAACTGATAAAATAATGCCAGAGAATTCGGCCGACCTGAAGGTTGCAAGCTTGGTAATATCCAATGGCCTCTAGGATGAGGAATTCCTTAGACATTACTTTGAAGAAAAAGTATGCAGGTTAGCGTCACAATTGAAACACCTAACTCTCTCCTAGGAGAGGATGAATTGTACTAGACAAAACACCTCCTTGGTATTTTCTTTGTGAAGGAGATGTAGAATGTAATGGTGAGTTCTAGAGAGAGACACTCAAAAGGCAACTAGGACATGATATGGCAGAAAAATCCCTTTTGTATCAAGACTTCCCTCTCGCTTGTTAACCATTATAAACTTCTCACAAATGACATGTGGATGAAGAGAAACATGACTGAAGATGCTACATGTTAACAATGTAAAATGGAGTAGGAGACAAGTCTTCATGCCATCAGAGATTGCTCAAGCATCAAATCTTTTTGGACATTGCTGAAACTGAAACCTCAAAAACATACTTTTCTTAATACTAACAATATCAAAGACTAACTTAACCTAAACCTAAAGTAAGTGGGTAATTTTGACAACTGGAACATCTTGTCTGTAGTGGCCTACTGGAAAAGCATGAAAAGAAAGAAACTTGGGGTTTTTAACCATAATGTATGGCAGAAGCAAGACACTATTGTGGATATATTTGCATACGTGAAGAACATACTTGATCGTAAGAAAGCAACCAACACAACAACTGCCTCTAGTGCATAAAGGATCAACTTATTGTTGAACCCCCTTGAACATAAATGGACTCAAGAAAGCATGGACATTGCTATCAACATGCACACTAACGTCACAAATACCAGTTACATATTAAGGAATGAACATGGAGATTGGTTGACAGGAGGCTCTATCGAACACAAGGGAACCCTCTAGAGGGAGAACTATCAAAAATACTGGGAGGTATTCAACTATCTTCACAGAATATATATACATGAAGTTTGAGATTAGCCTTGACTCAAAGCTATCTGCCACATTCCAAGAAAATCTTCAAGTTTTCCCTCCCAGATACTTGGCACTTGTCAAGAGAATTAACATTAAAATAGTTTGAAGCAACCAAGATCATCAATGTCAAGAAGGAAGCCGACTATTTAAATGATAAGCTGGCCAAATGGTTCCTAAAGGTACCTGGAGAAAGCTTTCACACATAATCATGCACTAAAGTACTCAATTGACCCTAAATTAGGATAAGGCATGAATCTTGGATGACGTGTAAGGAAACTTATGTAGTTACTACCCGAGTAAAGATACACATCTTTCATGTCACATGTATATATTTTCTTATATTTATCTATGTGCACAAGTATTACTTTTAGGACTACATACGCATATTCATGTTTGTTAGAGTATATAAAAAAATACACAAACATATATATATATATATATATATATATATATATATATATATATATATACAAACAAGTAAACACACACACCAAACACACACCCACACACACACAAACACACATACATGCATGCATACAACGCATACAACAAAACACCCGATGGCCATCCCTAAGGTTTAACTCTAGTGAGACGCCAAGCGTCCGCCCAGACGACTATGTCTAAAATGGGACGTCGACCCCCCGTTGTGCAACTCACGTGCGTCAATGCCAACACATCACAGAAGGTGTTGCCCTAACAGGCATGAAATGAGTTCCTGAAGGAGTCGCTGCCAAGGGAGGATGCTGAAGAGTTTCCCCAACCAAGGAAATTTGATGGATAGGCACACGTCGACCTTGATGAGGAGGAGTTTGAAAGGATGCAGAACAACTGGGAATACACTTTCATCGTGTATGTCTTGGGGAAATGACTGTACTACCTGCACTTTCAAGCAAGGATACAAAAAGTGTGGAAACCGAAGGGGACGATCGAGTTGCTGTCGAGTGAGAAGGGGATTTTCCTGGTCCGTTTCTCGAATGATACTAATAAGAAGATGGTTCTTGACTTAGAGCCTCAATGGTTTGTTCACAACTAGTTGTTGCTAAAGACTACCGACATGGTGATGAACTGAAGTGGGATACCTTCTCGTGGATACCGTTTTGGATTACACTGAAGTTTTTCAGACACTCATGGACGAGGAGATCAGTCGGCCTGATCACTATTGGGTTAGGGAAAATATTGCATGGTGATGATCGAGCATTGGAGAAGGAAGAAGACAAAGTATTGGTGGAGTTGTGTGCTGAAGATGAGATACTGGATATAGTTTGGCTCAACATTCATGGTAGGGATCTAATCCTTATGAAAGTCAAGTTTGACTATGTCCCGATAAAGTGCAACAATTGTTGCATCTTTGGGCATGGGGAAGACAACTGCGACAACAATGTTAAATAACATGAAGACAAGGCTGATAATGGAAGAGAAAAGAAGGTATGGAAAGAAAAGGTGGCCATACATAAGGAGGATATGAGTGGAGAAGCAGCAACAGTAATGGATCCATTGCCAATGGCAGACACTCCCAATAGGGGGCAAAGGAGGACACTAGCAGCAACAAGGTGTCTGAAGTATCACAGTCGAGGAATCCTAAGGAAGATACAACTACAACTGATGATATACATGAAGAGAATGAGGAAGGGGTGTTTATGTCATCCAATCGGAAGAAGGGGTACAAAAAGACTAGAATTCCCAAGAGTCAGGGGATGGGTGCCATCCTTGACACATGAAAGATACACGTTGAGTGAATCTGACCAAGAAGAGGAGGAACTCATTAGTAAAAAAGACAAGAAAGATTGGAGGAAGTCCAGTAAGAAGGAGACTACAAGGCGGACTAGAACTCACAAAAATTGTACGTTAATATGTCTGTTCTCTTATGGAATATTAAGGGAGGGTGTGATAGGTACAAGAAAAAAGAAATTCGGGAATGGATTAATTCTAGTGGTACTTCTCTTGTTTCTTTAGTTGAAACCAAAATTTAGAAGAAGAATAAATGTAGCATTAGTCACTTGTTTCCACAAGGGTGGGAACATATGTATAATGAGGAACACACCAATCTAGTTGGGGTGTGTGGCGTGGAATCCAAATGTTTGGTAGGTGATGAGGAGGACGATGTCAGATCATCATATCACTGTTGAATGCAGGAACATAGAAGGACTTTACATGTGCATGACAGCAGTTTATGCTCACAATTGTGCAAAGAGAAGAAAGGAATTATGGACTGATCCGGGTACACTCTCAAGGTACATGGTGGCTTCCTGGTTGGTGATTGGTGATTTTAACTATGTCAGACTACATGCTGAGAAATGGGAAGGGAGACGTGTGCTAAACTCAATGATTGATGCTTTTAATATTGCTATTGACAAAGCCATGATGTTTGAAATTCCCATGAAAGGTGGTGACCTATTTACATGGAACAATGAAAGGAAACCAGAGGATAGGATTGCTAGTAGGATTGAAAGGGCACTAGTGAATGAGGTATGGCTACAAATGTTTCCAAATGTTCAGGTAAAGGCATGAGGATCAGATTTGAATGACCATGAACTTATAATGGTACATATATCTGAAAAGAAACAAAAAAGAAAGTCTTTTAGGTTCCTAAATTATTGGATAGGATTTTATGAAATCATCAAAGACAACTGGAAAGTTGAGGTTAGAGGAAACCCAATGTTTATTTTTCTAAGAAACTTGCAAATACCAAAGCTAATTTGAAGAGATGGCCAAGGCAGAAGTGAACATTCCTAACATTCTAGAAGAGACAAAGCATAAGTGCGTGGAGGTGAGGAAACTACTTCTTTTAGATCCACTCAATGAAGAAATGATCAAGAAAGATGATGAGTTGAAGAGAATGTTGGGAGACCTAAAGAAGGTTGAGGAAAAACTTTTCTGGCAAAGAAGCAAGGAGAAGTGGCTGGAGGATGATGATAGAAACACCAAGATGTATCACTTGGCAGTTAAAAGGAGAGAGGCAAATAATATCATCTCAGAGTTGATTGATGCAGATGGAAGGGTGGTGAATAAATAGGAAGATCTAGAAGAACAAGCTATCCAATTCTACTACTCTCTTTACAACATTTTTTTTGAACCAATAGAAGATGAAGAAATGAACTGAAAATTAAACTCTCTGGTATACAAAACAATATTCTCAAAAGGGAGGTAAATGAGAAAGAAATAAAAGAGTCTCTATGGAGTATTGGCTACAATAATCACTTGGTCCAGACGGGTTTAATGGCTTCTTCTACAGGAAGGCTTGGGACATAATCAAGGAGGATCTGGTGGCATATGTCAAATGGTTCCTGGAGGGAGGTAATATGGTGAGATAGGTGAATCATTCTTTTCTTGTCTTGATACCGAAGAAAAAGGTCATTGCATATCTTGTTGATTTTAGACATATAGCCTAATGATCTGTACAATACAAAATTATAACAAAAATTCTAGCATCAAGATTAAAGCTCATCCTCCCATACCTCATTCTAAAAATCAAGGAGTATTCATCTCAGGAAGGAGTATTAATGATTGTGGCCTCCTGGCTGGTGAGTTTCTTCTTGACTATAATATTATGCAAGGAAGCAGGAAAGCATGTCTAAAATTGGATGTGTCTAAGGCTTATGGTAGTGTCAGATGGGAAAAATTGTGGTGAATTATGCAGAAAATGGGATTCAGTGAACAATGGATTAGATGGATGATGCAGTGTGTGGTGACAATGAGCTATTCTATTCTTTTTAATGGAACGTCGTAGGTCTATTCGAAGGGTGTAATGGTTTGCATCAGGGTGACCCTCTTTCTCCCCTTCTTTTCATGATGGTCATGGAATACTTTGCATAGAAGATGAAGAAAGTCGAAGAGAGGAAGGTTATCAGGCCATATATGGTGCATAGAATGAAGGTAATGAGCCATTTGATTTTTGCTGATGATTTTCTTGTATTTTTGGAGGCTTAGACCAGAACACTAGAAAAGTTGAAAATGATGCTTAGGGAGTTCAGACAATAGAACAGGATGTGATAACTATAAACAAAACTCACCTCTTCTTATCAAAAAATTGTCACCAAAGTGAAGGTAGATTTTAGGATGCAATGGGAGTGGAGTTGGGCAGGCTTCCTACCAAATATCTTGAGTTTCCTCTTGCTGGAGGGAATCTACAAGTGAAGAACTTTGTTGATTGCATTGGTAGAATTGATGAAATGGTAGGAAGATGCCCTACACTAAAGACTTCTATGGTTGGAAGGGCAACATTAATCAAGGGTTCATTGGAGGTTCTTTTCATCTTCTGGGTTCAAAAAGGAGAAATTTTGAGAGCCATTCTTGATAGGATAGAAATGAAACTATCTAATTTTCTATGGGAAGGGGAATATCATCCTATGAGGTATGCACGGTTGGCACTACCAATGGAGGAAGGAGGTTTGAATTTAAGAGCTCCTAGAGACATTGCAAAATGGGGGACTTTGAGAAGAATAACAAACTATCAAGAAGGTGCCTCAGCATGTCAGAAGTGGATGAGGGAGAGATATCTACGGGGCCTAGACTTCTAGCCAAATACTAGGGAGGGATATTCACGCACAATCAATGTTATGCGGGAGTTATGGAAGCAAATAAAGCATTTAATTGACCCCTATGAAGTTGGAGGATGTAACCTAAAATACTTCGGGATGGATCTTTGGAGGCAACAAGAATTAGAGTTTTAAAGACATAGTTTTTGAATAGATATTTTCTGGAAAATATGTTCCTAAATGGAGCATGTGTGTTTATAAAACCATGCATGGCGCACTGTCCACACTAGATGAAATACACAGATACAATCAAGATAGTTCAACTACTTTCTTTCTACATAATGAGGAGGAGGAATCCGATAACCACTTGACGGGTTGTTGCAAATTCACCAAGGAAGTATGGAGCTTGATTTCCAAGGAGTTCATATTGCAAATGCCATTGAAGGATGATGCAAAACTAATGATAAAGAGTTGTAGAAATAAGGACCTGAATAGAATATTGTTTGATGCACTTTGTTTTCATATGTGGAATGGACGCAATGGTGGAAAGCATGAAAGTTCAGCTAAAAATGTAAAATCTATTGTTGTAAAAAAATTTAAATGTGTCAAGCACAAACTACACATTAGATAGTTGTGTGAGTTGTATTCACTGATGGAGTGTAGCATTGGGCTACATGTCATCTATGACCTCCTATTATTGTAGGAGGGGTCAGAATATATTTATGTAATTTAGATACATACATACATACATCCATACAATCGACATGGTGTGGCTCAAGTGGTTAAGCACGGTGTCCCCTAACAAAGGGATCGGGGTTTGAATCCCAACTGTTGCCTTGATTTACCACCCTCCTGGGCGTTCGGCCTCCGCCACAAGCATGGGAGAGGGGGACAAAATGCCTCTATTAATCTCTCTTAATTCCATACATACATACATACATATGGCCTCCGCCATGGGCATGGGAGGGGGGATCTTTCTCTCTTAATCACATACATACATACATACATACATGAATACATACATACATACATACATACATACATACATACATACATACATACATACATGCATACACAACACGCTTAGAGTTTGGAGAGATATGGTGATCAAGATGACGATCTAAGGTTCTCTCTCATCTTGACGGCAGGAAGATTGTTGTAATGCCCGGGCCCACTGCCCAAGGCTCTAGCAGAGTTTCAGGAATGACGACTGGCCCCACAAACCACCACTAGCCTTAACTGCACGCTTTTTGTCCACTCACGTGCAAGCTAGGATCAACTTCCTGACTAGTTACCCATCCTAGTACTACTCCAAGTTGAGCACGCTTAACTATGGAGTTCTTTAAAGATGGGCTCCCAGAAAAGGAGGTGCACCTTGGTGATATGGGTAGTCCAATCATTCCTTATAAGATCATTATATCTGAGGCCTCAAATCCTGGTACGTTACAATCTCCCCCAATTCGACTCTTGACGTCCTCGTCAAGGCTCAACTATAAGGCCTCATAACATTGCCCCATTTCAGTGCAGACCCAGAATGGCCCACGGACACCCAACTCCCGATCACGGAATACCAGTGCAAGGGTGGCTACATCAACTATGGACAACCCTTTCCTACATGTGTAGACCGCATGGCTCAAGACTGGCATGCCACATGCCCATGTGTGCCCCACCTAATGGAGGGGTTATGGCTCTGATACCATTTTTCACGGAACTATTCTTACCCCAATCCCAATCCCACTGCCTAGACAGTAGAAAAAGGATTGAAGTGCCCATTCCTGAGTGGCCCAATAGGATCAATCACACTGGCATATACAATAAGAAATAAATAACTCAAAAAAACTGGATAATTAAAGAACAAACTAACCCAATATGGAGATATATCTGATTTATCTTTGTCATCAGAGTGTATCGTGCGGAAGCAATCATATTCAATATTCCATTTGTAATGCCTAAAATCAAGAAAATCAAGACACAATCATGCAATTGCACAATACGCTATCAAAATAAAGTAAAACACTTTATGATAAAGTAAGTATACTTGGCAGGACTTATATTCAAAAGAATAACAAGTAATTTGCAAAACCAACATTTATTCGACAAGTTTTTCAAGCAATTCGAATTTTATTACGAGTTCCCATTATGCTGTAATTTGAGAAGCATACTTATATATTTTGTGTGACTCTATTACCTCAACGTGATGGGGAATGTCACTAGGCTCCTTACCACCATAGGAACATAGGAAGCGAATGTACAAGTCCCACCTCCAAATGAGGGGGTTGTTGTGTTCAATATCAACATTATCAACATTATCAATATCATCATCATTATCAATATACGGGCAGTCATAATGGTCATGTAATTTATGTTTTAATGTTTTTCAAAATATAGTATAGAAAAATAGAAGACTAATCATAGGGAACAGTAGCTCATCCAAGTAAAGAGCCAAGCATACAGTCAAGAGATACATAAAAGTATCTTCAATACAATCAAGGAGGAGTTATATAATAGCGTACCTTTCACCAAAATTTTGAGTAAGATCTTGAGAGTTAGAGTAGAGTCAAAGTCAAGCCCTGACACATTATTGGGTATTCATGCATTAGTATTCCAAACTATAATAGGGAGTCACAAGGACCAACATTATAGTTCATTAACCCTCGTTATTGTCCTTGGATGTGGTATCTCATTATGATCAAGATTTCATGTTCTTGGGATTAGCACGAACCATACTTAGTTCATAATAGGACCTTACCCAAAGTCAAGGTCACTAGTTAACTTCTAGATCAATATTGATACAAAGATTTCTATGAATAGTATTCCATGATCTTAGAATGATGAGATCACAAGGTTTGATCTTTATTAGATTCAATAATCACAAGATCAAGATTGGATCCAGTAAAAAGATCTAGATCACTAATGATTCATTTTTAAGAGTAGATGATTCAAATATATCATATATAGGTTACAAGATAATCATTAGAGTCCAAATCTAATGTTTCCAAAGATTAATCATGATTATGAGTCATTTGATAATTTAAATATGAAAAAGATCAAAGATCTAGAGATATTAGTGAGAAACATTCATCATAATCTGGTCTCAAAAGTATTTTTAAATGATCCATTGGATTTTTCTGATAAAAATGGACTACTTATTCGTAATATTTGGAGCTAGAATAAATTTTCTATGACTTAAGCAAGATTTGGCTATTTATATGAATTATTTGACAGAGAGAGATAATTACCATAATGGCTAAACATTGGGACCGTTCGATGTTAAAAGAACATCTCAGATTGAGCCATGAGAGAAAGGTGGATCAAAGGTCTGGTTCAGTCCTTTGATTGGCCGGTTCAAGTCCTTGATTGATCGGTTCATATGGTCCAATGCCATTTGGACCGGGCGGTCCGGGTCTCTACTTCTCCTTCGCGTAGTCTTCCTCGTGAGCCCAGAAATAGGGCGGCGGAGCTCGCCAGTGTGGAGAAGCTCCAGAAGAAGGAGTTGGTGAGAGAGGGCGTGAGCAGGCTGGGCGAGTTTGCCTTGGCCTCACGGACTTGATGGGGGGTAGAGGAGGCGAGAAACAAAGATGCCCAAAGGGGGTAGTGCAGCAGTACCGCCCAAGCAGCAGGAGATCGTGGAGGGATTTGGGGGCTTTTTGTAGATTCTCGGGGCACGTTCACATGGATAAGGAAAAGGATTTCCTGATGCGGGCCTTTGGGGGTGTTTTTATAGCATGAGGTTAGGGTTAGCACTATGTAGGACCTGGGTCGAGGCCATGGCCGCCAGGCTGAGAAGGGAGAGCAACAGATGATTGTTGGCGGCACAACAATGCACAAAATGTAGTAAAAAAGGGTATGATTGAGCGTGAAAATACGAGCCGGGGAGTTCTGTTTGCTTTGATTTTCAAAACACGGTCTTAATTGGCTGATTGACCATTTCAGTTCTATTGTCTCCTCCCCACAATCAGTGGGAGGTAGAAGACAATGAACTGTCCATTCTATTGGGTCGTGGTCCGCAGGAGGGTGGATCCAAGGGCTGGGACTCACCCCGATTCCTTGCCATGGATCAGTGACATGGAAAAGCCAAATAAAAGACTAAATAAAGAGCAAATAAAGGGGTTTTTAACCCATTAACTTCAAGAAATCGTAGTAATTAGTAGAAAAGTCCAATTGTTCTCAACTTTGGACCAAAACTTCAAAATAATGTGGAGAAAAATTATAAAAAGTTTGAGAATCAAAATATGAAGGTTGATTGACCAATTTGTTTTTTTGGACAAAGTGATGATTGAATCTAATTTGGAAGTGTTATAATGTGTATAAAACTATATTGATCACCATATTTCACATCTAAGTTTAAAAAATGATTATGAATACAAGAAAAATAATTTGGGAGTATTAGTAGGTATAAAGAGGGAAAAATAGTAATTACTTCATGCTTATGCTAAAAATCCACTATGTCACATCCTTCCCTCCTTAAAAAGGAATTTTGTCCCCAAAATTCAAAAACATACTCAACACTGGGACTTATTCAAATTTAGATCATATCCTCAAATACTAGAACATCCTCAATTATATAATCAAAATCATGTCCTCAAAGTTCAAATAGTCCAATAATCATAATTGGGATTCCATGTTCCATATCATAACTAATTTGGTACCAACATGTTTCATCATCGAGTAATTGAGTATCAAGGTCAATGCATATATTGTCCAAAGTCACTATATGAGTCACAAATATGCAATGCATCCTATTGATCACAAATTTGGAGAGATCATATTTTAGGTCAAACAAATAGAGTACTTGAATCAAGTATACACGGTGAATCCCAATCCCAATATCTCAGGGTCTTAGCTTCTACACTGGCCTAGGTGGGGTTATACATCCATGATTTGAGATTTCATATTTCAACATTTTGAGACAACATCATACTTTCAATATCACTATTTTGAGCTCAAAATTAATGGGAAGGTCCCACCCTAGTCTTAGTGAGAGATAAACCCGAATTCATAAATTGAGAGAGTCAATATAGTCATCATTTCAAAAATTTCAAGATTTGGGATTTTGAAGCCATTAGTCATATATCTCAATATCCAAATAGTGTGATCATAGGATTTGTATCATTATTGAGATTTCATAATTGTGAGTCGCAATATTATATATTAGTATCACGAGTCGATATTTTGGACATCAAATGTCATAGGTCCAGAATATTGCAACTAGGGTTTAGATTCCTATTTAGACCTTAGGGGATATAATTCATCTATATCCAATTTCAAGCAACATCATTCAAGCAATATTCGAGCAACATATCATAATTTAATTATCATGGTTTCTAAGGTTGACGAATGATCTAGACCTAGGTCTATCTAGGACATAAACCACAAGCTATAGTCAACATTGTCATATACCAAGGTCATTATCAAATAAATATTCTAGATTGAGTATCAACCATGGGTTTAACCCAATAGGCTTAGGTCAACCAATCCAAATAGGGTGAAAGGGAATACCTTTCCAAACTCTAAATAATCAATAGGATGAAAACTTATAGGTAGTCATAATAGGGATGTGACCTAGGTTAGGGAGTCATGAGTCAACTACTACCCTAATCTAGCACATTATTAACATTGGTCATTATCCATTGAGCTTATTCAAATAGGGAGAGTAGCAATGATAAAAGCATGTTTTACAAGGTCATAACATCAAAATTTAAGATAATAGATCAATAATGTCAAGACTTGCAATTGTTTCTTTCATGATTAAGGTAGTGATATAATTTGGAAATCGAGGATTTGAATTTGACATTCGAGGAATTAGAGCATAATAGTGCAAAAACTAGTCCCATAATCATCATATCCAAAATCGAGATTGCAAAAGGCATCAATAGTCAATAGAGAAATTGCTTTTTGCATCATAATCTTACATCATGGTTTTGTGAGTCCTAGACATAGTCATTTAATAGCATATTCAAGGTGTGTATAAAATAGGATACGAGTTTTCTTAACTATGTTTGAGGTTTAATCAATAATGGGGCAACATGGGATTAATCAAATAGGGACCTTATCAACAATAAGGTATAAGATATAAGTCATCATTATTTCACCATATCATAACCTCAAACATAGTCAAAATTGAGTGTTCATGATATTAGGGGTCAAACATGATTATTTGATTTCAAAATTAATTGATCAAAATCAAGTTTTCAAATTAAGGTCAGATCATAGTATCAACTTTAAAAAATTTAGCGATATTCATTTTCACATGCATAAGCTACCCATAATCGAGACATCAAGTGGTAAAAAGGTCATGAGAAGGACCACATGATGAGATGAGAGGACTACCTAATCTTCATCTACATGGGTGGCTTAGGATTGTCCTTAAAGAATATATGAGATGCTAGAAGACTCTCTAGGGTTTCACAAGATAATCTTTAGGTCCAGTTCTGGATCAATTAAGGCCAGGTAGAGCGGGGGATCTCAGCCATTGTGAAGACGGATAGGAGAAATTATGTCAGGACCCCGAGCCTAGACACCTCAATTTTCTTCGTTATGGACTTTAGGGTTTCTTGGGTGTAAGAGACTTGAGAAATTATTTACTTAAAGTATATGGGACTGTGTAAGCTCTAATACCATTTGTAATGCCCGAGCCCACTGCCCAAGGCTCTAGCAGAGTTTCAGGAATGATGACTGGCCCCACAGACCACCACTAGCCTTAACTGCACTCTTTTTGTCCACTCACGCGCAAGCCAGGATCAACTTCCCGACTGGTCACCCATCCTAGTACTACTCCAAGCTGAGCACGCTTAACTATGGAGTTCTTTAGAGATGGGCACCTGGAAAAGGAGGTGCACCTTGGTGATATGGGTAGTCCAATCATTCCTTATAAGATCATTACATCTGAGGCCTCAAATCCTGGGATGTTACAATTGTCTTCTCCTCTCTCCTGCAACATGGGTGAAACCAATGGAGAAGAACCTAAAAAACCTTGGTCGAAGGTTCTTGGCAGTGCTGATTAGTTGAAACCTAACCATCAATATGATCCTCTAGCAATCAAGGTGGGTAAAAGATTTTTCACCATAGATGATGATATATATGAGGCGATGGAGAAGACACGTGAACATATTGTTTCCATTTACATTATGGGGAAAATACCATACTATTACCACTTTCTTGCCTAGATCAGGAGGGTATGGAACCCGAAGGGAGGATTCAATCTCTACTTGAAACCAAACAAGTTCTTCCTCATTCTCTTTAACAATGAAGAATATAAGAGGAACATCATCAACGTGGTACCGAGGTGGTTTGACGATCGCCTGGTCGTGGTAAAATAACATCATACAGGGGAAGATCTCCAAAAGGACATGTTTAGTTCTATCCCTATATGGATAAAGATACCCTACATGGATAGGAACTGGTTGGAGAATGTGGTAGGGATCGTTGCATCTAGAGTGGGCAAGTTATTAATGGTGGACCTATTCTCCATACATCAAGAATCCCTAGGTGAAGCCAAAGAACTGGTGGAGATTGAGCCTGAGGAGGAACCTCCAAAGGAGATATGGGTTAATCTCCCAAAGAAAGATCCAACTCCAGTGGAGATCCAATACCCGTATCTACTGAAGAGATGCTCTAAGTGTAAACTTTTCCACCATGATGAAGAGGATTGTCCCCTTGTTGATTGCCAAAGTCAAGCAAGTTTTAAAATACTAATTGTATCAACTCGTCAATCACCCACAAGTAGACGAGATCAATTGTAGTCGAGGTCAAACCACAGGGAGCTAGGCTAGTTAGGCGCAAGAACTTTAACTTTCAACAATCTAGGTCAGTTACAATTAAAATGGTTGGTTGGGGTCAACTTAATTATTAATTCAAATAAAAGAAATGAAAATCACAAGTCATGTGAAAGTGATTAAATTCAGATTATGAGGATCTTAGATATGGGATTTCATCTTCACATCATAACTCAATGATAATTATGAATTCCAACAACATTAATTAATCTTCTAAGGTAGGTTGATAGCATATAATTCATCTCCTGATGATATGATATAGTTCTACCCTCATATAGAATTCCCATGCATATACTCGAATTCGAACTACAACCTAAAACCTTCAGCCAATCCAAGCCATTCCCATGGTCGAGGATATGTTGTCAAATTGATTATTCCTTACTATGTCTTTCCAAAAATAATAAGAGGCATATAATATGTAAACATGATGGTGAACCAAGCAGATAAGGAAATGAACACCATAATTAATTTCAGAACAAAAGATTAACTGATATTATATATGAAATTTGAGTCCCATCGAGTTATGATGTGGGAGCTACAATGATGGAGTGAACTTTTGATTTTCTTAGTTACTTGATTAATTGATTCAATCATGGATTGGAGATTGGAATAATTAAATTTGAGTCCTTATGTATATGAGATTATATGGTTAATCTTACTTGGATTTACATATTATAATGACAACATGATAGTCCTAAAGTGAGTTTCGATCATATGAAGGTACTTCAACTAGTTTGACAAAGATTGAAAGTAGTTGATCTTAATAATATGATCAATACCCTTAAGTATGTGCCTTTTTGGTTTAAGTTGTTGGATGATCAAGTAAGTGAGTTTTTGCACCAAAGATGGATGTAATGCAACTATGATGGAGTAAAATATATGGTGTAAGTTTCATGATAAGGTTTGTAAATAAAGCTATTTAAGTTTGAATGTTTGAAATAATGTGTAAGGGACCATTTTGATGGGCCTAAGTTGGTATATATAAACTTAGTATTTGATCAAAGGATTTAACTTGCACCCATGCTCTTAGCAGTCATAGATTAAAGAGTTGCATATTCGTAATGTGGCATTGTGTCAGTCATTGGATGCATTGACTCAACGATGGATTTATCTTCGTTCACCTCTGTTAGTTATGAAGTCAGGGGAGAAGCGTAAGCCACCACCACATAAGTGGTCTTCATGACCACAATCGTGGTTCATCGCACGACATCAACGAAGGATAACTGTATGCACCATCTCTATTTTTCAGTTGACCTTTCATTTAGGAGAAACGATGAATACTAGGGAGAGTTGTATCTCCATGACCCTACCTCATCACCATTGTTGAGTGCAGACAAATCAGAAGAAGTGAACAAGAATAGAAGGGGGATTTTTGAAGAAGGCGGTGAAGGGAAAATAGTTGCATTAGTCTGATCAATCTGCCAAGATACCTAGTCTACCATCCCCACAAAGTAATCATGGTCGCCGAAGCCAGGGTGGAACAAAGATGAGATTGGAGTCGGTTGCTTACTTCAGGGACTTGCATTGAAATCCTAGAGTCCTCAACAGTTCCAGTTGGCCACCCGAAGCTACCTAGTTCAAAGTTGGGCCAAGAAAGGGACCCAGAGGTGAGATCCCTCTCTTATCTATAGTGGAAGACCCTCACGATGGTGAGGTTCTAGGCAGAAGGGTATGGAGCCGAGCATGAGAAACAGAGGAGCCGTAGAGGTCCTGGTGGGAACCTCGAAGCTGCTAGCATCATGAGGAGCTTGCAAGGTAGACCTTGGGTAGAGGATTCCTCACCATGGTGTGATCCAGCGACGACACCCTACTAAATAGAAATGTGAAGTCCATCTTATGTGAGAAAGAAAGAGAGAGAAAGAAAGGGAGCGAGTCGTGTCTAGAAAGAGTGTGAACCGGCCAAAGCAAACCCTGAACTCAGTTTCCTCAACTAATAACTGGTCGGCCAAGGTGGGCCAAGAGCTGAAGGTCGTCCCCAAAGAGCCATGTGGCGACCTCTGATGGGCCAAAAAAAGGTAATTACCCTAGTAATGCTCAAATCTTCAATAAATCTTAGAAAATAGCCCACTTATCAAAAAAATACAAATAATATATTGAATTTCTCAAAAAAATGAGTAGAGCAACATGGAACCATAAAATCAATGTTTTGATGCACAAATGTCAGGAAAATCATGTAAGTTGTATAATGCTTGTATAATATGTAATAAATATTATATGATGACCCAAAATCATCACAATGCACCAGTAGCTCTTAAATATTATGTATAATACATATGATGTCAGATATGATGATATTTCAACATGAAATCATATAATTTTCTCTATATGGTTAATTAGGGCTAAGAACCCTAATTAATGTGCAATAACTAAAAAAATGCTCAAAAAACCCTAAAATTACATAGTAAGATCATATCAGCAATTGGAAGCTAATATGTAAATCTGATATCAGTTTTATACATGAAATCCATGTTATACGAATATAACCTCTAATACATGTTTTGTAACCCTAATATGACTAATGAATGTTACCAAAGGTTAATAGGTTCACATAATGATGTGAAAAACAATTATCAGTTAATGAGGCAATAATCTAGAATATGACATCTATAGGATATTTCTAAGACAAGAATGAAAGTAATGATGGAAATTTCCTAATGATATAAGTCAAACCCTAATAAATCATAACTAAGGTTGAGATGATGAGAACCGAATGATGGTATATGATCTTGCCTTGATCAGGGTTGACCAAGGTTATAGTTGACCTCAGGAATATATGATGATTAGGTTATCTCAGTTGAAGGTATGCCCTTACCTCTTACTTGGCCTACTATTTAGTATGGTTGCATTATATGTGTTGAAAAATACTTGGCATATGATATTGGATCAATGATTGTTCTTGGATGGTATCTTGCTTGATTTTCCATACATATGGTTATGAACACATAGAACATAATATATATGTTCCATTATATGAAAGCACTATATATCTTTGGTAAGCATAGTGCAAATGAGTGATCTATCTCTTTGGTAAGTAGATCACATGTACAATGATATATCTCTTTAGTAAGAATATCATAAGGCCCGAGTGCATCTATCCCATTGGTAGGCACATGCACGAACATATAATAGAAAATGTGCCTAAATTATGTTTTCTCTTTTGGTAATACATATCTTTGTGCAAGTATATGACTTTTCTTATATTTGTTTGACGTTTCCAAGTATTAGTTTTATCTAATTGCCAAGTCTAATTAATGAAATGTATATAAAAATAGATGTAGGCGTACTCATTACAATATTCTTGAATATTGTGCTCAAGTGTACCACATGAAATCTTTGTTTTAGGTATGTGGACATGTGATCTTGAAGAACTGGGATAGTTGAGAGTTGTGTGGCGAGGTGATGTACATGTGGACCTATTATCTTAATATTATGTTGTTTAGTGGTAGTACATTTATATGTAAAAGTTTAATGTTCAATGTGTAACATCAAATGTTGTAACAATTCATTATGTAATTATATGTTGAATGGTGAACATGTGTTGTATAGTTTTATTATTGTTCATGTGCACGTGCAACTATTGTTTCCTTCGAACTTCCACTTGATTTTCTTCTTCTTAGCCTAATGTGGGGTGTTTAAATTGGGATTCTCATTGAGGTGAGGGTCTCAATTTAGACGTTACATATCAGATTAAGTTTTAGAAAATCAGGGGATGTCACAGGTGGTATCAGAGCATGAACTATAGTAAAGCCTGACATTATCTCATTATGCAACTCAAACTAAAGGAAACCTTGAACTTGAATATCTTTAGGGTTAGATTAGTAGTCTTTCAGATACTAGATCTGACCTAGTCTCTAGCTTAGCACCTAGATGTTTGAGAACTAGGTCCAGACTGGTGTTTCTTGTATAGCAGGTCCTTAGGTGTCATTCTTTCCTTATAGTAAAATGGTATGGGACCTTGCATTATTTGGAAATGACATACATCACAGGAAGAGAAACCTTTGACATATGATGCATCTATGTTTTTGGTAGCTAAACCAATCTACACCATGTTCTCACCCTTTTCATTAGGTGACATGCACTAGACTCTCTACTATGTGTGGGACACTCATTTTGTGGATTTGGTTTTTTATTCCCATTAGATCAAACCTCAATATTTTTCTCAGACTCATGTTTTATTGGAGATGTCCCCACACATGTACGAGTGGAATGTGGTCATGCAACCTAAGTGAAAGTGAATGACAACAGTCTAGAAGAGAGAGTAGTTCTAGATTAGATGTCTAGAACCTAGTTGGAATATATGATAGATGGAATATATGAAATAAGACTTATATAGATGATATAAGATGCATTGTGATGATATATGCTTTTCTTTGAGGACCTAAGTTCATATTTGAGGTTTTGAGATAAGTTTGATTATGCAAGCAATGCTTTTCTAAGATAAGTTAAGATAGTTTGTGAGTCAGCATAAGCCTCAAACTCTATTACAAAGGAGGACCTCTAGTGTTAGGATAGATTTTATGGTGAACTCTAGGGAGGGTGAGACCCATTGGGAGAAGGTTAGATAACCTATACTCCAAGATATTAGAATTATGAGAGATATGCCTTATTATATGTCCTAAATAAGACTACTCTAAGTGAATGAGTTGAGTCACTCTATGCATGATTCCTATTGACCGTTTAAACCCTAGATGTCCTTGGGAGGACCAAACCCTAGAGTCAGATAGAGGTTGGTTATATATGCATATGTGAATAAGAAAATATAAGAACCTACCATCTGGGTGAGGGAGAGAGAGTCCCAAGACCCTGGAGGAGGTAGATGTTTTAGTTTCTGTGAAGCCTCATGCTCGGGTTGGTGGTTCTCATATAGGACTCTAGTGGTGTACATGTAAGAGAGAGATGAGATATAGTATTTCATGGTTAGAGATCTATGAAAAGAGAATATCATATCATGGTTTGGTTTGTGCTTATGTGGTTAGTGCTTGTAATGCTATCACTAGTTCCAATGAGGTAATCTGAGAACCCTAGACTAGGAGAGGAAAGATAAAGTATATGCATATGAGATACTCATTGAGTTGAGTTATCTCAGAGAGGCTGAGCATGGTACTACCCTCATGATATAGGTAAGGAGAACCTCAATTGGACTAGATGAAGTTTTGATATATGTTTGAGGAGCCACTCATATAAGCTATTTATATATTTATGTGTAAGAATATTATATAATCTTGAGATATGATAAATGGATGACATAATGGAACACCTAGAGATGGTTTGATAGGTCTCTATGTATAAATGGTTAACCATATACATGAGTAAAGATGATAATATGAATAGTGTGCTAATATCATGATGAATCTCTAACTCAGTTTTCAACCTAATATCAGAAAGTACAATGAGATGAAACTAATGATACATGTTACATGAACAATGATGACATAATATGTTTGGTGAATCTAGTGATGAATTCACTAATAAACATGTAACTTGATATTAAAGTGAAATGAGATCATTTTAATGATATTTGCCAAACAGTGATAATTTTAGTGCTAAATAAATATGTTAAATATAGTATAATTTTTTTGCTCAATATAATGATGATGGAACATTCTATATGGATAAAATTGAGTAAATTATAAATAATTGTTCCCAAAATAAGGACATATTGTTAGCACTTGATGTTTGGATAAAATGAGGATCTAAATCCTAAAATATGAAAATTTTCATGTATAATCTATTGTTTGAATCTTATGCTTGGGTAAAAGGAATATGAGAATCCTAATGCAAAAGATGGAATGACATAACCAGAGTTTATAAACCCTTGTTCAATGTTATATGTTAAGGGATTCATCCTAGATGTTTTTGAAATCTCGTAAGATTGATATAAAAATAGTTCTGGAGCTTTTTTTTGTGAAGGTGTTGCACCTAAAGTGGTCCCTACATATAGATGCAGACCTTTAGGATTTCCTTGGAGTATACAAATGGCTTAATTTTGAGGACAAAATTTCTTGAAGATGTATATGATGTGATGGACTAGATTTTATCTCAATTTCGAGGATGAAATTTCTTTAATATGTATATGATGTGATGGACTAGAGTTTGTCTTAATTTTGAGAATGAGATATCTTTTAAGGTGTGTAGGATGTGATGGAGTGAGCTTTTGATTTTCTTAGTTACTCAATTCATTGATTCAATCATGCATTGGAGATTGGAATAATCAAATTTGAGTCCTTATGTATATGATATGACATGGTTAATATTACTTGGATTTACATATTATAATGAAAACATGATAGTCCTAAAGTGAGTTTTGATTAGATGAAGGTACTTCAACTAGTTTGGAAAAGATTGAAAGTCGTTGATGTTAATAATATGATCAATACCCTGAAGTATGTGCCTTTTTGGTTTAAGTTGTTGGTTGATCAAGTAAGTGAGTTTTTTAACCAAAGTTTGATGGAATGCAGCTATGATGGAGACAAATATATGGTGCAAGTTCCATGATTAAATAAGGTTTGTAGATAAAGCTATTTAAGTTTGATTGTTTAAAGTAATGTGTAAGTGACCATTGATGGGCTGAAGTTGATATATATAAACTTAGGATTTGATTAAAGGAGTTAACATACACCCCTTCTCTTAGTATCTGTGGATTGAAGAGTTGTAGATTCATAATGTGGCATTGTGTCAGTCGTTGGATGCATTGTCTCAATAATGGATTTATCTTCGTTCACCTCTATTAGTTATGAAGTCAGGAGAGAAGCAGAAGCCACCACATTAGTGTCCTTCACAAGCACAATCATGGTTCATCGCATGACCTCAACCAAGGATAATCAAATACAACATCTCTATTTGTTAGTGACCTTTCATTTAGGAGAAACGATGAAGACTAGGGAGAGTTCTCTCTCCCTAACCCTGCCTCATCTCCATTATTGAGCACTGACAAATCAGAAGAAGAGAACACGAATAGAACAGGTGGCTTCGAAGAAGGCTATGAAGAGAAAATAGTTGCATTAGTGAGATGAATCTATCAAGCTACTCCCCATGTAGTAATCATGGTCACCAAAGCGTAGGTGGACCAAAGATGATATCTGAGTTGGTTCCTTACTTCAAGGACTTGCATTGAAATCCTAGAGTCCTCAACAGTTCTAGTTAGCCTCCCAAAGCTACCTAATTTAGAATTGGGCCAAGAAGGGACCTGGAGGTGAGATGCCTCTCTTATCTTCCGTGGAAGACCCTCATGATGGCAACATTATGGGAGGAAGGGTATGGAGCCGAGCGTGAGAAATAGAGGAGCCATGGAGGTCTTGGTGGGAACCTTGAAGTTGTTGACATCGTGAAGAGCTCGCAAGGAAAACCTTGAGGTAGAGGGTTCCTTGCCATGGTCTGATCCAACAGTGGTGCCCTACTAAATAGAAATGCAAAATCCACATTACATGAGAAAGCAAGAGAGAGAAAGAAAGGGAGAGAGCCGACGCAAGAGTAAAAATAACACCTTTAGCGTTGGTTCAGTAAGACTTTTGTCATCAGTTTTGAAGCGACACCCAAGTGGGTTACACTAAAAGTAGACTCCTTCAACATCGGTTACATAATCGATGACACAAAGTTGTTCCCGATTACAACCCAAAAGTTCCAGCAGTCGGACCATAGGCATCTATTTCTAGAAAACAACCAACACAATTAAGTTTTGTTGTTGGTTTTTAGCAAACAACTGATACAATTAAGCTTTTGTTGTCAAATTTAGTTTTTAACCGACATCGATGTTTCAATTTTTTTTCTTGTTAGCTCCCAGGCATGTTGTCTGGCTGGTCAGCAGGATGTAGAATCTGAATTGTCGGTTTACAACATCCTATTATTTTCACCAATAACAGGCCACAAACCTGCAATATTAACTAGATGTACAATAATATACATATATATATATATATATTATATATGGATCATGTGATTCACACACCTGTATACGCACATTTAAAAATATGATTCATCACACACATGTAGTTCCATTTCATTCCTCCATTTCATTCCTCCATATCATATTCACACACATTTAACAACCTGTAGTTCCATTCATTCATCTCTTTTCACATTCACACACATATAGAAACATTCATTCATTCCATCTTCACAAACACATGTACATTGATAAGATAATTCAAAAAAAATCATTCAGACATTATATAGAAGTGTGTCTTTCAAAGTTTAACATGTTATCAAATTACTAATTATGACAACAATGTTTAGAAAATAAAATGAAAGTAACTAAACAAGGGGCTTGTTGTACCCCTAAACATGTGCATAAGACAGGAAAGTAAATTTGTTGCTTGGACCTACTTTGTTGATGTTGTTGTGTCACATAGCTCATCATTGTTAGATGAATATAAACTGATGGTGATAGGGAAATGGACGGTACCAATAGGAATAGAAGGGAAATCAGGTGTGCTCTCCTCATCGAATGAGTCCAAATATGTGCTATCCTCTGTCGAGTACTCAAATCAGACCAGATGATTGGGCATCTCGTTGTTGATGGTAGTTATCCAAACCTTGACGGTATTATGGCCAACCGAATGAAGAAAAAACCTATCACTACAGCCCAATATAATCTTCCCAACCCACTCACACCAATTGGATTTGGATACAAGATTTTTGTCAACATTTTAGTTAACCTCGATAATAGATGTTAACATTCCAAAATTTAGGGTCGCTTCACCAGCTGTGTAGCGTCTTCCGTTTAGATAACGCCAATGTTTAGGTATAGTGATTTGTGCTAAGGAACGATTGTCTAGAATGTTGTCCAACTGTTCTTCAATAGGTAATAGCAACATTGTGCTAGAGGCCCAAGCCATTATGCGTACACCAATATAAAATGTTGAGAAAAAGTAATATAAATATAAGTACTAACAATAGACAACAACATGGGTTATTTCATTACGAAGAAAATAATTGATGATGAGGATGATGAGGATGATGAGGAGGAGGAGGAGGATGATAAAAATGAGTAGAACAACATGGAACCATAAAATCAGTGTTTTGTTGCACTAATGTCAGGAATATCATGTAATTTGTAAAATGATTGTATAATATGTAAGAATTATTAGATGATGACCCAAAATCATCACAATGCACCAATAGCTCTTAAATGTTATGTATAACACATATGATGTCAAATATGATGATATTTCAGCATGAAATCATGTAATTTGCTCTATATGGCTAATTAGGGCTAAGAACCCTAATTAATGTGCAATAATTACAAAAATGCTCAAAAAACCCTAAAAATTACAGAGTAAGCTCATATCACCAACTGGAAGGTAATATGAAAACTTGATATCAGTTTTATATATGAAATCCATGTTATATGAATGTGAACTTTAATACATTGTTTGTTACCCTAATATGACTAATGAATGTAACCTAAGGTTAATAGGTTCACATAATAATGTGAAACACAATTATCAGTTAATGAGGCAATAATATGGAATATGACATCGATAGGATTATTCTAAGACAAGAATGCAAGTAATGATGGAAATGTCCTAATGATCTAAGTCAGACCCTAATAAATCATAACTAGGGTTGAGATGATGAGAACCTGATGAAGGTATATGACCTTTTCTTGATCAGGGTTGACCAAGGTTATAGTTTACCTCAGGAATATATGATAATTAGGTTATCTTAGTTGAAGGTATGCTCTTATCTCTTACTTGGCCTACTATTTAGTATGGTTGCATTATGTGTTGCAAAATACTTGGCATATGATATTGGATCAATGATTGTTCTTGGATGGTATCTTTCTTGATTTTCCATACATATGATTATGAACACATAGAACATAATATATATGTTCCATTATATGAAAGCACTATATCTCTTTGGTAAGCATGTTTCTAGTGAATGATCTATCTCTTTGGTAAGTAGATCACATGTACAATGATCTATCTCTTTAGTACGAATATCATAAGGCATGAGTGCATTTATCCCATTAGTAGGCAAATGCACAAACAAATAATAGAAGATGTGCCTAAAATATGTTTTCTCTTATTAAATAGATATCTTTGTGCAAGTATATGCCTTTTCTAATATTTTTTAATGCTTCTAAGTATTAGTTTTATCTTATTGCCAAGTATTAGTAATGAGAGGTATACAAAAAGACGCATAGACATACTCAGTACAATATTCTTTAATATTGTGTTGACATGTAGCACATGTAATCTTTGTTTTAGGTATGTGGACATGTGATCTTGAAAAACCATGATAGTTGAGAGTTGTGTAGTGAGATGATGTGCATGTGGACCTATTGTTTTAAGATCCTATTGTTTAGTGGTAGTACATGTGTATGGAAAAGTTTGTTGTTCATTATGTATTATCAAATGTTGTAACAATTCATATGTAATTATATGCTGAATGGTGAACATGTGGTGTATGGTTTTATTATTGTTCATGTGCATGTGATACTGTTGTTTCCTTCTGACTTCCTCTTATTTCTTCTTCTTAGCCTAGTGTGGGGTGTTTAAATTGGGATTCTCACTGAGGTGAGGGTTTCAATTTAGACGTCACATATTGGATTAAGTTGTTGAAAATTTGGGGACGTCACAACTACTCTCCCACATCCACAAAAGTGAATTTACTCACCCATGGTGAGAAAATTTAAGTACAAATGATGAATCAATGAAACAAACATGAGAAAAGAGAGATGAATAACAAATGGATCTGTGGAAGAGAAGAAACGGATGGGATCTCCATCCAAGAGATGGAGATCCATCTTTGAAAACTTCCTCCAACATCACCAACCTTCTCTTTTCGACTTTGGGAAGGAAAGGAGAAGATAAATGGGGCTAGGAATGGATACTCTCCTGAGAAAACCTAGATTTCTCCCCTAGATCACCTCTCTATAGCTCTAGCCTTGTTCTCAATGTCTAACCACTCCAAATGACGTATGGTCTGCTTCCCAAGGGGTGGTGATTCTTTTATATTTCTGAATAAGTGTTTGAAAATAAGAAATATGTAGAAAATACATCCATTATAGTGTGTAAGTAAGTTAACATAGTCTGTGAGGTTTGTTTTTCAATTCAGGAACTATGTTCTCAAGTGACACAACCTATGGAATGATCCACACGACGTAAGGGAACTTTACTAAAAATTATGATCCTTCTATGTTATGGCGTCACAGATTACAACATGGCGTAAGGGACTACCTTATGGTGTAAGGGAACTTTGCTGAAAATTCTGCTGTCTGAGAGTTACGCACCATAAGGGATGGTCTTTACGCTGTGTGAAAGGTTGTTTGCTGAGCAATGAACTCCAAAATTTGGGGAAACTTTGGAGATACCAAATCGATCAGATTTTGGGTATTTTTCTTTCATTATAAGTGGAATGTGGTGTACCTACAATTCAAACCATGACATGAGTAAGACCAACAAGAAACAAACACCTTAGCATGAATCATAGTAGAAATATGGCTATATTGAATGAAATGTGAAACTTAAATGGCATGAAAATATAATATGATTTTTGCACATCAAATCCATGAAGTGGAGAGAGTGGAAGCACATCAAACAACTTCCCAACAGAAGGATAACTTGAAGATGGAATGGAAGGAGGTCATCAGGAAAGATCCAACTAAGGAAAAAGAAAAAGTGAAGGGATCACCCTTGAAGGAAAAGGTAATACAACTAAAAATATCCATGCCCATAATAGTTTTGAGAATCTTAGCTCAGATGATGTTGTTGATCTTGACAAACAAGCTGAAGTGGATGATAGATTATCCACAATATGAGGAAAGGAGAAGAGCTCCGTGAAAGTGGGAGCTAGTCCTAGGGTGCCTGAGACACGAAACACTCAATCATCCATCAGGGGTCATTAATGACCTTCTTCATGTCTAATGTATGTGGCTCTTGTAAGCCACGAAAAATAAGGGAGGTGAGACACATGATCCACATTGTACAAGCATCCATTGTAGGTGTAGTTGAGATGAAAATAAAAACCTACTGCAAGGATCTTATGAGTAAGATTTCTACCTACTGGTTGGAAGTGGATTTTTAACCATGACTTCTTGAACAATGGAAGAATGTGTCTGGGGTGGAATCCCAAATCATGGGATCTCATGCTGATGGACATGGATAATCAGCAGATTACAGCAAGATGTATTAATAAAGGTGGGTTGATTATCATCATCACAATCGTGTATGCAAGGAATCAAATGAGCCAAAGAACTGATCTTTGTAATAAACTAGAAAATGTGTCATCTGGTATTAAACATCCTTAGTTGGTACTCGGTGATTTCAATAATATCAAAAAAAGAGAAGAAAAGGTAGGAGGAAGAGAAGTACCCAATATCATCCTGAGTACCTTCGATACTACAATAGACAAAGACAACCCCACTAAACTACATGTGATTGGGAAGGAGGCCTTCACTTGGCACAAAAATATGAAACTATCTAAACACATTGCATGAAAGTTGGACAGAGCTCTAAACAACAATGACTGCCTTGATATCTTTCTAGGCTTTAAAACAAAACAACTATCATCTTGTTTTTCTAACCATGCTGCCTTGCAGGTTAACCTGAGGGAGATCTCAAATAAAAAGAAACCTTTTTTGTTTTCTTAACTATTGGCAAGAAGGGCCTGGCTGTAAAGATATCATCAAGAAGGAATGGAGTGAAGAGTTTCTAGGCAATCCTTTATTATATTTCAACCAGAGGTTAAAGAACGTCAAACATGCTCTCAAGAACTGGTCAAAAAACTACATAAATTTACATAACCTGATCAAGAATAATAAAAATGAGATGAACGACATTGCTAAATCTCTAAGAAGGAATCCACTTAATCGAGAACTGATCGAGGCTAAGAAAATTACACAGGATATAATCAAACAACTGGATAATGCTAAAGAGTTATATTATTGGTAGAGGAGTGGAGCGGAATGGATTGAGAATGGAGATCAAAATACCAAACCGTACCACTCCATTACGAAGAGAAGAGAGGTGGTGAACACTATCGCAGAATTATATGATGAGGAGGGTAACTACATTGATAGTGATGAGGAAATCATTACAGAATAACAAGCCATAGGAAGAACAATTGATGGAGGACATTGAATGGCAAAAGATCATCTCTGAGGAAGATAATGACATGTGGTGTTGCATTCCAGGGGAACAGGAAATAATAGATTCTCTTTGGAGCATTGTTCCTAATAAAAGTCCTGGTCTAGATGGCTTCAATGGCTACATCTATAAACATAATTGGGAAACTATCAATAGCTCACTCATGTTAGCTATTTTATGGTTTTCAATGGAGGTAATAGGGTTAAGAAAATTAACCATGTTTTCCTTGCACTGATACCCAAGAAGGTGTTAGTGTCTACACCTGAAGACTATAGACCCATTTATTGTTTCTCACTTCTCTATAAGATTATAATGAAGATAATAACTATCAAGTTATCGTCCATCCATCCCAATATCATCTCTCCTAATAAGGGAGCTTTTATCAAAGGGAGAAGGATGAATAGTATAGAATGTTATCTTCAGAATTTACTATAAACTACAATGTGATGAGAAGTACACCTTTTTCTTGTATCAAACTAGACATCACCAAGGCATATGACACAGTTAATTGGTCATATTTATGGAGGTTCCTTGATGGTTGTAGTTTCTATATCTCATGGATCAAGATGATCCAATAGTGAATCACCACAACCTCTTTCTTGCTTCTGATCAATGGAAATTCTGAAGGTTTCTTTCATACTTCAAATGACCTTAGGCAGGGGGACCCACTATCACCACTATTGTTCAAAATAGATATGGAAGGATTTACTAAAATGATGGACGAAAATATAGTGAACAGAAACATCAAAACATACACTATCAGGAAGGTGAAGGTCCTATCCCATCTTCTATTCGTAGATGACTTTCTGGTATTCATTGAAGGAAGGAAGACAAGTCTTGCTAACCTCAAGAAGATGCTATTAATGTTTGGGGCTATCTGAGGCTTGAAACTGAATGAAAGTAAATCTTACATCTTCTTTTTAGTTTATTGTAAAATGAAAGAGGAATTGAAGGAGACTATCGGAATACAAGAGGGTCATTGGAATATTAATTATTTGGGTTTTCCCTTTGCTAGAGGTAACTTAAGGAGGTAACACTTAAACGAGTGCTTAGACCAGTTGAAAGACATGATTACCAAGTGGCCAGGAACTAAAATGGCCATGGCTGGGAGACTCATGTTAGTCAGGAGCTCATCTATGGATCTTATCAGGTTCTGGATGAACTAGGGTGAACTACCAAAGTCAGTGAGGAGAAGAATGGAGTTCATGCTACCTGGTTTTATTTGGGAGAGCCTGATACATCCAGTAAGCTACTACAGATTAGCATATACAAGGAATGAAGGTGGCCTCAACCTATAGTCCCTCAACGACCTGATGGATTTTCATACCTTGAAAAGAATCACTAAACTCCTACAGGGTGTTTCCATTTGGGACCGATGAATGAATAGAAGGTATAGCTTGAACCTTATAGAGGAACCTAAACACATATGGGGGTTCTCTACTATGTGGAGAAGGATGGTGGAGGTTTGGCCTAAATGGCGAGCTAACATGGAGGAAACGAGGCTATGGGATACCTACAGACAAAAGCTTCCATGTGATGTATGTTGTGAGGTTCTATGGGAACCTCTCCATAGGCTGAGATGGAGACTTACTACCTGTAGAGAATACAAGGAATATCTACCACCATTGAAGAAGATTCAAAAATGGAAACAAGATGTCAACTATTCATGCCTAAGAGAGAGATCCCGATGCAAATCACATGTAAGTTTGTGTGTAATTTTGTACCCTTGATAGGGTTTTGGAATATATATACCCAGGATTCCGATACATATATACATACACATATACAACACACATACAATATATATATACATACATATATATAGATATATACTTATATATTTATATATGGCAGAGAGAGTGACATACATGTAAATAGGAGAAAGAATTATCATATATATCTAGTATGGTATTATAAGTGTTACATAGTCTATTTATTTAAGTTGTTTCTATTTTAATTAAGTTATTTACTCTATTTGTAATATGGTCCCAATTATGTCCTGGACCATTGGGATTTTCTCAAGTCTATATGTTTCTCTCTTATCCTATTTATGGGAAAGGGTGGTTGCCTCCTATTAATAAAAAAATCTACACTAGGGGATTCACCCCACTCACATTGTCTTCCACATGGTATTAATGCAGTGATCCCCTATCTACCTTAACCTTAAGAGAGAGAGAGCAAAAAGGAGAGTTGCCTACCCTTAGGGGCGGCCACTGTAGCTAGGTGTTACCAAGCTCCCTGTAGGTATTTTCCATCCCTGCCGCTTCTTAGAGCTGTCTCCATCTTTAACAACAAAATCATCTACTTTCAAGTTGTTGCTACTGGATCTGCATGGGCTGCCATGCTGCTGCCATGATCTTCTACAGTTGGAGCTGCCATATCTATTTCATTGTTGATATATAATACCATCATCTAATATTTGTAGATCTACATCATTGTCATCCACATCTATGTAGATCTACACCTCTTCTATGGTTTTATTAAAATATAGTCATAAAAGGAAAAGATCTCCTCTTTCTTCTAATATTGGGGATACACCATCCATTGCATCTATTGAGATCTATTCACAAATTTGGGATAAAGGTCTTTCCTTTCTGCTGATTTTAGGGATATATTATTTACCTATATTGATATGGTGGAGATCTAGAAGGAAACATCCATCTTAAATGCAGAGTCTAGGGTTTTTCTACTATTGTTTTCTATCCACACAGCGTGTCGTTGCTTGACATGGCATATTACATGTACCTTGATAAACTGTGTCATCTTTTGACACAAAATGTCACCTACTTACACCCCAAGATTTAGCAAATAGCACAACGTGTCTCTTCACTGACACATTGTTTCAACTTTTACTTCTACTACTGCAATATCAGACACGACATGTCTTTTAATCGACATGGCGTGTCTTCTACTTCATGTTGCTACATCTTAGCATGCTACATAATCTACTCATGGTCAAAGTTCCTATATATGGTGTGCTTCTATCCTTTTCTAACTAGCAACAATTATCTTCCTATTTTAGCAATTTTATGTTTTTTACACCCCAGTCTTACAACCCTACTTTCCGTTTGCCTACCTCCTCAATCCTTGTCGACGTAAGGGTCGAACAAATCTCTTTTTGGGTCATAAAAAGATCCATTTATTTTTCTACCCAGATCTTTGTAATTGGGTCATGTTGCATATTGACTCACATTGTCAGTTACCTCCTCTACATATTTGCCTACAGAACCCTACATCTACCATTATTTTTTACTCTCCACTCCAACCATGCTTTTGACTCTTTTCATGGTTGGAATCTGGGGGATAATAGAGCATGAAGAGTAGAAGGAAGACATGAGATAGATGAGAGATGAAGAAAGAAGAAGAAGATCCTAGTTCTACTACTATATGAATCTCCGTGCTACTTTTGTTGCTACTGTGTGATGTGCTTTTTACTGATATATGGATCTTCATACAACTTTTTGGTGCTACTATGTGGTGTTTCCTTGCTTCTATGTGGATCCTTCTACTAATATGTGGATCCTTCATGTTACTTTTATTGCTACTATGAGGACTGTTCTGCTGATATTATTCCTTGTTCATCATCATTTTGACTGCTGCTATGTACTTATCTACATCACTTCTCCTATTTGTTGATTACCTTTCTATTACATCATTGTTCTACTTGTGATATGATTAGCACATTTTACTTTCTGCTTTGTGATTTTGCACTATTGTTGTCTGTGCTCTATTTACACATTGACTCTTTATAAGTATCTTGCACACGTCTATTGAGACTGCAACCCAACACTCTCTAGACTTTGACGTCTGCTAAAAGGATGGAATTAATATGATGAGATCATGATAATATCTTTTATGAATTAAATTCTATGATGGAGCTTCATGCTTTTCTTCTACTAGGTTTATCTTGGAGAGTTTTCACTACTTTCTACTTCAGATATTGGTCTTTTATGCATCTACGTCATCTATAGTCTACTTCTGTGTTCCAACACTTGCTGGCTTGTTCATGCCTTGAGCATGTTCAATCTTTTCTAGTCCATGAATTGCATGCACATCATCTACTTCTTCTGGTATTCTAGCACTCTCTAGCCTATTTGATGTCGACAACAACTGTGATGAAGACCATGACACCTACCTACTAATATTTAGTTTGCTCTAGATGCTACTTCACATTGATTAAGAATCTCATGCTACCTGCCTTTTGTATCTGCTTTTGGATTATCTGCTTAAGGAGGAGTATTTGAGAGCTTGAGGGATTTGCTGTTTCATTGGGGGATATTATTGTATGATCTTGGTTATCTTTTTATTATATTTAGTCTGTTCATCTGTTAGCGAGCTAACTTAGGATTCTTCCAAGCTCCAACTTGAAGCAAAACATCCGAGTGGGAATTGGCAGTGAAAATTTTGATGGTTTTCATGAGTCATATGATGGTACAATTTGTTTCCATAACAGTTGAACATATCATGATGTTTATGGGTTGAGGAAGATGGTACTCGAGGAGGCTCACTCTTCAATGTATGTGATGCATCCTAGAAGTACTAAAATGTACCACAATCTGAGGGACTTGTACTGGTGGCCAGGTCTAAAGTGTGATGTGGAAGAGTTTGTTGCCAGACGTCCAGTTTGTCAGCCTGTGAAGGCTGAGCACCAGAAGCTTGTAGGAACATTACAACCTTTGTCAATACCACAATGAAAATAGTATCATATTAGTATGGACTTTCTGGTTGATCTTCATAGGATAGATAAAGGTCATGATTCCATATGGGTGATAGTGCACATATTAACTAATTCATCCCACTTCTTTCCAATTAAGACTACATTTATAGCAGAAAAGTTGGTACATGTATATGTGGATGAGATAGTATGTTTGTGTAGCATTCTAGTAACCTTAGTTTCTGATAGAGGTTCATAGTTTACAAGTCAGTTTTGGGAATGTCTGCATTCCGAGATGGGAACACATATGAGATTTAACAAAAAAATTCTTCCACACACAGATGACCAGTCTGAAAGGACTATTCAGACTTTAGAAGGTCTTCTAAGGGCTTGTGTTGCAATTTCTGGGGAGTTAAGATATACACCTTAGTCTGATAGAGTTTGTATATAACAATAACTATCATAGAAGTATAAATATGGATCCTTATGAGGCTCTGTATGGGAAATGTTGTCAGTCTCCACTTTGCTGGTATGAAACAGGTGAGTATCAACTATTAGGTCCTGAGCTTGTACAACAGACTACAAAGAAGATTAAAGTGATACAACAATTGTTGAAAGCAACCCATGACGGATAATGTAGATAATTGATGCTGACCATTAGAGTTCGAAGTAGGAGATAGAGTGTATCTCGAGGTTTCCCCTTGGAAAGGTGTGTTGAGGTTTGGGAAAAAGGGTAAGTTGTCTCCTAAATTTATGGGACCATACCCTATCTTGGCTCGTGTTGGAAAGGTAGCAAAAAAGTTGGAGCTACCACCAGAACTACACAGGTTACATAATGTCTTTCATATCTCCATGATGAGAAAATGTCATCCAAATACATAGCAGATTATCCATCCAGTAGAGGTGGAGTTAGATGAAGATGTTTCCTATGTTGAGGGTCCCATGTTGAACCTGGAAAAAGGGTGCAAAAGTGAAGAAGAAAGACATAGTGTTAGTAAAGTTTTTATGGCATCATCATTGTGTAGAGGAAGCTTGGTGGTAGGTATAAGATGAGATGCATAGGAAGTACCCATCTCTCTTTGCGTAAGATTTCGGGGGAAAATCCTTGTTAGGGGTTTAAATCTATAAGGCCCTTGACCTTGCTTAATATGTTGAGCATGCCTAATTATCACAATTGAATGCTTAAAACATTAATCCAAGCTTGTGATATGTTTTTGTATCATGTGACAAGCTTACGTTTTAAATTTGGTCCAATTTGGACATTGTTTGAGTAATTTATGCAATTGTATGTACATTTTGGCCTTTTATGTAATTTATCCAATTGGGTAGTTTTATTTATAATTTTTCACAAGCATTATGTTTGTTAGACGTTTTCTTATCATTATTGAGCTTGTTGAACCATGGGGAGCTCAATTGTACCTTGGTTTGGTGGTGATTCACTTCTATGGTGAGTTAGGATTTTACCCTTCATGGATGAAGGAATTGCTAAGTGTGAAAACCATGAAGACAGATGGTTTTTCCTTATGGGGGTGCCAACCAATATCTCTCCTAGATGTAACGAGGTCTAAGGTTCACCCTGGAGGTGATGCAACAAATGGTTGAGGTTGGTAAAGGGTCCCAAGTGATGGTGGGACAGAAAGTACCATTTTACCCTTTTGTAAGTGATATGTGTTGGCCGATGGATCTTTTAGGGGTGTAGACCGAAGGATATTCTGTTCTAGATGACCTATGGACTCTTTAAAAATCAAGGTCTGATGGTTAGGCAATAGGAGGACTGTGTACCTGCTGCTGCATGTCCATCCATGGAAGCTCTCGGCCATGAACACATGGAGAGCTGCTTGGACACCTCAAGCTTCTTCTCTCTCTTATCGTTAAGCTTTATATACCTATCATTAGGCACCCAAACAAAACCTTTGGTTCCCTATCTATTCTTTTCTCTCCAAATCTCTTCTTTCCCCTACTGGGTAGGTGGAGGAGCTTCACAAGGAAGAAGGTGTCGACCTTCTTAGTGGAAGCACATATGGTTGTGTTTCACTTCCTATAGGGTTTCTAAAGCTTGTTTTGGTAATCTTCACTTAAACGAGTAATTATATTATTCTTTGCTCTATTTATTTTTCTATTCTTGTTCCTCCCACCTTCCTCCAGGTTGGAACCATGTCTTTCCATGGTAACATTTGTTCTATAACTCAAGAACCTACCTTTCTTGCTTCTTCTTCTAGGGTTTTGCTTCCCTTGTGGAGAAAGGTACCTACTTGGCTGAGTTCAGACCTAAAGCATGGGTTTTCATACCATAATTGCTCGCATTTATTTCTTATGAAAGTCAATTCTTCTCCCTAGAGGTGAGCTTTATAACCCTCTTCACTTATATTGCTTACTATAAGCTTATTAGCTCAAGTTCTTGCCTAAAAATGATGATTTAAGCATTAATAAGCTAAGCTTGCTTGAGATTTTGATTTTTAAGGTGTTCCCTATTTTTTTTCCAGTTCTATATGGATTTGTAACCATGTGTACATTCTTTCTAAGGTATAGGATGACTTAGTTCACGTTGATATCACAACCAATGGTTCTAAGCACCTATCAATTGAAAGTCCATATTAGGGTTTTTAGGCTACTTTCTTCTTTATCACACCATGACCTGATGGTGTGGCCTTCTTGACAACCGATGCTGGTGAGAAAAGGTGATGACTAATGGTTTCAACTGATGGTCCCACCTTAGGTCAGTTTTGAAAACTTTTGAAAGCTCAGTGAGAAATAATTTGGTTCCCTAATGATGGTATCAACCAATGGTGACATTAATTCAACACCCAATGGAAAAAAAATGATAGTAGAGTTGATCCTATCATCTGATGGTGACACAATATGTCATGAACCATGGTGGATCATGTCATCACAACCTATGGTGACTCAAGGCTATAAATGTAGCTTCATTTAAGTCCTAAACGAATGGTTTCTTGGTTCAATTAATTCAATGGTTAGACCTATACTCAAATTGGTGATTTTGAACAATGAACCCTATCCAATGAATGAGATTGGATGCTTCAACCTCCAATGGATTAGAATAAGTCCCATAGTATCATATGTGGGTTCAAGTGTGGATAACTCGATGGTCCAATTCCCTTAATTAGTAGTCTTACCTTTTCCCTAGTATGATTACATTTGATAAATCACCATATTAAGTGGATGTGTAACTCTAATGTGATATAGCTTGTTACACCTAACTTTAATGTAACTAAATCATGGTTATTGGTTATAATCAGCCCTCTTGAATAATTAATGTGACAATGTATCATACTATTCTTGTGTTGAAACCTCAATGTAGTACTAATTGAATATTATAGTGCATTACAATGTCAAAATCAATGGGACACATACATGTTGATGATCTCTTGAGCCTTTCTTAAGGAATAGAATGGTAAGGATGATCTGACAACTATTGATGTGATGATCTTAATGATCTTTGGGTGTGTTTGATCTTTAATTGAGATGAAATCCTCTTCATGTTCCAATAACGGTATAAGCCCTGCAACTTGTGATAAGCAATGGGTACCTTGTAATTGTATAATGACAAATATGGTCCATTAATTTGCAATGAATGATAGCACATGGTAATATGATTAATATTTATACCTCAAACATTTTATATCTTCTAATAAATTAGGTTTAGTATGTCCATTTGAATGATGAAGTCTTAATTCACTCAATTGGCAATAACTAATCAAGTGAAACCCTAATCATGTAGTGCCCTGTGCTATAGATCCATTTTAGTGCCAGAACTTGTTAGATGGTGAAAGGAGCAATTCCTATAGGAAACTCAGAGCACAGATTTTTGAATATGTTAGGGTGAAGTCAAAAATATCTCCTTGTGTCAGCTATTACAGGTTATGGAGGATGACTGTGGTCATGCCTCTGATATGTGTGATATATGTGACGCAGCAATACAACTGCAAGATGCCTCTTCTAGAATGAGAATACATGACCCATTCTCTAGCGTCGTGACCTATACCAAGGTGGGCTAGTTGTTTTTAGGTTGACTATATGTCACTATTGGCAGTTGACTGTTATGTCTCTACGTTAATCGGGAGTTGTTGGTGAGAACATGGAGTCTGACTCTTCAGTAGATCTAGTGTGGCACTGATTTTAACTTAGCAGTGATCAATTGGATTTTAGTGGTATGACTCAAATTCCTTAGGTACCCAATAATAAAAGATGTAACACAAGTCGGGTAGTATATCTTCTAGGGTTAAACACGTTCACATTGCTTGAGAAGCCCTTACTTTATCTTTATGCTACACTGTTCTTATATGATGAAATCTTTATGAAATCTGAGTATTATACTTGTTGCTAAACTTGTCTGCTTAACTAGCTTAGTATGTTAGAATAGTTTAAATCTACTCAGCCTCTTATTAGATACTCAGTCTGCTCAGTTTATTTACTGCCCAATAATCTCTTTTAATCAATATATGTTCGAGAAAAGTTATATCTCTTGTTGGGATTGTGTATCACCCTTGTGGTTAGCCACATCTTTTTAGGTGGTCGTCGACAACAAGGTCGAGGACATGTTGTTGAAGAGGATCATCCTGGTGATCAATAATATCAGAAGGTTGGACAACTATATATATAGTACTAAAGTCCTAGTGTCATCCTTATACTCTCATGTTCGGGTTTGGGAAGTGTTTTCTAGATGATATACTTGTATCGACATGAGATTCTAGCAGTGTGCCAGTGCTTGTAATATATGCCATGTACATGTGGAGTATATTTTCTATATAGGATGTTGCTGAGGCCACTGAATACAGATGAAATTACCTATTATGATATATGATAATGGGAAGTATGGACCTTTATAAAAATATTTCAGAACTTGTTTATGATGTTGAAATCAGTTTTTATTCATCCACTTTTATGACTATGTCAATAGTGAGTAGTTTATCATGTTTTATATTTTGAGTGATCTTGTTTATCATGATGAGGTGTCACACATATGGGATGTTTCCCTTTTATTTGATTTAGTAGGGAGTTGATCCCCTTTTGGGTCCCAATCCTTTCACATAGTAATTGTTTCACATTCTTATGTTGTTATTTTTATTTATTGTGCTCAACTTCTTTGTAACTAAGAGTAATACACATTTTTTTCTCTTTGTAGTGTAGCGTGACATGGTGTGATGTAGTGTGGTATAGTTATGTAGTGTGGTATAGTTAACTGTGGTTTTTTGGTGGTATGGATATGGGTTCTCATATCAAACACTATAGTGGATATGGTGTGGATATTGTATTTGATTTTTAACCATGGTACCGTTATGGTTTTGGCATAAACCACAATATACCCGCACCACTACCATACCTAGACAAACCTAGAATGGGCAATTGAGGTTTAGTGGTTGGCGACCGCATCTTGTATATGACAAGAAATTAGTTGTGCTTAACCAATGCCCACAACCATCCCACTCTCCCCCCTCTTATTCTTTTGAATCATTGGATCCAAGTAGCTAGTTCCAGACCCAACTTCCCTCATCAGACAATTAATTTGGTAAACCTTCATTTGATTTTCCCTAAATATGATACTATAAACTTCAAATATATATATTTCCTAAAATCCTTGGCTAGATGATGCAATCCTATATGTCAAATTGATCAACTCGATGACCTACAACTTGGGCATGTTTTTTGACCTTTAGTCTTCTAGTTTATTTATTTTGCTAAAAACACGACCTTGACTATATTTTATCGTACATAAAATTATGAAGAAGGCATGGATTTTTATGCTAAACCCACATCCTAATCCTTAAATCTAAAACCTTAATGAACTTTATGCATTAGTGGCATCTTAATCACCTAACATGTACTCTTGAGGACTCTAATTGTGTAATGTAGCTTGTTTTGAGACTTTAATAATGAACTTGATTCTAAAATGATAATATATCTCCTAAATGACATCTAATACCTAACCAAATTTTAAATTAGTAACCATATGATGCCACATAACATATATGTCCAAGATCACATATTTCTTGGTTGTTCTCCTCAAATGAACTAATCTGCATAATTGTGACCCCCTGTATGTTGAAGTTTGTTATACTTTGATCAAATGATAGTGTTGACCTAGATGTTCTTCAAACTCCCTTCTACTCTTGAAATTTTTAACTCTATCATATTTTTATAGACCCTAATGTCTATGTTCACTATATTTTATGATATGATGATGTATGTGCTCAAATCTACCATTTTTGATCTAGTATGTCGTATGTGGCCTACTTGCTTTTCTTGTGTCCTCATCTCATTGTAAACCTTAGATTCACATATCCCCCTCAAAGTAGAGTTCAATTAATCCTTATGGACCTTTGATATGGATGTTCTACTTAGACCATATGTTGGACCCCTTGACATAGTTCTTATATGTTGATTTTAGAATGCAAGTTGATAATATTGAATTATGATGCTTAGATTCTATGGGAAAACCACCTATGTATCAATATGTTTCCTATATCCTAAACTTTCTTTCTAAGCTATCTTTTGTAAATGGTCCTCATTCCTTATTGAATCTTGATGTTGGTCTCATTTTTATGAATGTCTTGACCCTAAAATGTTCATAAGTGACCTAACTTAGACTACACATGAAACTTTAAAATATTTATATAAAATAGATGGAACCTCAAAAATTTCATGAAACTTGAACCACACATGGCCTATAAATCGTAAAGGATCATCACATTTGTTACACCCCAATCTCACAATTACCATTAATCATGAGATTAGGGCATAAATTGAGGATTTAAGAAAATACAAAGATCACCCTTAACTTTTTCTTCTTTTTCAAACTCTTTGTTTTCTCACATTGAACCAAATAAACTAACTTTATAAGGGAAACTAAACATTGATTTCTCTAATCTGATTTCAACAGTAAAAATGCATGTATGAACATTCATTATGTTTCTCATACTTTTAAGCACATAAGACTTGCTTATTCACATATATTGCTAAAAGAGGAATAATGTTATACATCATCATTTACAACTCTATCATATTTCTTTACATGGACCTAGAGTGACAAGGACCGACTGAACTTATCTATACTCATACTTAACTCTTGTGGCAGATCTACTCTGATGCAATGATATGTTCAATCCCCACAATTTCCAAAAAAAATTGAGTAGAGGGTTGAGCCTACACACTCAGTGAATGATTAAAACAATAATGCAGTCTAAAGTACTGAATCAGACATTTACCATTCTTGGATAATTGAAATAAAACAAGATAGTATTTTCAAATTAAAATACTAGATATTCAAAAACATACTAATAACATTGAAGCCTACATCATTAGAAATAAACAAGTATAGAAATATAATCCTCACTATATTCAAAATTACATTTAAAGAACAACTACTGTGAAAATGAAATCAAATCTTTCTTAACTCTTCTTACTGATAAGAAACTCTTTAAACTTATATTACCATAGTTTAGCTTATGCCCTGATCATATGCAGTGTACTCTACATATGAAGAATCATAACGAAATATGATCTCACCGTACAAGACTTAGCTGATACACCCGGGATGCTAAGACTGACTACATTGCTGGTCTGCAACAGGAAAATGGCTCTCTAGCCTCATCACACTTATGGGCCGTAAAACTGGACTCCTCATCTAACCTGAGCACACAGGCAGACAATCAAACCACCTATTGTATGTACTCTGGTGCCAACCGAATCTCTCGTTGATGTTGGATACTACATACTGTATTTTTAAGGAAACTTCTACTAGGGCTTCGTCCCTCGTACCACCTGTTAGTATGATCCGACCCCCGTATACTGGACACTACCAGGGTTAGGTCGTTTCATCCCTACGACACAGACCTCTCATAGGGAATCAAGGTGTTTAGGGCTACTATAATTACTGTAACTTCAATTATATATTTCTCTTAGACTGATCTCTTTTAACTCTGTATATTAATGACTACTCGAACTATTGAATTGAAATCACTGATGATACTGAACTGAATGCTGAACATATTGCTTAGCCCTTTCTTAGGGTTTCTCCTTACTCATGCACATATAGCACTTCTCATGCATTCAAACATGTATCATGTGTACTAATATAAATATTCTCATTCAATATTCACACATTTATGCATGGCATCGATAACATACCTATCTAGGGCATGTCATATCTCCCCACTTACATTAGCATAACAACATATGCATTTCATGACAAGTATTTGAGTTAGAAAATCTGAATCTCATAAACAAAGCATGTACGCATATAAGATAATATTCAGATAAAATCCCACAATATCACATGAATCATTTCAATCAACCATTTACTACTAAATTAGATATGTATACTTGTAAAAGCATACTAGATTGGGTTTCCATCCTTGATTACTTGCTATTCAAAAGATATGTATTGTGAAAATCAAAAACTCTATTTTTCCATATGTCAAATCAAAGAGATCAAACATGTAGAATTATATGCACTAGGAACATAAGATCATATAAGCATAAATCCAAATTTCAGCTATAATGTTGTTCAAACACCTGAATAACTAAAAAATTCAGATCTTCAGAAGATTCTCAATAAACTTCTTAATTATGTAGTATTCAAGATACATGGATATCTATATCCATGTCATCATATAAATGTTTTTAGATCATAGTTGGAACATGAATTGAAGAACTCTATAAGATGAATTCAAGAACAATTATTTTCATTTATTGTCATCTAGAGAGAAATCGAGAATATAAGTTAAAACCATCTAATTGAGTACAATTGACTGAAATATTCTTTTACCCACTCACCTTAAGCTATAAAACATCTTAAAAATGTATCCCATATCTAAAAATCTCAAATCCATATCAAAACCCTAACAATCACCACTTTCTTCTTCCTTTCAACTCAAAAACCCTATAATTGATGATTAGGAGAGAAAGAGTGAGAAAAGGACTTGATTTGATATGATTTCAAATCCAATTAGGGGAGGGATAGAATCTTAACATCTGAGAGAAGATTCACCATGAAACTATAACCAAAGAAGCTAAACTTACATGATTTCATCATTCCTCGGACCGCAAAACTCTAGGTGAACATCTCCATCACCTTCTCCTCTCAAACCCTAACTCTCCGTTTCTCTCTAGGATTTAATTTCTATGGATTGAATCACGAATTATGAGAGATGCTTGTGTGTTATGTTGACGATATAGAGAAATTGAACTTCTTGGGTTAATTACACATTGACCCCTCACTATACTTTCTCTTATTTCAGCTAAATTTTCTATCATAAAAATATCACTGTAATTCATCTACTGATAAGGTCTAAATGCATCCAAAAATTATGCAAATTTTACATGTTGTTTGTTATTGAGTTTCATATCCCCATTAAAATTTCAGATAATTTGGAGTTATCAATAAATAATTAAAAATAAAACACTACACTAATAAAAAGCAATCTGTCAACATTTTGGTCGAAGTATAATTTGATCAAGAACCACATTCAACGAACACTCAAATATTCTAAAATTTTTCTCCAAAATGCATCATTAAGTTCTCCATATCATATACAAAATTTAATTAAATACAAAATTTTTAGAAATATGAACAATAATGTACCACACTTCTATCCTGATCAAATTCCATATTCATGTACTATCAAAACCCTAATTTTTCCGATTAGGGTTTGCATTTCTCAAACCCTAATTCTTCAAACTAAAATCATAGTTAGAGTTTCTACTTAGGTTTGAAGCATCACAATTTATCTACTATCATTAACAAAGTCTAAATGATGTTCAATCTAATCAAGCATGTAATCATTCAGGTAAACCCTAGTTTACCAATTAAGCATAAATGTGGTCATTACAATTCTCACCCCCTTCAAAAGTTTCGTCCCTGAAACTTAAATATGCAAGTAAAGTACATTCATGATTTATTTTAAGCTTATGAAATCTTACATGTCATTATATTCTTGTATTTCATACTTGAATATAGTTTTAAACATTAAGTCCTTCATTTCTTTTCTAATCACAACATGCTTGAAATAGTTCTCAATGACAACAAACAAATTATCTATGACACAATGAATCATGGAGTAGATAGAGAAGCAACCATTTCAATATTTTCATACTCTTGAGGTGTCGCCTCAACATTAATAATCTTATCCAACCATCTCAATTCATACGACTCAATATGTACTATTGTTTTATATTACCTCTGAGTCACAAAAGAAAGTTCACTATGTTGTTTTGAAAATTACTATTGTGCTACTCAAATAGAAAAGTAGTCATGAGTTAGAAGACTAGATTCAACAACAATTGTATAATACTACTCACGACATCCCCATTGCATCATGGATGTATAAGGTGAAGCATTACCATCACATTCCATATTATTCTCAAGCATGAACCCACACATAATTCAAGGTGTAACCATCGGGTTATAGCATACTAGGGTTTCAACAATAGTAACAAAGTACTCCATGATTGTATTAGTCATTCAAGGACTATTCATACCCAATTACCATCACTTAGTAATATTAAAGTTAGGTATAACAAGCTATACCTCATTAGGGTTACATATCAATACAATATGGTTATCATCCCTTCTATTCATATGAGTGAATAGGTAAGACTACCTTATTCAGGGTAACCTTTCATTTGTTCCATCATTAGTCAACCCATATCACCATACCAAAATTGTACAATACTAAGATGGATTACTGGTATGAATGACTTAAACTATCAAAAACCTTTATTTAACATATTTCTTGCACATGTACACTGAAATCATAATAGAACCAATTTACATCCCTTAATATACCTTCAAAAAATTATACTTCCAAAAAAAATTCTCATATTAATAAAAGCTATTGTTTTCTCTAATCTCTCTCCTCATTCAGTACTACTTACTTTTTGGTACTTATTGTTCTCATTTTAATCATGTAGATTAAACCTTCCAAAAATTGAAACATACAAGGTACAAATAGATTATTCATCATTCTTGCTACCACTGCAAGAATTTATCTCATATCACACCACTCATTTTGTATTTCTCCTTTTGTTGAAAACACACTTGTTACATTTCAAATTTATATCTTACTCTTTACTTCGAATAATTTCCATATTGTTTATCTACCTTTTAGATTAGCTATCTTTAAACCCGGCATGGATTACTATCAGTGCTAGTTTACTTCTCATATTGCAAATCTCATGATCTTGTTTTATAGAGATGCTAGTATTCAAGGTCAAATTGCTAGTGACATCCCTTGAACTACTACAACTCTAAACATTCTAGGGTTTGGTCCTTATTAGTAGCATGATGTTATTGTGATGTGACTTTGCTCCCTTAATTTGAAATTCAAACTTTAGATCTCACAAGTTTTACTAATGTCTTCTTTATCTTATCGATTGAATTTCCTTTCTCTTACTTGACCATTCAAATAGATTACATTCTCAATTACCCTACTAGTGTTTCATCATCATATCATGTGTCATTATTACATTCACTAGATGCACTACTATAGAAATGACTTATAACGTCACTTTTAATGGCGTCAGTTTTATAAATACACCGACACCTAAAACATAAAGTGTTGGTTCAAAAACAAAACCAACATCTATCTGTGAAGGGCGACCAGACACATGTGTCACTTTTATTCGGTGTCGGTTCCTTATTAAGAAAATGAAGCCTAAAATTAACTGCCAAATCCAAAATTTCCAATGAAAAAAATTATCTCCAAAATTTAACATATGACGTCGATTATTAACTCTGAAACCAACGACAAAAGGTTTTTTACGAGATAGAAATTGTGCAGATTTTGGTCATCAGTTTTACTACAATAATCGACGCCTATGGGTTTTCTCGTGCTATTTTTGGGAGAATTTTCACACCCATTGGGCGTCGGTTTTCTAAATAAATCAACGACTATGGTCGAAATTCGAGAACATTTTGTTTTTGTCGGCATATGAGGATAGTTGTCGGTTTTGGTATAGAAACTGGCGACTATAATTGAGTATAGGTGTCAATTTTGTTATTTATAACCAACACCTTTTGTTATAAGTGTCGCTTTTTTTTAGTAATCGACACCTATCAGTAACTTAATAGCACCCGTGCAAAGCAGACTCTTCCCCTTCCTTTGGTTCATTGCGATTGAGAATAGGGTCTGGCGATTCTGCAATTCCGCCCCTCCTCCTTGCGCGCCGCTGCCACCATCTCCCTACTCGCCGCCGCTGACACTCCCTGCCCTCTGCTAGCTCCCTGCCTCCGCTGCCCAGACACACGCCTAGCTGTTGCTGCCTTCTGCGCCCTCTTCCGCCCAAGGACGTGCACCTAGCTGCTCTGGCTGCCATCTCGCTGCTCGATTCTTGCCGCCGCTGCTACTCCTCACACTGCCACTGCTCTTCTCCATGCTGCTAGCTTCTCCACGGGTAGCTCTCTTCTTCTTCCTCCATGCCCCTCTTCTTCTTTCTCCATCTCTTCTTCCTCCCGCTCCCAATCCTTACCAAATGGATTAAATCATGGCCACAACCGTGTGGGCTGGCCACGGTCGTGGCTGTGTTGGCCTACCACGGCTGTGACCAGTCCACACGGTTGTGGCCTTGCTTTTATCCATTTGGTAAGGAGGGAGCAGGAAGAAGAAGATACATTTGCAATTGATTACTAATGCTTGACCTAATTATGTAAATTTTGATGCATGTTGAATTAAGATATTAAAACCCTAATACACATTTCACCATAATCTTGAATTAACTATATTGATGAAATCTTGTGATCAATCTATGTAAGATATTAAAACCCTAATGTTAAATATCTGATTTTGTAGTGATGTGTCACCCTAACATCTACATGAATCCCTATTGTATGATGTAGATTGATGATAATGCATGAGCTAGTTTGAAATTTTGAAATCAATTATGAATCTCTCCATCCCTAGGTCATACTAATTTATGTGTAATCTTTATCTTGATGATGAACATGCATGGACACTTGAAATGTTGAAATCAATGTTATAGAATGACATCACATGTATTTTTTGGCCTAGAAACCCGTCGAAGATTTACTCATTAGGAGTAAATCTTGGATAGTCCTCGGTTTGGGACTGTTCTTGAACACCTAATCTCACTTAGGATGTAAGTGTATAATGTGTATTTGGTTTTCAAGAAAATTCCGGCAACATTTCCCCGTTTGTTCTCTAAGTACATCTGTACTTGGAGAACAACGGGGAAATGCTGTCGAAATTTTCTTGAAAACCCAATACACATTATACACTTACTAGTGAGATTAGGTGTTAAAGAATGGGATAGGTGGTACACATTTATTATATATAAGAATGACATCACATGTATTTGTTGGCCTAGAAACCCATCCAAGATTTACTCATTAGGAGTAGATCTTGGATAGTCCCCAGTTTGGGACTGTTCTTGAACATCTAATCTCACTTAGGATGTAAGTGTATAATGTGTATTTGGTTTTCAAGAAAATTTTGGCATCATTTCCCCGTTTGTTCTCTAAGTACATATGTACTTTGAGAACAAATGGGGAAATGCTGCCGAAATTTTCTTGAAAACCCAATACACATTATACACTTACTAGTGAGATTAGGTGTTCAAGAATGGGATAGGTGGTACGTATTTATTATTTATAAGAATGACAACACATGTATTTGTTGGCCTAAAGTTTTAACCATACAAAAACTCTAATCCTAGACCCTAATCTTGTTGTAATATATACTTATTTTCTCTTTGATCATAGAATGGATAGATCATGGATGTCCATTCACAATCGCTGCACCCCAGAGTTTATTTCTGGTCTTGACCAGTTTATTAGATTTGCCGAGGAGCATAGGAAACAACCTGGAGATAGATTCTACCGTCCATGTAGGCATTGCGGTAACAACTTGAAAGTCAACACTGGTGATGAAATCAAAAGTCATGTCATGTGCAATGAGATTATACAAGGCTATATAGAATGGCACTGGCATGGAGAGATTTCAAACCCAAAACCAGTGGATGTCGATAGCAATGCTTGTGTGGAAGAAGAAATTGCCTCCGATGATGTAGATGTGAATGAACCAGTTCCAGTAGACATCGTTGATGCGATGCTGGATAGTTGTGGGGTAGAGCACACCGATCCACCTCCCATTTTTAGAAACATTGTGCATGATGCTGAGATATCGTTATACACAGGTTGTACTAAGTTTACAAAGCTTAGCACTGTGTTGAGATTGTATAAGCTGAAAGCTAACAATAGATGGAGTGATAAAAGCTTCACGTCATTGTTGTCTTTGTTGAAGGAAATGCTTCCTAAAGGAAACGAGCTGCCAATCTCAACATACCAGGTAAAGAAATTGTTGTGCCCAATGTGAATGGATGCCAAGAAGATACATGCATGCCCAAATGATTGTGTATTATTTCAAAAGGACTATATGGATTTGAAAGATTGTCCAAAATGGCTTAGCTGACACACCCGATATGCTAAGACTGACTACATCGCTGGTCTACAATAGGAAAATGGCTCTCTAGCCTCAGCACACTTATGGGCTTTAAAACCAGACTCCTCCTCTAACCTGAGCACAAAGGCAGAGAGTCAAGCCACCTATTGGATTTTCAGTACTCTAGTGCCACCATGATCTCTAGTTGATGTTGGACACTACATACTATATTTTTAAGGAGACTTCCACTAGGGCTTCGTCCCCCGTACCACCTGTTAGTACGATCTGACCCCCATATACTGGACACTACTAGGGTTAGGTCGTTTCATCCCTACGACGTAGACCTCTCATAGGGAATCTACGATGTTCAGGGCTACTATTATTACTGTAACTTTGATTATATCTTTCTCTTTGATTGATCTCTTTTAACTCTGTATATCAATGACTACTCGGGCAATTGAATTGAAATCACTGATGATACTGAACTGAATGCTTAACATATTGGTTACCCCTATCTTAGGGTTTCTCCTTACTCATGCACATATAGAACTTCTCATGTACTCAAACATGTATCATGTCTACTAATATAAATATTATCATTCAACATTTCTCACATTTATGCATGGCATGGATAAGATACCTATTTAGGACACGTCATAAGTCTCCACTTGCAATAGCATAACAACATATGCATTTCATGATAAGTATTTGAGTTAGAAAATCTGAATCTCATAAACAAAGCATGTACGCATATAAGATAATATTGAGACAAAATCCCACTATATCATGTGAATCATTTCAATCAGCCATTTACTTCTAAATTAGATATGTATACTTGTAAAAGCATACTAGATTGGGTTTCCATCCTTGATTACTTGCCATTCACAGGATATGTATTATGAAAATCAGAAACTCTATTTGTGCATATATCAAATCAATGATATCAAACATGTAGAATTATATGCACTAGGAACATAAGTAAGATCATATAAGCATAAATCCGAATTTCAGCTATAATGTTATTCAAGCACCCAAACAACTAGAAAATTCAGATCTTCAGAAGATTCTCAATAAACTTCTTATTTCTTTAGTATTCAAGATACATGGATATCTATATCCATGTTATCATATAAATGTTTTCAGATCATAGTTGGATCATGAATTGAAGTATTCTATAAATTGAATTCAAGAACAATTCTTTTCCTTTATTGTCATCTAGGGAGAAATAGAGAATATAAGTTAAAACCATCTAATTGAGTACAATTGACTAAAATATTCTTTTACCCACTCACCCTAGGCTATAAAATAGCTTAAAAGTGTATCCCATATCTAAAAATATTGAATCCATATCAAAACCCTAGCAATCACCACTTTCTTCTTCCTTTCAACTCGGAAACCCTAGAATTGAAGATTAGGAGAGAAAGAGTGAGAAAAGGACTTGATCTGATATGATTTTGAATGCAATCAGGGGAGGGATGGAATCTTGACATCTGAGAGAAGATTCACCATGAAACTATATCCAAAGAAGCTAAACTTACATGATTTCATCATTCCTCATACTGCAAAACCCTAGGTCCGCATCTCCATCACCTTCTCCTCTCAAACCCTAACTCTCCCTCTCTCTAGGATTTCATTTCTCTAGATTGAATCACAAATTATTAGAGCTCCTTGTATGTTAAGTTGACCATATAGAGCAATTGAGCTGCTTGGGTTAATTGCACATTGACCCCTCACTATACTTTCTCTTATTTCAGATGAATTTTCTATCATAAAAGTATTACTATAATTTGTCTACTAATAAAGTCTAAATGCATCCGAAAATTATAAAAATTTTTACAAGTTGTTTATGATTGAGTTTCAGATCTCAAGTTAAAATTTCAGATCATTTGGTGTTACCAATAAATAATTAAAAATAAAACACTACACTGCGAAAAAGCACTTTGTCAGCATTTTGGTTGAAGTATAGATTGATTGAGAACCACATTCAAAGAACAATCAAATATTCTGAAATTTTTCTCCAATATGCATGATTGAGTTATCCATATCATAACCAAAATTCAATTAAATTCAAAATTTTTAGAAAATATGAAAAATCATTTACCACATTGCTATCCTGATCAAATTCCATATTCATGTAATATCAAAACCCTAATTTTTGCCGATTAGGGTTTACATTTCTCAAACCCTAATTCTTAAAACTAAAATCATAGTTAGAGTTTATTCTTAGGTTTGAAGCATCACAATTTATCTACTATCATTAATCAAGTCTAAATGATGTTCAATCTAATCAAGCAGGTAATCATTCAGGTAAACCCTAGTTTACCAATTAAGCACAAATGTGGTCATTACAACATTGGTAATTAAGCAACTTTGAACCTAACTCGACCTAAATCCTAAAAGAGATACTTAGAATTAATGATGAGAATTTGATACATGTAGGATCTAGGGCTCTATAAGGGGGTTTAATAGAGTTTCAAAAAATCTCACAAGATAACTTAGACCTTCAAATTTTATCATTCAAAACCAATAGCTTAAGAGAAATATGAAGTCATAACTAAGCAAGCATAGCAAGGATGAGAGAAATCGAAATGAGCACTTGGACAAGGTGGTTTAGAGTGGTTCCACTCTCTAGACTAGGAGATAGTCAATCCACTACCTACAAAGGTCAACCTCTAGGACTTTGCAAGTGCTTTCCTCTATATATTCACTTATAAGAGTTACAAAACAAGACCCACCAAAGGACTTTCCTATCCATTACAAAGAGTCTTCAACCTTATCAAGGACTTACCCACTTTGTAAAGAGTTTCTTCCTTCTTCCAAGGACTTACCTACTCTTGCACAAGTATTCATCCTTTAAGTAAGTATCCACTCTTCTTAGATCTTCATCCTTTGCCTTCTCCTTCACCTGGAGAAGATCTTCACCTCTTCTTCAACCTTGAAGAAGAATAACAACAACTTCACCTTCACCTTCACACTGAGTAGCTTGCTTCAACCTTTTCTTCTTTGAGAAATGGGGTAGGGAAGATGGAATGGAATGAGAGATTTACAAGCACAAGGAAGTAACTCTCTTACAACTGGCCTAACTCACTCCTAGCTTTGGAAGCACAAACACTGGTGCACTAGTCAACTCTCTTTCAACAACTGAAAGGAATGTTGACACTTGTCATTTCAACAAAAAGGAACATCCTTCCTAGTTATCCTAATTAGCGATAACACTACATAATTGAAGTCCTTGATGAACCTCCTATAGTAGCCTGCCAAACCTAGGAAACTGCAAATCTCTATTAGTGTCTTGGGATATTACCATTCCAGAACATACTCCATCTTCTTAGGGTCTACACAAATGCCCTTACCAGATATAACATGTCCTTCAAAAGACACTTTTGACAACCAGAACTCACACTTGCTAAATTTAGCATATAACTGATGCTGTCTCAACAAAGTCAATGCTTGATGAAGGTATTGCTCATGCTACTAACTATCCTTAGAATATATCAGGATGTCATCTGTGAACATGAGCACACATTGAATGAGATAAGGTCTAAACACCCTATTCATCATATCCATAAAGGCTTCATGTTCATTAGTTATCCCAAATGGCATAACCACAAACTCATAATGAGCATACCTAGTCCTAAAAGATGACTTGGATATGTCATCTGCCTTAATTATCAACTGGTGGTAACCTGATGTAAGGCATATCTTTAAGAACATGGTGGAACCTCTCAACTGATCAAAAAGATAATGAATCCTTGGTAACAAATACTTATTCTTTATTGTCATCTTGTTCAGTTGTTTGTAATCTATACATAATCTCATGGAACCATCTTTCTTCTTAACAAACAACATGGGATCACACCAAGAAGAAATGATCGGCTTGATAAAACCTTTCTCTAACAGGTCCTCTAACTATTTCCTTAACTCCTACATCTCTGTTGGCACCATTCTATACGGTGACTGTGCTATAGGTTGTGTTCCAGGAAAAAGATTGATTTCAATTTCAATCCCTCTAGGAGGTGGAAAACTAGGAAATTCCTTTGCAAAGACATCATCAAATTCTTGCACCATCAGTATCTCTTGGATACTAGGACCTCTCCCCTTCGTATCCACAACATGGACTAGGAAAACCTCACATCCTTATCTCATCAATCTCTCTTCTATCATAGCAGACATCAAACACGTAGTAGGAATCTTATCGTCCCCTTGAAAGATGTATGAGACATCACCATCATGGAGGCTCACTACCTTAGAACTACTGTTCAACATCACCTTGTATTTATCCAAGGTATCCATCCCTAGAATCACATCAAATCCATCCATGTCAAGTGGCATTAGGCCCACTTGAATGCTACGTCTTGAGAAAGAAAGGACACAAGAAGAACACACTTCCCACAACTTAGCGGAACCAATCAATGGAGTCTCTAGCCACATAATATCATATCTATGACTAACAGGTAGATAACAACTACTTATTACTTCTCTAGTGATAAAGGAGTGTGTTCAACACGGGTCTACTTGCATAGATTTGAAATAAGAAGCAGACAAATCAGAATGAAATAACTCCATCTGACCTGTCACGACCCATGGGTTGACCATTTCTTCTGGCTGGCTCATAGAATAGAACCTAGTCATCGCCTACTAATGCCGACGTCCTCTACTAGTGTGTCTAAAGGACCTACCTATGATAATTGGCTGCGTCCCCAACCACCACCACTGCTAAACTGTCATTGTTGGGAACCCTTATGGTTCTGCCTCGGTGGCTGTGTCAAATCCTCATCCTTCATTGGGTAATATGACCTTCTATGCCCAGTCTGTCTAGACCTAATGAAAGTATTTCTTTCAAGCCATGGCCTAGATGACCCTTTCATTGAAACTGACGATGTACTATAGGCTCCTAGTGGTGGAAAACTGTGGCCTCTACCCCTACTCGGGGTCCACTGTGACGGTGCATGTGATCTTGGTTCAGTGATGGTTGATCTTGTTTGTCACTAAGGTGGGAAAAACCTTGGCTTATTAAAGAATCCAGATGGTTGCCCATGAAATTGAGCTGGTCTCTTCTTAGCATTAATCTCTCACTTTTTTATAGTAGACCTCTCAATACTCAATACATATTTTACAAAGGTGGAAAACTTTTTCCCTATTCTTCAAGGCCGATGTCATTGTAGTCAACTCCTTACTTAGACCCTTCTCCAACCTACAAATCCTCTCTTTGTCCATTGCTTCCATATATGGGCAAAACCTCAAAATCTCCATAAACGTTGATTCACACTCATTAATAGTCCTCTCCCCTAATGAATCTTCTCAAACTGAGAGATTTTCTTATCTAGGTAAGTCTTCGGAAAGTATTGCTAACAAATTCCCACTAAAATTGCTCCCATCTTATTGCTACTCTTGGCATCGTTTCCTCATCTATGGCTCACTAGTGGCCAACACTACCCTTAAATAGGTAGACAACATGCTTTATTTTGTCTTCTTCAGGGATGTTCAGGATTTCGATCGCCCTCTCCAACTCTTTTAGCCACATGTTGGCATCTACTGGGTCAGAAGTACAAACATACTCAATCGTCCTAACACATTGTCACAAAACTATTTGTTATCACACTTCTAATGGATACACAATCAAAGGCTAGTGGATTTGGACGTCCATCTGTAGAATGGGACAATATTTCACATAGACAACATATATGTAAAAGCAATAACAACAAGACTAAATAGGTACAAGATACTAAACAAGGAGATAAGAGATACATATTTATTTCTATATCAAGTGTATCCATTGGTGTTTCATTTTACATCTTAGAGTCTGGAGTGCAAGAGATCCTTATTTATTAACTACAAATTTGATAAAAAAACATATTAATGCTAAAGAGTTAAGTACGCTATGAAAAGGCATGTAACAAGTTAAAGAGTAGTATAAGAGTTTCTTAGCTAGAAACATCATATTAAATAAGAAGTACAAACAAGGCGAGAAATCATAGTGACATTCTTCTTTATAAACCATATTTTACGTGTATTTCCATTAATACTTCAACAACATATTATGGCCATTGACCAGATTCCCATTGGAAGGGTCCTTAAGGGTGCTCAAGATTAGCCAACCCTTTAATCGACATGGTCTTCCGTATCTAGACATCTCCATCAAGGCACCCAACCTTGTGCCTTTACCCCGAGAATACATGTAGGTACACTAGGTTTGTATAATGGACAAGTTCAATTATGGTCGAGGTTTGTTCAACATATTTCAAGCAAAATGAATGTACTAATCATAGGGAAAAAGTATCTCAAACAAGTAATTACCTATCCAAGCATTGATACAAGCATAATACAAACAAGCCGATAACATAGTAGGGTAAAGAATTAAATATACCTTGAGGGTTATTATTTTTGAGTAAGATACCTAGAGAAGATCCATACCAAGGGATCCTCACAAAAAAAAGATATATCATGGTGTCTTAGATTATCAAGCTTGATTAAGATAACCATGATATAAGAGTCTTCTATATGTTCCCTAGATCTAGGTTTCAAATAGTTCAACATGGTTTCCAAACTTCCCAACATGCCTATCATTATTCAACATAGTCCAAGGGTGAACATTAAGTCCTAGATCTAAGTGAACCATCCACATTATATTAGATACAAACATGATATCATTTTTTATTTGGAGTTAGGGAGACATGATATGGTTATATTATTCAAGTTTTAATCATGCGATGTCACATTTAAACATATTAGGTCAAAATCATGCAATAGGGTCATACATCCAAGTCATAGGAGAATTAAGAACATATAATAGATCAAGTTAGTATTTAGGGCTACAAGTGTGATGAATATACTGATTTGAAGTCATTAGGATGTCATTGATAGCATCATTCTTACAATATTATAGCTTTAAAGATTAACATATACATATAGAGAATGCTAGGTATCATGTCATATGAAATAAAAGAGTACGTGAGTATGTTGTATTGAATTTCATGCCACAAGTTATGTTAGGGTCTAATCTGAGAACCAAAGTACATGGTTGAACATTTAGGATCACTTTTGCATAGGGGTTTAAAGATTCAATCTAGGAGTACATTAAGTACCACTATTTAGGCAAAACAAGGTATAAAGCTAATTTTTTAAATCATATGAGTTACACCACAGCAAAGAACATAAGGTATTTGTAAAACATGGCACAAAACATCATATGGTTTACTAATTTTGAGGTTAAAAGGTTAGATGATGACAATTAAAGCTAAAGTCCTACAATTTGTCAAGTTATAGCATGTATGCACATAAAAGAGTCACTCTCAAGTCATCGGTGAACATAAAGGGTCCAATACATTATTTCGTGCTATTAAAGAGAAAAGTCACCGATTTTCATGTAAGGTAGACAATAGATCATTAAGATACATGTTTAAGCAAGATAGATGGTAATTATTACTCAAAAGTCATAAAGGAAAAGTTTTCAGTAAAAATAATGAATGCTAGGCAAAGACAGTAGGAGATGATAGCATCATATGAAAGATGGCTTTTTTTTATTGAAATGGTATATAATACCTTAGCAGTTGGTTAAGAGGGGAGAGAGAAATAAGATTTGGAAGTTTGTTCACTATATAAGGAGGTTTTGGGGGGAAAACCTCGATTTGGGCTGCTGGAGAGGAGGTTTGGGCTGTTATGTGAGTCAAGAAGCATCTAAAGGCATCCCACTCATGGTCAACGGTGATGAGAAGAAGTTGGATCTATGCGACTTTTTGCTACCGAGAGTGGTGGTGAGAGGCAATGGGCATCCATGAGTGGTTGGGATTGGTGCCCATCAGATCTAGGTTGGCCCAAATCTAATGGCTCAGAGGGCCATCCTCTCACTCACGAGCTGGGCACACACACCCGAGTTCATTGCATCTTGCGTCACTAGAGGCTGGTCTGGGGTCGAGATGGCAGGGGAGATGAGACTAGAGATTTGATCGTCAGTTCTTGACTTTCCTCTAAGGATCCATTACAGGTCTCAAAGACCAAGTAGGAAGTTAGAGAATGCCACAATCCCTTGCTAGAGTGAGGGCGCCATTGAAGGTTTGGAGAGGAAGTGAACAAGGAAGGAAGTCAGGTTGAGTTTTGAGGGATGTTAGAAAATTGGGGGGGGGGAGGGAAAGGTTGAGGATTGGTTTGTGAAGAGGAGGGAAGTTGCAATTGAGCAGGTGAAGGTCCAAATATTGGAGTGGCCACTTGCCAACCTACTGGTCCATAGTACAACCCTCGCAGGGGAGGAAAAAGGGAGAGGGATCTTGGCTGTGGGATTTAGGTGTGATCTGCGTCCGCAAAATTCTAAGGTCCTGCACTTGTCTGCACCTAATTGGTTGAACATTGGTTGTGTGGATTGCTAAGGAGAAGGGGACAGAAGTCGGGTGTGTGACCGCATGAAAATGAGCCCAAAGATCGGACCAAACTGAGAAAAAGGTGTGGAAAAACATAGGAATAAGGGTTCAAGCCAACATCATTAATTAGGCATAACTTCCACATGCTAGCTCCGATTTAATAAAAAAAAGTGTGTTAGAAAGATAGAGTGAAGATATACAACATGAGCATAAGAAAAGGGTATAGATGTTCATAATGATATGATGCAAATTTAAATGGAATATGATGATGTGTTACATGGAGGCAAAGTGCTTTTAATCAAATGGAACATCATTTTAGCGACACATGTATACTAGATGGACTAACTGTGCATCAAAACTCATTCAAACATAGAATCAAAGGTGAGTACAAGAGTGAGGTTCAATTTGGAAATTTCATAAAAGGGGTGAAGTTTCAAGATATCACACACGCCTAATTCGTTTCAATATTTTCCTGAAACTTTGAGATTCCTCATTAGGGATGGGTGTCCTAGCTTGAGATGCAGGCACCCGATCTACTAGATGTGTTATCATGGCCATTATTTATCCAAACATGGATCGAAACACAAGGTCGACCATAGTAGCCAGGACAAATGAGGCATTGTGGGTTGCTTTGGCCCTATCTATGGCACTCTCTATTCACGTGTCTACCTCTTAGAACCACCCCTAGTGCAACATAGCTACTTTCCATGTGTTCTTCATGTCCTCTATACATTTCTGTATAAGCGTAAGCTATGATCAGATATGTTGAATTCATAAGAACAGACTCAAACCTAAGTCCTATGTCCCTGTAGATTCAGTGCACCTAGAGCTCTGATACCAACTTAACTGTGACACCTCAACATGCTAAACGAGAACAGTCAAAAAATAAAACATGATCAACTACTAACTAATCACATAGTTAGAAAAGCAGAAGAATTAAAATTGACTTCAGCATCATAAACAAATTCTGAAATATTTACATAAAGTTATATCATTTCTATTCTCAAATGATTACATTTTTTATCCAGTGGCCTCAACCACATCCTATATATAAAAGATATCCCATATGTACATACCATATATTACAAGCATTGGCATACTACCAAAATATCATGTCGATACAAGTATATCATCTAAAAAATACCTCACATACCTGAAATTGAGAGCATAGGAATGACCCTAGGACTTTACTACTATATCTACAACTACCTAACCTTCTGAGATTACTGATCACCATCCTTCTCTTCTTCAACAACACATCCTCGACCTTGTTGCTAACAACTACCTATAAAGATGTGGTGAACCACAAGGGTGAGAGCCAATCCTAGCAAGGGATATAACTCTCTCCAATAAATATTGACTATAAGAAATTATTAGGAAGTAAATAAATTGATCATACTGAGTATTTAATGAGCAATTGAGTGGATTAAACTATTCTAATGTACTAAGCTAGTTAAACAGATAAGTTAGCAACAAGTATAATTACTCGGGTTTGATAATATTTCATCATATAAGAACTATGTAGCATAAAGATAAAGAAATGGCTTCTAAATCAATGTGAATGTGTTAGTTGCTAGAAGATATACTACATGTCTTGTGTTACATCTTTTATTATTGGGCCCTAAGGAATTTGAGTCGTAACACTCAAATACAACTGATCACTACTAAGTCAAAATTAGTTCCATACTAGATCTATGGAAGAGATGGATTCCATGATCAGACTAAAAACTCCCGGTAAGTACAAGAAACAATGCAGAGAGATAACAGTCAACTGCCAAAAATGACATATAGTCATTTGTGCAATGAGCTATATATTGAGACATGGTTGTTCTCATTTGTGCCATGATCTAGTAATCATTAGACTTGCTGATTTGGATATTGATAATACTAACTTTTACAACAATTCCTTCTTGAACAAACTAGTGGTACTGAATAATACTTCTATGTACCTCTTAAAAATCTTGGCTATATTTTTTTTGAGATATTGTTCCTTACTGATTAGTCTTCCAATTTTCTATATTATAATTTGAAATAAACTCAAAAACATAAATGATATTGCTTATTATGACTACCTGAATTATGATGATGATATTGTTGACATTGAGTACAAGCGACCTCCTCATTGAGAGGATGGAACTTGTACATGTCGATTGACCTCCTCCCTCATATGGAGAGAAGGAGCCTGGTGACCTCTCCCATCTCGTTGGGGAGATGGAACCACATAAAATATATAAAAACGCTTCTGGATATCAACATAGTGGGAAACTTTTTAAAAAATTGAATTGTTCTAAATATACTCGATGTCTGGAAAATCATTTGTAGACAACATGTTGAACATAAGTCATGCCAGGTACTATATTTTTCCATATTTGTTTTCAATTGTTCAATAACTATTCTTTTCAAAGCATTGCGATGCATTTACATTGATTACATCTCAATTTACATGATTTTAGGCAAACCATATGGATCTTTATGAAGAATTGACTAGATCGCTTCTACTCTTGATAAACTCTGATGACAAGGATTAATCTGCAAAATCTCCTAATTGGGTTTCTTAGTTCTTTAAACATCTTTTTTTATGAGTTAGTATTTCTTACTTTATATGCCAGTGTGTGAGATCCTTTTGGGCCACTCAGAGATGGGCGCTTCAATCATTTTACCACTCTTTTTTTTAATTAAGCCTGGAGATCTTCTATTCATCCCACTCTCCTCTTTGTGGGCTAATCAAAATGCAATTACAAATCACACTTATAAAGTCGTGGATAATGCCCCCATCAGGCCCAACGAAGACGCAACAAAACCAGAAAAAGACCTCAACGCTGCGTGAGACTCCATGACGCCAAAAGATCATCCAAGATCCATATCACCCAGCAATTGTCCTTCTGAAGAAAATGTATGGAACACTATGTATATCCATGATGATGAGACCTCACACATACACGGGTAGCAACATATGTTCAGTACAAATAAAAGTGTCATTGAGAGTGGATCCCCTTACACCTAACGCTCTTGGAACTGCATTGGCTGGCTTAGGTATGATATAACCTATGATGGCTTCATCATTGAGAACCACTCGAATCTCCCTTGTGAACGGGGTTTCTTTCCATGGTTCCTTAGAGTTACCCCACAGGATGTCATGCACATAAGGATCATCAATCTCAATGATGGCGATGCGAAGGTTTTTGTCTTCAGCAATCTTGAGGGCAACAACGCAAGCAAGAATGTAAGCAATGGTGTAGTCATCTTCCCGAAGCCAAAACCGAAAAGCTAATCTAACGTGAGAATGGGAGTTGCAGACAACTCCAGCTTCCCATCTTCTAACGACACCCATCTGGTCAGCTGCTCGACCAATAGTCAGATTAAGCTTCAGATTGTCAACATCCGGGGCCCGCCATTTCTCGATCTGAATGCACTTGAGATTGATCTGTGGATCCTATATATTATGTAGCTTGAGCTGCATGTGAAACGTCATGTCCTGTATCTTGATGAAGGTCTTCTTCGATATCAGCCGGTTCAGACAAGAAGAAATAAAATTCCATTGCAAGGGCCATTCCAAAGCCTTGCCTTCCATCTTGGCAGCGCATCTAATGCGCCTTATAGTCCACTCTATATGGGCACATAGTTCACATGCTTTCCATTTCCTCGGCGAATTAGAAGCCTGAGAGTTGCCACAAATGATCATAATCTGCTCAAGCGATTCCGGCTTGGAGTAGCTGGTAATAGCACTGAACTTATCCCAGAAGAAAAGAGCAAGCTGACTATCCAAAAATAGGTGTTGCAAGGTCTCGCACGATGGTGACTCACAACATGAACATCGAGAGACGATAGGAATCTGACATCTTCGTATGTTTTCATCGGTTGGAAGTGCACAATGCACTATCTTCCATAGAACGATGCTAGCTTTGGGATTTCCCATCTTCCACAGCTTCACCAACCAAGGTCTATCACTCTCTATCTGAGGATAGATGATCGCATTCTTTACAGATTTAATGGAGAATGACCCATCCTGTGCAGGACACCAAACCAGCTTGTCCGCATCGCCCGTGATGGCAGCATGAGAGTCAACAATGCACTGGATGCCATCATGATGAAGAATGTGTGACAATGCATCCCAGTCCCACCCATGGTCTTCAATCCAGAAATCCCTGACTCTGAAATCAAGGTGCCTATCATTCGCTGTGATAGCAAACTCAGCGAGAAGTGAGCTACACCACTTGGAGTACCATAGCGAAATGTCTCCGGATCCAATCGACCATCTACAGTGATGTGAGAACAAAGGGAATGTGCACCATACTTGTTTCCAAAAAAGGTGAAGATGTGGCCCAGAGCTTTAGATATGGTGGATAACACTCAGATCTATGACAATATGTGCTCCTGTACTTATCCTTGCAGAAGATTGCCCACATGGAGCTTCCATTAATGATTTCCCAACATGCTTTGTATACGTAAGATCTCGCCGTGCATGCAATGGAGTCAAAATTGAGGCCTCCAAGGGATGTAGGGGAGGCTACGTCTTTCCATGACACCCAAGCTTGGCGACGATTGTTTGCACGGTCAGCCCAAAGAAACTGCGACATCAACGCCTCGATGCGATTACTAATGCCAACTGGAATACCTACAGCTGCGGCTGTGTATAGGGATATAGATGATAGGACATGCTTGATCAGAAGCTTGCACCCAACAAAAGAAAGGAGATTCGCTTTCCATCCGACAATCTTGCGATTCATCTTCTCGACAAGGTATTCAAAGTTCGCTAATTTCGTTCTGCCATATACTATAGGAATGCCAAGGTAAGAGATTCCTCCTTCCGCATTTCAAACGTTAAGAGACTCGGTCGTGTCCTCCATCACTGCTTGTGCAATCCCTGTAGTGAGGCAGCAAGATTTTGATCTGTTCATGTATTACCCGGTTGCTAGCTCGTAATGATGCATGATACAATTGACAAAGGCGATGGATGCAGGATCAACATTGAAGAAGATTATGATATCATTAGCATAAAGCAAAATAGGTGGGGCTGCACCATGCCCTCTAGTGATAAATCGGCTAATGTTGCATGTACTGACCGCCCAGTGCATCTTGTTGGCCAGGATCTCTTCGAAAATGATAAAAAGGAAAGGAGAAAGAGGATTTCCCTATTTGAGCCCCTTGTATATCTGAAAAAAACCTGCTGAATGATCCCCTAAAGTGACGCTGGCCCATGTCCCTATGAAAGGTTTGAGACACGGGTTGATAACTTTAGGAAGGAATACAAACTTGCTCATTATCTTCCGCAAAACCTCCCAATCAACACGATCGTAGGCTTTCTGCATATCATACTTGAGAATCACGTTGTGGTAGTTGTCCCCTTGTTTGAGGTCATGTGCAAGCTCTTTGGTAAGCCTAATGTGATGCACGATGTCCCTTCCAGGGACATAGGCGCCTTGCGCGTCGGAGACAACCTTGGATATTAAGGATCTCAATCTATGGATGATGATACTGGCAAGAATCCTAAGAGTCACGTTCTCAATAGAGACGGGTCTGAAGTCAGACGCTAAATTGACTGGTTGATCAACCTTGGGTAGCAAGACAATCTGGCAACACATCAAGCTCCTGTGAGATAATCCGTTCTTGAAGAAATCTCTTGCAACTTCCAGGATATCCACTTTCACTATGTCCCATGCAGCAAGAAAAAACTTGACAGTGAAACCATCAGGTCCGGGTGCAGATGAAGAATTCATCTCCTTTATGGATGAGACAATCTCTTGTTCGGAGGGAGTAGAGGACATCATGATACTATCATCCGAATCTATCTTTGTGGGAATATCATCAAGGAACTCAGTCAGAAGTTCATCGTCGGTGCCACTTGGAGGTAAAAACAGATTTTCTAAATAATCGGCAACAGCGCACACCATCTCCAGGGGCTCCTCAATCACTGTGTTGTCTGGGAGGACAATCATCAGAGGTATCCTTTTCCGTCTCTTAATCATTTTACCACTCTCAAGGTACTGGGATTGGGATTGGGATTGGGGTAAGAACGGTTCCGTGAAAGAATCCCCCAATACCCCTCAATTTATAGAAGGGTTAGGATTAGGGTTCCCAGTCTGTGTGGGAGTGGAAAGACCCAGAATTTCATGATTTTTTTCAGCCTACAATAGGAGAAACAAATTGTTCATAGGTGAACCAATCGGTTGGCATGTGAGAAGATAGGTTCACCCAGTGAACTAGTTGTTTCATCATGTTTCCTGATTGCAATTGTACCAACAATTCTAATCCAATTAATACACAACATGATATCAACACTAATCCTTGATGCAATTGAATTGATCCATGAACTACACAGTTCATCTCATGAACCAGTCATATGATGACCTTGAGACAATCAGTTCATGCCCTAATTCATCTAGAATTCAGACAATGCAATCTCCAATCCACCTGATACTCCAACTAGTCAATTCAACACTTGAACCAATCTATTTAGAGTCTATCCAGTCAATTGTTGTTTAAATTGAATACATAAACACTTCAATAATCAATTTAGTTATCATTCATGAATAAACTCCTATTCCAAATGAATCCTTTGTGGGTGACCCTATAGGTTTCATATTACCTTGGCAATATATGTCCATAACCATTTTATGACATCACAAGTAAATAGAGGCATCTAGTAACACATCATTTCTGCCTAAGTAAATGGAAAGTTGGATAACAACTTCAACATACAATTTGTGACTAGTTTTACAATGTTCGTATAGTTTTCTTGTCACTAATATATAGATTGAACTCGAGGTATGGAATCATCATCCTCTTCAATAATTCAATCCATGTTCCTTGAAGTAGAGCAAACTTTCTAATATATATGTAAGCTCAATATCACATATTGACTCACATGAGCATGTCCATGCATTTCTCAATCTCACTTATCAAGTGGCTTGGATATCATACTCCTGTAAGAGGGACAAATTTTTTCTACATCACTTACAGTCATCTACATGTGTCACTGTGTATTTGATCATCACCTTTAAGGCAACCCTAATTCATAATCACTGTGGATGACTTCAAAGTACAATAAACAAAATGCAATGAGTGTAATGTCTTCAGGTCTAAGAACCACAACCACCAACACTATAAGAGATGATTCTGACTACCAACTATGGTTTCCATGTATCCCTCTTATGGTGGGTCTATCTGACACACTTTTCTCTAACAAGTATCTATGTGCTTGGTTTGATATCACATATCATGACTGATGAGATTCTATCATCAACTAACACACACTCTAGTCTTATGTGTTATTGTTGTCTAACAGCCTTCCAAAATGACATCTGACTAGGGACATAACAAGAATGTATATACTCTAAAATTTGTATGATCTAATTTTTAGGTTATCAACCCCAAGACATACATCACTGATTAATATCATTCTCTAGACATTTATTATGTATTTTCATTATCTAATAACTAAATAAAATAGAATAAATTGAAAGATTGCCTTTATCGAATCATTTACAAGTGATGCCATTACAACTATCATATGATAGGCTCTCTGGGCATACATACCAACATACTTTCATTTTCACTTAGAGCCAATCACCCATCAATCTATTTGCAAGCTATCTAACATGACCATAATGTTTCTATTGCAAAAGTGCTTTTGTCAAGGGGTCAACAATATTATTCTTGACTGGTATTCCGCAAATCATCACATCTCCTCACAGTATGATCTCTTATATGAGATGGAAAGGCCTTTATATATGATATGAACACTAATACAATTTTTGTTCCATATATTGTGTAATAGCTCCATTGTTGTCACAATATAGCTCAATTGCATCGTTGATGCTTTGAACTACCCCAAGTTTTGAGACAAACTTCTGGGTCCAAACAACTTCCTTTGCTGCATTTGATGTGGTGATATACATGACCTCTATTGTAGAATCAACAACTGTCACAAGCGTCTCTTACTTGGAACTCTTCCAACTCACAAATCCATTTTTGAGACAAAAAATATGAATCCAGATTGTGATATGTAATCATCTTTGTCAGTTTGGAAGCTTGCATCAGTGTAACCCTTTACCACCAACTATTCCTCTCCACTATAGATAAGGAACTAATCATTAGTTCTTCTCAAGTACTTAAGGATGTTCTTCACGGATTTCTAGTGAGCATCAAGTGGATCTAACTGATATCTATTGGTCATGCTCAAGGCATATGATATAGCGGGACAAGTACACAACATTACATACATGATGGATCCTATTGTATATGCATATGGAGTCCTACTCATGTGATCCCTTTCTTCACAAGAACTGGGACATTAAGCTTTAGAGATGGTAACTCCATGCATCATGGGTCGTTTTCCTCTCTTTGAGCTCTCCATATTGAACCTCTTCAACAATTTATCAATGTATGTGCTTTGACTTAGTCCAAGAAGTCTTCTGGATCTATCTCTATAGATCTTAATTCCCAAAATATAGGATGCTTCACCCAACGTTTTCATAGAAAATGTATTTCCTAACCATGCCTTTACCTTTTGTAAAGTAGGGATGTCATTCCCCATCAACACTATGTCATCCACATATAATATGAGGAATAAAATCATGCTCCCATAAACCTTTTGTGCACGGAAGGTTCATCTTCATTTTGTGTAAAGACAAACTCTTTGATTGTCTTGTGAAAATGAAGTTTCCAGCTCTGAGATGCTTGCTTCTATCCATAGTTTGACCTTTGTATCCTATTGACTTTATTGAAATCATTTGGATTTATAAAACTTTGAGGTTGTGCATGTACACATCCTCAAGAATATTCTTTGTTTGAACATCCATCTGCCAAATGTCATATTCATGATAAGCCACAATGGAAAACATGATCATGATGGACTTAACCATGCCAACTGGAGAAAAGGTTTTGTTATGATCGACACCTTGAACTTATATGAAACCCTTTGCAACTAATATGCCCTTATAGGTTTGTACTTTACCATCCATGTTGGTCTTCTTCTTGAAGACCCATTTGCACCCTATGGTTTTTACCCCTTCAGGTTGATCCACCAAGGTCCATACCATATTGGTGTACATGGATTCCATCTCAAATCAAATGGCCTCAAGCCATTTTTCAGACTCTGGTTCCTTAATAGCTTCTAGAGATGTTGTTTGCTCATCATCTATGACCAACTCACCACCTTCCTGAGTCAAAGATATCCAAATCATTCTGGTTAAGGCATGTCCTACTAGATCTATGAGGCACCTATGTTACTTGAGTAATTTGAGATTTCACAATAACTTGTGATTCTCCTTGTTCCTCTTGCACATGTACTAGTTCAATGTTTTCTTATTGGGTCCCACCAATTCCTTTGGAAATAAATTCCTTTTCTAGGAATGCAACATTTCTAGAAACAAACACTTGTCATATAGGTAATAAAAATAATATCCTTTGGTTTCTAGAGGATATCCAACAAAATAACATTTATAAATTTGGGTCCAATCTTTTCAGGAAATTGCTTTCTCACATAAGCTTCACAACCCCAAATCCTCATTAAACACAATGTGATAGCCTATATTTTTATGGTTTTAATGCCCAATCTAATTTTGATTATATATTTAGAGTCAAATGATATAATAATGACACATGAGGCTTATATGTTCCACTTGAGTAAGTTGACCTTGCATTGATGATGCTATGAGTTCAATTGTGATGAATGGTTTCTTTATTTATTAATAGATTTAGGTTCTTTGAGGCCAAGAGTTCCATTTAGCAATCATAATTAATTCAAGTTGTGATTTGATAAGCCTTAAGGTATGTTAACATCATAAATAGTATAGTTGAGCTTATTGGATCAAGATCGTATTATATACTGAGTTAAATTCAAAGTTTGATACGCCTGTTTATAGATTTTGGGAGAATTTATTTTCATGGGAAAGTAATGGTTTTTGTGACAATTATGTGTCATGCTGGCCTTTTTTCCCTTTTTCTTGGGCGCGGTCCACAGTCTAGTGAGAACGTGTTCTCAACCTTCAATGGCTATAATCAGACGACCTTTAGTTGTCTCCTACCTCCGGTTAAAACAAAGCAAAGGACTGACTTCGTCATTGTACTATTTCCTATGAGTAGGGAGCAACCCTCAAAACAAATGTGATCATTACTGGCTTTTTAGATCCACATCCTCCACAGCTTCCCAACCACCTTCAGATTGTGGCAGATGGTGGCGTGATGGAGGAGAACAAGCGACACCTTCTCAATCATTCTCCATCTTCTAGTGTAGGCCAGTAGCCAGAAGAAGGGAGAGTAGAAGGGACTCAAGGAGAGCACAGAGTGAGGGAAAACCCCTCACCAGGACTCCACAAAGTCAAGGTGAGGACCAACGACACCATCTACTAACCAGGGATTGTTCTCTGTGTTGGGTCTCCAATCTCAGTGCCCAACGCCAAGGAGGAAGAAGGAGAGGTCGATGGAGTAGGCCTAACTCATGATAGGGTTTTGGATGTATGAAGATGAGTTCCCAGAGGTCTTACTATGCCTGTGGTTCCATCTCTTAGGAGTTTTAGACTTGGAGGATCTTCATCCTCTTCTCATCCCTAGTGGCGGCGATGGGCGGTAGTGAGCCAACCGCGCTATGATCTAGTGCCATCACCACCTTAGTGAATGATAGAAAACCTATCCCCCTACCTCAAGACAGCGATGCACGACCGAATGGGTAAGGTTCTGGATGCCAGTTTGATCCCTCCTCGAAATCCCCTTTCTACGGCGGCGACAATGGGAGGTCAGTGGGTTGACTGCCCTATGGATCCAGGGCAGTTACCATCTCCATGGGTGACTAACAACCTCTTCACCTCCCTCACGAAGGTGACACTTTGGTTGAAGCACATCATCAAAGCTTGAGCTCCCCGCTGGAGTTCCAAGATTCGACGGCGCCCCGATGGGTCTCAGAACTGAAGATCGCAAAGCAGAGAAAGAACCGGGGGGGTGTTGGTTGGGATTGCATTCACACAAGAGCAGAGAGAGAAGGCCGGGTATGGGCAAGCCAAGGGTGGACCGGCCGGGTCAAATGTCCCAGCGTGAGCATTCCATCCATGAGGAGCCACATGGCGTATCAGGAATGGTCCACAAGGTAAATCACCTTCAAATTCTAGAAAAATACCATGAATACTCGAAATAGGATTAAAAATAGCTCCCTTGGCCAATAAATCCCCCAAAAAATCCATAGATTCAGAAAAATGTCTCGTGTTATGTGAAATTTCTAGATCAGACTTTTAAATCAGTTTTGTGATGCTTTTTAATTTAGGAGTGGATGTACCAATTTAAGATATTTAACATGGTATAATTAGCAAATATGCTGGAAATAAAATATGAGAAAAATACTACTGAGACCTAGTATCACTTGGAAACTTAATTTTGACTCAGATCTGATTATAATTTCGAAATGTTAGGTATTTTCCAATTAATGCATATTTATATGCTTCAAAACTCATATTAAATATAGAAAATATTGTAATCATCAGAAAAATATGAAATTTGGACCAGACCCTTATAATGAACTTTTAATTAGTAGAAAAATATCAGAGGTACACTTCAGATATGTAAAACCTAGATTTGGCCAATCCTTATTTTGGACCTAAAATACCTAGAATATGATGAAAATTTATTAATGATGATTAATTGCTATTAATCAGGTGATGACCAGAGATGTAGATCATCCAGAATATATATATATATATATATATATATATATATATATATATATATATATATATATATATATATATATATATATATATATAGGAATCTCTGAACTCAGGTACGTGGGTTTTATTTAAGTATATGACTATGGTTTTCTTGCTTGCAATCATGATACGTATGTATGCTCTCTTCTATTTGCAATATTGGATGTAGTAGCACTATATAGTACTCGATGTTTTACCACTTGTAAATATAAATGACAAGTAGATGCTTTGTAGTTATTTAAGGTGTTCATTATCCCCCTTACGAGGGAATGGATTAATGTTGTCTAGTACACCTCCCAAGAGCACACGATGTACGGGGAGTTTCCCTAGAGTACTTGGTACACAGGGATGGGCCCAATATTATGTTTTGGTACTAGTCCACCTTTATAATACAACTCATCTAGAAAAATGAATAAAAATTGTTGTATTTTGCTTAATCAATAAATGTTTTCTATGATCTTCCTTCTTTCTTTTTTGCAAATCTTTTCAATTTATGAAAACCATAAATATATGTATCTTTCTACCCATGTACTCAACACCTTATGTGTTGATTCGTTGTTTCACGTATGTTTTTGGTTCAGAGATAGCATGGGATAAAGAACGCGAAGTGAGAAATTGTCCAGGTTGTACCTATTGTGTTAAGATCATGTTAGCATACATGTTCATAGACTTGTAAATCTTCTTTGTATATGTAAATGTAATTCATGTATTAATAAGTCATCTTGTATTAATATACATTCGAAATGTTGAGAATTTTATGGTGTATGTTAGGTTGTATGTTCATGTATGTGCATATTGCTTCCGCAACACACTCTGATACAATTGCCTAAAAACTTCGGATTTTGTCTTCTCATCTCCATGGGGTTTTGAGAAGGTGAAAATCTGGGGATGTTATAGTTGGTATAAGAGCATGAACAATAGCTACACCTTACAATTTCTCACCATGAAACATAAAACTAAATTTCACCTTTCACTTTAAAACCTAGAAACTTAGTAAGTTGTTATACATGAACTAGGTTTGACTTAGCCTCTAGGTTAGAACCTAGATGTTCGAGAACTAGGTTTAGACAAGTGTCTGAAACCGTTTGCATATAGAGCTCATATGTATTGAGTAGCTACACTAGTCCACATCTCGTTCTCACCATTTTACTAGGTGACATAGCACTAGACTATCTACTGTGTGTGGGACACTCGATTTTGCTGATTTGGTTTTGTTTTCCAATCGGCTCGAGCCTCGACAATTTTCTCTGACATCTTCTTTCTCGGAGAAAAACTATATAATATTTTATTATATATATGAACTATAAAAATTTGTTCCTCACACTGGAGAGTAGTTAGTGTTCATGCAATCTAAGTGAAAGGGGGTGACATCAGTCTAGAAGAGAGAGTATATGTAGAATAGATGTCTAGAGCCTTATAAGGATATGCGATAGATAGAAGGATAATAGAATGATAGATGATGTAAGTAAGGATGTTCCTATATAAATTTCATGTTCGAGGTATAAGTTCTTTATAAAGATCAAAGTTGTATATGAGGTTTGACTCTAATTTTGGATAATCTAAGACAAGTTAGGTGATGAAAACACATATTGCTTTCTTACTTAAGATGAGCTAAATTTAGATAAAGTTGAATATGCATGAGCCTCAAGCTCTTTTACAAAGGAGGACCTCTAGTATTAGGACAAGATATGTGGTGAACTCCAGAGAGAGTGAGACCCACAAGGAGAGGGTCATAGGACCTACCCTGAGATATATGTGAAATGATGTGTCCTAAGCTGGGTTACTCCTAAGTAGATGAGTTGAGTCATGTTGCATGATTCAATCCTTTATATGAGAGTTGGGTAAAAAAAAATGATGGGTAGGTGACTCATAATGAGAAAGTCAATTGAGTTAGGTCCTAGCTAGAGTGACATATGTTTATGAATCTCATCATTAGCTACTAGTGAGGTGATATATGAACTCTGGTTTTGAGAGTAAAATGCCTTGTGCATAAGATACTCATAAATGTCGTTTTCTTCACTTCTCTTTCTGAATATATAATGGTAGAAATCTCACTTGAGCTATATAGATTATTTTTATATGAGGAGTCACTCATATAAGGCTGACCTATTCTATATTCCCTCCCTCTATCATACATGTGACATCTAAATTGGAAATTGTGATAAGATTGACTTATTATATTCTTTTCCCTTCATATTGTAAATGAAAGAAATAAGTTTGAAATCATGAGATAAAAAAATCTTTGGATTATAAGTTTCACGAACACAAAATATAGTTCTTAACCTCAATGCTTCTAAATACATTCTTCTAAGTTTGAGGATAACTCTCACAAAATATAGTGAAATCCTAATATGTAAATATGAAGATCAAACCCCTCTAATGCTGAAATCCTGGTATGATGTTGATCATAAACCACATTAAAGATATTCATTCTCATAATTCCTATAAGTAATGACATGGAACCTTGGCATCACCGTATGATCAGTAGGGTGAAATATGAACCATGAGAGGTACCTTATTAACTTCATATGTATGAATAAAATCCTTATCCTTAAGGGACTATGAGAATGTAAATTCCAAAATATAAGAATGACATGTGATGACTAAGACACTAAGTGATGCTACAATTCCTTTGAAAAATGATGTTTCAACCTATATAAGGTGGGGTAGGTATACCCTAGATGATCGAGAACATGTCAAATTGCGATACATATAGAAATTTGAGAGCTTTGGTACCTAGATGTGGTGACCTTTACAAAGTTGAACACTGTGATATCACCTTAAGTATGGCATTAATTGAATTTCGAAGACGAAATTCCATATATGGTGAGGTGAATGTGATAGACTAGATTTTTATGGTTTTAATGCCCAATCTAATATTGATTATATATTTAGAGTCAAATGACATAATAATGACACATGAGGCTTATATGTTCCACTTGAGTAAGTTGACCTTGCATTAATGATGCTATGAGTTCAATTGTGATGAATGGTTTCTTTATTTATTAATAGATTTAGGTTCTTTGAGGCCAAGAGTTCCATTTAGCAATCATAATGAATTCAAATGGCGATTTGATACGCCTTAAGGTATGTTAACATCATAAATAGTATAGTTGAGCTTATTGGATCAAGATCGTATTATATATTGAGTTAAATTCAAAGTTTGATATGCCTATTTATAGATTTTGGGAGAATTTATTTTCATGGGAAAGTAATGGTTTTTGTGACAATTATGTATCATGTTGGCCTTTTTTCCCCTTTGATTGGGCGTGGTCCACAGTCTAGTGAGATTGTGATCTCAGCCTTCAATGTGTATAATCGGACGACCTTTAGTTGTCTCCTACCTCTGGTTAAAAAGGAGCAAAGGACTGACTTCATCATTGTATTGTTTCCTCCGAGTAGGGTGCAACCCTCGAAACAAATGTGATCATTACTGGCTTTTTAGATCCACATCCTCTGCAACTTCCCAACCACCTTCATATTGTGGCAGATGGGGGCGTGTTGGAGGAGAACATACGACACCTTCTCAATCATTTTCCATCATCTAGTGTAGGCCAGTAGCCAGAAGAAGGGAGAGTAGAAGGGACTCAAGGAGAGCACAAAGTGAGGGAAAACCCCCCACCAGGACTCCACAAAGTCAAGGCGACGACAATGACACCATCTACTAACCAGGGATTGTTCTCTATGTTGGGTCTCCAATCTCAGTGCCCAGTGCCTAGGAGGAAGAAGGAGAGGTCGATGGAGTAGGCCTAACTCATTTTAGGATTTTGGATGTATGAAGATGAGTTCCCAAAGGTCTTACAATGCCTGCGGTTCAATCTCTTAGGAGTTTCACACTTGGAGGATCTTCATCCTCTTCTCATCCCCAACAGCATCGATGGGCGCTAGCGAGCCAACCACTCTATGATCCAGCTCCGTCACCACCTTAGTGAATGATAGAAAACCTATGCACCTACCTCAAGACAGTGATGCACGACTGAATGGGTAAGGTTCTGGATGCCAGTTTGATCCCTCCTTGAAATCCCCTTTCTGTGGCGGCGACAATGGGAGGCCGGCGGGCTAACTGCCCTATGGATCCAGGGCTATTACCATCTCCGTGGGTGACTAACAACCTCTTCACCTCCCTCATGAAGGTGACACTTTGGTTGAAGCATATCATCAAAGCTTGAGCTCCTCCCTGGAGTTCTGGGATTCGGTGGTGCCCCGATGGGTCTGAGAACCGAAGATCGCAAATTAGAGAAAGAATAGGGGGGTGTTGGTTGGGCTCGTGTTCACACGAGAGTAGAGAGAGAAGGTCGTGTCTGGGCAAACCAAGGGTGGACCGGCCGGGTCAAACATCCCAACGTGAGCATTGCATCCATGAGGAGCCACATGGCGTATCAGAAATGGTCCATAAGGTAAATCATCTTCAAATTCTAGAAAAATACCATGAATACTCGAAATAGGATTAAAAATAGCTCCCTTGGCCAATAAATTCCCCAAAAATATCCATAGTTTCAGAAAAATGTCTCGTGTTATGTGAAATTTCTAGATCAGACTTTTAAAGCAGTTTTGTGATGATTTTTAATTTAGGAGTGGATGTACCAATTTAAGATATTTAACATGGTATAATTAGCAAATGCTGGAAATAAAATATGAGACAAATACTACTGTGACCTAGTATCACTTGGAAACTTAATTTTGACTCAGATCTGATTATAATTTCGAAATGTTAGGTATTTTCCAATTAATGCATATTTATATGCTTCAAAACTCATATTAATTATATAAAATATTGTAATCATCAGAAAAATATGAAATTTGGACCAGACCCTTATAATGAACTTTTGATTAGTAGAACTATATAGTACTTGATGTTTTATCACTTGTAAACATAAATGATAAGTAGATGCTTTGTAGTTATTTAAGGTTTTCATTATCCCCATTACGAGGGAATGGATTAATGTTAGATAGTACACATCCCTAGAACACACGGTGTACGAGGAGTTTCCCTAGAGTACTTGGTACACAAGGATGGGCCCAATATTTATGTTTTGGTACTAGTCCACCTTGATAATACAACTCATCTTGAAAAATGAATAAAAATTGTTGTATTTTGCTTAATCAATAATTTGTTTCTATGATCTTCCTTCTTTCTTTTTTGCAAATCTTTTCAATTTATGAAAACCATAAATATATGTATCTTTCTACCCATGTACTCGACACCTTGTGTGTTGATTCGTTGTTTCACGTATGTTTTAGGTTTAGAGATAGCATGGGAGAAAGAACGGGAAGTGAGCAATTGTCCATGTTGTACCTATTGTGTTAAGATCATGTTAGCATACATGTTCATAGACTTGTAAATCTTCTTTCAATATGTAAATGTAATTCATGTATTAATATGTGATCCTGTATTAATATACATGTGAAATGTTGAGAATTTTATGGTGTATGTTATGTTGTATGTTCATGTATGTGCATATTGCTTCCACAACGCACTTTGATACAATTTCCTAACATCTTCGGATTTTGTATTCTCATTTCCATGGGGTTTTGAGAAGGTGAAAATCCGGGGATGTTACACACACATTAGGGCACTTCCCACATACCACATCTCATATGGTGTCTTTTGAACCAATTTATATGGTACCCGGTTTAGTGTAAATGTGGTGGTTACAAGATCATAACCTCAGAAGGTGGTCAGAAGTTTAGCTAAACTCATCATTGATCGCACCATGTCTGATAATGTGCCATTCATTATTTCTAATACACTATTGTGTTGTGGAGTTCCAGGTGGATTCCATTGTGATACAATAGGATGGTCTCGTAGAAGGTCCTCAAACTCTTGGCTTTAGTGTTCTCCACCTCGATCAGAATGAAGTGCCTTAATATTTTTTCCAAGTTGGTTGTGTACTTCATTCATGAACTCCTTGAACTTTTCAACAGTTTTTGAATTATGTTTCATCAAGTAAACACAACTGCACCTACTAAATTTATCGTTGAAGGTAATGAAGTATTGATATGCACCTCTAGATGTTGTTCTAAACGGGCCACATACATCAGTATGTATGAGTCCTAATAGATCACTAGCCCTCTCATTGTTACCAGTGAAAGGAGTCCTAGTCATCTTGCCCAACAAACAAGATTCACATGTCTCTATTGATTCAAAATAAAAAGAGTCCAGATAACCATCTTTATGGGGTCTAGATATGTAATTATCATTTATGTGCCCTAGACGATAGTGCGAAAGATATGTTTTTCTTGAGTTGTTGAGTTTTAGTCTTTTGGTATTTACATTATAAATATCTATCTTTAGATCTAGAAAATAAATAACATAAGACATTGGGGAATCACCATAAAAGATCCCATCTTTTGAAATAGAAGCCGACCATTCTTAATATGAAATTCATATGCATCCTTGTCCATAAAAGATATAGAATTAATGTTTCTGATGTGACTTATTGAGATACCGGTGTGCGGATGCATGAGTCTCCTGGGTTTACCATTCCTACTATCTGGGCCTATTCCTAGAGAGGTGGGTCCCCCCCTGCAAACTAAAAAATAATAATGTTTTTATTTATGGCTAGTACATAATAGTAGTTCACTAAATCTATTACAAGTATTGTGGGTAGAGATAAATTATAGGACCCAATTGTAGTGGAAACAACTCTTGCTCCATTTGTGACTCGTAGTTCAACCTTGCCCTTTCTCAAAAGCCTATTTCTATTTAGATCCTGCATATTGGAGCATATGCGAGATCCACATCCGGTATCAAGTACCCAAGATGAAGAAGTAGATAAAGTTATCTCAATAACATATATGCATGTATTGGAGATCACCATACCCATCTTTGTCTTCCTGAATGCCTTCAAGAACAAAGGATAGTTTCCACTTTTACTTTTCTTTCTCCTTATCTTAAGTGTTGAAGATCTAAATTTTTGCTGATCCTCATAACTCTTCATTGCCTTGCTTTCATTCTTGGACTCAACTTCACTAATCTCCATTGTAGATTTGTCCTTGTTCATTCTTGATTTATCATTAATCATAATGCCAAGCAAATATGATAATGATTTGGCAATGTTATTCAATTTATAACACTCAATAAAATGGGTATAAGATTCAGGAAATGATTGCAGAATCATATATGTGGCCAACTCTTGGCTCAAGGAGAATCTCAATTATTCTAGATGTTCCACATGTCCAATCATATTGAGAACATGGGTATCTACTGGTTCTCCCTCTGTCATGTTACACTCAAAGAGCGCCTTTGAGATATTGTACCTTTCTTGCTGGATGTAATTATGGTTCAAGTTCTTCAGATGTGTTACAATCTCAACTATCCCCATGTCTTCATGATACTCATGCAACTTATAGTTCATGCAGCTTAGCATAAGGTGCTTAATATCCAAGGCATCATTGACATGCTTCTTGTAAGCATCCACCTTAGCCCCAGGTGCATTAGGAGTAGGTATTTCTAGCACTCGGGTTTCCAGGACATAGAGCTTGTGCTCTTCATTGAGAACTGCTCTCACAGTTCAAAACTAGTCATGGAAATTTGTCCTATTAAAACTCCCTTCCTAAGGACCAATCACAATGATGATTTGATTGCCATTTCATTTTATAAGAGAAAGATTTTGCATTGTCAAAACCCTTTTGACTTGATTAAATTTGAAAAAAATGATGATATTCAAATAGGTCTTTAATAAATTATCTCTCCCAGTACTTTATTCAAATCAATAGCCCTTACATATCAATTAGCAAGATTGTAGTGCATAACCTTCTAGTGAGCCCAGATCCAAAATTATTCAATTATTATCCGAAGAACGCCACCATACATAATCGATTATTAAGGTAGGAAACTTTTACCAATTACATCTTATGTAATTCTTTGATAGATGATATGCACAGCTCCTTGAAATAGTCATATGATTGCTTCTAGGTGTTTAATCTCATTAAGGACACCTAGTTAATCCCCACCCAAAATCAAACATGATAATAATGCACCCCACTTGGAAGTCCCACATTATTACCATCACACTTCCTAAGATAGACAACTCACCACAGTTGGCATGCCCACACATATTCAATCAAGATTTTCATGTGTGTTGCTAATCAAAAGCATCTTCGATTTAATATGTTATTGAGGGAGTTGGTATATATAAATACATATACATTATCCAATAACCACATATATATAATACATATCATATACATGCTATATTCCACAACATAAACATGAAATAAACATAAGCAATGATTATGGCCATTATATTGGAATTCTGTGGACCACAAGGAATTACCACCACCCAGGGTCTACATCTCATGTAGAAACCTATTGTTTATGAAGATCTGTACTTTCCAATTTGGGTTTACTAGTTCAACCTTCAAACCGATTGGTTTACCTCTTGGCCATCCGGTTGGTCATTCCACCAGTCGTCTAGTCTCTGGTCCACCATCATTTGGATCCTCAGTCAATCAGTTGGGGCCACCAGTCGATCGATGTGACTTGTCCTTATCGATCTTCCATCTGTTGGCTTGCCTTTGAGATGGTTGGTTGGTCTAGTGTTGAGCATCTTGTTCTTTGTTATAATAATAAATTAAACTATATCATAATTTTATTACATGTTACATGATAGAAGAAGAAACCCGAGTTACATTTGACGGGAGCATATGTAGGAGAGAATAATAGTTTTACAATTGGAAGATAAGGTAGAGCCTCGGCATTCAAACTAAGATAAAAAGAATAACCAACCACACAACTATTCATAGATACAAAGGGTTATTGACTATAACCACGCTTTACATACACCATAATAACTCACTTTTAGGGTGACGCTTGTAAAATGCATATATTTAGGGGATATACCTGATCTTGGAGAAAGTACATCGACAATCTCCTCATCTTAGTGCATAGACTTCCTTCAAATTGCACTCAAACAACGTCTGCAACAGCTCCTGGTTGATCACCACAAATATTAGTTTGACGTTTTTCTCCTAGCAGGAAAAGCACCACACCTCTAGAGTTGTCCACATAGACCACCATGAACTCTTGTCATTCTATAAGAAGGGATAAGAAGGAGTTATCCCTTCACATCAGTGTACTAGTCACCAACTTGCTCTCCTACAATTGTTCTCCCTTCCTATCCCTCCCGTTATTGGGTAGGACTTGCTCAGGTTCTCTCGGCTATCACAAATAGAGAAGACAAATAATATTTTAGAAGCAATTGAGTTGTATGTCTAGGAAGCCCCTAGTACCCCTCTATTTATAGGAGGGTCAGGGTTCAAAATCTATGTGGGAGTGGAAAGGACCAAAATTTCACAAATTTTCACAATCTATGAGCTGAAAAATGATCAGTTTGTAGGTGAACCAATTAGTTGGCAGGTGAGTCGATCAATACACCCAGTGAACCATTCATTTCATCATGTTTCCAAATCACAATTGTACTGGAAATTCTAATCTAATTAATGCACAACATGATGTCAGTACTAATCCTTGACACAATTGAATTGTTTCTTGAACTGGGTAGTTCATGTCATGAATCGGTCGTCTGGTGACCTTGAGACGATCGGTTCGCTAATTGAACTTGTCGGTTCATGCCCTGATTCATCCATAATTCATCCAATGCAATCTCCAATCAACCTGAAACTCCAACTGATCAATTCAACTCTTGAATCGGTCAGTTCAGAGTCCAGTCAGTCAATTGTTGATTAAATTGAATACCTAAACACTTTAGTAATCAATTTAGTTATCACTCATGAATAAAATCCTTTTCCAAGTGAAACCTTTGTGTGTGACCCTATAGCACGTTGGCAGTGAATGTCCATAACAATTTCATGACATTGATGCATTGAATAATTTCCATACTCACAGTCTATTTATTCGGGATTTTTGTGCACTTATTGTTCATTTTGATATCTTTTTTGCATTATATATCATCATTATCCCATGAAACTTAATTGCATCAAGTAGATGTATTTTTAATGTTCCTAATATATTCATTAATATTTGGGAGCTTATGTTGTTTTTTTTGTGGAATTTTAGATGAATCTACAAGAAACTACACAACATGTTACTACTGACCTATCTTTCGGTGGTAGTGACACTTAATTAGAAATGGACATGTAAATTGATAAAACTCGATAGTACTGAAGAAGGAAGTTGGTACTATCAACAAGCTTACAAGATGTACTCAAAAAATCTCGAGAAATCTTGGTACTACCAACATTAAATCGGTAATATCAACAACTACACATGGGGCCATAACTTATTTGGGGCGTCGATACTACCGACGCAAAATTAATAGTACCGATTCAGAGGGATAAAAAAAGATCTAAAATCGCATCTAATACTACAATTGACAATTAATGACACCCTAAGTTGTGTCAATGACTTAGGATGAGTTTGACCAAACCTAATCATCGCGTCCTATTTAGTTGTACGATAGAGGAGAATAGAGAAGAGAGAAAGGAGAGGAGAAAGAAATATTCTAGGCAGTTCATGCACTTCCAGTGGACCAATTTCCAATCAAAAGAAGACAAATCACCTTGTTCATCGGGAGGAAGCTTCCACACCATCGTTCTCTAGGGGATTTTCCTTGTTGTTGATTTCTTCTTCCTTCCCGTCTTTCTTTTTTATGTGCAAAGCAACTGAAATCATGCAGGGCTAATTCCCTTGTCCCTTAGGATCGTGGATTATAGCCTGGTTTTTCATTGAAACTAATTATTGATTTAATATACATGTTTCTCTTAATTTTTGGACATATTTCTATGAAAGCTTCACAAACTATCTATGCCTGGTCACCATAGGCAATTGTTTAGACTGTTAGTTCCTTCAAGAGAGGGATTATGGGTTGGAAAACTCATAGATTTACACATTTTGTATTGCACCTTGAGAAAGGGCTTACAAATGTGAAGTGGATAACTTAGATATTTTGGTAAAACACCTAACTAATAACAAAATTACTACGAGCGTGGGATTGGTTTTAGGATAGGAAGTAAATTACGCTACGAGAGTGGGTAATTCTTGCTACATGTCTCTTTGTCCAGGGTTAGGAGAAATTAATATTAATGAAATCATATTAATTGTAATGTGACCGTCATGAAACCAGAATCCTAAGGAATTCATTACACTTATGACTACAACCAATAATTTTAGTTTTAATTCTTACAAATTAGTAATTAATTAAGCTAGTTCACTCTTTTCATCAGTCTAGCTAATTGAGCCATTGTTAGTAGTTGTTTCTGGGTACACATTTTCCTCGTATTCGATATTCATGCCTCTTTAGTCCTATATTAAATTGATATGTGCACTTGCATTTTTGACGTGTAGTTTATGCACATCAAGTTTTTGTTGTCATTGGCTGGGAAAGTGGTGTGTCCAACACTACAGGTGTTGTGACTGGATACTCTAGGCCACAAATTTTTTTTTACTTTTTTTTATTTTTATTTTTCACAAATATTTCTAAGAAGAATATTGAATATTCATTCAACCACTGGTATTGATTTCTCACAGATTTCATAAATTTTTGGTACTAGTGTATGGTGAAAACAAGAAGCACCAATTACAGAGCCCCATCACCACATAGTGCATTTTAGGAGGATTTCTGACACAGAGCGCAAGAGTATAGTGGTTCTACACCATGACTTACCCATACTCCACCATCTAAGATTCCATCACCTGAGACTCCAACACCCCCAATAGAACAACTAGAGATAGTAGAGATGGGTGACACAAAAGCAGAAGAGAAAATCATCTGGGAGGAGATCAAGGTGTCATCTGCAACAATGTAGTTGGGCCCGATTAAAAAAGCATGCTATAAATGTGTGCTTCTACAAGATAGACCTTGACTTGGTGGCATTATTCAAATCACAAGCATTCCATGGTCACAATATGGTGGATCCAATGATGCATATCAACAATTTTGTCGAGAACTTGGATATGGTAGAAAGTGATAGGGTCCCAGCAAATGTGATCTATCGAAAATAGTTTCCATCTTCTCTAGTAGACAATGCAAAGTATTGGTTCCTCAACATCCCTTCCGAGTCAATAGACACATGAGAGGGGATGATAGACATGTTCTTTGAGAATTATTTCCCACATCAGAAGACAAATGAGTTGGTCAGGAAGACCTTTAATTTCAAGAAGTAGGTAGAGGATGTTGGGTTTTGTGGGATAGAATAGGAAGTGAAAATAAAAATTGTATCTAACCACAAACCCATAACTAGCAGATCACATCAACAACTATGAAATAGGAAAGATGGTTTAGTGAGTTATACTTGGTCCTAAGGCTTGCTCAATGACAATACCTCACAACTAGTGTGGCCTTCAACCACCATCATCGTGCGGTTAACATTTGTTCTCCTGAGCGATAGAAATCTCCCGCCTCTATAGATATTCCACAAAGACCACTGAGAATTCTAGTTGTCCTGATGGACAAACTAAAAGGAGTTGTCCTCCTCTGTCGGTGTACTAGTCATTGACACACTCTCCCACCACTTGTCGATTTTCTACAGTTGTCTTTCCATCAGTATTCCTCCCTGGATGGGTAGAACTTGCATGGGCTCTCTCAGTTACCACAACCAGAGAGGACAACAACTTTATAGAGAAATTGATGTTCTGAGTTGTGTGTTCTGAGAAGCCCTCTATACCCCTCTATTTATAGTAGAGGGCAGGGTCAAGGTTCCCAGTCTGTGCGGGAGTAGAAGGGTCTAGATTTTCCACAATTTGATTGAACTGCGGCAGGCGAACTAATCATTTCATAACTGAACTCGTCATTTGGGAAGGTAAGCTGATCGGTTCATAACTGAACCAGTCATTTAGGCAGGTGAGCTGATCGGTTCACCCAGTTAACCAGTCATTTCACTTCCTAGACTTGCCCACAATTGACTTTCGTTGTTCATTTCTAATTAATGCAAAGAATAATTCTTGTCCCAATCGAATTGAATAAGTGAAACGAGGATCTTTTCTCATGAACTGGGAAACCCAACACCTGCTCATTTCGTCCATGTGAATCGATCAGTTCACAAGGGTGAACCGTTCATATCACTTACCATGAGTCGATCAGTTCACCCAGTGAACCAATCAGTTGGTGGTCTAGGTTGTGCAAAACTCAATCAATGCAGTTCTCAATCAATCTGACACACTAATCAGTTGGTTCAATACTTGAACTTGATGATTTTGAGTCAAGTCTATTTATTGAATGTTTAATTGAGTACCTAAACAACTTTCAACCTACAATCTATTAATTGTGTTACAATGAATGTTTAGTTCCTTTGTCGTTGATATCCATATTGAACTCGAGGCATGGACTTGTCATCCTCTACAAACGTTCAATCCATGTTTCTTAACTCAGAGTAGACTGTCTGAGATATATGTAAGCTCAATATCATATATTTACTTACACGTGCATGTCCATGCAATTCTCAGTCTCACTCCTCAAGTGGCCAGGATATCACACTCCCTTAGGAGGGAAAAATTCCATATCTATCACTCAAACTCAAGTCCCCATGTGTCAAAGTCACCCAATCATCACCATTATAACAACCCATGTTTCAGGACTGTGTTTGATGATATCAAAGTGTACCCAACCACATGTGATGAGTGTAGTGATTTCATGTCTAAGAACCACAGTCACCACCAATGCTATAAGATATGATCCTGACTAACCATGTGGGGTTTCCATGCATCACTCTTACGGTGGGTTTGTCCGATATACTATTCTCTAGCATGTATCTATGTGCTTGGTTTGATATCATATATCATGACTGATGAGATTTTATCATCAACCAACACACACTCTAGTATTTTGTGTTAATGATGTCTATGATTATTTCCATAATAACAACTGACTAGGCACAATAGTGAGAATGTACATGATCTTAACATCTGTATGATCTCATTGTTCAAGTCACGTACTTGAAGACATACGTCATTGAGTTTATCACTCTCTAGACATCTAACATGTTATACTATTATCTCAAAACAATCAAAACATATAGACGGAAATTTCCTTTGTTATTATCAAATCAAGTATCATATGCCTCATTGCAATCATCATATGATTCGCTCTTTGGGATATTCCAACCGACTCCCACTTGCACTTAGATCCAATCACCCAAAAATCATATTCTAAGTGATCTTAACATGTCCATCATGTTTCTACTGCACAAGTGTTTTTATAGCGGGTAAGCAACATCTGCTTCAAGTTGGTATATTGCATGTTTCACATACCCTCATTGTATGACAACTCGTTTGAGATGGAAGTTTCATAGTATGGTATCTGAAATTCCTTTGCCTATCTAGTAGTTCCATTGTTGTCACAATATTACTACTGAGTCACTAATGGTCGAAACCTCCCATAAGTTCATCCATATGAATTACTAGATCCATAAAGTATCCTTTAAAGTGTTTGTAACACTAAGGTACTCGACTTCTTACTGTATAATTAATCAATTGTCTTATGTTTGGAACATTTCCAACTAAAAATTCTTATTCTAAGGTCAAACAAAATTTTGTCATTTTGGAAGCTTGCATCAGTGTAACTCTTTACACCCAACTCTTCCTTATTACCATAACTAAAGAACAAATCCTTTTAGTACTTTACAAGTACATAAACATGTCCTTCATGGTATTGTAGTAACTCTTAATGGAGTTCGAAAGATATCCATTTGTCATGTCCAATACATACAAAATAACTGGATTTCATATCTTCATGTCATGTCCAATACATACAAGATAAATAGTTCATATTTCCTTTTCATGCCGAATACATACAAGATAATGAGATGAGTTCATACATGATAGATCCAATTGTGAATGCATATGGAATTTATCCATGTGTTCCTTATTCTTCATAAGAATTGGGACACTTGGCTCTTGAGAGACTAACTCCATGGAACATGGACAAGTTTTCTCTGACCTTGCTGAACTCATTCAACATCTAGCCAAAGTATGTTCTCTTTCCTAGGACAAGAAGCCCTCTTGATCTATCTCTATAGATCTTGATTCCTATCACATAGGATGCTTCTTGAAAACTTTAGAATGCACTTTGTTGCCAAGTTTTAATATTTGTAGTATAAGGACGTTATTCCCCATCAATATGTGGTATATGCATATGCTCCCACTAAATTCTTGTAATTACACATTACTTCTTTATTTTTACTCAAGTCAAACTCTTTGACTATCTTGTCAAATAGAAGATCCTAGTTCTGAGGTGCTTGCTTCATTCCAAAGATTGATCTATGCAGCTTCATGGACATTATTTCCATTAAGCTACAATAGCAAGCATTATCTTGATGGATTTATCCTTGGTAACTGCTAAAAATATTTCATCATGTTCCACACCTTGAAATTGTTAGAAACTCTTTGAAACCAAATTACCCTTCATGTTAGTCTTCGTCTGGAAGACGAAAAGTACCCTATGGGTTTTACCCCTTCAGGTGGATCAACCAAGGTCGTACTTTGTTGATGTACATGGAGTCCATCTAGGATTTTATGGCTTCAAGCCATATCTATGTTTTTGGATCTCATTAGCTTCTAGGTAGACTGTTGACTCATCATATGATCAACTCACCACCATCTTGTCCACAAGATATCATATACCATTGAAGCTCTAGGTGTGTTCTACCAGATCCATGAGTTCTGTGTGTTACTTGAGGAAGTTTGAGATTCCAAAACATTTTGTGATTCTCTTTATTCCCATTATAGCTCTTTAACTTCAATGTTTGCTTATTTGTCTCGAACAATTCGAGTTATAATTTTCTCTCCCATTGATTCCTTTAGAACTCAGTTCTCCTCTAGGAATGTAGCCATCCAAAACACCTTTATTGTTGGATTTGGATATCAAAGTAGTATTCAACAAAATAACATTCATGCAATTTGTTGACAAAACTTTTAAGAAACATTTTCTTATTTAGGTTGTCAATCCCAATCTTTATAAAGACAAATCGAGACACTTCCCATTCCATATCTCATATGGTGTCTTTTGAACTAATGGTACACTATTTTAGTGTTAAGCATGTACCCAAAAGGAAATTTGAAGTTTAGCTATTATTCACACTCTGACCTATCAAAGTGTGATTCCTTCTTTCTGATACACTTCTCATGATACACTATCATTGTGTTTTAGCTGGAGTTCATCATGATACATTATCATGATCTTCCAGAAGGTTCTCAAAACTCTTGGTTCAAAGTATTTCCATATCGATCATATCAAAATTTAATAATTATACCAAGTTTGTTATGTACTACATTTATGATCTCCTTGAACACTACAAGAGATTCATGTTTGTATTTATTAAATACAAACTACCATATTTGCATAGTTCAATAGTAAATATATTGAAGTATGATTGATTACCTTTAGCATTTATTCTAAAAGGTATATATACATCAGTATGTATAATCCTTAATAGAATAATCATTCTCCCACTACATATAGTGTAGAACCTTTGGCATATTGCACAATGAATGATATTAGCATGTCTTTATTGGTTCAATAACTGGAATGAGTCCAGATAACCATCATATGGATTTCTAGAAATGCAATTCTCAGTTATGCACTAGAGATGACTATGCTATAGGCATTCAAGTTTGAGTTATCTTGTCATTCACTACATGTGTCACACACATTTGTCTCTTTGACTATCAAGTATAGTTGATGAGACATAGGCATTGTTGCTATCAAAGAGCATTTCTTTGAAATGAAACATCAGGTCATTACACTCTTGTCCATACAAGATGTATGATGATTTCATTGATGGAAGATGTATAATAACAATTTACTAATTCTATTATATGCCCAAGAATGTCATTTTGTAACTTTAGTGGTAGCAACTCTTGCTCTGCATATTTTCTAGCTTATTTCTTATTAGGTCTTGAAGTAGAGATCTCTATCTCTCTTTCATCTTCCTGAGATCCTCTATAAAGAGGTTATTTCCCTTTCCTTCTTACTCCTCTCCATATCTAGAGTGATGAAGACTTGGACTTAAGATTGGTTTTAGAACACTTCTTGACCTTGCTTTGGTCTATGGACTTCACTCTGCTTATTATTATCACAAGTTTTGTCCTTTCTTCGTTCATGCTTTGGCATCAGCATGCTAAGCACTTGATACAATGGTTTTTCCAAGTTTCTCAACATTTGATAAATTGGATACATGATTCACACAACGATTTGTAGAATCATATGTTTGGTCAACTCTTGACCTATAAGAAATCACAGATGATCTATATGCACAATCAAATTGAGCATATGAGATTATACTTAATCTCCATCTGTCTGATTATACTCAAATATCACTTTGAAGACATTATACCTTTCACGCTTTATATGATTCTTAAGATGTATAACCATATTAAGAAAGTCCATGCTTCAATATATTCATGCAACTCATAGTTCATATAGCACGACATAAGGTTCTTGATGTCTTAGGCATCATTGTCATACTTCAAGTAAGCATCCAATTTTATCCTTAGGCACATTTGGAGTGGTTATAATAGCTCTGGTCTTTAGGACTTCAAAGTTTACATTGACTATTGAGAACACTTCTTAAAGGCCTCAAACCAGATTTAAAGTTTATCCCGTTTATGAACTGATCGAACAATAATTTATTTGTGTTTTTCATTTGGATTCTACAAAAGAATTTTGTAACATTTCAAAACATTTTTTATTTGTTTGATTTGATAAAGTTTATGATATTAATTAGGGCTTTAATTAACTATCGCTCCCACTATTTTGATCAAATTTATAGCCCTCACCATCAATTCAGAAGATTGTAGTGTACAACCTTCTAGTGAGCAAGATCTTGATTTCCAATAAGTCATGGACTAGCTAGGGTTGTCACCCACAACTAGATTCTTTCAGGTAGGAAACTTTTACCAATAGCACCTTATGCAACTCTTGATAGATGTCATGCACAACTCTTTGTCATGTACATCTCCATGCCTCCAGGTTCTTGATCCGATCAAGGTCACCTAGTTAAGTCCAAGCCAAATGCCAACACAATGAACATGCACCCTACTAGGGCAGACCCACATATTCACCATCACACTTCCACGAGATAGACAGTGCACCACACTAGGGCATTCCCACACTTAGTCGATCAAGTTTTTCATGTGTTCAGCTTTTGGAAGGCATCTTAAACTTAATATTATATTGAGGGGTTTGGTATTTATATACATATACATATTCAATCACCACATATATAGTATGTATCATATACATGATATATCCCACAAGAAAACATGTGAAGCGGTAAAGCAATGATTATGGCCATCCTATTTGTAATTCCTTGAGATACAAAGAATTACAGTCATCTAGGTCTACATAATATACAACCACCTGTAGTTATTGAAGATCTGTGCTTGAGCTGTTTTGGGTTGATCAGCTCATCCTATGACTGATGAGCTCACCTCCTGGCAAGTCAGTTGGTTGTCACCAACTGATCATCTAGCACCTCTAGTTGGTCGGTTTGTCAGTTCATCGTGCTCCTTGTCAGGCCACCAGCTACTCATCTTGCACCATCATTCGGTCATCCCAGTCCTTTAACTGCTCATTTGGGTGCCCATCGTTCTACGACAAATAGGAAATAAAACTATCCTACTTTTACATATCTCTTTGGGAAACTCTGAGTTACATTCGGGGGGAGCAAAGGTAGAAGAGAAGTCTCGAGTTATCTCGAGTTACATCCGGAATAGAAGAAGGCTCAGCTTGCTGATCGAGAGAAAACAACCACAACCAACCAAGTACACACATAGGGGTTTATAGGCCATAACCACACTACACGTACACCATCGAAACTGTGTTAGGGCGACATGTATCAATTGCATATATATACCATATCATATATCTATATAGGGATTTGTGGTATTTAATTGGATATACACATTAGCTAGTTAAAGTATTCACATCACATGCAATAAATAAAGTGTGAAAAACTAAAATCTGATCATATTGATTAATCATAAAACATAGTATGTTGATGTGGCTCTGATACCATTGTTCGGTTTTGTGGGAAAGAACAAGCAGCGGTTTTTTTTTATCTAACCACAAACCCATAACCAGCATATTGCATCAACAACTATGCAATAGGAAAAATGGTTTAGTGAGTTATACCTAGTCCTGAGGCTTGCTCAGTGAAAATACTTCGCAACTAGTGTGGCCTTCAACCACCTAGTCTTCAACGGCATCTGTGCAGCTCCTAGTCTTGACCCAAACTGCAATTGACGGTCATCCTCCTGAGCGGTAGAAATCTCCCACCTCTATAGATAGTCCACAACGACCACCACAAACTCTAGTCATTGTGATGGATAGAGTAGAAAGAGTTGTCCCCCTCTGTCGGCATACTAGTCACCAACACACACTCCCACCACCAGTCACTTTTCTATAGTTGTATTTTACTCATTGTTCCTCCCTGGATGGGTAGAACTTGCTTGGGCTCTCTCAATTAGCACAACCAGAGAGGACAACAAATTTGCAGAGCAACTGATGTTCTGAGTTGTGTGTTCTGAGAAGCCCCCTATACCCCTCTATTTATAGTAGAGGGAAGGATAGGGGTTCCCTGTTTGTGTGGGAGTAGAATGGTCTAGATTTTCTATGAACTAATTGCACTAGGGTAGGTGAACCAATCGTTTCATAACTGAATTTCTCATTTGGGTAGGTGAGCCAATCTGTTCAAAACTAAACCATTCATTTGGGCAGGTGATCCGATCAGTTCACCCAGTGAACCAGTCGTTTCACTTCCCATACTTGCTAACTTTCCTTGTTCATTTCTAATTAATTCAAAGATCAATTCTTGTCCCAATCGAATTGAACATGTGAAACGAGGATCTTTTCTCATGAACTAGGAAACCCAACACCTACTCATTTTGTCCACGTGAACCGTTCGGTTCACCACAGTGAAGCAGTCATTTCACTGACCATGAGTCGATCGGTTCACCTAGTGAAGCGGTCGGTTGGTGGTCCAGGTTGTGTAGAAATTAGTCAGTTCAGTTCTAAATCAATCTGGCACTCTAATCAGTTGGTTCAACACTTGAACTTAATGATTCTGAGTCAAGTTTATTGATTGAATGTTTAATTGAGTACCTGAACACTTCAGTAATCAATCTAACCAACATTCATGGATAAACTCCTCTTCTAGGTTAATCCTGTGTGTGTGACACTATAGGTTCCATTTCATGTTGGAAGTGAATGTCCATAACTAACTTATGACATTACAAGTAAAGAGTGGTTCCTAGTTGCACATCAGTGCTACCCAAGTGAAGAGGGAAACAACTTTCAACCTACAATCTTTTATTGGTGTTACAGTGAATGTTTAGTTCCTTTATCTCTAATATTTAGGTTGAACTTGAGTCATGGACTTGTCATCCTCTACAAACGTTCAATCCATGTTTCTTGACACAAAGTAGACTATTTGAGATATATGTAAGACCAATATCATATAGTGACTTACATGTTCATGGCCATGCATTTGTCAGTCTCACTCCTCAAGTGGAAAGGATATCACACTCCCTTAGGAGGGAAAAATTCCACATCTATCATTCACAGTCAAGTCCCCATGTGTCAAATTCACCCAATCATCACCATTATAACAACCCATGATTTAGGACTGTGTTTGATGATGTAAAAGTGTACCCAACCACATGTGTTGAGTGCAGTGATTTTAAGTCTAAGAACCACAGTACCCACCAATACTATAAGAGATGATCCTGACTAACCATGTGCGGTTTCCATGCATCACTCTTACAGTGGGTCTGTTTGATATACTATTCTCTAACATGTATCAATGTGCTTGGTTTGATATCATATATCATGACTGATGAGATTCTATCATCAACCAACACACACTCTAGTCTTTTGTGTTATTGATGTCTATGGTTATTTCCACAATAACAAATGACTAGGGACAATAGTGAGAATGTACAAGCTCTTAGCATCTGTATGATCTCATTGTTCAACTCACATACTTGAAGACATACGTCATTGAGCATTGTCACTCTCTAGACATCTAACATGTTATACTATTATCTCAAAACAATTAAAACATAAAGACATAAATTGCCTTTATTATTATCAAATCAAGTATCACATGTCTCATTGAAATCACCGTATGATTGGCTCTCTGGGCATACTATACCAATAGAGGAGTCATATTATGAAGCACGAGAGAGGTTACAAAATATTCTAAGGATGGTCCCTCATCATGGGATCGATCTTTATGGCCAAGCAAATATCTTCTATTACGGGATGCATCAAGGAGAGAGGACCACACTCGATAGTGCAAGAACAAGATTCTTCCTCAACAACAAACCATCTATGTGTCACACGATTGTAAAGAATATAGCTAAGAACTAGTCATGGGGAGATGAAATAGAGCATCCAACAACCATTAAAAGTGTTGGAGAGTCTAAAGTCATCACAACACTGAATGAGAAGCTTGACCTTATAGCCAAGAAGCTATATCAGAAGGATGGAAATTCCTATGGTGGAGAGGAAGAAGAAGGATGCATGTTTGTACGACAACAGAATTACATGGGCAATGATTATTCTTGGAGGAAGGATCCCAAGTTTTCATGGAAAGATCCCAATAATTTTCAATAGGATCCATCACAAGCATAACATCCAAGCCACCACAGGTAGGTTCATAATAACAATACCAATAGGGCAACCCCCCAGTAAAATAGACCACATTGAAGACATGCTAGGTAAGCTGGTCAGTCACAATGAAGTGATCATTGTCTAGACCCAAAGGGAATTATAGAACCAAGGAGCACATATCCGCAATATTGAGACTCAGATTTCTCAAATAGTAGTAGAGGTGGCTTCTTTGAAGACACCCAATTGCATGGGTTCCCAAGAAATACTGTAATAGCATCTGGAAACCAACATGTAAAAGCCATGTTGTTCACAATGAGAATAAAGTTCTGAATGAAAAGAGGACAAATTTAGAGGTAAAGGACAATGCGTGTGACATAGGGTCGGTAGTGACTGTTGGTCCAGTTGAGCCAAACACTACAGTACAAGACAAGAAAGTTGAAGAAGAAACTCATGAACCAGGGGAGACAAAGAAGGAAGAATATGTCCAACCTCACCTAAGGAAGTTGGTGACACCAGTTCCCTTCTCGAATAGCTTGAAAGCAAAGAAAGTTGACCAATAATTTTAGAAGTTTCTAGACAGCTTTAAGAAGCTTCATGTCAACATTCCACTAATTGATGCAATTGAGCAAATTCCTTCCTATAGTAAATTTTTTAAGGACATAATCAATAAGAAGAGAAGACTATTGGATTCAAATGTAGTGGTGTTGAAGGAGCAGGTTTGTGCATTCATTTTGGGAAAATGGCCACCGAAAATCTAAGATCCTGACTTCATCAAAATATCATGTTACATTGGGAGACCAAGTTTGGGGAGGCTTTGTGCGATTTAGGGGAAAATATGAATCTTATGCCCTGGACTACCTTTAAGAAGTTGCGTCTTAAAAATCTAGAAAGAGCAATATGATTTTTTTTTTAGGAAGGGCGCCTGCCATTTTATTAAGTAATCAAATCATTTGCAACAAGTAAAAGGATCTGATCCTCAAAGTCCTCACCAACAATGTGAGGATTAATAAAATGACAGGTAGCAACGACTAAGGCATGAGCTACTCTATTGCCTTGCCGTTTAATAAAACACAAATTAAAAGATAGGAAGCTACAAGAGAGATCAACAATATCCTGAGAAATAAAATCTTCATAACCGCGTCCGATGTATCCCTTCTTGATAGCCTCCACCAGCAGCAAACAGTCCGTCTCCACCACAATATCTGTGTAACCTTCCCTAAGAGCGAGACGCATACCGTGTAGGACAGCCATACCCTCCGCACTAAGCCCCGAGTACGGCTATTCTAACCGGCATTGGAAGGTCCACAAAAACTGACCGTTATCGTCCCGAATGACTGTCGTACATCCATTCTCTTCCGCTGTAATGACTGATGCATCTGTATTGATCTTAACACAGCCATATGGTGGGCAGCGCTATGAAACCTGACATGGAGATATGGTAGAAAGAGCAGCTCTACCCACAACCCCATGATAGCGTGCATGGTCAGCAACCAGGCTGATAAAAGAAGCCACAAGACCCAGAATATGTGGGGGATGATCATCAAAAAGAATTTTATTCCTCGCTGTCCATGAGACCCACATAAGAATAGCGCCCTCATATTTTTGCCTATTGTCCTCCTCCTGTAGAAGACCCCTAACAAAGGTTTCCACGTCATGATTGCCCAATTGTCTGCCCCAATCAAACACACCGGACACCCATACCTGTCTGGCTACGTCACAGTGTAGCAGTGCATGAGAAGAATCCTCCCGCTGTCCACAGCGATGGCAACTGTCATCCGGTGTCACATGCTTCCTTTGCAGTTCTGACTTGGTGGGAAGTATATTCCTGAGAGATCTCCATATAAAGTGCTTCAGTTTCGGTGGCCATCCTTGCTTCCAAACCCTCTTCCACAAATCTATATCCATACCATCAACTAAATCCTCTCATGTCCGAATAAAGAAGTAAGCACTCCTGACTGTAAACCTCCCATTGCTTTCCTTATCCCAATAAAGAGTGTCCTCGTCATTCCACTGTGATAATGGAATGTTAAGAACTCTCCTGGCTATATGTGTAGGAAAGCAAGTCTCCACTTCCTCTCTATTCCACCTCTTTGGTCCCTCGTACATCAAGTCGCTCACCCATCTATATTCCAATGGACCGTGAATCCAATATATGTTTGTTGTGCCCCCCAAGTGTGGTATCCATCTCTCCTTATAGATATGAATATTTTTTCCATCCCCCACCCTCCACCTAAAGCCACTCTTCACTACTTGCAACGCCCCCCAAAAACTCCTCCATGTATAACTGGGATTCCCCCCTAACTCCACATGTAGAATAGAAGATGTGTTATAATATTTCGCCTTGAGTACCCGAGCAGCAAGAGACTCTTCATAGACTGCCAACCTCCATCCTTGTTTAGCGAGGAGTGCTTGGTTGAAAGCTTTCAGGTCCCTAAACCCCATGCCCCCACTCTCCTTGGGCTTGCACAATCTATCCCAACTCATCCAATGGATTTTCCTCTCCCCCTCCTTTGAGCCCCACCAGAACCGTGCCATCATAGAATGGATATCATCAATAATTCCCTCCGGAAGTTTGAAGATGCTCATGAGATACGTGGGAATTGCTTGGATAACTGCCTTGATCAACACCTCCTTCCCTGGTCTGGATAAAAGTTGCTCCTTCCACCCTTGTAATTTTTTCCACACTATGTCCTTTATAGCCGCAAACACCTGCTTTTTGGACCTACCTATCGCTGTGGGAAGGCCCAGATACTTCTCATGCCTGTCCACCTCCCTCACCTGCAGAAGATTCTTAATCAACTCCCTTCTTTCACTTGTCACGTTTGTACTAAAGGAAACCTTCATCTTCTCATAATTGATTTTCTGCCCGGATGCCCTCTCGTATTGGCTGAAAATTTCAGCTAAAGTGGAGCATTCTTCTGAGGTAGCCCTTGTAAAAACAATGCTATCATCTACGAAAAGAAGGTGAGTGACCCGTGGGGCTCTTCTGCATATTCTTGTCCCATTTATTTTATTGACCTGTGCAGCTTTGGACAGAGAAAAAGAAAGTGCTTCAGTGCAAAAAAGAAAAAGGTAAGGGGATATAGGATCACCTTGGCGAAGTCCTCTGGATGGTTTTGCAGACCCTCTCCTATTGCCATTGACGATGAACTTGTGGGATACGCTTGTGACACACTCCATAACCTTCCTTCTCCAAATAGACGGCAACCCCATTCTCCCCATAACCCCCTCCATAAAAGCCCACTCAACTCTATCATATGCCTTGTTCATGTCCAGCTTAAGCGCCATAAGCCCCTCTCTTCCTTTCTTTCGGTGTTTCATGGTGTTAAACATCTCATATTCCACCAAGGCATTGTCAGTGATCATCCTCCCTTCTATGAAAGCACTTTGATTCTCTGAGATGATCCCATTCATCAGCGGTTTGATTCTATTAGCCAAGACCTTCATAATAATCTTATATGAGACGTTTCACAAGATGATAGGTCTATATTCAGACAGGTGGACATGATTATTTGTCTTTGGGATGAGAACTATATCAGTGTCATTAATGTCAGCAATTCAAATATCCCCTCTCCACCATTTAGAAATAAAAGCCATCCAACTACTTTTAATCACCTCCCAAAATTTTTGGTAGAAAATTGCCTTCATCCCATCCGGGCCGGGAGCTTTATTCGGGTGCATTTGTTGGAGCACTTTCCAAACTTTTGTCACCATGGGAGCCTTTTCCAGATCTGAAATAGAAGATTCATCAATCACCCTCGGCATGCCTTCAAGAAATTCCTCCATCCCGTAAGGGTTTGAGATGGAAAAGAGGGAATTGAAATAAGAAAAAATAATTTCAGCAATGGAATCTACCTCTGTATGTCTACTCCCATCCTCCTTAAAGAGACCTTCTATGGTATTACGTCTCTTTCTTTGGCTTGCTTTATGATGAAAGTATTTTGTGTTCCTGTCTCTGTCTCTCATCTCATTGGTCCTAGCTCTAGCCAACCAATAGCTCTCTTCCGACCTCTATAGTTCCTGTAGTTCTCTCGCTAAAGATTCACATTCTTGCAACATGTCATGAGATGGTGGCTTATCTTGAGCACGGCCAAGCCTCTTCTCGAGCTGCTGAATTCTCCTCCTAATGTTTCCAAATTTATCCACCACCCACCCAGCAAGCTTCTCCGCACAAAGGTCCATCTGCCCTTTAAGGCCCAAATCATAGTTGTTGTCCCAAGCCCGTGTAACGACCTCTTTGCATTCTGGTGAAGATAACCAGAAGGTTTCAAATCTGAACCACTTCTCCACCTACCCCCCATCATGATTCCTTTTCTCTGCCCATAAAAGAATCTGTCCATGATCCGAGTTGAGAATAGGGAAATTTTTGACCGTTGTGATATTGTAAAAATCACACCATTTCCTGTCAGCCAAAAACCTGTCAAGTCTTTCCAGAATCATCGTGTCTACCTGCTGTCCTCTCTTCCACGTAAATTTATTACCGGTGGAACCCAAATCAGTGAGCTGGCATATATCCATTGCCTCTCTGAAATTCCGTATCTGCCATTCATGCCTAGGTTGACCTCCCTGCTTCTCGGATTGAAAAAGGATCTCATTGAAGTCCCCGTCGAAGACAATAGGCTAAGTCGTTTGTGCACAAAGTTCCTCCATCAACCTTCTTGTGTTGTGACGCTCATGTGTTGCTGCCCAACCATATATCCCCACAAAGCAAAAATAGTCATGGGTGTCCTCCTTTCCCACCACCTCACTGATGTGATGGTCCGAAAAAGATTTCACAGACATATCCTCCCCTCTCCACCACACCCCCAACCCTCCATCCCTCCCCCTGTTGTCCACTCCAAACCCCGCATTGTACCCACATATCCTTCTTACCTCTTCTTGGTCCCTTCCTCTACACATAGTCTCCATCACAAAGATTATATCAGGCAACTCTCTCCAACACCGCCTCCTTAGAGAGTCAACCGTCCTAGGGCTGCCCAGACCCTGGACGTTCCATCATAGGATTTTCATGACTCTTCACGGTCTTGGACCTTGCCAGCACCCGCTACTGTTGTGTGATTTGGTTGTACAACTAGAAGACAACTCAGTGGTTGGGCCATTTGGTATGTGTGAGAATGTTCTTGTCAAGGTGGACATATTTGTATTTCCAGTAGACTTTGTGGCTATGAAAATGAAGGATGATCATAGAAACAAACTACTACTATGGAGGACATTCCCAACCACAACATATATGATCTTAGAAATGGGTAGAGGAAGATTCACGGTGGGTATGAAAGAATACGATATTGAAATTCAGATGCTCAAGTCTACATAGACGACTGAGGAGAAGGCACAATGTCACATGTTGTAGTAGGTCCAAAGGAAGATGTCTATGTTTCTAGGGAATCCAGTTTTGGATATAGCTCACATGATGAGTGTGATGACCGCTATCATACTGACAACATTATCATACAAAATTATGTGGAAATAACCATTAGCAGCAGATTATCAAAAATCACTAAAAATTAAAACCTTTTTACCAAGAGATCCATTACCAAGAAACTCTTTACAGAAAGAACCAAGACATATATACATCATGATTCACTTTATACATACATTGTTCCATCACCTCGTAAGGATATGATATATCAGTTGCTTTACCAAAACATGTACAAAAGGAACTTTATGCATCGAAGCATACTAGCCAAAATCTCATATCAATCATAAAACTATTTACGCACTATCTCCTAAAGACCTAAGAGTACAGGGATGACACATATGATTGTATATTTACAAGACACATAACAACACACTCAACTTGAGTTGTTACTGATGTCCTTGCTACTACTTCCCACTCTCTGCTACACGATCTCTACCTCCTCATGCACATCCACCTAAAAACTTGTGGAACCCACGGGGTGAGATCCATATCTCAGCAGGAGATATAACCCTCCTCCAACAATATTATTATACATATAAATCTTATAAAAGAGAGTAGAAGAAACTGTTATTGAATTAAACATGTATAACTACTTGTTATAGAGAAATCTTCTTCATTTAATTAGTTCAAATAACTATGACTAAACAATAGATTGAGTAATCATTTTTAAAAGGAATATGAAGAAAATGTATAATATTTATCAACTAAGACATTAAAAGTAATTGCAACCTCATTCAATGTTTGTATATTTGATCCTTATGCAAATATGCTACATGACAGATTACATATTTTAACAATCAATCTTATTCCCTAAAAAGATGAGGTATACTGCTCATGGTCCAACTGACCACTACTAAGTAGCATCAATGCCATACAAGGTCCATCGGAAGATTCGTACTCGATGACCTCTCCTTTCTCGACCAGTATGAGATTATTGGCAGTGACATTATGAGTCAAACTACAATTAGCTAGCCTAGGTGTATAGGCTCATCGCTAAAGTGATAAAACCCATAGTTGTTCCCTTTTCAGGGTATGACCTGTACTCAATCTTGATTATATTAGGGTATGGTCCATAACCAATCCTGATTGCATATGGAGTCTTAGCCTACAACCACACTCTCCTTTAAGGATATGGCCCATAGACAATCATGTAAGTTAAGGATACAATGAGATACCTCAACTCACACCCCGCATATTCAACAAATGCACTATGAGTAAAACTCATTTCACCATTCAACAAATCATGACACTAAATGGATCCATGGCTAGGGCAACTACATTTTTAGTTCACTTGATAAGTTATGTGCATTACTGCATCTTTTAGCATCAATCAAGTTATAAGCATGAATTATAGATAATTCTATATAGAAAGGTGTGACACATTTTTCGAAAAATCTTGTATCAATTGGCACATATCTTGTGGGATCTCAATCCCCTGATCACTTTACTAGAAATCTCATCCCTTCAATATTATCATTATCATGATCACATGTTTGGGTATTGAACCCTCAGTTCATTATTGAACATCGTCACCTTTTACCATGCAACAATAATTTCTAGGTCATCAGGCCCATATATATATATATATATATATATATATATATATATATATATATATATATATATATATATATATATATATATATATATATATATATAGAGAGAGAGAGAGAGAGAGAGAGAGAGAGAGAGAGTCAGGCTAGAATACACTCGAGTGTATCCGGAGCGGAATACACTCAAGTAGTTTTCCATGATGCAATATTTTTTTTGAAAATCTAATCTGTTGATCTTCTTAAACATTTGTGAACAACTCATACGCAAAATTTGAGCACATTTGGATATGTATAGCTCATGCTATGAAGACCGCAAAAATTATACATTTCAAATTAGTTTCGCGCTTCGATTTTGTTCCCCTTGGATGAGTGACTTACACTCATCCAAATGGGCTCAAAATTTGTATGTAGCCTAGTTATAGTATGACGATGAAGATCAATGGTTTACATTTTGCAAAAAATAGTCTTGATATGCAAACACACTTGAGTGTATTCGTGTGATCCGTACACCCGAGTGTATTCTAGCCTGACTCTATATATATATATATATATATATCATAGTTGTTGTACACGTATATCACTTGGCTCACAAGGACTTATATAATTTGTATTATGCTAAATCATCATAGCTCATACCTGGATATGCTCATATATATATATATATATATATATATATATATATATATATATATATATATATATATATATATATATATATATATATATATCATAGTTGTTGTACATGTATATCACTTGGCTCATAAGGCCTTATATAATTTGTATTATGCTAAATCCTCATATCTCATACTTGGATATGCTCATCATTTCATAACACTTGCATGGTTAGGATTTCATAGCAAATGCAATATCAAGTAAATATCATGACCATGCCATAAAGAGAATCATTATATTTGCAACCCTCTGATAATTAGGGTTAGGGTTTCTCTTTGTAGAAGATTTAGGGTTTTCAATTTTATAATTATCAATCAAACCCTAATTCCCATCATAAGAGCTATATTATTACCATAAGTGTTCAAGCATACTTCATCAAATATCATCAATTGATTATCAACATGAAGTACTACTTTTCTCATATGAGTAGTACAAGTTTCTCTCCCATCCTTATTAGGATATTGTCTTCAACATACTTATTACATTGATTTAATCCCCTTTAGGATTTATTATCCTACACTTAGTAAAGTGTAACCATATCATTACTTCATAGTGTATCCATTGATCATATTCAATGTGTATTGGCCTACACTCATCAAGGTGTATCACCCTTTACTCTAATCTATGTTTCCGCCTAGACACATTCACTTGTGTTGGCCTAGATACATCTACTTTTGTAGGACAAGGCATGTGTATCGACCATGAAACTCTTCATTTGTGTTGGCCATGGCACCTCATAGAGATATTGGTTTAGAGGTGCTTAGGGGGTTATCAGTTGTGAGTTTCTTATGGTGATATTGTCCATGAATCACAACTTAATGAATTGCCTTCACTACACCTTGGTGCATCACCTCCTTCATAATTTAGAAAAATATTTTCACCTCACTTAGGTATTAAAACTTGACCTCACTTAAGGGTATCAGCCACCCTAAAATTTTGGGTATCGACCATAGTATACTATCTAATGTGTCGACCTAGCTATCCCTATGTGTATCGGCCATTGCTATCACCAAGTGATGTCAGCCTCACCATTACATGGTGTGTCGGCCTAAGTGTGTCTCCCATCACACTTGTGTTGGGCTAGAGGAATATCGGATTGTGAGTGTATCAAATTAGGGTTAGGGTTGTCCATGTCAGCCTCTACACTCAACTAAAGCATCAAGGTTTTATACTCCATCTCTTAACACATTCTCTTAGTCAAGATGAACTTGTGTCATTAAGGCATATCATTCTAATGGTTTCAAAAATATCAGCCTAGCTTCTTCTAGGTCATGATAAATCAACATCATATCACTTTTAGGCATTACAAGTAATGACAACCAATCATGTTATAGTGTAAGTGTGTGCTAACTTGATTACCTTCAAGATATTGGCCTGCCCTCATTTTTTGCCTTAGGTAACAGGCTAGACAACTGAGAATACAATAATCCCACACATGTAACAAACCAATAGGAAGTTAGAAACTCATGTATATTGGTCTTTCATCATGAAGTCTTATATCGGGTTAGGGTTCCCAAAAACCAATATCGATTTGTGCATAGAGCTTCTCATCATCTTCAAGCTCCAACCCTTCATCCATTATTACTATAGTTCATGGACAACAACCTCATATATCCATTATAACTCATAGAACTATCATTCATTCAATAACTGTTGAAGTAGAAAGGAATCACTAAGTATTTCCTGATAGAAGGTGAATAATAATAAAGTTGAGTTCAAGTTATATAACCCACATCAAGATCAACACAAGAGTTTCAAGCTCCAAACCTCCACATTACCAAGGTTGAAGATGACTTATCAAAAGTCCAAGATTTGATCACAACACTTCTATACGAAAGAAGATATCATAGTAAGGAACTTGGTGAAGAAGGAAGGAAAGGAAAAAATCATGATCTGAGAAGCACAGTCTTTATAAGGTTGAATACGATCATGGATTTACTTTAGACAAGTTGCACAACTTTCCCTTTCTCCTTGAGCTCCTAGAGTCATCCACCAAGCAAGAGATGGTAAAGGAGTCGAACAATTTACTAGGTGGTGAAAATAGGGGTATATATAGTTGAAGTTCATGAAAGAGAGTATGTGTAAGGTGTCATCACCATGTGAACTTAGGTAACACATGTCCATGCATGGTGGCTTCATGCATCCATAATTATCTTGCCATGCAAAAATCATGAAAGTAATCCAAAGATAAGATGTCAGCCATTGGGTATCTTGCTTGACAAGATATCAAAATCCAATATCACTTTATATGAAACCGATACAACTTTTGCAAGAAATATGTAAATCGACAGGCTTCACCTCCTTGAGGTTCTTAGCCCGCAATGAGTACTTTCAAAGGTTACGAAACCAATATGGGACCTCCTCTATGGCTTCAAAGCTGATAGGCACTCCCATATACACTTCAGAATCCGACACAACCCCATCTAGGGTTTAAGATACTCAACATTTTTGGTTCTTTTACCACAAAGAGTGCTATGATTCAACCAAGACCCAAACAATGCACCTCCTTATTTCTCTCTCCTATAGACAATGCTAAGAGAGAGAAGGAACACTCTAGAGGTGATAATTTGCACATAAACCCCTCATTTGGGTAAATTGTAATCTTTACCAAAGTTATCATATAAGGCACAAACAATTTGCAAATAAGTTCAAAATTGAGAAATAAACTCTCCTTAAGTCTTAATCATTTTTTGAAAGATTAAGACAAGGTTCTAAACAGCTTACTTAGGAAAAGCTTCTAGGGTTATCTAAAAACCCAGGTCAGTGGTGTTACAATGAGATAGGTACATAAAGGCACATTGGTAGTGGACACCCTAGAGAATACAAAGGATATTTCATTGGTCACGGTAATTCAATATCCTGATGAAGAAGAGGAGGAATATTGTCCAATGACAATTGATGATGAATCTTTTTCCACCCTTCATCAAACATATTTAAAGTTGTCATTTTAGGTGTGCCTTATGAATTTGGTGGATGACTACACTCGATGTCATTCATTGGAGGAGTATGTCTTATTTCTCAAGGCATTACTGTGCTATTACACCAGGCATTATGGGACTTATCACCACCTCAACGATCATTGATTCCGTCTCTACTGAGTCCTCCAGATCTTGAATCAAAGTCATTGCTGCTAGATTTCACGTATTCATTTTTGGTATAAAATGAGAAGGTTCTAGTAATGATCTCAACCTCCTTGAGAATCGAAGAGGAGCAGTTGATTTGTGTTCTAAAGAACCAATGGGCAGTATTTGGGTGGTCAGTCGCAGACATCAAGGGGATTTCCCCTAGTTTTTGCCATCATAAGATTTGCATAGAGGAAGGATCCAAGCCGACTGTGAAACCTGAGGGGCATCTCAACCCCATCATTACTGAGATAGTGAACAAAGAGGTAGTCAAAATTCTATCTGTAGGTATTATTTATGCTATCTCTGACTGTAGTTGGGTAAGTCCTACTCAAGTGGATCCAAAGTAAGGGGGGATAATTGTCACCACTAATTCAAATAGTGCATTGATATCTACTAGATTGGTGGCCAAGTGGCGAGTTTGTATTGACTATCGTCATATAAAATGCCTCTATGCTTAAATATTATTTCCCACTTCCTTTCATTGATAAAATTCTTGAGTGGGTCGCCAGCTGCTCTCATTTTTGTTTTCTACATGGGTATTTTGGGTACAATCATATTTCCATCAAGTCAAAGGACCAAGAGAAATCTACTTTCACTAGTCCTTATGGCACATTCTTTTACCATCAGATGCCTTTGGGTTTGTATAATGCACCAGCAATTTTCCAAAGATGTATGCTTACCATTTTTCTTGATATGATAGAGTGTTGTTTTGAGCTTTTCATGGATGATTTCTCAGTGTATGTTGAGTCATTTGAGGACTGCCTTTACAATGTAGACAAATTCTTGCAAAGATGCAAGGTCACTCACTTGGATTCGAATAGGGAAAATAGTCACATTATGGTGAGTTAGGGAATAGTCATGGGACATAAGGTGTCTCATAGAGGTATGAAGGTCGATTTGGATAAAATCAAGGTTATTTCTAATATGCCTCCACCATCCATGGTGAAGGGAGTTAGAAGTTTTTTAGGACATGCCGATTTTTATCGACGTTTCATAAAAGATTCTCCAAAAATCTTAAAACCATTTTCTGAATTGTTGGAAAAATACATTGACTTTAATTTCGATGAGAAGTGTTTGAAAGCAATTGAGTTTTTGAAGGAGAAATTGGTCTCCACACCTATTGTTCATGCTCCAGATTGGAGCCAACATTTTGAGCTGATGTGTGATGCATTCGATTATGCGGTAGGGGCTGTGTTAGGCCAATGTAGAGACAAGAACCCCACTATCATTTATTATGCATCTAAGACCCTAAATGATGTCCAGTTAAATTATACAACCACTAGAAAAGAAATATTGGTGGTAGTTTTTTCTTTTCAAAAAAATCACCAGTATTTGATAGGGATGAGGGTGATTGTATGGACCCATCATGCAACAATTAATATTTTTTGCAGAAAAAGGATCCTAGATTAACTACGTGGATTTTTCTACAATAGGAGTTTGACATAGAAATAAAGGATAAGGCTGGTACAAAGAACGTAGTGACATATCATTTATCTAGGCTTGAAATAGTTGATGAAAAGGATATAGACATACCAATAGTGGAAGAATTTACAGATGAACATTTGTTTGCCATAAAAAGTGAAAACCCATGGTTTACAAACATTGACAACTACTTGGCATGTGGCGAGCTACCAGAAGACTGGGATATTGGGAGAAAAAGAAGTTCTTCCATTCTTTGAGGTTATATGTTTGGGATGATCCCATCTTTCTTAAGAAGTGTAGGGATGGCATTTTAAGGAAGTGTGTGCCCTATTGTGAGTCTGAGAGTATCTTGGCACACTGTCATTCCCTACCAAATGGGGGTCACCATGCTAGTTCTAGGACAGTGGCCAAAGTATTAGAGTGTGGATTTTATTGGCTGACACCTGTTAAGGATGCATATAATTTTGTGCTTCATTGTGATGCATGTCAGCATAGGGAATATCTCAAAGAGACATGAAATGCCCTTAAATGTATTGTAGGCAATTGAAGTGTTTGATTTATGGGGAATAGTTTCCATGGGCGCTTTTGTGTCTTCTAATTCTAATTTATACATATTTATTGTTGTTGATTATGTATCAAAGTGGGTGGAAGCAATTCCAACCTACTCCAATGATGCCCAAGTTGTATGCATATTTGTGATAGACCATCTATTTTGTTGGTTTGGGGTGACCAAATTGGCAATAAGTGTGGTGGATCCTCCTTCACCAATAGGATTTTTGGTTCATTATTGGGAAAATATGGAGTGAGACATAGGGTAGGTACTCCATATCACTCACAAACCCTGGGACAAGTTGAGGTGTCTAATATGGAGATAAAGAAAATTTTAGAGAAGACTGTCTCAACCAATAGGACATATTGGAGTATGCAACTTCACGATGCTCTTTGGGAATATAGGACAACCTATAAGAACCACTCCTTTTAGGCTAGTTTATGGGAGAGCTTGTCACATACCTATCGAGTTAGAGAATAAAGCCAAATGTGCCCCAAGAAATTGAATTACAATTTGTATGATGTAGGGAAAAAGAGAATGCTAGAGTTGAATGAGTTAGATGAGCTCATGTTGGATGCCCATTAAAGCTCAAGGATCTACAAGGATAGAACAAAGAAGAACCATGATTACCACATCTTGCATAGAGTCTTCACTTTAGGATAGAAGGTGCTTCTGTTCAATTCTAGGTTAAAATTACCCCCTAGAAAATTAAGGTTTAGATGGACTGGTCCTTTTGTGGTAGTTAGGGATTTACCCCATGGGGAAGTGGAGATAATCAATGCGGTTGCGCCATTTTTGTCAATGGCCTACGACTTAAGGATTACTTTGGGGGAGATGTGGTCCATCAAGAAGAAGAGTTGAAGCTCATTGATCTTCAATGCTTGTTTGATTTGATCATCAAGCCTATGACGTAAAACAAGGGCGCTTGTTGGGAGGCAACCCAACCATATTTTAAGGCTTTAGGAATTTTTTTCTTTACATTCTAGTTGCATTGTATTATTTTCATGGTAAAACAGGTGCCTTGATCATTCATGTTTGGTGTGAAGGCGGAGAAAAAGTGGGTAGTACTGACATCAAAGTCAGTAGTATTGATGCAAGCATAGGGATGCAAGGTTGATTTTCATGAAGTCTCAATACTATTGACTGCATAATCAGTAGTGCCAACAACATCACATGGAGACCAAAAAAATTCTGAGTGGTACCGACAACAAATTCAGTGACATCGACTTTTTTGCAGAGAAGGGTAGGGTTAACTGATAAGGACTGGGTACTACCGACATCTAAGTTGGTGTACCGATGCTGAGCAATGCTTTAGGTTCCTCAATACTAAGATAATGCTCAGAAGTATTAAGAAATTTCAACAACTCGGTGCTACCAACACCTAGTCAGTTTTACTGACACCAGAAAACATAGGATCCACAAGAGCTCCATCAATGACTACAATTTTTCACATCTTATGGTTGGTAGTACCGACCCACTCACCTTTTTGAAGTTGGTACTACTAAAGCTAGATGTTCTGCGATTACTGACATCTACCAATGAGGAGAATTGGTATCAATGACTGGTACTGATTCCCACAAATTATGGAGAAGTAGTCAGTACTACTGACACATTGGCAGTAGGCTGTCTAACAGTTATATAAGGATGGGTGTGTGTATTGTTTCACTGACACCTCCACCACACCCCTCTCGAGCAAGATTGTATAAAAACTTTTGGGCATTTAGAGTCTTCACCGCACTCCTTCTTCGCCATCCCCTACCTATACCAGCTTGATGGCATCTAGGCGAGAAACTTCCTCGGCGGTAGGAAATGTCATGTTGGTAACCAAACTAGTGTGCATCGCTCATGCCAACAACAATGTTAAGAAAATATATGATGACCTGATGAAAAGAGTGATCACCTCGATACAATATGTAGACTCTGTGTTCCTTGCATCCATGGGCTTCACCAACGATCTACGTCGAGTCAATAAAGGACAGGGGTTGGTGGGTGATCACTCTTTCTTTGGTGATTGGCTCACCTTCACAAAGATCGTTTGTAAGTTATTGGCCTTGCTGGAGATTTGTTGCATCCCTGAGCATGGGGATGAATGGAGGGAAGGGTGTATCAAATTTCAACTCTTCCACAACAACTATCAAATGATGTTGAGGAAATTCAACAACATCTATGGGTGGTCGTTGGGTGAGATACACTTTGCCAACAACAACTTTAGTTACAAGGGTGCATGGAAACTTTTGGCAGAGGTGCTGCAGGGCTACCTCATAAGCTGGCATGTCAACGCATCACCGACATTGAGCACCCATTTGCTCATATGATACATCGCTTCCTCACCAACACCCTTTTCACCAAATCCAATCAGGGGCAAGGGAAGGTTCAGCAGGTGAATCTCTTCTTCCTCTATAATTTGCTTAAATTCGGAAGGGAGTCATTGGACATTGGTTCCTTCTTCCCATAACAAATGATGAGGATGAATCGACTGATGCAGAGGATGCCCCTATCCATTTTTGAGGGATTATCACTCCAATAGCTATGCATCTTAATCTTGATCTCTCCACCTCTAAATCTTTAAAGGCTTCTCCCAAGTTGGATCTGGAACATTTTTAGAGAGTGAACTTCATCAACTTACATCATGGGAAGGTGCACGCGTGTCATATAGTTGATGACCAGTACTAGGAGAGGGATCTTCCTAATCCTATCTTCAACTTGCAAGGAGTGTATCACCTGAGGTGGCCAATAGAGAGCGATACGAAGGAGATGAAGCAAGAAAAGAGGTCGAGCAAGAGCAGCAACGTGAGCAAAATGAAGAAGAGGAGGATGCCACCATCCCAATCACGAGGACGCAGGTTCCCCGAAGTGCGCTAGAGTACATGGAGCATCTAGTTCTTCTTCTCTACCACCTACCCAAGAAGATGACCCTTACTCGATGATAGGTATGTATGGAATGCTACAAGAGATTTAGCAAGGGCAACAACATAAGATGGCTACATTGAAAGGCATCCATGATGTCCAAGGATGACTTTGTCAAAACCAGTAGGTAATGTTTGAAAATGAGTGACTTCTCTTGGCCAACCATGAGAACATGCATAATCATCTGTAGAGCATAGAGAACTATCAATAGTCATTCTTCAACAACTATTAGAGTCAGGGCTATTTTGGAGGCTATCCACAACCTCCAGAAACTATGAGAACATAGTGAAGTTCAAGCTTGGGGGGGGGAGGTGGAACAACTCTATCCTTATTTTTATTTTTCTTTTAGTCTTTATTTTCTTTTTAGTTTTTATTCCAAGTTTTAGGATCCACAATCTATCTAGTGTAATGTGGAAAAATATAAGCATGATTTCTTGCTTTGTCATCGTAAAGTTCGTCTTCCATGTCTATGCAATGAAAAATTAAAAAATGACAAAAATTCTTTGGCTTATTTGTAATTTCTTGAGTGATACCACCTAGATGGAGTGTATGGGTTATTCAGCTTTTGGACACTTCATATGAATGTACATCTTAATTATTCATGTAATGTGGATGAAGATGGGGTTTGAGACTGAGTTGATCAAACAATCAATGGGATCTAAAATTTAAATTTGATAAAGAAAACATAATGTTACCCTATAAATAGGTCAGTAATAGAGGGGCATATCATAGTTTAAGAAAGGAATTCTCTCTTAATTATGTGATTCCATCCATTTTGATTCACCACCTTAAGATTATCAAGTAACCCAAATTGTTTCCTTTTGATTGCATTGCATGGCATAATAGGTGACATGATAGTTAATTTTTATTTTGATGCATTAGTAACAAAATGAAAAAAAAAATTATGCATAAACAACTTGTGTTCATATCATCTAGTTGCATAACACTTGCATGTAGATTGCATACAATTTTTATCATGCATTTTACATCATGATGTTATTTTTTTCTTTGTAAATTAGAGTGTTGGGATACACATCAATACTCTCAGATAAATTCAAAGAAAAAAATTGAAATGAATGAGAAAAAAAAAGTTTGATGTTATGAAATGAAGAGGGAGAAAGGATTCCCTAAACTCATGAAAGAATTCTACTTCACAAAGAAATTGAAACATTCACAGGAAGCATTTTCTTCTTTCTTCTTTACTTCACTCTCATCCATTTGATGAGAATTTCAGATACATCATTCCACTCAATAATACTAGGAATTATGATTCATGCATTTATCATCTTCTTCATGCAAGTAGGTTCATTGTGTTTTATTTTTGCATAAATGATTTAGATGTTACATGTGATTCTTCACAAGAAACCTATTCATTCCATCCCTTTCTCTTATTGGTAGACCATATATATGATTGATCTACTCATTCATTCTTATAAGGAGAACTGCTTCCAAGTAGTTGGTAGTTAGAAAAATAGCAATCTAGATAGGGAATCACATGATGAACCAAGTGAAAGCCTAATTGACTATGACATTGACTGCTCTATTGATAGTGTTTCACTGATCTAAAGGTGGATATCTTTTATGGATATTTTTGGTTACTTGAGATTAGTTGATTGTCTAGTGTTCAATAAAGACCAGTTTGTGACCGCTAGATAGGGATAATTGAGAATGGAAATTCATATTTCATGTCTTTTTGTTGACTTGTCTCAAACAAATATGAGGGTATGTTGCTCAAGGACGAGCAACATTTAAGCTTAGGGGATTTTGATGCATTGAATAATTTTCGTTCTCACATGTTGTTTATTCAATATTTTTGTGCACTTATTATTCATGTTGATATGTTTTGTGCATTATTTATCATAATTTTTTTGTGACACTTAATTGCATCAAATAGATGTATTTTATATGTTCGTGATAGATTCATTATTATGTGGGAGCTTATGTTCATTTTTGTGAAATTTCAAGTGAATCTACAAGAAACTACATAGCTTGTGCTACCAACCTACCTATCGGTGGTACCAACGCTTGATCACAAAGGAACATGTAAATCGAGAAAACTCAGTAGTACCGATGAAGGAAGTCGGTACTATCAAAAACCTTATAGGATGGACTTAGATAATCTTGAGAAATCTGTACACATACATCAACTCAGTATTACCGACAACTGCGCACAATGTGGAAAATTATCAGGGGCATTGATACTACCGACACTCAGTCGGTAGTACCAACTCAGCAGGATAAGGTAAGATCAGAAGTTATAGTTAATCTGGCGGTTGATAATTAATGATGCCCTAAGTCGTGTTTATGACTTATGGGGAGTCAACCCGACCTAATCATCATGTCCTATTCAAATGTACGATAAAGGATAGCAGAGAAGAGAGAAAGGAGAGGAGAAAGCAACATTCTGGGTAGTTTGTGCTCTATGGTGTCCCTATTTGTAGTTGAATGATGGAAAATCACCCTGTTCATCAGGAGGAGCCTTGCACATCATCTTTCTCCATGGATTTTTCCTTTTTTATGATGTATTCTTCCTTCCTTTATTCCTTCTCTATGTGCAAAGCAATTGAAAGCCTATGGGGTTAATCCCCTTGTTCTTTAGGGTCTGAGAGTAGCCTGGTTTCACATTGTAATTGACGATTATGATTTGATATACATGTTTCTCTTAATTTCGGGACATATTTCTATGAGAGCATCAAGAATTATCTGTGTTGGGTCACCATAGGTAATTGTTTAGACCATTAATTGCTTCAAGAGAGTAATTAAGGGTTTAAAAACTCATACATTTAAACATTTTATATCGCACCTTGAGAATGGGCTTACGAATGTGAATAGGATAACCTACACATTTATGTAAAGCACCTAACTAATAACACAATTGCTATGAGAGTGGGATTGGTATTAGGATAGGTAGTGAATTATGCTACGCGAGTGGGTAATTCTTGCTACAGGTCTCTGTCTAGGGTCAGGAGAAATTAACATTAATGAAATGATGTTAATTGTAATGTGAGGTGTGGTGAAACCACAATCCTAAGGAATTCATTCCACTTGTGAGCACCACCAATAATTTTAGTTCTACTTCTTGCAAATTAGTTAGTAATTCAACCAATTCAATCTTTTTCATCAGTCTAGCTGATTGAGTCATTATTATTAGTAGTTTCTGGGTACACATTTTTCCCATGTTTGATTTTTGGGCCTCTTTAGGCCTATATTACATTGATACGTGCACTTGGATTTTTGACATGAAGTGTACACGCACAAGACATCACAAGAAAAGAGTGGTGTCTAGTAACACATCATTGCTACCCAAGTAAATGGAAAGTTGAAGAACAACTTCAACCTAAAATATGGGATTGGTGTTACATTGTTTGTATCCTTCTTTTGTCACTTATCCAGATTGAACTCAAGGCATGGAATCATCATCCTCTTCAATCATTCAATCCATGTTCCTTGAACTATAATAGACTGTCTGAGATATATGTAAGCTCAATATCACATATTGTCTTTAATAAGCTTGGCTAAGCATTTCTCAGGCTCTCTTATCTAGTGGTTGAGATATCATACTCCTATAGGAGGGACAAATCCCTTCTACATCACTCACTATAACATCCCCAAATTCTTCAATCTTGAGAGTTAGAAGGCCTAGGATGACAAATCCAAAAATGTTAGAAATTGTATCAGAGAGCAATACGAAAGCAGAATACACATACATGAGCATTCATAACATACACCATAACAATCTCAATATTAAACATGTATATTACAAAATGCTTTATTACATTTTACATGTACACATTCAATGGAGAACTTTATAAACTTTGTACATGTATGCTAACCAGGATCCTAAACAATAGGTACAACATATACAATTGCTAACTTCCAATCTTTTCTCTCATGCTAGGTTTGATCCTAGAAAACATGTGAAACAAAAGAGAAACATAATGTTTTTTGTACGAGGATGAAAGATACATATATATTGTGCTTGCATACTTGAAATAATTTGAGAAAGAAAAGAAAGAGTAAAAGAAAACATTATTTAATGTGATAATTAGGTAAATACATATTATTAGACATCTTCTGATGCGATCGTACTACTAAGTGGTGTCACACTTCATTTTCCCCACCCCTTGGGCTATGGGAATCCCCCCTTAGGCTCTGGGGTTGTGCCGACCTTATATTTAGAAGGAGAGAGAGATAGAGAGATAGAGAAGGTAAACAATTAGTAGCTACAAACCATCCATATTTTTTGTGTCTCTTAGTGACATGGAAACGATACTAGTCATATACTCTGATAAATCCCACGTACTTGAGTTTAGAGATTCCTTATTCATCCAAGGTCATCTACTACTCTGGTTATCATAGGATTTATAACAATTAACCATCATTAAAACGTTTTTTTGGAAATAGGTAAATATATTGCCAAAAGGATGTACACAAACCCTTACAAAACTGAAGCTAAAACAAAATATACACGGGGTAATGTAACTACAGAAACCCCAGTATAATTTATCTTTGTAGGCTAGCCCTATGGCTAGGCCTTTCTTGGCCCTCAACATTCTAGCAATGTTGGAAGTAATCTTGTTGAACACTATCTCTTCATTGTTACTAACTCTATTATGTAATTTGTTGTTCCTCTCCTCCCAAACAAAAAAAAAATTGACAAAAGGGAACCAACAACGCCCAACTCCACTTTATCACTACTCCTCGTGTCTAATAGGGATGCCTTAGTAAGCATGTTATTGTTATGATCCACCCCCAGGTTCTCTTGAGGCAGATGAGATCCCAAATATACTTTGAGAACTTACATTTGCTGAAGAGGTGGTCGTGGTCTTCATCCTGAGATTTGTAGAGAAGGCAAGTAGAACCAACTTGCAGCCCCCATCTCTTTATTCTATCCTTGGTTGGCAACTTGTAGAGGATGGCTCTGTAGGAGTATGGAAGGTGTAATGCCCGGGCCCACTGCCCAAGGCTCTAGCAGGGTTTCAGGAATGACGACTGGCCCCACAGACCACCACTAGTTTTCTACACTCATGTGCATTCCATGATCAACTTCCCGACTGGTCACCCATCCTAGTACTACTCCAAGCTGAGCATGCTTAACAATGGAATTCTTTAGAGATGGGCTCCCAAAAAAGGAGGTGCACCTTGGTGATATGGGTAGTCCAATCATTCCTTTTAAGATCAACTTATCCCAGGCCTCAAATCCTGGGATGTTACAATCTCCCCCACTTAGACTCTTGACGTCCTCGTCAAGGCTCAACTATAAGGCCTCATAATCTCTTCCCCATTTCAGTGCAGACCCACAATGGCCCATGGACACCCAACTCCCGTCCACGGCTACCAGCGCAAGGGTGGCTCCATCTCATCTCTACGGATAGCCCTTTCCAACTTGCCTGGACCGCACGGCTCAAGACTGGCATGCCACATGCCCATATGGGCCCCACCTACTGGAGGGGTTATGGCTCTGATACCATTTGTAACGCCCGGGCCCACTGCCCAAGGCTCTAACAGGGTTTCAGGAATGACGACTGGCCCCACAAACCACCACTAGCCTTAAGTGCATGCTTTTCTCCACTCATGCGCAAGCCAGGATCAACTTCCCGACTGGTCACCCATCCTAGTACTACTCCAAGCTGAGCACGCTTAGCTATGGAATTATTTAGAGATGGGCTCCCAGAAAAGGAGGTGCACCTTGGTGATATGGGTAGTCCAATCATTCCTTTTAAGATCAACTTATCCCAGGCCTCAAATCCTGGGATGTTACAGAAGGGATCCATACTCCTTTTTACCAGGGTAAGATCATTCCAGCTCCATTGTTGATCCATGGTTTCACTTGCTCATCCACCAAAGCAATGATACCATGCAAATCAATAGTATATTGGGTCTGAACCCTTTCCCAATACTTGCACATTGACTTCCAGGTTCTAGAGGCAGTAGAATCGATGTGAGCAAGAAGCTCACCATATCTATCTGTCAGCCAAGTAGACCAGGCGTTGCTTCTATCTCTAAGGAATCTATCAAGTCTCTTGAGTTGGTAGGTCATCAAAATGTTGCATGGTTGGATAAGGTTGAGTCTTCCCATTTTTAACAGTTGGGAAATAGTGTCCCAGACAACACCATGCCCTCTCCCTACCCACACAAAATTGGCAATGAACCTCTTCATCCTATCAGCCACAGAGTTGGGTATATCACAAAAGTCACCGCAAAACTGAATCATACTTTGTAGAGAAGATCTAACAAGTACTAATCTTTCCGTGAAGGACATCTTCACAGAGGACACCCATCAATCTTATTTCTCAACCAATCAAGGCAGGCAGCAAATTCCACAGTTGTGCCTTTACCCCCCACAATAGGGGCACCTAGATATCTGGTTGGGAACCTACCACCCATCACCCCTACAACTGCTCAGCCTTTTTTAGTTTTAGCAGCATGTCCTCTGCCTTCTTCTCTTTGAGTACAATCTCTTAGTCAAGCATATCATTACATATATTAGTGGTAGCTTCATCATACTCCTCCTTAGATTTGTTCAAAAGATTACTGAGATTCATCTTTTCTTTGCGCTATTTATTTAGATTAGACTTTGTGTTCTGGAGTTTCTTTATGGTCCTATATAAAGGGTTTCCCTCAACCTGGATATGCCAGCTTTCATCACCACATCTTTAAACCCTGTCCACTCAGTCCTCTAGTTGGAGAACCTGAAAGGGTCTCAGAATGTGCGGCTAGGTGTCCAGGTTCATTTTCATCATCGTGTGGTCACTAAGATTATCTGCTTTGAGCTTTATCACTGAGTAAGGCAAAACTTTGAGCTAAGTCTCATTGATAAGGCCTTTATCAATATCATTGGCGATTCTTTTGAGACCTTGTTGCTTGTTGGATCAGGTAGTACACCCGCCTATCTTGTTCAACTCTATGAGACCATCATCCTCAATAGTATCATTAAAAGCCTCAAGAACTCTCTCAGGGATACCCTGCCCTCCTTTTTTTTCATATGGACTTCTAACATTATTGAAATCTCCAATGTCAACCATGATATTTCCTCGTGTGCGGTTTCTTTAATCACCTACCACATCCTTCTTCTATCCACCTCCAACTGCTCACCATAAATGGCTGAAAGAATGAAGGAAAAGCCACATGTGTTGTAGCAAGAAACTATAAGCACTTGGTCAGACATGGTAATGGGATCAACATCCCAGACCTCAGGGTTCCATCCAATAGCTATTCTACTTCCCTCTCTTTTGTCCAAGTTGGACATCATCTGCCACCCATCAGGGAAAAGGGTAGTTATTCTTTCACTGATATTTCTCTTAATTCTAGTTTTTAGAGCAATCACCAAGGTCACCCTCTCATGCGTGATGACTCTTTGTAACACTCTCTTGCTACTAGCCAATGAAGATCCTCACACATTCCAAGTGAGAAGTGACATTTAAGCTTTTTTCCTTCCCCCTCCTCCCCCTGAGTGGGCATGTCACTTCGTCTTCTTCACTGAGCTCCTAGTGTTCCTCGGGCTTCTGCCCCTGTTGCTAGTGTAATCCACTAGCACTTCTTCTTCATTTTGATTTTGAATGGTGAACATGTTGTCCTCCTCTAACTTCACAGTAGTAGAGTCAGTGACAGTCATTGTTCCATTGATTTTGGTGCCAACCTCTCCTTCCCATCAGTCAGTGTCGGGTGGTATTTCACCTTCTTTGGTGTCCACAACCTGCTTGTTCAAATTCCCTATTTGAACAACAACATCCACAACCAGGACGTATTCCACAGAAGGGGTGGTAGTCATGGTATTAGCCACCATAGCTACCATATTTTCCTTCTCCCTCCAAGCTTGGGGTGGCTTAGATTTGGCATTTCTTCTCTTCCTTCCCCGATCTAGTTGTGGCACAATAGGGGGTGCCCTGCAGTAGCCAGATGGCCTTTCACCAGATCATTTCCCCTTCTCATGACCAAAGACTCTACATATGGAGCAGCGATTGGGCATGGCCTCATACCTGAGCCTGACCTCCCACTCATCACCATTAGATAGTTCCACCATCACCTCTGGTGAGGCTCTTTCTCAGCTAAGATGTAGAAACAGAAGCACACACATCTCTCTGTTGTGTCGTTAGACCTCCTGTATATGTCCCTAGTCTCACCCACCGCAAGGGCGATGACTGTTATAGCTTGTGTAGTCTAGTGCTTACACACATTAGGCAGAGATACCGACATCGGGGTAGTGGGGAGTGCAGCTCTCCTAGTGTCTACCTGAGAGGTCCATTTCATGAAAGGACGGGCTGATCGTCAAAGAACCAAGGCCCTCCCAAAATTGAACTTTTAAGATCCATTTCATTAGAGAACCTTGTTAGATACAAGCCCGCATCCAGGGTGAAAAGCTTGAGATCACCTTTGGGGTGCCAGTTTCTAACCATCCAGCCTCTGAGCTATTGTGGGTTTCTCTTCCTTCCAATGATTTGAACAATGGATGAATACTTGTGGTAGTCTTCCATTTAATCCATCATAGGATCATTGAATCTCGTCTAGAGCCTCACTTCACCCTCCGTTAGTAAAGGGACCTTAGGTTCAGCCACCACTGAGCACTTGAGGCATAGTGGCAGTTTGGCGATATACTTCACCAATTCACGAGCCAAAGTGACATTAGTACTTGGCGTGAACCAATCTTCTACTTCATGACCGAGGAAGGGAGAGGGGTTGCTGGTGGTGGTGGTAGAAGGAAGTCTGGGATGGGAGGAAAAAGGGTGGGGTAGGGAACAGAAACCCCCACCCACCATGGGTGTAGGACCTAATTCTAGAGATGGAACAGAGCAACCACTCTCTAGAAAGAAAGTCTGCTCTAAGCATTCTTATTCACAACCATCATTAAAACTTGGTTCAACATTATTATTGATATTTTAGGTCTAGATTAGGGTTTTTCCCAAACCTAGGTTCAAATGAAGTTAAACATGTATCTGGTATTTTTCTACTATTCAGTATGTCATATTAAGGTTATGGTCTAATTTTAATATTTTCCTAATGATTGTTCTATTTTATACAACTAATATGATGCTAAAGGCATCTAGTTAGTCATTAATGAGAAAAGTCCTAACATTTTGACATAATAATTATATCACAATCCATACTGAGTTTCCTTATGATACTAGGTTTCAATAATTTTTTTCTCAGATCTAATCTCAACTATTTTCTAATTATACCATTTAAATGAAACAATCTCATCTAGATTAAATAACATCAATATCAATGTCTCAAAAGTTTTATATAGTGGTTTTAGAATAAAGAGAGTACCTTTTTTAGTTCATAGGTATTTTGGGGCTATTTGTTGGTCAAGGGGGCTACTTTTAATCATATTTCTAAAATATGTTCATTATACTAAAAATGAATAGGATTTACCTTGATGAGAAAAAGATAGGCTATTGGATCTAGGGTTGGGGTGTGTTGATGCACACTAGCTATCCATCTAGATTTGTCCACACTCAACACTATAGGGTAGGGGTAGAATTGATTCCATTCACTGGTACACACGGTCTGGCCTGGTATTGAGACTTAGCTCCCTCACAACTCAGGCATCTTCATCGTCCCCATCCCTGATCTCGTTCTTGCCACTTAATATGGGAGTGACAATGTCACTGTCATGGATCTTACACTTGGTGCACTGCCAATAGTAAGGCAATCATCCTCTTAGATGATGGAGGAGGCAAGGAGATTGCTTCTTCCCTCTATAGACCAATGGGTTGAGAAAACCCTGGGTTGGTGGTGAGAGTATCGACAAAGCCAATCTTGTCGACATAGAGTGCTACTACAGGAAGGAGGAAGAGAGGAAAGGCCTCCTACATTCTCTATGAAAAGATAAAGTGTCGAGGATGAAAAATTAGACTCCAAGATCTCCCAACCCCTATGGATGTACAACGTCAAAGCCTGATTCACCTTTCGTGACTCCACCTCCATGGAGTGAAGGGGTGGAACTCAACCTCTACGTCTGGCAGCAGTGGGCTGAAATGGCCATGCTAAGATCTCCCTTCTAATTAATAGAGGATGGGTAAGTTGAAACCATGATTGTAAATAGATATCCCTTCATTCTAACCCCTCCTATATACATCATCCTCCTCCATAAAAATATCTGGGTAGAGAGGGTAGTAGAGGCGAGAGATGGAACTCTCTCCTCCCACCACTTCACCCTCATTGTGAGAGGTATCTAGGTTGCCCCGGGCATTATGGATCTCCTCAAGTACTTGGTATTTTATTAGGCTCTCTATGTTAACATTATTAGGCCAATGAGGATTATGGCTCAGTCAGGCTTCACCTCTATTTTAATTAGATTTAGAAGACAACTTATCACCGTCGGATTCTATATAAGGAAGGACCAAATTGCCTCACATTGCCACGATAAGGCCACACTTAAACAAAGAAAAATAGGACAAATTTACACCGAATCATTACAACCAAGGTACTAAATAACCCAAAACATTAAGGTTCGACCACAATTATATCGTGAATGTCTTGAACTTCAAATAACTAAATTTCTTTGTAGTATCCTTCAAGCATCCTAAAATTTAAGACATAGGCTCACAATATCCTAAACTATCTTCTTTAAAAGTTTGAGACTCAAGATCTATTGTTTCAATATGCAAATAAGTTCTTTGAACAACCTAATAAATCAGTCTATAAAACTTAAATTCAATTCAAATAATTCTCAAATCTTGAACTTACAAGTCTAGAAACACTTGTTGTGATATTAAGCACCTCAAGGCTCATCAATGGCACACTTGGGTTAGTTGTGACTACTGAATGGAAGCCTTGGCCTCATAAGTACCCATATTGATTAATAAAACATATTCATCAAAATTAAACTAAATTTGGTATGATAATCATTGATTGCATCTCTTGTTACACTCTTGGGTGACAACAGTCATCTACATAACATTCATGGTAATACAATGTTCAATATCAAAATCCTAAAATTTACGGACATCACATTCACCCAATCTTATATGAAATTTCTTCTTCTAAATTCAACATATGTCATTCTTAAGGTGATTTCAAAGTGTCCAACATCATAAAGATCACTACTTCTAGGTAACAAAGTTCTCATATTTCTATATGCATCCCACGTTGACATCTTAGGATCTAGAGTATCTAGGGTGTACCCACCCCACCTTATATAGGTTGAATCATAACATTTTCTATTTAGGATTGAAGAATTATTTAAGGATTTAGTGATATCTGGACATTCTATTATTCTTGGATTTGTAACCCTTATTACCCTAATAATGAGGGATATATTTACTAATATAGAGTTCAGAAGGAATTACTAAGGGTTTCATCTTTCACCCCATTGAACCGTGCAAGGTGATGTCAAGATATATGCTAGTATTATCAGACTTACCATCATTCATGTGGTTTATGATCAACATCATACTGGGATTTCATAATTAGAAATAAAGGTTATATTACATGCTCTAATTTAAATCTTTTACCCGCATTCTGTGAATTTTCATCAAACTAGAAGCTTAGATTCAAGAGATTTAAGGTTGATAACTTTTTTGTGATCATTCAATCCATGTTCGAAATGTAAATTAGGTTCAAGCTCATAATTTCAAACTTATAACTTTCATGTATGATATGAAGGGGAAAGAGAATATACTAAATCAAGTGTCTCATGATTCCAAACTTGGATTTCACATGTCTGATATCAGAAGGGAATATAGAATAGGTCTAGCTTACATGAGTGACTCCTCATACATAAACCATCCATTAGCTCAAGTGAGGTTTCTACTATCATATATTAAGGAAGAGAAGTGTAAGGAACTATATTTATGAATATCTTATGCACAATACATTTTATTATCAGAACTAGAGTTTCATATGTCACCTCACTTGCCACAAATGATGAGCTTCACAAACATAAGTCACTCAAGCTAGGACCTAACTCAATCAAAAGGATTGACTTTCTCATTATGAGTCACCTACCAAACTTTTTTTTACTAAAATCTCACATATACGATTGAATCATGCAAAAGGACTCAACTCATCTACTCAGGAGTAACCTAGCTTAGGACACATTATTTCATATGTATCTCATTATTTTTATATATTGTAGGGTATGTCTTATGACCCTCTCCTTGTGGGTTTCACTCTTTCTGGATTTCACCACGTATCTTGTCCTAATACTGGAGGTCGTCCTTCATAAAAGAGCTTGAGGCTCATGCATATTCAACTTTATCTTAACTTATCTCATTTTAAGTAAGAAAAGGGAATGTACTTTCACAATCAAGACTTAGTTTAGAATATTCAAAATTGGATTCGTCTTATATACAACTTAAATCTTTGCAAGGAAACTTATACCATCAAAAATCAAACTTAGATAAGATTACAAATGTGTATTTCATATATAAATCAATCATCTACTCTAATTCACATATCCAACAAGGATCTAGACATCTAATCTAGATCCACTCTCTCTTCTATTTTGATGTCCCTCCCTTTAACTTAGGTTGCATGAACACCTCCCACTCTCTAGTGTAAGGGACACATTTTTATATTTACATACATAATAAAATATTATATCATTTTTCTTCGATAAGGTAGAAGTCAAAAGAAATATGTCAAGGCTCAAGCTGATTGGAAAATAAAGAAAAATAAAAAAAATGAGTGTCCCACACACAGTAGATAGTCTAGTGCCATATTACCGAGTGGAATGGTGAGAAAAAGTTATAGACAAGTGTAGCTACCCAATACATATGATCTCTACATGGAAATGGTTGCATAGACTTGTCCAAACATAATTCTCAATCATCTAGGTTCTAACCTAGAGGCTAAATCAAACCTAGTTCCTACAGAACAACTTACAAAGTTTAAGGAAATAGAGGAAAATGTAAAATTTAGTTTTTTGTTTCAGTGTGAGCAATTGTCAGGTACAACTAATGTTCATGCTTTGATACCAATTGTAACATCCTCAGATTTTATAGTCTCGAGGTTTAGAAGGCCCAAGAGGACAAATTTGAAAATGTTAGGAATTGTATCAGAAAGCAATGCAGAAGCATAGTACACACACATGAACATTCATAACATACACCAAAACAATCTCAATATTCAACATGTATATTACAAAATGCTTTATTACAAATAACATATACACATTGAACAAAGAACTTTTTATAGTCTGAACAAGTATACTAACTAAGATCTGAACAAGTATACTAACTAGGATCCTAGAAAATAGGTACAACCTATACAACTACTCACTTTCTATCTTTTCACCCATGCTAGATCTAAACCTAGAAAATATGTGAAACAACAAAGAAATACAATGTGTTGTGTATGTGGGTGAAAGATACACATATACTATGTTTGCATACTTGAAATAATTTGAGAAAGGAAAGAAAGAGTAAAAGAAAACATTATTTAGTGTGATAATCAGGAAAGCACATATTTTAGATGTCTTCTGATGCGATTGTACTACTAAGTGGTGCCACACTTCATTTTCCCCGCCCCATGGGATATAGGGATGTTCAAACCTTATATAAGGAGAGAGAGATAGAGAGAGAAGGTAAACTCTTTGTAGTTATAAACCATCCATTTTCTTTGTTGTTCTTAGTGACATGGAAAAGATACTATAATCCTAGTACATCTAAGAAATATTCTCAAATAAGAACAAGCAACACATCATAGCTATTTCACACAAAAAAACTATTCATATACTTAGATAAAGCCCACATACCTAATTTTAGAGATTCCTTACACATCCAAGGTCATCTGCTACTCTGGTCATCACCTGATTAATAGCCATTAAGCATCATTAAAACTTGATTCAACATTATTATTGATATTTTAGGTCCAAATAAGGGTTTTTACCAAACCTAGGTTCAAATGAAGTTAAACATGTATCTGGTATTTTTCTACTATTCAGGATGTCATATTAAGGTTATGGCCTAATTTTTATATTTTCTTGATGATTGGTCTATTTTCTTGAATTAATATGAGGCTAAAAGAATGTAGTTAGTCATTAATGAGAAAAGACCTAGCATTTTGGCATAATAATTATATCATATTACAACCTGCTTTTCCTTATGATACTATGGTTCAATTATATGTTTCTTAGATTTAATTTGAACTATTTTCTAATGATGCCATTTAAATGAAAAATTCTCATCTAAATTAAATAACATAGAAATAAATGTCTCCAAATTCTAATATAGTGGTTTTAGAATAAAGAGAGTACTTTTTTGAGTTCATAGGTATTTTTGGGCCATTTATTAGTTAAGGGGGATGTTTTTAATCATATTTCTAAGATCTGGTCATTATACTAAAAATGAATATGATTTACCTTGATCAGAAAAAGATAGGTTGTTGGATCTAGGGTTGGGGTGTGTGGATGCATGCAAGGTAGCCATCTAGCTTGTCCAAGATCAACACTATGGGGTAGGGGTAGAATCTGGTTTGTTTCTGGTAAAGTCAGTTTGGCCTGGTGTTGAGACTCAGCTCCCTCGCAACTCATGCATCTTCATCCTCCCCCTCCCGATCTCATTCTTGCCTCTTCATAGGGGATCGACAGTGTTACTGTTGCATATCTGGCCGTTGGTGCACCTCCAATAGTAAGGGAACCATCTTCTTAGATTTTGGAGGAGGCTAGGAGCTTGATTCATCCCTCTACAACCTAGCGGTTTGAGTAAACCTTGGGTTGGTGGCCAACATCATGGAAAAGCCAAGATTGCCGGTGTAGAGTGACATTGTAGGAAGGAGGAAGGGAGAAAAGGTCTCATGCATTCTCTATGACAAGATAAAGTGTTGGGGATGAGCAATTGGACTCCAAGATCTCAGAACCCCTATTGATATCTAGCGTGGAAGCCTAATTCACCATCCAGGACTCCATCTCCATGGCATGAAAGGGTGGAGCTTGACCTCCTAGTTTGGCGGCAGTGGGCTGAATCGGCCATGCTTCGATCTGTCTTCTAGTTTTCAGTGGATGGGTAAGTGGAAACAATGCTTCTAAACGGATATCACTTCATTCTGACCCCTCATGTGTATGTCGTCATCCTCTATAAAAAATATGGGTAGAGAGGGCAGTAGAGGTGAGAGATGGAACTCTATCCTCCCACCACTTCACCCTCATAGTGAGAGGTTGCTAGGTTGCCTCGAGTATTGTGGATCTCCTCAAGTACTTGATATTTTATTAGGCTATATATGTTAATGTTATCTGACCAATGAGGATCATGGCTCAGTTAGGCTTCACCTCCATTTTAATCAGAGGTAGAAGACAACTTACCACCATCTGATTCTATCTATGGAAGGCCCAAATTACCTCACATTGCCATGTTGTGGCCACACTTAAACAGAGTGGAGTAGTACAACATTACACCAAATCAGTACAGCCAAGGTACTAAAATAACCCAAAACATCAAGGTTTGACCACAATCATATCATGAATGTCTTGAACTTCAAATAACTATATATCATTGTAGGATCCTTCAAACATCCTACAATTTTAGACATAAGGCTCCCAATATCCTGAACTATCTTGTTTCAAAGTTTGAGACTTACAAGATATTATTTGATTATGCAAATAGATTCTTCAAACAACCTCAAAAATAGGTCTATAAACCTTAAATTCAATTCAAGTAATCATTAAATCTTGATCATACAAGTCTAGAAACACTTGTTGTGATATTAACATACCTCAAAGCTCATCAATCTCAAACTTGAGTTAATTGTGACTATTGAATGGAAGACTTGGCCTCATAAGTACCCATAGTTATTAATAAAAGATATTTGTCAAAATTGAACTAAATAAGGTATAAAAATCATCGATTGCATCTCTTGTTACACTCTTGGGTGACAGTAGTCCATCATTGAACAATCAATTTGTTAGTTTTGTATCAATCATATACATACAATTCTTGGTCTTAAAATACTATGTTCAGTATCAAAACCTAAAATTTAGTGACATCTCACTCACCATCATCCACATGTGTCATAGTGTATCCGATCATCACCTTTATGGAAAACCTTACTCATAATCGCTGCAGATGATGTCAAAGTGCATCGAACATCATGTGATGAGTGTAGTGACTTCAAGTCTAAGAACAACAATCACCACCAACACTATAAGAGATGATTATGACTATCAACAATGGTTTCCATGTATCACTCTTATGGTGGGTCTGTTTGATTCATTGTTCTCTAACAAGTATCTCTGTGCTTTGATTGATATCACATATTATGACTAATGAGATATTTTCATCAACCAACACACTCTAGTCTTATGTGTTATTGATGTTTACAAGCCTTGACAATAGCATCCAACTAGGGACACACCAAGAATGTATATAGTCTTAACATTCATATGATATCATTGTCATTGAGTAATATCATTATCTAAACATTTATTATTATTTTTCATTATCTCATAACTGAATAAAATTGAATAAATTGCAATATTGTCTTTATCAAATTATTTACAAGTGATGCAATTACAATCATCATATGATTGGCTATCTGGGGATACATTCCAAGAATTTTTTCTCATCTTATTTTTCATCCAATAAATATGAATATTTATTATTGCAACTAGTAATGTTACTTGGGATCAAGGATCATGAAGACTAATTTAAAGGGAATTATTACTTGACAAGAACTCTAGCCAACCCCAAAATATGCAAGATGACATACCACAAGATGTATCATCGCAAAATATGTCCTACAAGGGTGGTTCCAATGTGGTTGCAAGGCTGGTGACCTAGGTTATTTCTTAAATATGCATGTTAGACTTAATTTTTTTTTGACATTTTGTACATTTATTTTCTCTATTTTTGTAATTTTATGTGCATCAATGGGCTTATATAAAGTCGTTTCAATGTTATGGGGGTCTAACTATAAATTTAATAAATCTGTAATCTAACACATGATGTCCATCATAATATTATATAATTTACTTTTATTTGGATGTTTTTGGCATTTTTTGCTTGGAGTACTAGTCTGTTATATACACAAGTGGGTGATGGTAGTTGTTATGACAACTTATGAAAGGTTTATATTGACAACTGATTATATTATATAGTTGATGATCAAAGGAAATTAGAATTGGTCAACTGATAGAAATGTAAGGTTGTTACATGATGAAAAAGTAATAGATAATAACTAATGAGACTAGAATCCATGCCTAAAGGAAATGACCAATGGAGAAAATTACTTGAACAACGAATGAAAATTGTATTAGAAAATTGATGACAAATTAACTTGGATCAAGCTAAGGAATTTGGATAATGCTGATGGAAGAAGGTGCAATTTTTAGAGTCGGTCAAAACATGGATGGTTGACTAATAAAAGCCTTTTTATGGATGAGAATAGGACCTGGAGATTGATGAAGCGCCTTACACATAAAGTGATTAAAAACCAACTATGAAAATTATGTATAAACAACTTTTTCCATCTGATGGAAGTTCATCTTTTTCAGTCGATGTTCAACCACTTTTCTTATTGATGAAGGATCATGAAACAAACCATTGAGTTTTCTAGAAGCATGAACTAACAAAATTTTTATATAGTAAAATGATGTGAAATATGTATCTGTTGACTGATGGAAATACTATTGTTGTCCATTTGACTCTCTCTCCCTTCTACCCAATAGTAAAATGCTCCTCTACTCTCATGTAGTGAATCTCTTATGAAACCACTGCTCCTATAGAGAACAAAATGAAGCCACCAGAGGTCAATGAGAATTGTTATTGGTTGACAACAAGTCTAAATGTATGTGGATGTGTGTTGTTGCGTATATTAGATTAGACTCTTATAGGACAAATCCAAGCCTTCTGTCTGAGCTCCTTTCCCCCCACATAAAAGATCTTTATTCCTAACTCCCTATTCTTGTTGTTCTACTCTTCTTCATTTACCATGGACGAAATCCATGCCACTTCAAGTTGATAAGTTGTGCATATAGTTAAAGGACATTCTTTTCTTATCCCTTTGCTCTAGATTCATTTAGTTCCCAGGGAAAAGAGCTTTGTTATAGCTTTAGTAGGATAAACCTTGAAACTTTGATGTTGATTTGTAGTTCCTTGTGTGGATTTTGTTTTCTTCATATTTGATATGGCTGATGTAATTTTGATACATTCCATGCCTACTTGTTAAATGCACAATGTTAATCTTGTTCTAAATTCCTCTAATATGTTAAAGGATGATCTTTTCTGCATGTTGTGTGGGTAAAATAGAGATATGATTTTTTTCATTTCTTCTAAATATTTTGTAAATATTCACTACGTTACTGACATGCTCACTTAAACATATATGGACTAGCCACAAGCTAACTTAAACACGTACAGACCGAAATTTAGTATTAATGTTAAAGTGCACAAAAAATATCAATATTAAGGTGTTTTGATGCCATTTAATGTGGAAACGAAATACATATGCATCCTTGTTGTTTGAAGGATGTTATATAGTGAGCATAAGGATTTCCTCTTGCCCTTTTTCTACTAAAATTTCATAGGACCAAATCATATTTGTAATGATAGCTCATGTATTATTAGTTTTAGTCTTTTTATACCCTAATATTTTTAATAGAATAAATTTTGTATTGCTTGGAGATTTAATCTAAAATTATATTTGCAATGTTGTCAATATCTAAAAATACATGTCCAAAATTTTAAATGGTAAGGAGATTTATACTAGGAGTTATCCATGTTATGCACTTAAAGGAGAATTGATCATTCACGTTCCTTAATTTGATGTTTGGGTCCTCTTAAAAGAAAAGGGTCATTCAGTATATCATGATTGAGTAACTTTGAAGAGTTTTATATGTTTTATATCATCTAAATTTTTAACACCTAATTTATTTCACAATCACATCTTGGTGTCTTATATATAACTTGATTGATGTTGTCAAAAAATAAACAATTGACTGAATAATCAAGTGTAATCCTAATCATGCAGTGTGATGTGACTGTAAAACTATCTCATTATGAAAATTTATTGCATAGTGAAACAACTAAAATGTATAAAAAGTTTTATTGTGAGAAGGAGATCAAAGTTGTATATTTTTAAGTATATTTTGGTGCAAGAGGGTTGATATCTATCTTCCTAACTTCAACGTTTTTGAGAACTATTGAGGTTGTGTCTCAATCTTATGGAATGGATAGTAGATGTGGTTGTAACTCTAAATTTGGAGGTTTTGCACCCTAGTTTTGGTACTTGGCATGTGTACCAATGACAAAACATGTTTTAGTGTGATGGTTGGTGTTCCCCTGCTAGTAGGTTGGGCCATTGTGTCACTATAGTTTTTCACTCATACTATATAAGGGGAAGATATCTTTAGGATTACAATCATCCTAAGAGTTAATATGGGGATAGTTGTGACACACACAATCATCTATGAGTTTTAGTGGTACACTTCAAACTACACATGACTTAACAAAACATGTAATACAATAGTTTATTACATGTTTAGGGTTATTCAGTATATCATATTGTATGAGAATTTCTTATGTTTTATTCCTTCAAGTATCGTATGTAATCCATATGTATATCTGCTTAAGTTATCTTTGTTTGTATTTTCTCATTTTATAGACTCTAATTAGCCATTCTTCTTGTTAATTACATGCCTTAATTGATCTAGTTATATAATATACTTATAAGTAGTAAGTGTTATCAAATGAATATTATAGTGCTAGAACCTAGGGTCCTGCCCCGTGATTTTAAACATCTTTTAGGTGACCAATAGATCTGCCAAACTTATGGTGGAGAGGATCCTCGATTTGGAGTTAGGTAGAGCTTATGTGTTGTTTTAGTTACAGTCCTAGAGTTATCCTTATACTCTATATGTTTAAGTTTTTCCTATTTGACTTAAGTTGTTTAGTCTATTTGTAATATGGGCCCAAGTGTGAATTGTCCCATTAGGGTTTGTCTTGAGTCTGTATGGTTCCCCCTTATCCTATTTATAGGTATTGGTGGTTGCCTCCTATGAATAATCAAAATCTAAATGATAGGATTCACCCCACTCATATTGTGTTCCACAATAAGTAAGTGTTTTCTCTATTCAAGGTTACGATACATACTTAAATATTATAGGTAGAGTCATTTTTATTCCTTGAATACAATTTTCATTACTAAAAATAGAGAAATTATATGTTACGTGCATTAGTAAAATTATGTGAAATAATTGTAGTTTGTCTCTTGTAGTGTCATTTTATTATTTCCAATAATATCAAGATACATGTATGTATATCACATTGAAATATTAAAGTGCACAAGGCATGGATCTACAATGTTTAAATCTAGTCCTTAGTCTCTATATCTGTAAGAAAATCACCTTCCAAATATTTCCAATTAGGATAGCCAAAGATCTAAGATTAACATAATATTTCTTCATGTTCTTCTATCGTACTTGACCTAGCCCATATTAATTTATCATGTCTTGAAACCAAAATGAAAATTGTGAAGCATTTCCCTACAATCTTCTTGTCTATGATCACCCTCACCAAACCTTTCAATGATATGTAGGTGTCAAAAAAATTTCTACCATTTTTACATCACTCTAATGGGGCCATTGAAACCACATTCTTCAATTGTGTGATGACATTTATAAGAAAATATAACTAGGGTATATAAACATGTGATATAATTGCACAAAATATTGTTGTATTCTATCAGCTAGTTGTGATGAAATACTTGCTTATCATGATAGTATATGTATCAAAGTCTACATTTGTCACCCTCATTGTAGGTAAACATTATTACTCCTATGGAACCTAGTAAAACTATCTAACTTTATAAGAAGATAGGATATAATAATTTATAGTGCTAATGTGTATATTCTATCTTTCTTCACACGTGCTTCACTATTTTATAAGATTGGTATGTAAATCCCCTTGGTAAAACCACCTTCTACTGCTAAATACACCTCCCTGACGTGTCCCATGATACATTTCAAAAATATAAGAACCCATCCAATCCCTCACAACAAGAACAATATGACTAATATATATACCTATGATTTTGTACCTATGTGTATTGAACTATTCCCATCACCAAGTTACAACATCCTTTCCGCGCCGTCCCATGACAATGTTGAACATTCCATGTGTGTTGCTCTCTCCCTTTAACGTAGACTTCCAAACTAACCCAATATTTATTTACAACCCACACCAATGTTGGAAGCATTGCTAAACTACTAATGAAACAAACATTATTTAACCTTCACTTATTTTGGTACTCAAGAAACACCACTAATTAGCTGAAAAGGACTGATAGTGGTATGCACTTTTATGGAGCATTTTTAAAAATATGACAAACCACCAAGTCTGATGATAGACTTGATTTAGGATTTAATTTATTTAGCCATTCATATTAGAAGTTTTAATTTATATATCATTTATGGTAAAGTTTAATAAAGTAATTATGAAATTATATGAAACCCCAAGGATATATTGTTTCCCTATTATGCACTCTACATAAAAATGTTTTTCCCTCCTAAACCTAGGACCCTACAACCACCACACAACAATAATAACATTTTCAATAATACCATAGCCATAAGAAGAAATAGCAGGTACTATCTGGCCACAATAGTTTAGATGGTAAGATTTTGGAAAGTCCTGATCGAAAGACCAGGGTTTGAATCATGTTGAAAGACACTCTACATATGGAACTTCACGTGTATTGGGTGTAGGAGGGGGTGCTCAGAGAACACCCTCTTAGGCCCTAAGAGTTTACCATGCTGGGGGGGGGGGGTCCATTTGTGGTATTTTGTGGAGTGGGTTCTCTCATAAATACAAAAATAAATAATAGATTTATTAGTCACTACCAATGAAGAAGAAGCACTAGAGTTGCAACTATTAACATTGTAGTAGAAGCAACTGATGACACAACTACTACCACCAGTACAAGTAGTCACCCATACATGATAGAGAATGAGGTATCCATATCATCACGAACATAACCACTATCCAGCACGACGAGCGCAAAATATCAACCACCAAAAATATTTCTTATGTGATATGTGATACATAAATTTCCATCAAGTGATATATTAGATGATCATATTCTAAATTTTGGTAGGATTTTTAAATACCAATTGTGGTTATAAATAAAATAATATTGAACACCTAGGGTCTAAGAGTGTAATGCGATGGATGGGATGAAAGTGGACTCCAATTTGGTCTTCCTGATTTGGTTCTTAAATGTAGAGAACTTCTGACAAGTTCAATCTAAATGATAATGAATCATATCCATCTATGCAAACAAACTTCAAAATAAGAAAACACATAGAGATCAATTTTGGGTGACTATAGTTACAATCATATGCCCAGAAGGAAATATAGTTACATTGGAGTAAGAGAAAGAAATAGAAAATCTTAGTTTTGTGTATAATATCCTGACATAAGTTAGGATACACAAAGATTATTTAATTTAGTAGTGCTCAACAAATCCAAAAGATCAAGAGACTTCTAGTTATATCCATGATCAATTTTGAAGATAAAATTGAATGATAGACACAACTAATAGTCTCCAAACAAATTGATAAAAAAATATTATAATCTCTCTCACGGTTAGAAGTCATTAGTAAAAATTTTAGATAATAAAATTCCATGTTGGGAAGGTTATCGACCAAGATGGACATCTAATATGGATTTTGATTCAAATCACCCTAACAAGATATCCATCAAACCTTCAACACACATAAAATTTCATGCACCCTAGGTATGCACCCTACTCAAACCTCTAATCACATTCAAATTTGTTTTCCACCTCATAGAGAATGAACCTTTTCCAGTATCTATGTCAAGTAGATAAACCTAACAAGTTGGAGACCCACTTCTAGAATTCATACCCGACCACAAAATGGTAAATGGATCGCCCTTGAGAAATGCTTTAGGGACCAAAAAAGTGGTACATGGACCAAACATACTTCCCAATCCCCCACCTAATCCCACATTGAAGTTGGACTAACTACCCATCCAAAAGCCCTATAAATAAGCTGAACCCCTGAGGTGTGTGGTATGCCTTGTCCCAGAACTTCCTTACCTAAAAGTGGGAATTGTGAAACCCTAGTCTCAGTATCCTCAACCTCTATAAAAATAGATATCTTTCATAGTTCAAAAAGTCTAGAAACTATTATCCAAGTTTGACACCCACAAACATTGGTTTGCACCTATCCATCTGAGGAAAAGCTTTCCTTAATCTCAAAACACTCAAACCTTCATCATTAACCTTAGAACATGGGAAAAGCTTCTAAAATTAGAGATTTGGTGATGCAATCCATCTCATATAGTAAAGAATGACAGAATGTGATCTTCATTCGTCCCTATAAAGCTCAGGTAGATTGGGTCTAGGAACTATGTTGACTCTTATCCATCTCCCCTTTTTCGGTCTGTTATTGGTGATATAATCTTATCAACTAACATCAATGATGTTATACATGTTAATGATGTATTATGTCTCTTTTTATGTTAATAACATGGACACATGTTTTACTTTATTTTTTATTTGTTTATCCTATAATAGAAACCAAATATTTGTTTTTACCTCTCTTGGATCGACAATATCGAGTTCTAGAATCATGTGAGTTCCAAACTACTTCCCCGTATATAACACAAGGCCTTACCCAAATAATTGGTTGGGTTATTGTGTTGTATCCATAATCCTTAAAAAGATAATTTGTAGTTAATCTTATTTTCCTAACTAACGTGGTGGTGAACCCATCTTAAGAAGATCTTTATATCTTTCCCATGCTTCAACAAGGGTTTCTCTAGGGGCTTGAGTGAACATGGTTATCTGGCCCCTTATTTCATAGGTTAGGGAAGGAGGGTAGAACATTTCCAGAAAGACATTCTGAAGTTGTTCTTGTAAGGAATTGTACCAACTTATAGCTCTATCAACAAGAGAATACTTGAAGAGACAGAGTCGGATGGCATCATCTGTGACTCTATTTTGCTTCGTCATAGCACATAGATCGATGAATCTTAGAAGATGTTCCTGACTATCTTCTCCTTTTTTTCCCATAGAACGAGTTGTTTTGAAGCAAGGTAATCCAATGTGTTCGTATCTCAAAGTTGGGAGCATTGATGGGAGGAGGTTGTACTGGGTGATGAATGTTAGCAGCTTTAGGGATGGAGAATTCCCTAAGATCTTTTTGCAGTTCTGCTGCTTGTGTTGCTTGAATTTCTTCTTGAACCACAGCCCCAGCTTATTGCATGAGCCTTTCTCTCTGTGCATTAATGGATTGAGAAACCCCTTGGGCTATTTCCTCTTGAGACATTCTTGCTTGATTCTCTCTATTCTGACGGTGAAAGGTTTTGTCAATTTCCAGATCAAAACTGAAAGTGAGTCCGGGACTATTCAAACCGTGCATACACCAGTCTTAAGGGTACCTGAAATGAAAGGATCTGAAGTAAGATTGATGGAGTAGAGTGAAATTCAAGTAGATGATCGATTGTATCAAAAGAAAAAGTAGAAACCTACATTATCCTTAAAATAACTAGATTTGACTAATTGATTCCATTGTCCCCGACAACGGCGCCAGAATTTGACGTCAAATATTATCACACTAACAAATTCACTCGGGGTTGAAATCCCTGAGCTTTTACCAAAACCTTATGCAATAATGCCACCTGCAAGTAGACGAGTCTTATTGCAGTATAGTTAAGGATCGAATCCCAAGAGACAATGTTTTTAAGAATCGTTGTTAGTCGAATCTAGCTCAAGTAAGACTAATATTTAGAATGATTGGTTGGTTTGAGGTTAATTAAACTATTTGCAAGAAAGTAAAGAGTAGAATTAAAGTTGCATCTAGATTAATGATATGGAATCACTGGGATGGTCCCAAGTTTCACCACCACTACACATGCAAACACATCCTAACATCAAACATCCAGGCAAGATATAACTATCCAAATAGAACTACTGTGAACCCTCCCTGAGGGATGTTGAGGTCCGTGTAAGCATCCCCTTAGGCATCAGATGTCTCGTTGCCATCCGGATCATACACTTACGGTTCCAAAGATACATAATCCAACTAAGCCTGTGGCCCTCCTTGAGGGATGTTTAGGCACACCGAAGCGTCATCGTAGGCTAGATGGCTCGTCCCCTCACGGACCACACACTTACGACCTCAATGAATCCTATCAGAAGTTCTCATCAAGGAGTAAACCGTGCTAATTGACAAGCAAGTAGATGATTAATCTACAAGCAAACATCAACAATTAACAAGGAAGATACAAAATCCAACTAAGGCTGTGGCCCTCCCTGAGGGATGTTTCGGCCACAAAAGCGTCACCATAGGCTAGATGACTCATCCCCTTACGGATCATACACTTACTACCTCAAGGAATCCCATTCTATTTCTAGTTTGGCAGTCAACCTCATCAATCGAAATTCTACCCTACATATAGAAGTTCTCGCAACATAGGGAAAAACATGATGAAAGCAAGTAGGTAACCAATCTTCAAACATTAACGATTAACAATGAAATGAAAAGTTATATACATTGTCATGGAATGTTTAACAAGAGAACATGCTTGCATGGGCAGCGGGGCTAGTCCCCGCATCCCAGCAAAAAGGAACTACTTGTTCATAATGCGAGAAATAAGAAAAACAAGAGAGAGGGAAGATTCCGCCATGAGCATGATAAAGAAGGTAGTCGTAGCTCGGTGAAGATGATGTGGTCTTCTACGTCGTGTCGGGGCAGATCTTGGACGAGGAGGAAGAACCACCAAGGCAGACTGGGAAAACCTTCTTCTCCACCTTCCATCTCTACTCGACTTCCTTACTCACAGTGGGAGGAGCAGGTGAAGTGGCATATGGCATGGATGTACATTGATGGTGCTAGATCGAACCTTGTGTTTGGGCAGCCTGGTGGCGTCCCCAGATTGATGCCCCAAATGAGGACCCCTGTAGTCCTATTTATAGGCTTCGGTTTGGTCCTCACGTTCTTACTGTGAACTTCTTTAAACGGTCTTGAGTCTCTGTCCAAACGGTCTTGATTAGTACCTTCCAACCTGTCTTGGAGACCGGTTGATGGCAAAACGGTCTCGTATGTCATACAGTTCTGGCTTTAACAGTTTCTGCCTATGATCGGTCTTGTATACTGATCGGTTTTGCGCCCCAAACAGTTTGGGTCTCTGGCTTTCTTCTCCTCCAAACATTCTCGTGGTCGTGCGCCACCAAATGGTCTGGAGCATCCAAACTGTTTTGAGATGCAAATGGTCTTAAAGACCTATGGGTTCCAATCGGTCTAGGGACCGAACAATCCTAGTTCCAAATGATCTTCGTTGTCCAAACTGTCTTTGTCTCCAACCGATCTTGGCTCCAATCGGTCTTTATTTCCGAACGGTCTTTGTTGTCCAAACGGCCTTGAAGACTGATGGGGTCATGTAACGTCCTGAGTTTCAATAAAATTATCATTTTCCACCTCAATTTTTATGTTAATTTCTTTCCTCTTCATTTTGTATCCTTAATATTGAATATGTGGTTGAAGTGCAATTTTATGCAAAATTAAGGGTTAGATGCACAAATACCACAAATTGTTATATGGATGCGGTAATAATGCAAATTTCCACTAAACCACGAATTAGTTGACTAATGGATAATGTTGGAGCTCAAGAATAAATATTAATGGATAAGAAGTGAATTAATTAGCAAGTGTAAATTAAAATGGTAAATAATAACCCAGCTTCATACCTCACTCATATTATGGACTAATTAATCTTGAAAATACATGTCATAAGTGAATGGAGAACTCTTGGACTCCATATCTCGGATTTGGGAACCAAGGGTTGCATATAAAAGCTATACATAATTATTTTCTCAAGTATTATATTAATATATGCTTTAATAATCAATATAATTATTGGAGGCCAAAGGTTGGGTGAAACGAAAATATAATTTTATAGCATGAATCTAGACGTCATTATAAATCTAGGTTTAAAATTTGAAGTCATTTGGAGTTCGTTTGACCTCCCAAATGCATTTATCAAGTTTCTATTAAAGTGTGACATAATATCAATCGAAATATCAGTTATTCACATCATTTAAGCCAAAGTTTGGCTTAAATGCCTGTTACACATGATTTGTCTGCACGGGTCCATTGTGGACTCAGATCCAGTGGCTCATGTTAGCCCGACCACAATGCAATGGCCAAAAACTTAGTCTTCAACCTCCGACTGTTGCATGTACAGTAGGCCTCGACTCCTCCACTTCGATCTCCTTGGTTACTTGATCATTTTGCGAGATTCCTTCTCCATTCGATTCGTCTCCTTCCCCCAATTCATTTTAGCCATCACTCATGTAGTGAGTTGCGGTGTAGCCAAAATGCCAAGAGGCACCGGCCAAAGCCTCTCATGTCCACCACCGTCTCGCATCCACACCAAACCTCACCTATAAATAACTTGCCATGCACCTCCGTCAGACATTAGGCAATCTTTTTCTTGAGCTAATTTTCTCAAAACCACCACTGTTAGCCGCCGCAACCTCCAGATGTCCCCGACCATGCGGCGCCTCTCCTCGTCTCTGGGAGGAACCAGCGTCCAAATTTCTTGGACAAGTGAGTTCGTTATCCCCTACCCTTCATTTCGAGTACCTGCACGGCCTTTTTGGCCTCGAATTGCAAAAATGCCCAAGTTGCAAGAGCTAACCTCAATGCAATGGCAAGGAGCAGAGGAAAAAGAAGCTCGCCGACATTTTACGAATATACCTTTGTGCCCCCTTCTTGGTTTGTTTTCTTGCCAAGGACCTTTTGGTCTTTCTCTACCTTGCCCTTTCGCTTTGACCAGAGCCACACGAGGCGCAGACCGGTCGACCTGGCCAAACTTGATTGGTCCAAGTTGGCATGGTTCTGGCCCACGTGACTCGTTCCTCGTTTGCCAAATAGCCCAAGTGTCATTTATCTAATTCCTGATTGGTCGGTTTGTTTAATTCATAGAAAATTGCTCAGATATTGGAAAAATATAAATAAATATTCATTGTAAAGATAAAATTGTGTAGAATCCGAATTTCCAAGTTTTGATCCATGTTTTCTATTCCCACTCTGATAATTAATTTAAACCCTAATTTAAATGTATAAAGTGTTATAAAATGATAATGAAAGTGTTTTAATTCTGTTTTTGAAAAGAAAATATGTTTTCTCGATTAGAAAAATATTAGGGATTGTCTGGCCCTATTTCTAGACCCAAAATCCAAAGTTTTAATCAATGGGTTATAAATGTGGACATTGTACACTTAAGGCACCTTTAAGTAACCTAATACATGTGTATCCATTGCACCTAGGTTAATGCGAGATTGGACCTAACATCTTAGTGGATAAGGGATAATCTAGAAAGCAAGAATAGGTATGTGGATTCTAACACCTCAGCTGGGCCTCTATTCATGCTAAACCTAGTTTTCCCAAACGAGGCATAATTATGATAATATTCTCCATCATCCACTTGAACATGCAATTTATAACCATGATGTATAAACTTTCTTTACTGATATCCCTTGATAAAATATGGGTCATGGGACCCTACTTGCCTTGTTGATATGATTTAAATCTTTCCATGTAAATGTTGCCCTTAAACTATTCACTTGATCATCCAACATGAAATCTTGATGTATGAACATCCTATATAGTTATCTCTTGAAAATGTTTGGGTCATTGGGCCCCACTTGAATCATTGCTATTTGCTTTCTCTGCCAATGTAAATTGTAATCATGATAATGATAGTTTGACTAGTTAACTAATATAGTGTACATGAGTACAAGTCACCCATAGGGCACTGGGGTTTTAGTCCCCCTGCCATAGGAACTGGGGTTTTAGTCCCCCTGCCAATTTATATATATTTTGAGGTTTGGGATGTTATTTCCCCTCTCCTCCTAGTTGAGTTTGGTAGGCACCTCACCCTATGTTAGTTTAGCTTAGTCATAATGAATCATGCTTGTTCTATATTTGATTTATATGCTTGGTAGAAATCCAATTGAATAATATGCCTCATACTCTTGGACAATCTTAGTGTAAAGAATCTTTATGTTTCCATTTATTAAAATGCTTCTTATACCATATCATTTTGTGACATATACATTTTATCTTTCTCTTACTAGGTGCTCCCCAACCACCTAGAACTAGGACAAGGGCTAGATCAAGCACAAGGAAACCCCGGTCAGGATTAGTGCTTCCATCATGGCAAGGTTGATGTTGCTAAGACCTTGCTCAAATATATGTTATGAAATTATGAAATAAAATCTTTGTAATAACTTAGAATCTTATCTACTTCTTCTTTTAGAACAATCTATGTAATAGTTTAGTTTTCTCATCTTACTTTCTTCCGCTGCTACTATTGACAATGGTTGTATTTGGTCCATGCTTATTTAAATGGATTTATTATGCATGCATCCTTCCATCACAATGTTTTTTTAGTAATTTGAGGGATGTATTGTCTTTTTCATTAAATTTAAGTAAGGGGGTGATCTCGCCTCCATACAGCATGGTATCAGAGCCTGTAGGGTAGCTACTAGGATGTGATGTTGAAAGTGATGGTGACTAGAAAGGGTCAGAGCTTGGGGTTGGCAATATTTTCCTCCACCCCACTAGCTTGGTCACAAGGACTCCTGAGCTCATATGACCCGGCCTGGCCTATTCTGATACTAAACACCCGAAATAGCATGCCTATAGGCAATAGTAGCCTTATCTATTTCTGTCTTATACTCCTAGAAATCTTACCCTAAAGCTTGTCTTTCAGGAAGGGTAGCTTGTTCGATGAAATCTCAAACAATGATGACACCAACCCTGAAACTACTGAGACACCTCTGACTCCTGAGCAGGAGTTGGCAATGCTGAGACAACAACTCTCCACTACCTTGGTGGGGCAGCTTACTATAGCTGCTGCCCATGCCAACAAGTTGAAGGAGCCAACCCTGAATGACTTCATTAAGATGAAGCCTCCCTACTTCAAGGGGCAACCTGAGAACAACATGGTGGACAAGGTGGATGATTGGGTGGTATCCTTGGAACGTACATTCGATGGCATGGCGTGTCCCCCACATCTTAAACTCCGCTTTGCATCTTATGTCCTAGATGGCCCAACACGGGTCTGATGGAATGGGATAACCCACACACGAGACACAACAACTATGACCTGGGATGAGTTCCTTCAGATATTCTGGGCAAAGTATATACACACGGCCTACCTGAAGAAGAAGGAGGCCGAGTTATACAGTCTGCGACAAGGAAACATGACCATTTTAGAGTATGTGCAACGTTTCCTAGTGCTGGAACGTTACACGGTGGGTCTAGCTGAAGAGTGGAGAGCTACCGTCTTCCTTGAAGTATTCAACTACATCATAGGGTGTCACCTGGTACCCCATCTCCCACTTACCTTCCAAAAAATGTTGTACAAAGCTCTGGCCGTGGAAGCGTACCTTGGCTTCCATGTTTTTGGTTCGAACAACAACAAGCAAAAGAACCATGGTGGTCTACAAGGGCACGGTAGGTGCAACACTTGCTCCCAATTTCATCCTCTCGGGAGATGTCAAGCTGGTAATGCACCACACCATAGGAATGATCTGCCTGCCCCTACATATCATGAGTGTGGCCAAGTCGGTCACATCTAGCCAAACTGTCCTAGGTTCAATCGAGGACAGGTCCCCACCCAGCAGCAACAACAACAACGTCAAAATCCACCCCCAAGGAACAACAACAACAACAATAATCACCACAACAATAACCTACAAGGACGATGTCCGCCTGTGGAGAGGCGCAATGGAAGGGTCTTTGCTCTGGATGCTGAAGAGGCTGAGGATGAGAATAATGTGATTGAAGGTACTCTACACCTTAATATGTACCCTTTCAAAGCACTTTTTGATTCTGGATCATCAAATACCTTCATATCTACTCAGTTTGCTGCTATGCTAGAGATAGAGTCTGAATTAATGGACCATGTGCTAGATGCCAAAACCCCTAGTGGTAGAATATTCTCCTCTTATCTCAAGCTTACAACCCTGGACCTGTGTATATCGGGAAAGATGTTACCATTCGACTTTATCTTGCTCGAAATGTCTATCTTTGACATTATTCTTAGCATGGACTGGATAAAAAGCTACAAGGCAGTCCTCTTCTGTGATGAGTCAAAGGTTAGCTTGTTTCACCCTATAGAGGGTAGAATCTATGTAAAAGGCTAGAAATGAGAAGAAAGGCAATTCGTCATCTCAGCCATCAAAGCCGAAAAGCTTATCTCGCAAGGTTGTAGGGCATTTCTCACCTCTATAGTTCTTGATGCTACACCCCCTGCTCTCGATCATATAGAAGTGGTGAAGGACTTCCCTGATGTCTTTCCTGAAGAACTACCCAGGTTGCCCCCTACTCGTGAAGTGGAATTCTCTATCGAGATTGGACCTGGGACTTCACCCATCTCGAATCTGCCTTACCACTTAGCACCAGCTGAACTCACTGAGTTAAAGAAGAATCTTCAAGAACTTCTAGATATGGGGTTCATTCGCCCAAGCATTTCTCCTTGGGGAGCCCTCGTCCTATTTGTAAAGAAGAAGGATGGATCTATATAAATGTGCATGGATTATCGCATGCTTAATCAGGCCACGGTGAAGAATCACTATCTACTGCCTCGAATTGACAATCTCTTCGACCAACTCAAGTCTGCCACCGTCTTCTCAAAGATGGACTTGCAAAGTGGCTACTACCAGATGCGAGTGAAGGATGAAGACATCCCAAAAACAGCTTTCAGAACCAGATATGGGCATTATGAATTTCTGGTCATGCCGTTTGGTTTGACTAATGCCCCAGTTGCTTTCATGGACCTAATGAATCGAGTTTTTTGCCCCTACCTTGATCAATTCATCATGGTTTTATTGATGATGTCTTGATATATTTGGAGTCGGAAGAGAAACATTGTGAGCACTTGAGATTGGCGCTCAGTACACTGTGAGAAAATCAACTTTATGCTAAATTCTCCAAGTGTGATTTTTGGATTAAAAAAGTTATGTTTCTGGGTCACGCCATTTCTAGAGGACACATTGTTGTTGACCCTACAAAGTCTGAGTCGTTGACCAAGTGGAAGGCTCCAAAGAATCCATATGAAATTCATAGTTTCCTCAGTCTGGAAGGTTACTATAGGAAGTTTATCAAAAACTTCTCAGAGCTCGCTCTTCCTATGACAAAGTTGACATGAAAGGACGTCAAGTTTGTCTGGTCACCTGAGTGTGAGGAATGTTTCCAAAAGCTAAAGTAATGCCTAACATCTGCTCCTGTGTTTTCTCTACCTACTGAAGGCAAACCCTACGTCATTTACACTGATGCCTCCAAGCAAGGACTGGGATGTGTTCTAATGCAAGAAGGCAAGGTGATTGCCTATGCCTCTCACCAGTTGGAGCTGAATGAAGAAAACTAGCCTACACATGATTTAGAGCTCACAGCTATTGTTAATTCTCTAAAGATTTGGCGACACTACATCTATGGGGTTCAGTTTGAGGTCTTCTCTGATCGTAAAAGCTTAAAGTACCTCCTAACACAAAAAGACTTGAACCTGAGACAGCGTAGATGGATGGAGTATCTCAAGGACTATGACTTTACCATCACTTATCATCCCGGTAAAGCCAATGTAGTTGATGATGCCTTGAGTTAGAAGAAGTCTGGGATAGGAGCTGCTATAACTTGTTCCATTTGGAGGAACATGGAGTATGTTTCTGGATGGAGACCGCAACTGACAGAAATCCCAGATGATGAAGTTGACGATAAGCTATGTGTTCACATGGCTAGCATGTCGATCACTCCAAATTGGATTTCTGATATTTTTGTTGCCCAGTTGGAGAGTCCTGAGATAGAAGGAATGAAAGCCTTAACCTTGAAACCGCAATCCGATTTATCTGTTGGATTTTATGGTGCACTCCATTTCCAACAAATATTGTGGGTTCCTGATGTTGACAAACTACGGAAGAAGATTCTGTGTGAAGCACATGGGTCAAAGTACATAATTCACCCTAGTATGACTAAGATGTACAAGGACTTGCAGCACAGTTTCTGGTGGGAGAACATGAAGATGGATATATCTCTATTTGGGTCAAAGTGTTTGACATGTCAACAAGTTAAGATAGAACATCAACGACCTGGTGGTCTCCTCCATCTGCTTGAAATTTTGGAATGGAAATGGGAGAAGTTCACGATGGACTTTGTCACTGGTTTCCCTAAGACCAGGAAAGGCTATGATGCTGTGTGGGTTGTCATTAATCGCCTCACTAAGTCTTCTCACTTTCTGTCTTTCAAGTCCAACTACAAAGTAGAGGATATGGCTCAATTATATCTGGAGTGGATAGTTCGTCTGCATGGTGTACCGGAAGTGATAGTTTCTAATCATGATCCCAAATTCACCTCTCATCTATGGAGTCAGATACAAGAAGAAATGGGGATTGACCTATGGTTTAGCACTGCTTATCAACCCAGACTGATGGTCAGTCTGAAAGAACTGTACAAATCTTAGAAGACTTGCTTCGTGCTTATGTGATGGACTGGGGAGGAGCATGGGATGGATATCTACCTCTGGCTGAGTTTGCGTACAATAACAGCTACCAAGCCAGCATTGGGATGCCTCCGTATGAAGAATTGTACGGAAGACCCTATCGTTCCCCGTTGCATTGGGACGATGTGGGTGAGTGTTCCTTAGTGAAGATCGACAATATGCAGATGATGATAGATATGGTTCAACTAATTAAGAAGCGTATGAAAGCCGCTCAAGACCGACAGAACATGTATGCTGACAAGCATAGGTCTGATGTGAGTTTCCTTGTTGGCGACCATGTGTTCTTGAAGGTCAAGCCAATACGCTCTATTGCCCGATCCAAAGTCAAAGGCAAGCTTAGCCCACGTTATGTGGGACCTTTTGAGATCTTGGCGAAGATTGGGCATTGTGCATACCGCTTGGCTCTTTGTCTTTCTTATGATAAGATACACAATGTCTTTCATGTGTCCGTGCTGAGAAAGTATGTGAAGGACCCTTCTCATGTATTCACAATAGAACCCTTAGAGATTCATGAAAACTTAACCTATGAGGAACTACCTGTAAAAATACTAGACACTCAGGTGAAACAATTGAAGAATAAAAATATTGAGTCAGTGAAGGTGTTGTGGAAGTATCATGGGCTAGAAGAAACCACTTGGGAGCTGAGAGAAGAAATGCTCCAATCTCACCCTTCTCTTTTTGTATGAGATTTCGGGGACGAAATCCTTTCTAATGGGTGGAGTGCTATAATGTCCTGAGTTTCAATAAAATTATCATTTTCCACCTCAATTTTTATGTTAATTTCTTTCCTCTCCATTTTGTATCCTTAATATTGAATATTTGGTTGAAGTGCAATTTTATGTCAAATTGAGGGTTAGATGCACAAATACCACAAATTGTTATATGGATGGGGTAATAATGCAAATTTCCACTAAACCACGAATTAGTTGACTAATGGATAATGTTGGAGCTCAAGAATAAATAGTAATGGATAAGAAGTGCATTAATTAGCAAGTGTAAATTAAAATGTAAATAATAACCCACCTTCATACCTCACTCATATTATGGACTAATTAAGCTTGAAAATATATGTAATAAGTGAATGGAGGACTCTTGGACTCCATATCTCGGATTTGGGAACCAAGGGTTGCATATAAAAGCTATATATTATTATTTTCTCAAGCATTATATTAATATATGCTTTAATAATCAATATATGGATGCAGAAGGGAATTGAAGTTTTAAATAAGACATATTATTAGAATCATTAAAATTATGTACATGTTGATTTCTGCCCAATTAGGTGATTGGACAAGGTAATCAGTTAGTCGGCCGACAAGGTAAGCATATCAGGTGAATGGATGATTCAGATCAGTGTTCTGGATTAAATATCAATTGGCCAATTCATCACCAATTGGGCAAATGGCCAATCCACCGACTAGATAGTGAAATTAGGCAATTGGGAAAAACATGGTTAGATAAGAATTAGAAAGACTTAATTGGTTAAAATCCAGTTGAGAAATTCAAATCTTTGCTGCAGTTTTTGAATAAAAGAACCAGGTGGTTGGATGGTCAACTTGGTCGATTGGGTTAGTGATTCAGCCAACTCATTAATGAAACAATGGACTTGGTTAGTTAGTTTGTTCTTTCAAATTTGATTCTAATTGTGAGTTTGTATTAGAAATAGATTATATTTTTGGAAAATACAAGCCCATGACTCTCCTATATATGGTTGGACGTCCTTGGGGATGATACACACTTGAGAAACACAATGTGAGTGAAGTTTTCAAAAAGTTCCTCCTCTTGGAGAGACAAAAATTCACCCCAACAACAAAAGCTCACAATAGGAGGAAAAGGAGAGAGGTGATGTTGGTAGGTTGACAACTCTGACTTTTGCATCCCCTTGGTGACCAAGGTAGTGCACCAAGAGTTCATATAGTTGTGTGGATGACGTAGATGCTTAGTCCTTCAGGTTAAGGCTTAAGGACAAGAAACTTATCTAAGGAGAAGACAATTTGTTACTAAAATGATAGGGTGAAAATAAAACAACCACTTCAAATATGGATCTGAAAGTGCATGTTTTACTCTTACATAAGACATGTCTAGTTGTTGGAAACTAATGTACTTCATAATATATTCAATATCTCTTCTATGTCTTTAAATATTGACATTTGATGTCTATGATGGATCTGTTGACAAAGGGTTTTGTTGGAATTTTTTTGTAGTTGTTGCACCGCTTTCTGAAAAAAACTAGAAATAGCATCTGAGATTTGTATCCCTTTCATAAAAGCACATTTATTATTATCAATTAGAATATTAAGAATAAAATTTCAACTAATTTTCCATATTTCTTGATATCATATTGAATAAACAGTTACATAAATATATAGGTCTCAATTTCTTTATAGTATTAACATTTATGTTCTTATGGAAAAGATAAATTAATTTTCTATCGATCACTTCTGGAATTTATCCTTTAAAAAAAATCCAAAACAACAATATATATTTTATTTCCAAATATGGGCTATGAGTCCACAAAAAACTTAGATTTAAATCCATCAAGGTTTGGGTCGTTTTTAATACTATCATTCTAAACTAGACCACCAATCTCTGCTCAGGTATTGAAGAACACAAGGCATCCCTTTTTGAACTTATCTAAAATAAATAGTGTAAATTTAGCTTCCTATTTGTAATTTCTACAATAGTATTGACTAAAGAAGTTAAAAATAAAATGATCTCATGGTGTTAGCATCATTCAGGTTCATGTTGTCAATCATAAGGGATATAATACAATTTTCTATCTTCTAGAGTGGGTGGAAAAGTAAAAAATTCTAGAGTGAATGGAAGAATATAAAAATGTTGTGTTTTTATTGCCCAAGTGAATCCATTGCTCTATGGATTGTTGTCTAGTTAAAGAATGTTAAGGTTCTAGAGCTTTTAACATCACTTGAATTTCGGTAGGGATAACGTATTAATTTTTAACCATAAATATTTTTATCAACTGTAGTATGTGTCTATAAGTCTTTAAAATCCATCCTTCTAGCTGTTTTACTCATATTTCCAACATCATCTTTGTTCCATTTGATTTGGTGACACCATACATTATTAATATTTCTTATAACTTTGTAAATAGAATATCCAAAGAGATTATATTCCAAGCCTATTTAATAACCTTGACAAAAAAATTCTATGTAGTCTATCCATTAATGAACCTAATCAGAATATTTTCCTTCATCCTTTCAAGTGCAATTCATAGATGATGGAGAGGGATTGGACCTTCAAAGACAATTTTTGACGCATTTGACTAATTAAAGTCACAAATGATAGATACAATGAAGCTTAATATCTTAAGCAATATCATTAAAATCTCTTCAAAGTTGAGAGTGAGTTTATCATCATTGTCACCATGGATGGAAGTAGTATTGGATTCATATCCATTAAAATAGTGGTAACAATGAATAAGTTGATCAGAGACCTTTATAATTATATAATATGTATCATCATCATTTCAAAGAATGATGATTCTCCCTATAGTTTGCTAGTTATGATTCAAGATCAATCTAACTTACGTAAAGATCATTCATAATTTTGCATATTTTCCTTTTACTCATTTTAGTCTCAAGAATAAAATTGATTAGGAGTGAATCAGAAGAGTTCTTCACAGACCCTATTTTGGTGATCTCTTCCTTTATGTACTATCCACTCCATTTGGTTATAGACAATGGGTCATTATTTAGTAGCACTAGGGTAAGATCCTTACAAACCTCAACAACAACTTCCTCATCAACTAGAGCTTCTAGGTCTTGACATTTATTAGTAGAAATTTTATTGTATGAACTTGATGTGTTCTTACTTTTATTTGTGTTGGCAACACATTCAAGATGACATTTATATTTTAAAGTGAAGTATTGACATAGTTCTTTATCTACTCAAATAGTAGTTTAACAATGATGAGAAATTTCTTTGTCAATTTGGGATTCAACTCTTAACTAGTGGAAAACTCATTTATGTTGACTTTTCCTCACCAATTATGAAACCTCCCCTGGGGACAAAACCTGGATGTCTCAATTTCTTCTAGCATGAGCAAATGGTATCTCTTTCTTTTATACTAGAGTACTTCCATCATGGTGTATATTTATTACATGAATTTCTTATAAACTCATTGTAAAGAGTGGTACCTGAGAGAGAATCCACTCAATTAGTATGATGAAAAGAGCCATGTAAAGTTAGTAGCGGAAAAGTTACTATTACAAAGTTAATAAGTGATTATTGTATAGTTGATCTTAACCATAAAAGGGTGGCATTGCAAAATAAAAACATCAACTAAGTACACATGAGGCTAGTATAAGAAGGTAACTCATCCATTCTAAGCTATCCTTAATTTACAAATGTGCAAATGATCTTCCACAGTCTAGGTTCTCCATGGTACCTACACCTGGGTTGAAGTGGAACATCACTCGGGGGTTAGGAAATAGAAGAACGGGTTAGTAAATATTGAGTGCGTACATACGATAACATTTTGGTGATTTTAGTGTGTTACGGTTGTAAAAGAGATGTTCCCATGAAGAGGGGGCCATATAAAATCTAGGTAAGTTCAAGAGGATAAATTTCAATAGAATGAGGCTTTTAAATTCAAAGTACAGCATTTGAGATAACAAGTCTTGCCATAATTTATCAATCACCATGTCACAAATAATGAGATACATTCACATAAAAATATATTTAGACTAAAGATAGTTACGATACGACCAAGTCATCACTGATCATTTGCCTAAAGTAAAATGGGTGGAATAGCACACACTGGGTGGAAAAGCTCACACCCATATAAAAAGAGATGGAAAATCAACCATAGGATGAATATCACACAGTAATGATTATGCATAAGCATCTCTAACAGATGTCTAGTTAAATTATGAAAAATGCACAAATTGGGTGGCAAGATAATGTATGATTCATCAATCACATTTCCAAGTCCAAAGTACAATGAAGGGGGACCATAAACCCAAGGCATCAAAGTATTTACAAAGGTGTGGAATCACATTATTAAATATCAAAGGATAATGATTTTTAATATAGATGATTCAAAAGGGACAATAAAATGTCTCATTATAGGAAATTTGAGTTTACCCATATTCATGCCTTAAATTGGGAAGCACACATACCTAATTTTCATTATTGTATCTATTTCTAAGTGTGAATTTCCCATTTCGAAAGTCTCCAAGGGCCAGTGATGAGAGAGCTATAAGGTAGATGACTATCTAATAAAGTTTGATTTCAAATGTAATGTTACTCGATTTGAGTTATTTAGGATTTATATTTCCTATATAGGATTATGCATCGATATAGATAATATATCTTTTTCTGAACATAACTAACACGTCATCTCCAAACAAGGGTTTAAAAACTAAAATAGTTCTATGATCCATATGTAGTCACATAACTCTAGATGTTTTTAGGTCACACATAAAATGATAATATGTATTCTTCCAATTTCGGTCTTGTAATGTCATTCTGTCTCTTTCTATAATATATGTCAATTTTATCAAGTCAGTTACAGATATCCATTGCCTGAGATACTATTGGATCAAAATGATCTTATTATTGTAGGAGTCTAGGGATAAGATCCGATAAATGGATAAGTTTTTCACAATATAAAGTCACCCCTACTAATATTTATAAAATCAAACTTCTATACATACTCTCTCTATCATAATGGTCAAGATTAGCCAACTAGGATCGACTATATACTCCATGTAATAAATATTTAGTAAAATGCTCTTATTGAGAGGATCTATGGTTTATGTCTTGTATAAACTCAAAGGTGAATACATAAATATATTTTATTGTACATATGGGTAAGTTGAGATGCATATACCATCATACTACAATTTGGTACTAGAATGAATTGTATTATACATGTTCATCTCATATAAAATCCTATTCCAATTAGACCAATCTTGATAAAAGTATATCTTATTTCAATATTTTATTATGAATATTAAGTTAGGTATATGTGATAGGCTTCTAATCCTCAAATATGATACATTACCAATTATGTATCTTTTTAAGAATAGATTGAAATTACATACACTCCTCCTTAATAATATCAATGTATCTAACATATTTTTGTATAATATACATAGGTGTAAGGGACCAAAAGACCTAAGTTATGAGTATAATTACATCTTATAATATAATTATCTTGCATACTCTAACTTCAAATGTCCTTGGTAACCTATTTTCTAAATTTAGAAATAGTAAAATTTGTTACTTGCAAATGTGTTTACATGCAACAATGATATCAATAGTTGCGACTAAATAACCAATATGATATAACTATGCCTTAGGTATCCTAATAATAATATGAACTGATAGCTAAGGGATCAACATGAATGGTTTACTTAGTCTTGTATTTTCTATTTACTGAGAGTATAGATATGAGTTCCTTCCCTATTCAGAATTATTAACACAAGGATTTACCTAAAAACATGATTCAATTATGTATATGTGAATATTATGGGGACATCATCATGTTTAGATCCCCAAGATGATTACATAAACTACCATGTGTCTTAGCTTATTATCTGATTCGAAATTGAATTAACGTCATTGACAGATTATGTTAAAGTAGAGTTAACATGAAACAAACTTGTAGAACAAAATGTCCTTATCCCCATCGGTATAGAGGATAAAGAGGTTGAAGACAATCACACGGACTGTAGGTGTTGGGACAATGTTATTCTCAAGGGATTAGACTATCTGATCATTTCTAAAAGTCATGCCTAGGTTCATGTTCTTTGGACTTGGCCAAATATGCACTTGTAAGTATATATTCATGAGAAGGCTGCAACATCATTTTCATACCACGAGCATTTTTGCACAAGCTAGAGGTGGTTCATAAAGTGGTAGAGGGGTTGCTTCTGATGCTGGGTTGGGATCAAGCGTGATGTATTCTCTGATGGATGCTACACTATGGATCCATGGTGGTTGGGCGTGGGTTAGAGGTGGTAGAAGGTGTGTGGAAGATAGTTCATTCAATGGAGGTGGATATATGTTAAAGATGAAACCAACGACCTGATGGTCAACATTTGTAGAGCCATGGAGATTCATAGCATGCTAAGATGTCGGTTAGGTCTGCCTCTATCAGATGGACATCCTTAGGGCCAAGAAACAAAGATAGGCAATGGAACAACTGCTGGTGATGCAAGTTTCTCATACTATTTGCAAGGGCCTTTAAGGCTGCTAGAAAGTCTAGGTAAAGTGAATGGTGCATTGTAGTTCATATAAGTGGTTGTTAATGATATTGGAAGATACTAAAATTCCATCGGGGTTGAAGGAGGTGATTACCCTCATGCTGGAAGGAGGCTTTCATGAATGACAGTTCCATTGGAGCAACTATCGGCACCTAGTTGCAGCCATAGAAACCATCACAAGGGAACATAGGGGTAAGAGTGGCTAGTGTTTATGGAGAGAAGAAGGGTGGAAAGGAAATAAACAGGGAAGGAAGAGGAGGAGAGGAAGAGAAGAGAAGGGGAAGAGGAGTGTGACTATAAGAATGGTAAATATTATCATATTGAGATGCCTTAAAATTGATTACAAGCCTTGTATAAATAGGAGTCTAGACATGGCAACACTGTTGTACTTAGAAATATGGGACTAAACACATGTAAGCAATACATACTCAAATACCCCCCTCAAGCCAGATTATGTGTGAAACACATGTCTAGCTTGGAAAATAAAGTCTAAATACATAAAAAAGGATACGCTAAGCTCATATGAAAGATTGTTTCTTAAATTTTCTTCTCATGCTATCTTTTTCTTCCTCTACTGGTCATTTGATTTGGGGCACATGTCATGATAACAACAATGCATTTTGAGTTGTTGCATCTGAGTGGAAACAATGAGACCTTCTTACTGGAAGATGACGGAAGAAGATGAGAAGTATCATAATCTTCTTGCTAGAGATGATGCGGATGTAAAGGAGGAAGAGGTATGAGAATTAAAAATCTTGATCATGATCTACATCTGAGCATCCTCTTTTGTCCCATAACGTGAGGAACTTGTAGACAAGGAGTAGGAAGTAGTTGATGGTCATGGTCATAGCATGACATTGTACGCCTCCTTAGAGGTAGAGGTGATCCCTTCAAAGATGAGGAGGGACACACCAAAGAGAAGAAGATGGCAATTGTTCCCATGAGGTGAGGAGGCTAGGAGTAGGGTGAATGGGACATGGGAGGAGGGCTAAGGAAAATATGGATCTTTGTTATGTAAATATTAGGATTCCTGCCATGATGGCCTGGGAAGGTAGGGGAGAGAGAGGTTTGAGGTTGTTAATGAAAAAAGAGGAAAAGGAGATTGATGATTGAAAAAAGGGAGACAAATTGAATTGGATGATGAAATGGAAATTCAAAGATTAAAGGGGGATTTTTCTTGAAGAAGAAGGTAGGTAGCTTGTGACGTCCCCGAATTTTCACCTTCTCAAAACCCCATGGAGATGAGAAGACAAAATCCGAAAACATTAGCAATTATATCAGAGAGCGATGTGGAAGCATAATACGCATACATGAACATACAACCATAACATTTCTCAACAATACCATGTATATTATTACAACATGAATTGCATTTACATATTAAAAGAATATTTACAAGTCTATGAACATGTATGCTAACATGATCTTAACACAATAGGTACAACCTGGACAACTGCTCACTTCCCGTCTTTTATCCCATGCTAGCTCTGAACCTAAAACATATGTGAAACAACGAATCAACACACAAGGTCTTATGCACGTGGGTAGAAAGATACATACTAATATGCTTGCATAATTGAAATAACTTGAGGAAGAAAGAGTAAAAGAAAACATTGTTTAAAGCGATAATCAGGTAAACTTTCCTTTTATTGCATTCACTTTGATGCGGTTGTACTACACATACTTGCACTTGACTTACATCTAGTGTGGGCAATATAGTATCATCATGCATCTAACATGGGCCAAGGAATCATACATCCATGTTAGACAACATACATCCACACCAGGCTATGTGCTCTAGTAGCTACAACCCATCATACTCATTCATGTTCTATTAGATTTGGCGAAGTATAACTCATACTAGTTCAACCAAGCAATCATATCCAAATAGAAGCATTCGAGATATCACATATCATAGGCAACCAGAAAAACTAGTCTTATACTTAATAAAAACTCACGTACCTGAGTTCAGAGATTTCTAACTTATCCTTAATCATCTAGAAGTCTGGTCATCACCTGATTAAGACAAGACCACATACTATCATCAGTTTCTCATCATCTTAACCCTAGTCGTGTTCATTAGGGTTTATATTATCTCATTAGGATATTCTAACGTTTACTTGCATTATTATCTTATATTTATCTTACTGATGTCATTTTCTAGATTATGATTCCTTATCTGAATATTAGGTCCCATATCATTTTTGGTGCACATATTAACCTTAGTTTATATACATTATTCAAGTTAGGGTTACAACCCATGTATCAAGGTTCATCTTCTTACAACATGAATTTTGTGCACAAAACTGGTCTCATATTTACATATTATCTTTCAGTTACAGATATGAGAATGTTATGTGAATTTCATCATTTATTGAGCATGTATATATTTATTGCATTTAACTTAGGGTTATTAGCCCTAATTAGCCATATGGAGCAAAATACATAATTTCATTTATTACCATGATCATATCTGACATCATATGCATTATAAACATGAATCATGATTTACTGGTATTTTCTCATAATTTTAGGTCGTTGTTTGATATTTCTTATCTATCAATTAAGCATTTCACAACTAATAAGATATCACTAATTTTTGTGCATAAAAAGCCTGATATTATGATTTCATATTGTTCTACTCATTGTTCTAAGAATTTCGGTATATTATATGAAATTTTTGGATAAACGAGCTAATTTCTACGATTTATGCAAGATCAGGGGAATTTCTGGGAATTTACCTTATTTTGGCCAATCACACGCTGCCACGCATCCACTTTGGGGCGCATCGGTTCTTCTTGAGGCACAGGCTGGCCGGCCAGTTCAGGGTTTTGAACCCGTTCTGGTTCTCTGATTGGGACCTGGTTCACCCATTCCTTCTCCTCCTCGCGATAGCGGCGATCTCAGGGTGAGTCGCGCAGGGCGGCTCCCCTTTCCTACACTACGCCGACGTTGGCTGGCCTCCAGCTTGGATCCGCGGCAGAGGAGGGCGATGCAGATTGGGGATTTTCTACCTCACGCTTGCCTTGCCCAAACGGGGCATTAGGAAGATCCGGTGATCTCCTACGATCTTGTAGGTGGTCGTCAGGGGCATTGCAGATGCTTGATGATCGATTGGTCTTGCTCGGTCTTCCTCTCCAATAGCTATCTATGAAGCGCGATCCTCCGGATGATTTGGCTACTGAACATAGATGAGGGGTGACTGGATCCAGTCATGGTAGGTGGCTGGATCCTCCACCTGGTGTTTGGTACTCTGTTTGCCCTGCAAAACAGAGACTCGCGCACCTGCTACATTGGAGGGTTGTGATGGATCTACTAATGTGTAGGAACACCGTCATGGGGTCTAGCTCTGGCATGACTATGATCGAGCAACTGACCTCCAGCAGCATCTTTGGTTGTTGCTCCTCCTTCTAGGTGTGAGGGGCGAGCTCATCAATCAGCTTCTCTGTTGGATTCTGCTTCGTGCTCAGGTAGACCCAGTCCTCCTCCGTAGTTCTTCTTCTCATGTAGGGACTGAATTGGGTGGCTAGTTCATTCCATCTTTGACCACCAACAGATTGCAGGAGGCTTCTGAGGTTGAAGAGGACTATTGGTTTCCGTTGGAAGATTAGAGTTGTGCTCCGTAGTATGTCCGTCCTACTACAACTTGAGTGGAGAATACAAGGAAAGGGGTTCTTTCTCTCCACACAGGAATGTAATCCCCACTGTATTGTTGTTGTGATCCGATATGTGGGGTGGGTTCAACCACTCCATTCAACGATCCCCAAACCTCGTAGCTGACTCCTTCGTTATAGATTGGATGGAGACAACCTCCTCCTAAACTCTAGGAGCTATGGGGGTACGATGGATTCTCATCCCATTGAGCCCTGTGTGACACACCTCTACATTAGACTATAGTCCACAATGCATCAATTTGTCATTTACTTATAATATCAAACCCTAATAACTTATCATAGAACATCATTTATTCATCTAATTTCCACCATAGGTTTCTCATCATATAATCTATCCAAATATTTTGGACACAACTTAATGTTTGACCAATATGATGTTGGTTTTTCAAAAAGGATAATGTATAGGTATATTGAGTTCCAGTACATCTCAAATGGCTTCCAACATTAGCACAATTATAGAGCTGGACTTTATTTTACTAAGTCATACTTCAAGATCCACCCTTAGACTACTTTCCACTCATATGTACCACTGGTTGAGAACTTAAAATCACAAGTACTTCCATGCTCATTAATAAGTGATATTGATAATCAATGAGTGCAACTAATATTTATCAAATGCTTTATCTTATCTGAACCCTTAAAACATACCTTAGGATCAAATAATCCTTCATGAAATACCAATTCCTAAATTTGAGCATCAATCATCCATATTACCTTCTTGGCCCTAAGGTACTACTTTGGCTAAGAAAATCCTAAAATTCTAGGTCATCACATAGCTTGTTTGGAGAAAAGGCATGTGCATGGGTGACTTAGAGAAGAAGGAGGACAATTGTCTTGGATAGGAGGGATGTGTGATGCAGAAATAGGAAAGAAGAATATAAATAGAAGGAAACTTATAATTTTACTAAATATGAAATGGTAATAAAAAAAAGGCTTGTAGGAGGCATACCTAGAGAGAAAGGTCTCTGACCAATGGCTAGGAATGTCTTTGTTTTCCCCTATCTTATAGGATCTTGGCTCTGATACAATGTAAGAATATTAAATTTAATTATATTTAGATGCCTCAAAAATGATTATGAAAAAGAGTTGTATAGGTAGAGGGGAGAGCTCCGTGCATTACAAGGAAATAGATCGTAGATAATAAATTTGATTTGAACAATTAAAATAATTATTGAAATTTAGGTCAGTTTCCACCTTTCCTATCCTATTTAAATTGAAGGTGTATTTGATGTTCGATTGACATGAAAATTTGCATGTAGGCTAATTAAAGTGTGATGAATATGATTTTGCAATTAATTTTGTCTTTTGGGATTAATGAGTATATAATTTAATTACTTATATATTGGGTGTGTATTAATTTTTTATATTACCTATTTTACTTAATTATATGATTGAAATTAGTGTTTTCTCAACCACTACATCAAGAAAGCTTCTAGGGAGTCAATGCTTAGGTAAAATAATCTATTATTTTATGCATGTGGTTAACATTCTTTTAGAGGTTAATTAGTTAATCTACCATGAAACATACAAAAGGTTATTCATTATTAAATGGTATAATTTGATTTAAACTGAATATATTATAGTCAATGAAAGAGGCATATAATATTTTTTTATAGGAAAAGACATAGAAAAGGAAAGTATAAGTGTGGATCCTAAATTTTGGTTTGTGATACTCATAAAATATTCAACGTATTAATATGAAACTAATGAAATGCTATGAAAGGATTTGCGTTGAAGAAAGAAATTATTTAATTTAGGTTGAAACACTAAACTGCAAATGGAAAATGTCCACAACAGAAAATGGATCAAAATACAACATTGGAATACTAATATTAGTAATTTAACTGTAGATTTTCATTTTAAGATCAACATGTGTCAAACACCCTTTGCGGCATTCTGATTTGCACATGATACACTTAATCTATCATGGAGACTCCATTCATTTTCACTATGAAAGTATGTTTATCATTCATACTCTGATTATTTTCTTTAGTCATGTTGTAAATTTTCTTGTCTAAGCATTTTATAAACCTAGTAGCAGGATACTTCCTTGTCTTATTATTAATAAACTATTTTAGACCATTTTTCATCAGATGCGAGTAATAAACATTTTGAGTGTATCTATAAGATTCATGATAAATTAATGTAAGCATTTTTATGCATCACATGTGACTTTTGAGAATCCTAAAATATCTAAATCATTAGTTATTTTTACAATATTTTTAGTAATCATACAATAGAAAAAGTCTATAGTGATCATATATAGGCATACGACAGACCCTTTTAGTTGTTCTATATATTTTTTTTGTCATGGAATGAATATTCTTAAGATACATGCATACCTATTTTGTATGACACCTAGAAGAGAAATTAGGCTATAAAATTGTGTATTTTTTGTTTTTTACATATCGAATGAAATAATATATGTACAACTTTTGTGATGTGAAATGTCTGTTATGATCTAATATACCTTGTTTATTTGTATATGATACATAATTTGGCCCAAATGCTTAAATTCTCTAACAATCGGAAATTAAAATGACATATTTTGTATGCCCTTGATTTTTCTGTTATCAAGGATGCAATTGGAATTATCACATTTTTCATTATGTAATCATACAGACCCAATGCATTTAGAATTCTATAGATATATACATTTGTTGAATTTTATGCCATTTTAATTATTATAAACTAATGTAGTATGATGAATAAATGATGCATCATTTATTTTAAATAAGTAACTAATGAAGGTAGATAGCTAAAAATTAATCTAGTCCTTATGATATGTTTTTATAAAGGTAAGTCAACTGCCTTTCCATCCATATGGTCACAAAATCTGAAGCTAACTATATTTTGTGTTATATGGCTCTCACATTCGTAGTGATTTTGAATATCTATTTTAGAAGTATATTGTTCATATATGTGGTACAATTCAAAAAAAGATTCCCAATACTAATAAAGTAGATTATCCATAAAATCAAGTTTACAATATTAGCCCCTTATTTCTAATAAACTTTATGTAAGGAAGCAATAGATTCTTAACTGGAAGTGTAAAAAAGTTACAAACCATATTCTATGTTTTGTAATGACACTTCTATTCCATCATCGTTAGAAGAAGGTAATCCAAACTTGTCATAGCGTCCTTTATACTTTCCAAATGAAATCCATTTCTATCAATTGATTTACCACCATATCATCCTCATCTATAATATGAAGGTACACTAAATCTATAAAGAATAGGGACTTTACTAGAAAAACAACATGTTTCATCCAAGGTGTGGAGAAAGGGCTTCTAGGGAGAAGCGACACTATCTTGTCAGTGTCTGTAGATGACCTTACATGATGATTGATCAGATCTCATTCTCAGTGCAAGACAGACTGTTAGTGGATGATAAAATGAGTTTATTGCAATGATGATCTCACATCGAATTCTTGGTCATGATCACATAGTGTGAAAAAAATAAGATGGAAGGATAATAATATGTTTCTTAATTAAATATGGAAAACTCCTATCCAATATATAAGAAAGGATGCTAGTATAGGGGAAGAAAACTTAACCCTATGGGCCACGAAAATTAGACTCATATAACATAATAAAATAAATCACAATAAATCTAACACTATCCCTCAAGATGGAGTATGGGTGAAACACATATCCAATTTTTAATAACAAGACTTAGTTAGATGAAAAATATAATATTTACTCCACACACAATATTTTCACTCCCCCTTAAACATGACACCCCAACTAGTGAAAGATTTGATGGAGCCCCATTTGAAGTTATGTCTTGTAGGCTAGAAATGCTTGAGTCTTGGAGAAGATCATATGAGGTGCATATGGAATGAAGAACATCACCAACAATCTAGAGTAGATGATCAGAATATGATGACTATGCTATCTTCAATGGAAAGAGATGTGTGATTGGAATCAGTGCAATCGAAACATTCAATGGTGTAGTTGTAAGGTATCTTCAAAGAGAAATATGATGAGGTGATAGTGACTACATTTGGATCCATCTAGAGTATGACTCTCGAGGGTTTGATGGGAATGAAACACATCATCAAGGAAACCCCAAGTATTCACTAAAAGAGACATTTTGGTAGATTGAGCTTTGAGAAGACATGAATAAAAGCTTGATGAAGATCAAAATTTGGACATATCATCAACCTTAAAGGTGTAATATTTATAGGCTTGACATTGACAAGCTTCTTGAAAAGTAAGCATCCATTTTATGAGATGCAATAGGATCATCACATGCAACACCAAAGGGAGCAAGAGGTTGGAACAAGCGCAACAAACCCTATCATGATATGTTTCAATGATATAACTGAGACCTTCAACTTGCATGAAAGTAATAGACAACTAGATGAAAAGAAGTACATATACAAAACCTATGTGTATATAGAATAATATCATTGGGAAAGAGATACACCAATGGTGCACTGGAAGAATGACGAAGCACAATGTCATTGGGAATGTTATACACAAATGATGCATGAGAAGCACAATGTTTAGTGGGAATGAAACTCGAAAAAGACATCAGAAGATGGAGGTATTGAGAAATAAGAAGATCCATGAAGATTAGAATAGTATGGATTGATACATATAATCTCTCTCATACTCTTTCTCCTCATACTTATTCTTTGTGCATTCTCTTCTTCACCTTTTATGCTCTCTCTCTCTTCTAAATATCCCCCCCGACACACCAATTAAAAGGTGAATTAATAGTTTATGTGGAAAAGAGACAATACCCCATGTATGTGGAAAAGGGTGCACACATGAGGGGTGGTATGGGGGAATAAGATTTCCAATGGACAGGAAAAAAAGGCACGGTGCCTTGATTTTTTGTTCTTTATAAACTAGTATGAGATCTTTTATTTGCTAATATGTTGCATATCTAAGCAATAATGAAAGTCAATTTCCTATATGACTCGATTAGATAGGTCCATGATAGAAAAATTAATGATTATTTTTGCAACTCAAAAAGGTGCAACGGTAGAGCCCCTTTGGTATGGAGTAGGTCACAAAATAGTTCCAATTAGCAAAAAATGTAGTGTGTATATGACATTCATAAAAAGTTTATTTGACGTAAAATAAAATTATATTAAAGGGAACTAAATATTATAAGGAAGATTATTTTCCTAGTGAGGATGTAATTAAACAACAAAAATCATGCCCAAGAGTATATAATAGGTGATTGATTGATTTTATGTCAGTTTTCACAAGATATTTTTATGGATTTGTAACCATGCATATTCTCATTTTGATGTATTTGTACTATTTTTATTTTATTAGCCTCTGAATCACTTATGCATCAATTACCAAACATTTCTATCAAAATACATAATTTTATGATCATTTGCCAAACTTATGTTGTTATTCCTCTTGTTTTAGGAAATTTGTGTATCTACTTTTCAATCCAGTTCCAGTGACATGCTTGTTTGTGGTACCAACACCTTACACCCAACAATAAAACATGGAGAGCAGCATCAGTGATATCAAGAGACAACTTGATGTTACTGAGTGTCATCTCAATGCCACATAGATAAAGACTCAGTGGTACCAGTTGAGGGTCTAGAGCGCATCAGTGATGGAGATTTATTATCTCAGTGATACCAATAGAAAAGTCATTGGTATCGACTTAAGCATCCATGTACCCATGAGAATCAACATGATGCAACCGACACATCTATTGATAGTGTCAACACAAATTGAGAAGGCAAAAAAGGCTATTTGACTTGGTGCCACCGTCACCAAATTAGTGGCACCATGCAGTGCCATCCGTGCGGATCTGAGATCAAGCCAAATCCAATGGTTGCAAACGAAGTGAGGGTTAGGCATCTCTTACAACCTAAGGAGGGAGGCCACAAATGAGACATCACCTACATCTTGGAAGCAAATCCAAGAGGATAGGTGAAGAAAAAGATAGCTGCCAACTGGATGATCCAATCACTTCTAGAGGATAGATTTGTAGAGGGAAAACTATTGATTATGGTGTTCATCAAAAGGTATTGGTGAGACAACTTCTCTAGGAGTTTTTGTATCAATTTTTTGATGTTTTGCTTCTTTTTCTCCTTTTCTTTTTATTTTGATTTGATGATAAACATGAAGGTCTAACCCCTCTTTTCCATAGGACTTGAGAGTAGCGTGACACATCATTGTACTTAAATTTGATGAGTCTATAATATATCTCATTTGTTCTAAACTTGGATCTAGCATATCATTAATGACTTTTATGCCCGATCAACATAACCAATGTATTAGACTGCTAATTTCTATATGAGTGGGATTATGAGTTAGCAAATCATAAAATCAAATTGCTAATACCATGTTTGAGAGAAGGCTTATGACTATGAAAGAACAACCTAGAGAATAGAATGATTGACTTAGATTAAGTTACTAAATTGCAACAAAAGTGGGGTTTATCGTAATTTGAGTCGTGCATCACGCTACAGGAGTGTGTGATGCTAGCTATTGATATTCAACAAAGAGTAAGGGAGATTAATTATATATCAAAAGAATTTATTTGTAACGTGTGTTGTGGTGAAACCACAAGTTCTAGGGAATTCCTGAAATCTTGCATACAACATCGTAACTCAAATTCTCTAATTTCTTCTCTTAGTTAAATAACCATCAGTCAACCATTTCTTCAGCCTAGCTGATTAGGTTTCACTTAGTAGTAGTTTCTGGTGGTTGATTCCGTAAGTTTCACAACTCCAGTCTCTTTGTCCTATATTATGGGACACGTAAACTTGAGCACACACATCATACATGTGTCATGTTTTTGGTGTTGTTTTCGGGGAACCACCAACACCAACACTACGAGTGTTGTGATCGACCACTCTTGGCCATTTTTCTATGCTCACTTTTATTTTCCTTGGAGCAGAGAATATTTGATAAATCCTTTATATCACACTGCTAGTATTCTATGTTCCTACAGTGGAAAACTACATGTTCGAGTACCAATGTGTGGTCCATACTCGAACTACATATTATGGAGGTTCAACTCTGCCTATGTAGATTGGGAGGAGATTCTGCACAAAGCACACGAGTAGGTAATAATCTGAATAACATGATGGTGACACTATAGGATATACATACATACAGATTAAATGTTGATTTCTTGGATTCATATTTGATTACTTGATTGGATGATATACATAAAGTACTCGAAGGATATACATAGAGGTATGTAGTTACAATTATGAATACTCACTCCTATTAAAATTTGATGTTATTTTAAGTTTCATGAATGGTTTGCAATTTAACTGCTTGGTTTTTTATTTACTTCCTAAAAACTATAAGGAAATATATGTATCAACTTATATGAATATAACTTTCTCAAACCCAAGATGCTATCTCTGTAGGGTTTAACATACATGTGGAAGAAATAAGTTCATGGTGATGATTGGTGATCAACCAGGGAAAGGAAGGTCACTAATTGGTTAAGTCAGGAATGGAAGACCGATATGAAACCAAACCCAAGAGAGGGAAGGTTATGAGAGTCCACTATAGGGATAAAACGCCCAACAGGAGGGTACCTCACAAAGATTGCCCCAGTGTATGGGCATACCAGAGAGATTGAGGAATACATGTTTACAAGTTACAATAGAAAATGCATGCTTGATATGTAATAATAATTGTTGATATGATCGTTACGTTGTTACACTTACATGCTCATATTTTGTTTGCACCACGAACTGAGTATAGAAATATGATGACCACATTTGGGTTTGTCAGCATTTTATGTAACTGCCAAATATAAAGATATTACAAGATATGGTGAACCTGATGAAGTCGATTGATGATACTAAAGCTATGTTAGGAGAATTAGTTAGCTGTATCACTTTTTCTCATATGTTATAGACCCCATTTTGAAAGTTCATGTAATTCCTTAGTGAAGCATCAAATACATTTGTAAAAAATATTTGTGAAATAATAGAAATTATTTGTTATTTGCTAAATCTGGATCTTGGAAATTTAGGCAGTCTCTCTAAATTTTAAGGTCCTTCCTTAAACGGGGACACTAAAAAGTGAGGTCATTTCAATCATCATCATCATCATCATCATGATCATAATCATCATCATCACCATCATCATCATCATCATCATCATCATCATCATCATCATCATCATTATCATCATCATCGTCGTCATCATCATCATCATCATCATCATCATCATGATCATCATCATCATCATCATCATCATCATCATCATCATCATCATCTTAATCATAATAATCATCATCATCTTAATTATAATAATAATAATAAACATCATCTTCCTCCACCTCTTATTCTTATTCTTATTCTTATTCTTCTTTTCCTTCTTCTATGTAATACCAATGTACCTACTTTTTTATGCAATGTGCCTAAGTTCGCAGGTAATGTGCCCGCATTGGAACAAAATATACCAAAGTTAGTAATTAATGTGCCTAACTGACAGTGTTATCATCCTCTTCATCTTTTTCTTCATCATCATGCGCCTATTGTTGATGCAATGAGTCCAGTTTGTTAGAAATGTGCCCACTTTGTAATGTAATGTGCCTACTCTTAAGTGTAATGAGTCTACTTAGATATAACCGTGTGGCATTGTTTTTTATGCAATGTGTCAAGTTACAATTGCATTGTGACCAATTTGGATCTAAATGCGCCCCTACAAGTGCAATGTGTCCAATTTGCATCTAAATACGCCCAATTAGTAATGTTATGTGCCTATTTGTCGTCATCATCATCATTTTGTTTTTTTTTCTTATTCTTCTTGTTCTTGTTCTCCTTCTCCTTCTTCCATGTAATATAAATGTATCTACCTTTTTATGCAATGAGCCTAGATTCACATGTAATGCGCCTACTTTGGAATATAATACACCCATTAATAATTTAATGCACCTGCTTGATAGTATAATGAACCTCTTCATCTTTTTCTTCATCATCATATGCCTAATGTTAATGCAATGAGCCGAGCTTGTACTAGAATGCGCCTAGTTTATAATGTTATGTGTCTACTCTTAAGTGTAACCAACCTAGTTAATTTTTACCGTGTGGACATTATTTTTATGCAATGCGACTAGTTATAAATGCAATGCGTCTAATTTAGATCTGAATGCGCACAGCGACAACTGTAATGTTCCCAATTTGGATATGAATATGCCCAATTAGTAATGTTTTGAGCCTATTTGTCAGTGTCACCTCTTCTTCTTCTTCTTCTTCTTCTTCTTTTAATACCAATGCACCCAGATTTTTGTACAACACGTCCTGATTCACATTCATCTACCCAGTTTGAAATGTAATATGTCTAATCATCATCATAGTCGTCATCATCATAACACACATATTAATTTTTATACACCATACTATATCTCTCAAAATATGTCGGCATTAGACTTCTTGGATTGTATTTTTTGTAAAAAAATCTAACACTTTTTACTGCGTCAAAAAATCCAGTACAAAGTGACAGTTATAATATATCAAACAAATTTATCTCATCTTTTCTCTTTTCACTCATTACTTTTTGCCACTGCCATGCATTTAATGTGTGCGCCGTGGGGATATAGGGTTGTAAATGGTACGGGTAGACCCGCACAACTGCAAATCCAGACCTTTAAAAGACCAGTCACAGGTCTAATTTTTTATACCTGCATACCCTTAGACTTGTATACCCTTGGACCCGTATATAAGTGAGTCCAATAATGGGTACGCTTGGATCCAGACTCGCTAGACCCATGTACCTGCTATACATAAGTAGCTACTTAAATAATATGTTATATATATATCATATTTTACTAGTCTAACTGATAAATTTCTTGATATTATATTCTACTCTAACCACAACAAGGTTGAGACTAGTCATATAATTAAGAATTAACTATTCTAGTTACAATAAACTTAAAATCAAAATATCTATTAATTTATATTATTTTTTTTTCATAAGTTAAACATTATGACGATGACTACAAATATGTAAACAATTAACTCAATTAATGTTAATGTATAAAATTAGCATTATCTAATATAACTATTGCTTGTTAATATACTATATAATAACAATATCTTGATGTACTAAAATATATAGAACATAGTCATTTTTCTTAAATAAATAATATGATGTTTTATAGAACCGCTTACTCGCATACCCGCACCGCATACCCGCTATTATTGCGGGTACAGTTATGGTGCGGATCTAAGTTTTGTATTATGCGGGTCTAGAATTGGAACCGGACCCGCTAAATTAGATAGGTATGGATATGGGTATGACTAGACCCGCACCGTAGCTGCACTGTTTACACCCCTACGGGGAAACCACCCCGCGTCTCTCTCCCTACATGTGTCGGCATATCATTTTCGAATGCAAGACACCCGTTCTGATTTAATAATTTTATATGTTGGGTGGACACTGTTTGGATTTCTTCATCTCGTCTATACGGCGGTGAGGACAAAAAATTGTGGAAATAATTGAAGGAAAGGGACAAAGTATTGTGTGAAAGCAAATATATAATGCCAAATTGTAGCAAATATTTCCACGCAGATAAGACACACTGTTTTCACGATCAACTTGGAGTCACTAATGGTCCATGCGTATTTTAAAATGCTATGTAAGTAGACAAGGAGTCCAGAGTTTGGCCCGGTGTACATTTTCCACACAACTAGTTGCCCGCTTACTTATAGCAGCCATCGTGATGATATCAACTATCATTAAGAAACAAAATGAACACATTTGTAGCTACTTGGACAGCGAAGTGGACACGCACAAAACACACGATCAAAATCACAGTTGGGACTAGAGTATTGCACAAATTAGCATTGCACGCTGCTGTCCCGGGTTTTAGAATGTTAGCACTTAGATTCCCGAATTAGCGTCGATGAGATCCAACGGGTAGATAGGGCCTAACTGTGGAAATGTGGCGATCTTGTTGGAGCAGGTATGACTAGAATCTGCTCGGTCGTTTATTTCTTCTGTGTTTGAGTATGGTCAATTAAATAAATGTGAAATGAGCTTTCTTAATTTCTAATCCTTGAATTGTATCCGTATGTTCAGAATGGATTGAAGTTAGAATTCGGTTTGTTCATTTGTGCCGGCTAGGTGGGCTTCAACCCTGAACTGGGCGGGGGCGTGTTAGAATAAAATCGGGTTTGATAGGATTTCCGGCTCAGCCTTTTTCCAAATGAATCTCATTTTCAAGCAAACCAAACCCACCCCTCATTAGGACTGAGTTTTCAACTTAGAAATGGGTTGTCCTATTTGTAGTTGTATGAGCGCAATTTGGCAGTACTGCCTTACCGGCAACATGTGTCCCCATTCACAACTCACATGAGCAAAATCACTCCCCTATACATGTCTTTTAGTTCCCCTTATTTCCTGTGGTATCTAGGGCTAACTATGTGACGATAATGTACATGATACATATCACCCCCGGCTACCCATCTTCCTCCCTCCCTATGTTGTAGCCTTGTAGGTACTTCCACCACCTTCCTTTCTAAGGGTAGTCTATACTCGGTCGTGGTTGTGACTTGTCACACAAGGTTCCATCAGTCATGAGCAAGGCTATTCCTCTCCATGAATAACCTCTGTAACAACCATGGTAGCAAGTCATTACTTGTGATACACTAGGGCATGATTTATGATTTTTAAGACTTACTTTTTCAAACAGAAGAATGTACCACAAAAGTTTAGTCACACCATTCTCCTTGTCACATGAATTCATCGCCCACTTCCCAAATCACACAGAAGTTATTCATTCATAGGTTGGACGATTTCCTCTAAGATGACCTATTTGTCGAGAATCACTACTAATCCTCCATCTAGTATGTCACCTAGATCACAATAGTCTTATATGTTTCCTCACCTCGTCTTTGCTCTATTTGGTTTATTGGTTGATGATTGACGCCTCTATGGTGAAAATTCGAGGTGATATAACTGAGGAGGATGGATAACTTGATCCTTATTTTCCTACTGCATGCAATCCTTCTCCATTTCAAAGTATTCATGGTTATGCTACTCCAATATTCAATAATGGGTGGTGTCTCCAATCACAGTACATTTTTCTTACATGTCCATGGTATTGGGATCGTCATTTTGTGATGCTGCTTGTAGTATAAATTACCATGGTTTTACATGCCCAAAAATAAGGGTTTCAATTTTGTTCTAATCAATGGATTGTGACATCATATTTGTTACATTCTTGTCATAGTTTAGATTTTGTGTTGATACATGGTTCTAATACTACACGTTCTTACCTACAATTGAAATTAGGCTTTTGGTCTCATCTTGATACGTAGGCAATGAGTATTCCACTCTTGCATGAATTTGATAACAGGGTAACCATTTCGTGATGGTAGATGGGTTTTGACTTGTCTATTCTCGCTTCCACTAAAAAATAGGGATATGATTTTGTGTGTATTCATGGGTTATAGGTAGTAGGATCTTACTTACATTTGAAATAAAAATCTCAATTTGGGTTGATAATTAAGTTCATACTAGTCTTCTTGTACATGAATATAAAATTAGGATTCTCATTATTATTTTAATACATGATTAAAAATATCACAAAACTATTAAATATCCAAATCCTAACTCCTAATGACTAGATAGTGCCCGATGTCTTTCCCATGCTAGATTTTGATGCCTGGGAGAATTTTGATGTATACCAAAACGTGGGATTCCTATTTTGTTTGTAAAACCCGAGATTAGCCCCATTTCTTTGATCCCGTAAACCAAACATAAAATTCACAGAACTAGAGTCAAAAATACAATCCAATATGGCAAAATCTAGGTAACCAAACATGCCCAAAGTTTGTATAGTGGGGATTTATATTATGTTGTATGTTATAGATCAATTAAAAAAAGCATCAAGTACAATACTAAAATATTACAAGGCAATAGTTGAGAAAGTAAACAAACATACATACATATCAAGTTTGCAAACAAGAAAAAGATAGTCATATAATTAATAAATCTCATACGTAATTTGGAGATTTCATAACATAATTTATCCATGATCATCTATCAACCAACAACCACCTAGTTAAGAAAAAGCTTACATGTATGTATTGTTGACTTGAGAGTTATACATTGCCCATATTTTGATAATGACTTAACCATTCCATTCCTATGTATCTAATATGTTTATTCAAGATTGATTTTAGGCTTTAAGTAGATGAAAAAGAACAATTTACATAATTCCTAGCTTGTTAAAATTCAAGTCGAAAGCAATGCAAGTGTGCAATTTGGGAAATCACTCCAAACGACCTTAGATGATTTTTGTAATCACTTGTATTGATGATATGACTTGTAATTAAGATGAGAAAAACCAGGGACACTTAATTCCAACATTTGACCTCTCAAATGTCAATATAGAAAATTAGTCATAGGATTTTTATCGGTCGAGTCGGAAATTGGACTGATCCAGTGATGGATTTTCTGAAGAGAGCAATCGGTCGAGTTGCACGATCATAAAATTTGATCGACCGACTCGCTGAGAAAAATTGATTTTAGCTCATCATTCGAGTTTCCCAGAACAAACTCGACCGATAGTTTGAAAATTGTCTTAGTCTCTTAGTGGATCAGTCGAGTTATCTTTATTGAAACTCGACCGAATGTACTGTATGAAAAATGTAGAAAAAGTGATTATAACCGTTGGAGAGTTGTTTCAAGCGAGAATATCTGTTGTAACTTTTAAAATGGCTATTTTTCATCCTTAAATGATCCCACACTCAAGGGAATACCCTCAGCTTTACATAGGACCCCTTGGAGTTCATTCCAAGTTTTCTCATTCATGCTATTCTAATTCCTTACTATAGTTGAGTGTGTTGCAACTCCTTGAGCCCCTTCTCTCTCTCATTTACATAGTATTTTGTGATTATGAGTGAGTTAGGCCAGTTGTAAGAGAGCTACTTCCTTGTGTTTGTAAATCTCTCATTCCATTCCATCTTCCCTACCCCATTTCTCAAAGAAGAAAAGGTTGAAGCAAGCTACTCCGGTTGAAGGTGAAGTTGTTGTTATTTTTATTCAAGGTTGAAGAAGTGGTGAAGATCTTCTCTAGCTGAAGGAGAAGGCAAAGGCTAAATATCTAAGAGGATTGGGTAATTCCTTAAAGGCTGAAGACTTGTGTAAGAGTAGGTAAGTCCTTGGAAGAAGGCGGAAACTCTTTGCAAAGTGGGTAAGTCCTTGGTAAGGTTGGAGACTCTTTGTAATGGATAGGTAAGTCCTTTGGTGGGTCTTGTGTTGTAACTCTTATAAGTGAATATACAGAGGAAAGCACTTGTAAAGTCCTAGAGGTTGACCTCTCTAGGTAGTGGATTGACTCTCTACTAGTCTGGAGAGTGGAACCACTCTAATCCACCTTGTCCAAGTGCTTGTTTCAATTTCTCTTATCCTTTCTATGCTTGCTTAGTTATGACTTCAAATTACTCTTAAGCTATTGGTTTTGATTGATAAAACTTGAAGGTCTGAGTTATCTTATGAGATTTTTTGAAGCTCTATTAACCCCCCTTCTAGAGCCCTAGATCCTACATGTATCAGATTCTCATCATTAATTCTAAGTATCTCTTTTAGTGTTTAGGTCGAGTTAGGTTCAAAGTTGCTTAATTACCAATGTGATGATCCTTTATGATTTATAGGCCATGTATGGTTCATGTTTCATGAAATTTTTGAGGTTCCATCTATTTTTTAGGTTCCATCTATTTTATGTAAATATTTTAAAGTTTCACGTGTAGTCTAAGTTAGTTCACTTATGAACATTTTAGGGTCAAGACATTCATAAAAATGAGACCAACATCAAGATTCAACAAGGAATGTGGACCATTTACAAAAGATAGCTTAGAACACAAGTTTAGGATATAAGAAACATATTGATACATAGGTGGTTTTCCCATAGAATCTAGGCATCATAATCCAATATTATCAACTTGCATTCTAAAATCAACATATAAGAACTATGTCAAAGGGTCCAACATATGGCCTAAGTAGGACATCCATATCAAAGGTCCATAAGGATGAATTGAACTCTACTTTGAGGGGGGATACATTAAACTAAGGTTCACAATGAGATGAGGACACAAGAAAAGCAAGTAGGCCACATATGGCATACTAGGTCAAAACTGGTAGATTTGAGCACATACATGATCATATCATAAAATAGAGTGAACATAGACATTAGGGTCTATACAAATATGACAGAGTTATTGATTTCAAGAGTATAAGGGAGTTTGAAGCACATCTAGGTCAACACTATCATATGATCAAAGTATAATAAACTTCAACAAAAAGGGGGTCACAATTATGCATATTAGGTCATTTGAGGAGAACAAGCAAGAAATATGTGATCTTGGACATATATGTTATGTGGCATCCTATGGTTACCAATTTCAAATTTGGTTATGTATTAGATGGCATTTAGGAGATATATTATCATTTTAGAATCCTGTTGTAGGTTTGGCTAGGTATGGCAGTGGTGCGGGTATATTGTGGTTTATGCCAAAACCATAATTGCACCATGGTTAAAAATCAAATACAATATCCACACTATATCCAATGTAGTGTTTGATATGATAAACCATATCCACACCACCAAAATACCACAGTATATGTGTACCACACTACATCACAGCACGTCACGCTACACTACAATGAGAAAAAAATGTTTATTACTCTTAGTTACGAAGAAGTTGAGCACAATAAATAAAAATAAGAAAATAAGAATGTGAAACAATTACTATGTGAAAGGATTGGGACCCGAAAGCGGATCAACTCCCTACTAAATCAAATAAAAGGGAAACATCCCATATGTGTGACACCTCATCTTTCTAAACAAGATCACTCAAAATATAAAACACAATAAACTACTCACTAATCACATAGTCATAAAAGTGGATGAATAAAAACTAATTTCTACATCATAAACAAATTTTGAAATATTTTTATAAAGGTCCATACTTCCAATTATCATATATCATAATAGGTAATTTCATCTGTATCCAGTGGTCTCAGCCACATCCTATATAGAAAAGATACTCCACCTGTACATGCCATATATTACAAGCGCTTGCACACTGCCAAAATCTCATGTTGATACAAGTATATCATCTAGAAAACACTTCCCAAAACCAAAATTGAGAGTATAGGGACGACACTAGGACTTTAGTACTATATCTATAGTTGTCCAACCTTCTAATATTACTGATCACCAGGATGCTCCTCTTCAACAACATGTCCTCGACCTCATTGCCGAAGACCACCTAAATGGATGTGGCTAACCACAAGGGTGAGACCCAATCCCAACAAGAAATATAACTTTTCTCGAACATATATTGATTAAAAGAGATTATTGTGCAGTAAATAAACTGAGCTGACTGAGTATCTAACGAGAGACTGAGAAAATTTAAAGTATTCTAACATACTAAGCTAGTTAAGCAAAAAAGTTTAGCAACAAGTATAATACTCATATTTCATAAAGATTTCATCATATAAGAACAGTGTAGCATAAAGATAAAGTAAGGGCTTATCAAGCAAAGTGAATGTATTTAACCCTAGAAGATGTACTACATGACTTATTTTACATCTTTTATTATTGGGTACCTGAGGAATTTGAGTCGTACCACTAAAATCTAATTGATCACTGCTAAGTTAAAATCAGTGCCACACTAGATCTACTGAAGAGTCAGACTCCATGTTCTCACCAACAACTCCCGGTTAACGTAGAGACATAACAGTCAACTGCCAACAGTGACATATAGTCAACCTAAAAACAACTAGCCCACCTTGATATTGGTCACGACACTAGAGAACAGGTCATGCATTCTCATTCTAGAAGAGGCATCTTGTAGTTGTATTGCTGCCTCACATATATCACACATATCAGAGGCATGACCACAGTCATCCTCCATAACCTGTAATAGCGGACACAAGGAGATATTTTTGACTTCACCCTCATATATTAAAAAATATGTGCTCTGAGTTTCATATAGGAATTGCTCGTTTCACCATCTAGCAACTTTTGACACTAAACTGGATCTATAGCGTTGCGCACTACATGATTAGGGTTTCACTTGATTAATTATTGCCAATTGAGTGAATTAAGGCATCATCATTCAAATGGACATACTAACCCTAATTTATCAGAAGATATAAAATGTTTGAGGTATAAATCTTAATCACATTACCACTTGTTATCATTCATTGCAAATTAATGGACCATATTTGTCATCATACAATTACAAGGTACCCATTTCTTATCACAAGTTGTAGGGCTTATACCCTTGTTGGAACATGAAGAGGATTTTATCTCAATCAAGATTAAAAACGCCCAAAGATCATTAAGATCATCACATCAATAGATGTAAGACCATCATTACCATTCTATTACTTAAGAAAGGCTCAAGAGATCGTCAACATGTATGTGTCCCATTGATTTTAACATGGCAATGCACTATAATATTCAATTAGTACTACATTGAGGTTTCAATACAAGAATAGTATGATACATTGTCACATTAATTATACAAGAGGGCTGATTATAACCAATAACCATGATTTAATTACATTAAAGTTAGGTGTAACAAACTATATCACATTAGAGTTACACATCCACTTAATATGGTGATTTATCAAATGTAATCATACTAGGGAAAAGGTAAGACTACTAATTAAGGGCATTAGACCATCGAATTATCCTCACTTGAACCCACATATGATACTATGGGACTTATTCTAATCCATTGGAGGTTGAAGAATCCAATCACATTCATTGGATAGAGATCATTGTTCCAAATCACCAATTTGAGTATAGATCTAACCATTGAACTAATTGAACCAAGAAACCATTGGTTTAGAACTTAAATGAAGCTAAATTTATATCCTTGAGTCACCATAGGTTGTGATGACCTGATCCACCTTGGTTCATGACATATTGTGTCACCATCAGACTATAGGATCAACTCTACTATCATTTTTTACCATTGGGTGTTGAATTAATGTCACCATTGGTTGATACCATCATTAGGGAACCAAACCATTTCTCACTGAGCTTCCAAAAGTGCTCAACACTGAACTAAGTTGGGACCATCAGTTAACACCATTAGTCATCACCTTTGCTCACCAACATTGGTTTTCAAGAAGGCAACACCATCAGGTCCTGGTGTGATAAAGAATAAAGCAACCTAAAAACCCTAATATGGACCATCAGTTGATAGGTGCTTATCACCATCGGTTGTGATACCAACGTGAACTATGTCATCCTATACCTTAGGCAGAATGTACACATGGTTACAAGTCCATATAGAACTGAAAAAAAAATAGGGAACACCATAAAAATTGAAATCTCAAGCAAGCTTAGCTTCTTAATGCTTAAATCATCATTTTTAGGCAAGAACATGAACTAATAAGCTTATAGTAAGAAATATACGGGAAGAGGGTTATAAAACTCACCTCTAGGGAGAAGAATTGACTTTCATAAGAAATAAACTCGAGCAATGATGGTATGAAAACCCATGCTTTAGGTCTGAACTCAGCCAAGTAGGTACCTTTCTAGACAAGGGAAGCAAAACCCTACAAAAAGAAGTAAGAAAGGTAGGTTCTTGAGTTCTAGAACAACTGTTACCATGGAAAGACATGGTTCCAACCTAGAGGAAGGTGGGAGGAATAAGAATAGAAAACTAAATAGAGGAAAGAAGAAGATACTTACTCGTTTAAGTGAAGATTACCAAAAGAAGATTTAGAAACCCTATAAGAAGCGAAACAAAACCATAGGAGCTTCCACCAAGAAGGTCGACACCTTATTCCTTGTGAAGCTTCTCCCCCTACCCAGTAGGGGAAAGAAGAGATTTGGAGAGAAAAGAATAGATAGGGGACCAATGGTTTCATTTGGGTGCCTAAGGATATGTATATAAATCTTAACAATAAGAGAGAGAAGAAGCTTGAGGTGTCCAAGCAGCTCTCCATGTGTCCATGGCCGAGAGCTTCAATGGATGGACATGCATCAGTAGGCACACCGGTCCTCCTATTTCCTAACCATCAGACCTTGATTTTTAAAGAGTCCATAGGTCATCTAGAATAGAATATCCTTAGGTCTACACCCCTAAAAGATCCATCGGCCAACACATATCACTTACAAAAGGGTAAAATGGTACTTTCTGTCCCACCATCAGTTGGGAGCCTTTAGCCACCTCAACCATCTGTTGTCCAAGGTGAACCTTAGACCTTACGACATCCAGGAGCTACATTGGTTGGCACCCCCATAAGGAAAAACCTTCGGTCTTCATGGTTTTCACACTTAGCGATTCCTTCATCCATGAAAGGGAAAAACCCTAACTCACCATAGAAGTGAATCACCACCAAACCAAGGTACAATTGAGCCCCCCATGACTCAACAAGCTCAATAATGATAAGAAAACATCTAAAAAACATAATGCATGTGAAAAATTGTAAATAAAACATCCCAATTGGATAAATTACATAAAAGGCCAAAATGTACATAAAATTGCATAAATTACTCAAACAATGTCCAAATTGGACCAAATTTGAAACTTAATCTTGTCACATGATACCAAAACATATCAAAAGCTTGGATTAAGGTTTTAAGTATTCAATTGGTATAATTAGGCATGCTCAACATATTAAGCAAGGTCAAGGGCCTTATAGATATAAACCCCTAACAAGGATTTTGCCCCCAGAATCTTATGCAAAGAGAGATGGGTACTTCCTATACATCTCATCTTCTACCTCCCACCTGGATTCCTCTACACCATGATGATGCCATAAAACCATTACTAATACTATATCTTTCTTCTTCAATTTTTCACCCTTTTGTCTAGGTTCAACATGGGACCCACAACATAGGAAACATCTTCATCTAACTCCACCTCTACTGGCTGGATCATCTGTTATGTATTTGGATGACATTTTCTCATCATGGAGATATGAAAGACATTATGTAACCTGTGTATGGTGGTAGCTCAAATGTTTTTGCTACCTTTCCAACACGAGCCAAGATAGGGTATGGTCCCATAAATCTAGGAGACAACTTACCCTTTTTCTCAAACCTCATCACACATTTCCAAGGGGAAACCTTGAGATACACTCTATCTCCTACGTCGAACTCTAATGGTCTGCATCAATTATCTACATTATCCATCCTGGGCTGCTTTCAACTATTGTTGTATCACTTTATTCTTCTTTGTAGTCTGTTGTACAAGTTCAGGACCTAATAGTTGATACTCACATGTATCATAGCAGCAAAGTGGAGACTGACAACATCTCCCACATAGAGCCTCATAAGGATCCATATTTATACTTGTCTGATAGTTATTGTTATATGCAAACTCTATCAGACTCAGGCGTATATCTTAACTCCTAAGAAATTGTGACACAAGCCCTTAGAAGCTCTTCCAAAGTCTGAATAGTCCTTTCAGACTGGCCATCTATCTGTGGAAGAAAAATTGTGTTGAATCTCATATATGTTCCCATCACTGAATGCAGACGTTCTCAAAACTGACTTGTAAACTATGGACCTCTGTTAGAAACTAAGGTTACTAGAATGCCACACAAATAGACAATCTCATCCACATATACATGTACCAACTTTTCTACTATAAATGTAGTCTTATCTGGAAAGAAGTGGGCAGACTTAGTCAATATGTGCACTATCACCCATATGGAATCATGGCCTTTGTCTATCCTAGGAAGATCAACCAAAAAGTCCATAGTAATATGATCCTATTTTCATTGTGGTGTTGACAAAGGTTGAAATGTTCCTACAGGCTTTTGGTGCTCATCCTTCACATGCTGACAAACTAGACGTCTGGCAACAAACTCTTCCACATCACACTTTAGACCTGGCCACCAGTACAAGTTCATCAGATTGTGGTACATTTTAGTACTTCCACGATGCATCGCATACATCGAAGAGTGAGCCTCCTCGAGTACCATCTTCCTCAACCCATAAACATCAGGATTTGTTGTCCTGTTATGGAAACAAATTGTACCATCATGACTCATGAAAACCATCAAACTTTTTACTGCCAATTCCTGCTCAGATGTTTTATATCTCTGTGTCGTTCTATTGTGCAACATAGATTTGCTGTCTCAAGGTAAGTTTAACATGTAATTGTGCCAACATGCCTACCAACAAGAAAACTTCCAGCTGTACATTATTTTGCTAAGAAACACTAGCATATCTCTCTTATGGAACACCATGGAATACAACTACATTGTCTATAGATGACGATGAGGACAAATTCCCACTCAATGCATTAGCTACCATATATGCTTTGTCTAGATGGTAGTCTATCATGCAATCATAATCTTTAATCATCTCCATCCATCTCCTCTGCCTCATATTCGAATCATGTTTTGAGAAGATATAGTGTAGATTATTGTGGTCAATGAAGATCTGGCACTTTTCTCAATAAAGATAGTGTCTCCAGATCATTAAGACTTGGACCACCACTACAAGCTCCAGATCATGTGTTGGGTAGTTTTCCCCATGTTTCTTAAGCTGTTATGAAGCAAAAGAAATCAAATTCTTGTCCTGCATCAACACACATCCCAACCCATTCTTTGAAGCACCGCAAAAGACAATGCAGTCTTTCCCTAGCTTTGGAAGAACGAACACTAGTGCACTAGTCAACTCTCTTTCAACGGCTGAAAGGAATGTTGACACTTGTCATTTAAATAAAAAGGAACATCCTTCCTGGTTAGCCTAGTTAGTAGTAATGCTACATAATTGAAGTCCTTGATGAACCTCCTATAGTAGCCTGCTAAACCTAGGAAACTGCAAATCTCTATTAGTGTCTTGGGATGTTCCCATTCCAAAATAGACTCCACCTTCTTAGGGTCTACACAAATGCCCTTACCAAATATAACATGTCCTTGAAAAGACACTTTTGACAACCAGAACTCGCACTTGCTAAATTTAGCATATGATTGATGTTGTCTCAACAAAGTCAATGCTTGATGAAGGTATTGCTCATGCTACTAACTATCCTTAGAATATATCAGGATGTCATCTATGAACACGAGCACACATTGAATAAGATAAGGTCTAAACACCCTATTAATCATATCCATAAAGGCTTCATGTTCATTAGTTATCCCAAATGGCATAACCACAAACTCATAATGACCATACCTAGTCCTAAAAGCTGGCTTGGGTATGTCATCCGCCTTAATTATAAACAGGTGGTAACATGACCTAAGGTCTATATTTAAAAACATGGTGGCACCTCTCAACTGATCAAAGAGATCATCAATCCTTGGTAATAGATACTTATTATTTATTGTCATCTTGTTCAATTGTTTGTAATCTATACATAACCTCATGGAACCATCTTTCTTCTTAACAAACAACATGGGAGAACCCAAAGAAGAAATGCTCAGCCTGATGAAACCTTTCTCTAACAGTTCCTCTAACTATTTCTTTAACTCCTATATCTCTGTTGGAACCATTCTGTACGGTGACTGTTCTATAGGTTGTGTTCCAGGAACAAGATTGATCTCAAATTCAATCCCTCTAGGAGGTGGAAGACTAGGAAATTCCTTTGGAAAGACATCCTCAAATTCTTGCACCACTGGTATCTCTTGGATACTAGGACCTCTCGCCTTGGTATCTACAACATGGACTATGAGAGCCTCACATCCTTATCTCATCAATCTCTCTTTTATCATAGATGACATCAAACACGTAGGAAGAATCTTACCGTCACCTTGAAAGATCTATGAGACATCACCATCATGGAAGATCACTACCTTAGAACTACAGTTCAACATCACCTTGCATTTCTCCAAGGTATCCATCCCTAGAATCACATCAAATCCATTCATATCAAGTGGCATTAGGTCCACTTGAATGCTACGTCTTGAGAAACAAAGGACACAAGAAGAACACACTTCCCGCAGCTTAGTGGAACCAATCAACAGAGTCTCCAGCCACATGATATCAGATCTATTACTAACATGTAGATAACAAGTACTTATTACTTCTCTAGTGATAAAAGAGTGTGTTAAACTTGGGTCTACTAGAACATATTTGAAATAAGAAGCTGACAAATCAGAATGAAATAACTCCATCTAACCTGTCACGACCCATGGGTTGACCATTGCTTCTAGATGGCTCATAGCATAGAACCTAGTCATCGCCTACTGCCGCCGACATCCTCTACTAGCATGTCTAAAGGACCTACCTATGATAATTGGCTACGTCCCTAGCTACCACCACTGCTAAACTATCATTGTTGTGAACCCTTTTGGATCTGCCTCGGTAGCTGTATCAAATCCTCATCCTTCATTGGGCAATATGACCTTCTATGCCTAGTTTGTCCAGACCTTATGAAAGTCTTTCTTTCAAGCCATTTCCTAGATGAACCTTTCATTGAAATTGACAGTGTACTATAGGCTTCTAGTGGTGGAAAACTATGGCCTCTGCCCCTACTTGGGGTCCACTGTGACGGTGCATGTAATCTTGGTTCCGTGATGGTTGACCTTGGTTGCGACTAAGGTAGGAAAAACCTTTTCTTATTAAATCATCCAAATGGTTTCCCCTGAAATTGAGCTAGACTCTTCTTACCGTTAATCTCAGACTTTTCTATAGTAGACCTCTCAATCCTCAATACATATTTCACAAACGTGAAAAACTTTTCCTTATTCTCCAAGCCTGATGTCATTGTAGTCAACTTCGTACTTAGACCCTTCTCGAACCTACAGATCCTCTCTTTGTCCATTGCTTCCATATGTAGGAAAACACCTCAAAATCTCTATATACTTTGATTCATAATCATTAATAGTCCTCACTCCTTGATGAATCTTCTCAAACTAAGATATTTTCTTATCTAGGTAAGTCTCTGGAAAGTATTGCTAACAAATTCCCGCCAAATTGCTCCCATCTTATTACAACTCTTGGCATCTTTTCCTCCTCTATGGCTCACCAGTGGCCAACACTACCTTCAACAAGTAGACAATATGCTTTATTTTGACTTCTTAAGGGATGTTTAGGATTTTGAACACCTTCTCCAACTCTTTTAGCCACATGTTGGCATCTGCTGGGTCAAAAGTACAAACATACTCAATCGTCCTGACACACTATCACAAAACTATTTGTTATCCCAAGTCCACACTTCTAATGGATATTGAACCAAAGGTGAGTGGATTTGGACGTCTGTCTGTAGAATGGGATAATATTTCACATAGGCAGTATATATGTAAAAGCAATAACAACAAGACTAAAGAGGTACAAGATACTAAACAAGGAGATAAGAGATATGTATTTATTTCTATATCAAGAGTATCCATTGGTGTTTCATTTCTGATCTTGGAGTCTGGAGTGCAACAGATCCTCATTTGGTAACTACAAATTCAATAAAAAAACATATTAATGCTAAAGAATTAAGTACGCTATGAAAACGAATGTAAGAAGTTAAATATTAGTATAAAAGTTGCTTAGCTAGAAACATCATATTAAATAAGAAGTAGAAACAAGGCGAGAAAACATAGTGACATTCTTATTTATAAAACATATTTTATGTGTATTTCCATTAATACTTCAACAACATATTATGGTCGTTGACCAGCTTCCCATTGGAAGGGTCCATAAGGGTGCTCAGTATTAGCCAACCCTTTTATCGACATGTTCCGCCTTATCTGGACATCTACATCAAGGCACCCAACCTTATGCCTTTACCCCAAGAATATAGGCAGGTACACTAGGTTTGTATAATGGATAAGTTCAATTATGGTTGAGGTTTGTTCAACATATTTCAAGAAAAATGAATGTACAAATCATAGGGAAAAAGTATCTCAAACAAGTAGTTACCTATCCAAGCATTCATACGAGCGTAATACAAACAAGTTGATAACATAGTAGGGTAAAGAGTTAAATGTACCTTGAGGGTTATTATTCTTGAGTAAGATACCTAGAGCAGATCCATACTAAGGGAGCCTCCCAAATAAAAGATATATCAGGGTGTCTTATATTACTAGGTTTGATTAAGATAAACATGATATAAGAGTCTTGTGGATGTTCCCTAGATCTAGGTTTCAAATAGTTCAACATAGTTTCCAAACTTCCCAACATGCCTATCATTATTCAACATAGTCCAAGCGTGAACATTAAGTCCTAGATCTAAGTGAACCATCCACATTATATTAGATATAAACATGATATCGTTTTTGATTTGGAGTTAGGGAGACATGATATGGTGATATTCATCAAGTTTTAATCATGAGGTGTCACATTTAAACATATTAGGTCAAAATCATGCAATAGGGTCATACATCCAAGTCATAGGGGCATTAAGAACATATAATAGATCAAGTTAGTATTTAGGGCTACAAGTGTGATGAATCTACTAATTTGAAGTCATTAGGATGTCATTGATAGCATCATTCTTACAATATTATAGATTTAAATATTAACATGTATGTATAGAGCATGCTAGGTATCATGTCATATGAAATAAACGAGTACATGAGTATGTCGTATTGAATTTCATGCCACGAGTTATGTTAGGGTATAATTTGAGAACCAAAGTACATGGTTGAACATTTAGGATCAGTTTTGCATAGGGGTTTAAAGATCCAATCTATGAGTACAAAAAGTACCACCATTTAGGCAAAATAAGGTACAAAGGTAATTTTTTAAGTCATATGAGTTACACCACAACAAAGAACATAAGGTATTTGTAAAACATGGTACAAAACATCATATGGTTTACTGATTTTGAGGTTAAAAGGTTATACAATGACAATTAAAGCTAAAGTCCTACAATTGGTCAAGTTATAGCATGTATGCACATAAAAGAGCCACTCTCAAGTCATGGGTGAACATAAAGGGTCCAATACATTATATCACACTATCAAAGAGTAAAGTCACTTATTTCCATGTAAGGTAGCCAATAGATCATTAAGATACATGTTTAAGGAAGCTAGATGGTAATTATTACTCAAAAGTCATAAAGGAAAAGTTTTCAGTAAAAATAGTGAATGCCAGGCAAAGACAGCAGGAGATGATATCATCATATGAAAGATGGTTTTTTTTATCAAAATGGTATATAGTACCTTAGCATTTAGTTAAGAGTTGAGAGAGAAATAAGATTTGGAAGATTTTTCACTATATAAGGAAGTTTTTGGGGGAAAACCTCGATTTGGGCTGCTGGAGAGGAGGTTTGGGCCGGTCCGTGAGTCAAGAAACATCTAAAGGCCTCCCACTCATGGTCAATGGTGATGAGAAGAAGTTGGATCTTTATGACTTTTTGCTACTAAGAGTGGTGGTGAGAGGCAGTGGGCATCCATTAGTAGTTAGGATTGGTGCCCATCAGATCTAGGTTGGTCCAGATCTAATGGCTCATAGGGCCATCCTCTCACTCACGAGCTGGGCTCACACACCCAACTTCATTGCATCTTGCATCGCTAGAGGCTGGTCCGGGGTCGAGATGGTAGGGGAAATGATACTAGAGATTTGATCGTCAGTTCTTGACTTGCCTCTAAGGATCCATTACACGTCACAAAGACCAAGTAGGCAGTTAGAGAATGCCACAATCCCTTGCTGGAGTGAGGGAGCCATTGACGATTTGGAGAGGAAGTGAGCAAGGAAGGAAGAGAAGTTGAGTTTTGAGGGATGTTGGAAAATGGGGGGATGGAAAGGTTGAGGATGGGTTGGTGAAGAGGAGTGAAGTTGTAATTGATTGGGTGAAGGTCCAAAGATTGGAGTGGCCACTGGACAACCTGTTGATCCACAGTACAACCCTCGTAGGGGAGGAAAAAGGGAGAGGGATCCTGGCCGTTGGATTCGAGCGCGATCTGCGTATGCAAAATTCTAGGGGGTTGCACTTGTCTACACCTGATTGGTTGAGCATTGGTTGTGTGGATTGCTAAGGAGAAGGGGAAAAAAGTTGGGTGTGTGACCACATGAAAATGAGCCCAAAGGTTGGCCCAAACTGAGAAAAAGGTGTGGAAAAACATAGGAACAAGGGTCCAAGCCAACATCTTTAATTAGGCATAACTTCCACATGCTAGCTCCGATTTAATAAAAAAAAGTGTGTTAGAAAGATAGAGTGAAGATATAAAACATGAGCATAAGAAAAGGGTATAGATGTTCATAATGATATGATGAAAATTGAAATGGAAGATGATGATGTGTTACATGGAGGCAAAGTGCTTTAATCAAATTGAACATCATCTGAGTGAAACATGTATACTAGATGGACTAATTGTGCATCAAAACTCATTCAAACATAGAATAAAAGGTGAGTACAAGAGTGAGGTTCAATTTGGAAATTTTATAAAATGCGTGAAGTTTCAAGATATCACACACACCTAAGTCATTTCAATATTTTCCTGAAACTTTGAGATTCCTCATTAGGGATGGGTGTCCTAGCTTGAGATGTAGGCACCCGATCTGCTAGATGTGTTATCGTGGCCATTATCTATCCAAACATGGATCAAAGCATAGGGTCAACCATAGTTTCTAGGTCAAATGAGACATTGTGGGTTGCTTTGGCCCTATCTCTGGCACTCTCTGTTCACGTCCTTGCCTCCTAGAATCACCCCTAGTGCAACATAGTTACTTTCTGTGTGTTCTTCATGTCCTCTAGACATATATGCATAAGCGTAACCTATGATCAGATATGTTGAATTCATAAGAACAAACTCAAACCTAAGTCCTATGTCCCTGTACATCAGTGAACCTAGAGCTCTGATACCAACTTAACTATGACACCTAAACATACTAAACAAGATCACTCAAAAAATAAAACATGATCAACTACTAACTTGTAACATCCCTGACCTGGGTTATGAAGTAACCCTAGGTGTTTTGCATAATGAGAGTAATTATATGTATGCTTTTGTCTTTGAAAAGTAATTAGGGCTCAAGAGGAATTTATGTTACAATTTTAGTCCTTTTTGAATATTGTTGAAATCAATATTTTGCCTATTTTGGACTAAAGTGCAAATTACCCAAGTTGAGGGGTCTATTTGCAAATTGTGCATGATAATATGTTCCTTATGTGTTAAAGCATCATGGGAAAGTAGATGATGCAGAGGTATGGCTTGTGATAGCCTGAATACCAAGAAAGAGCCGATAAAGCAATGTTTGTGCATGAAAACCTAGTTTTGGTGTAAAGTGCAATTTACCCAAAACCTAGGGTGAAATATGTAAATTACCACTTCAATAAGGTCCCTAATTTTTCTTGGCATCATGTAGAGCAAAGAAAATGAGAGGGGTGCCTCATTTGAATTAAGTTGAAGGAGAGAGAATCTTGTTATTAAAATAATCAAGATTTAAGCATAATGGAAACATTAATGCAAAAATAAATAAAATAATTAACGGGCCTTCAACCAAAATTAAAATGGTGGAATTAAGATGCATGAGTGGACGTCCTTGAGCTTTGCAAGGAACGAAAATATCTTAAGGAGGTTAAATTCCACTCACCTTATTATAAGGAAAAGAATTTCCACTCAAAAATATATATTAGTATTATAATTGATTAAGGTGCTTAATTTCTTTTCCTTTAATCCATGGATAATGGAAGGGAGTTCGGTGGGTTTGAGTTGCCTTTGCATGAAATAAAACCAAGTTGGAAGAGGTGGTACCATTTTTGGAATTAATTGAATTTTAATAAAACATTTTCTCTTTCATCAATTTTCTTATAAAAGAGCCTTTTCCAACCCACACTACTACAGAAATGGCTTATAAAGTCACTTTTCAAGGTGTCAGTTGTATACATAAACGGACACCTAAACTTGACAGTGTCGGTTTATAACATAAACCAACATACAATCTGTGAAGGTCGACCAGACACGGGTACCACTTTTATTAAGTGTCGGTTAATTAATAAAAAACTGACACCTAAAATCAACCGCCAAAACCAAAATTCCAGCAAAAAAATTACCTCCAAAATTTGACATATGTCGTCGGTTCATAAATAAATAACCGACGACTAAAGGGTATTCGCAAGACAGGAATAGTTGTTGGTTGTTCTTTAGTTAAAAACCGACGACTATAATCTAGTATAGGTGCCGGTTTTTGGTATAGAACAGACACAGTTGGTTTATTTGTCGTTTTTTAGAATAACCGACGCTTATTGTCAACTTAATAGCTCACCAGTGCGAGCTTCTCTTCCCCTTTCCCTTTTTCATTCTCGATTTCAGTTAGGTCCGACGATTTCTTGCTCGCCCCCGCCGGTCATTGCTCCTCCGCCGCCGCTGTCGTGCTCCTGCTCCTGCCCTCGCCGCTGCTCCGTGCTCACCGGCGGCCGTGCCCCTGCTCCTGCTCCTGCCGTCTGTGCTCACCGGCGGCCGTCCGTGCTCCTGCTCCATGCCCTCGCCGCAGCTCCACGCCCTCGCCGCTGCTCCGTGCCCTCGCCGCCGCTGCTCCGTGGCCTCGCTGACACTTCTCCTCTCTTTGTCGCCGCCTCCGCCGGTGGCTGCTGTGCTCCAGCCGCTGCTCTCCTCTTCCCTCAAGGAATGCCCACCTGCCCTGCCTTCTTCCTTCTTCCGCTGCTCCGGCGGCTGCTTGGGCGGTGCCAAGGCACGCCCAAGCAGCTGCTGGGCGTTTTTTTTATAAAGTTATTTACTTATTTGTGTTTAGGGTTTAGGTACTCATTTTGTGCTTCTACTGAGTTGAATCCTCTATTGTCTATACAATACATGTAATTTTCCTAGTATCGTGAAAGATTCTCAATCATGTGTATCACATGGGATTCTTATCTCAACACAATGGACTGCAATATATGCATCTAATGCCTTAAATGGAAGACTCGAATGTTATAAAATCCCATCAAAGTAGGTAGAAACAACTTATATATATTCAGATCTTAATAATTCCATGAAGTGCACATTATCTTACTCAGGAAAAGTATGTGTATAATGTAGGATTAGTTCCATATAATGGTTCTATTTTAGTAAGCACCTAGAAACCCATCCAAGATTTACTCATTAGTTGTAAATCTTGGATAGTCCCTGGTTTGGGACTGTTCTTGAACACCTAATCTCACTTAGGATGTAAGTGTATAATGTGTATTGGGTTTTCGAGAAAATTTTGGTAGCATTTCCTCGTTTGTTCTCTAAGTACATATGTAGACTTCTTTTCAAGCTATCATGTCTACCACAATAAAGTTGGTTATGACAAGCAATAAAAGGTTTACTGATGTTATACAACTTTTTCTGAAAATATATAACATCGTTATATGTACTTACACTTTGTTAATACTAATATTATGCAGTCTCTGTCCACCCATAATAGTCACTATGAACTGGGCCTCTATGTCAATGTTAACGTTCCCTATTGAAGAACAATTAGACATCATCCTAGATGATCGTTCCTTAAACCAATTGGTCATACCCAGACATTGGCGTTTTCTAAAAGGAAGACACTACATGCCTGGTAAAGTGACCCTAAATTTTGGCAATTATTCACATGTTATCGAGGTTGAGTATGATTTGGAGGGAAATCTTGTATCAAAATTCGGTTGGCATGATTGGATTGGAGAGATGCATGTGGTCCTTTGCAACAGGATTTTTCTCCGTCCAGTTGGCCATAATTCCATCAAAATTTGGATAACCAACAGCAACTGCAAGACCCCCGATCATCTACTACGGTATGAGCGCACGTCGTCGCATATCAGCTCAGACAAATCTGAATCTGAGGCCCCTGTCAGTTCAGATTCGTCTAAATACAGTGAGGAGCTTCGTAACACAGCTTCATCATAAAAAAGACCACGGTAAGTCCAATTAACAAATATAATTGTCAAGAAATCAATACTCATAGGTGCTTTCTATTCTGAACTTCAGGAGAAGATCGCCACAATGATAAGTCCTCGAAGTTACTGATGTGGGACCATGTTGGTGTAGTATTTAGTTGTCTATCTATCTAGACTTGTCTGTATTAATAGTTTTTTTTAATTATGCGCATGTTTAGGGGTACACCAACCCCTTTGTTTAGTTACTGTTTAGGGGTACACCCCTGTGTGTGGATGTAAAAAGAGATTAATGAATGGAACTGAAAGTTGCTACATGAAACCCGTCCAACACATTATTTGTTGGCCTAGAAACCCTTCCAAGATTTACTCATTAGGAGTAAATCTTGGATAGTCCCCGGTTTGTTATTAATTTAAACACCTAATCTCGCTTAGGATGTTAGTGTATAATGTGTATTGGGTTTTCAAGAAAATTTCGGCAGCATTTCCCCGTTTGTTCTCTAAGTACATATGTACTTGGAGAACAGCGGGGAAATGCTGACGAAATTTTCTTGAAAACCAAATACACATTATACACTTACTAGTGAGATTAGGTGTTCAAGAATGGATAGGTGGTACACATTTATTATATATAATAATGACATCACATGTATTTGTTAACCCTAGACCCTAATCTTGTCCTAATATATACTTGTTTTCTCTTTGATCATAGAACGGATAGATCATGGATGTCCATTCGCAATCGATGCACCCCAGAGTTTATTTCTAGCCTTGACCAGTTCATTAGATTTGTCGAGGAACATAGGAAACAACCTGGAGATAGGTTCTATTGTCCATGTAGGCATTGTGGTAACAACTTGAAAGTCAACACTGGTGACGAAATTAAAACTCATGTCATGTGCAACGGGATTATACAAGGCTATACAGAATGGCACTGGCATGGAGAGATTTCAAACCCGAAACCAGTGGATGTCGATAGCAGTGCTTGTGTGGAAGAAGAAATTGCCTACGATGACGTAGATGTGAATGAACCAGTTCCAGTAGACATCGTTGATGCGATGTTGGATAGTTGTGGGGTAGAGCACACCGATCCACCTCCCATTTTTAGAAACATTATGCATGATGCTGAGATGCCGTTATACACAGGTTGTACTAAGTTTACGAAGCTTAACGCTGTGTTGAGATTATAAAAGTTGAAAGATAACAATAGATGGAGCGACAAAAGCTTCACGTCATTGTTGTCTTTGTTGAAAGAAATGCTTCCTGAAGGAAACGAGCTGCCCATCTCAACATACCAGGTAAAGGAATTGTTGTGCCCAATGGGATTGGATGCCAAGAAGATACACGCATGCCCTAATGATTGTGTATTATTTCAAAAGGACTATGCGGATTTGAAAGATTGTCCAAAATGTGGTGCGTCACGGTATAAATTGATGACTTCGGGGGAGTCCAAAACTGGTTGTCCTGCTAAGGTGATGTGGTATCTACCTATAATATCACAGTTTCAACGCTTGTTTGCCAATCTGATAGATGCGAAGAATTTGAGTTGGCATGCAGATGTTAAGAAAAATAATGATGGGATCCTACGACATGCGTCTGATTCCCCACAGTGGAAGAAGATTGATGTATTGTACCCTGAATTTGGTGAAGAAGTCAGGAATCTAAGACTTGGGCTTTGTACAGACGGGATGAATCCGTACAGGACATTGAGCAGCCAACATAGCACTTGGCCAGTCATGCTTGTTATATACAATCTTCCTCCCTGGCTGTGTATGAAAAATAAGTACGTAATGCTGTCGTTGTTGATATCGGGCCCTAAACAACCTGTAAATGACATCGATGTTTATCTTAAACCTCTGATTGATGACTTAAAGAAACTCTAGGGTGAAGGTGTGATGACCTATGATGCTTCACGAAGAGAGACATTTCGTTTGCATGCTACGTTGTTTTGCACTATTAATGACTTTCCAACATATGGGAATTTGTCTGGATATAGTGTCAAAGGAGCTAAAGTGTGTCCTATATGTGAAGAGAACACTGATTCAACAAGACTAAAACATGGCGGTAAGAATGTATATCTCGGTCATCGAAGGTTTCTTCCAAAATTCCATCCGTATCGTAGGGAGCGCAAAGCATTCAATGGATTGAATGAGGAACGCAGTGCACCTAAACCTATACCAGGGGAGGTTGTTTATGAAAGAGTAAAAGACTTTGTCAATAAATTTGGTAAGAGATCACAATGTACTACACGGAGTGACAATTCTTCATTCAAGAAGAAGTCAATATTTTGGGATCTTCCTTATTGGAGTTCTTTGACAGTCAGACATTGTATCGATGTAATGCACGTTGAGAAAAATGTCTGTGATAGCATCATTGGTACTCTGTTAAATATACCAGGTAAGACTAAAGATGGGATAAAATCCAGACTGGACCTACGTGAAATGGGAATAAGGTCAGAATTAACAAAATTACGTGAAATGGGTAATAAAAGAACATACTTACCTCCCGCTTGTTACACGTTGTCTAGAAAGGAGAAGAAAGCTTTTTGTGAATGCTTGGTAAATGTTAAGGTGCCACATGGTTACTCATCCAACATCCGTAGATTGGTATCAATGAAAGATATGAAGTTGATAGGTCTTAAATCTCATGATTGTCACACTCTAATGCAACAAATATTGCCCGTGGCAATTTGATCTATATTGCCGAAGCATGTAAGGTTTGCAATCACCAGACTTTGTTTCTTTTTCAATAGTCTATGCAGCAAAGTTATTGACCCTGAGACTCTCGATAATTTGCAAAGAGAAGTGGTTGTTACCCTATGTCAGCTTGAGATATATTTCCCTCCTTCGTTCTTTGATATCATGGTACATCTTGTTGTACACTTGACTAGGGAAGTGAAAATCTTGGGACCGGTTTTCTTGCATTGGATGTATCCCTTTGAACGATACATGAGCGTTTTTAAAGGTGATGTTCAAAACCGTTATCGGACTGAAGGGAGTATTATTGAAGGTTATGTGGCGAGAGAGGTTATGGATTTCTGCAATGACTTTCTCAGTGGTAATGACACTCCTGATAATGACAAGAATATTGATGAGCCATTTGGCAAAGGAATTTTGGGATCACATGTGAAAGTAATCAGTCGTGAGTAGTTGGAACAAGGTCATTTGTATATTTTACACAACATGGACGAAGTGAACGTTTATATCGAGGAACATACCAATTTCATCAAAAGACAATATCCTCGAGCCAATACAATGTGGCTTGCTAGAGAGCATCACAAGACTTTTATTAAGTGGTTTGAAGATAAAGTCTTACATCAACTATCTCAAACACCAGATGATATTACTGAAACTATCAAATGCCTCGCCTTTAAACCAAAGTTGACTGTTATGTCTTATGAAGGGTATGACATTAATGGATTCACATATTACACAAAGCGCCAAGATGATAAGAGTGTCGTCCAAAACAGTGGGGTCACCCTTCAAGCATTGACTATGTTTTTTGCAAGTGCAAAGGATAAGAGTCCACGTGAAGCTAAAATGTCATATTACGGTGTCATTGAAGAGATATGGGAATTTGACTATAGATTTCAAAATTCCTCTCTTCAAATGTAATTGGGTTGATAACACCAAAGGAGTTATAGTGGATGAATTGGGTTTCACTTTAGTGAACTTTGAAAAGATTGGCAAGAAGGCTGAACCATTCATATTGGCATCACAGGCGAAACAAGTATTTTATATCGATGATCCTATAAATGATAAATGGTCGGTTGTTCTTCATGGTAAAAGACAGTTCATTGAAGATCCTATAGATGATGAAGAGTACTATGATAAATATGATGACTCCAGTCCATTCTCAGTTGGGTTGCCAACTCCACAAAATATTGAAGATAATGATGACTTATATGTGCGCGGAGATCACAATGAAGGATTGTTAATTGATAAAAGATCACAATTTTAGAGGCATGCATGTTTATATTTTTTTATTTAAGCTAAATGTTTACTTTTTTAATATCAATATCATTTTCTGATTTGATGTTTCATTATCTTCTAGTTAATACAAATGCTAAACATTGTGGGAGGGTGCTAAAGAACTATATGACCAATCTCACCCGAGATTACATACACGATGCTGAGAATAGGTTCTTGATTGATTCTAATTCTAGACATTGATCAGTATTTCACTAACTCTACACTAATAATTTTTGTTTGTATTCTCTTTGAAAAATAAATATAGGAAGAAGGAAGCCACACAGCAATGGAACTACTTGGACCCAAAAGACTGGGAGGAGTTTGTTACCCAAAGAAAAATAGATTAATTCAAGGTATTAAGCGCCACTCCCAATTTAATTAATATACATTTTTATGTATTCACCTATTCAAGATTAATGTTTATTGTTACTAACCAAATCAATGTGCTAACTAACTAGGCTATCAGCGATGTTCAACGACAACTACATGTTACGACCACACAATGGGTCCAAGAGGATATGCAGGCGTTCACCAAAGGTTATATAGATATATAGGCAGCAAGCCATGAAACAGCAAAAGAAGCCCCAATGAAGAGAAGCAGGATATAGATACAATACATAAAGTGCAGCACACACAAGTGCTTCAGATTCATAAAACAACATGACAGACTAACACATATATAGTGCATAACAACAGCAGCTCGGAATTTACATACAACACTAGCTTAGTACATATATAGTGGGACTAAGGTGATGATCCCACCTGCTAAAACAGGTTACCGACAACTACTTGTTACGATTGGGAGGTCATGATTCAGCAACCGTATGCATTAGCAGGTGGATCTGTTTGTCCTCCTGCTAATGAATATAGTTGCTGAATCACGACCTCCCAGTCGTAACATGTAGTTGTCGGTAACCTGTTTTAGCAGGTGGGATCGTCACCTTAGTCCCACTATATATGTACTAAGCTAGTGTTGATACACTATATATGTACTAAGCTAGTGTTGATGTAAATTCGACGCTGTTGTTGTTATGTACTATATATGTGTTAGTCTGTCATGTTGTATGGACATCGATTGTATTGCTCAGGTATTATATAGTCTCATTAGATAATATGAAATATATCAATCTTATTTATAGCTCATTAATTATATATATACATCATTTTCTTTACAGGTGTTTAAAGCTGACCCCACTACAGGAACGGACTTACCAGGTGTACATGCTCCCTATATGAAGGGAGAATTAAATGAAGTAAGAGAAGAATGGGCAACAGCCATACAAATAGTGGGGGTTTTAAAATATAATTGGGATGTTGATAGCGAATAATGACTAAAGAATGATTTTTTGTAAATGAATTTCTGAATTATAATATATGTGTGAATGTTTCTACATGTCTAGATGTTTCTACATGTGTCTGAGTGAAAATGAATGAAAGTGTTGGTTGCTATATGAATGTTTCTACATGTGTGAATGTGAATGAATGGAACTACAGATTGCTAGCTACATGAATGTTTCTAAATGTGTGAAAATAAAATGGAACTGCAGGTTGTATTGCTAAATGCATGTGTGAATATTTTTGTTGTTAAATTTGTAGGTTTGTGGCCTGTTGTTGGCTGATATCAATGGATGTCATAAAACCTGCAGTTAACTGTAGGTTTCTCATCCTGCGACCAGCCACAGCAGGTCTGCAGACTGACAAAAAAAAAACAATAGGCGTCGGTTATTTGTATAACACCGACACACAAAGTTATAGTGTCAGTTTTATATAAATAACCGACGCCTGTTCCCTGTGGCGTGAAGGTATATGGCGTCAGTTTATTATCTAATAACCGACGCTGATAGTGGCCAAAATGGCGCCCTTTCTGTGGCGCGAAGGTATATGGTGTCAGTTTCTTATCTAATAACCGACGCCTATACCTTCGCGCCACAGCAAACAGGCGCGATTTCGGTGGCACGGGAAGAGTTTGGGCGTCGGTTTTGGAACTGACGCATAATGGGTGAGCTTTTAGTGTCGCCCACATAGGTGTCGCTTAGAAACCGACACTAAAGGCCTTAAATAACCGACACTAAAGGTAGGTTCTGTAGTAGTGCCACCTAAGGGTCTTTTTTGATTCCTTTCTTCCCCTTGCTTGCAAAATCGACTAAGAGAGCTAAGAACAGCAGGGAGCACGTCCTCAACCTGTTGGAAAGCCTTTGACCTTTGTTCTTCTTGATTTCATGGTGAAAATCATAAAACAATACTTGATTTCTTCATTTCCTCACTCCATCTTCAACCCTAGCCAATCCTTTCACTCCAAAAGCTTGAGACATGACCTTGGGAGGTTTCTAGAGTTTCAACCACCAATGGACCATGAATCTTGGATCTTGGTATCATATTTGAAGGCGGGTTATATAATTTTAACCCTTAATCTTTGTCATTGAGTCAATTTCGACTTGCAATTGATTTAATTGTCATTATTGCAATAGCCTTGCTTAATTGATGGAGTTTCCATGGAAATGGCAGTAGCATTCGTGAGTTTAAAGGTTGAATATGATAACCTGTTCTTAAGCACACACCTTAATCAAAGAACAACAACAAACGGTCTTGGACTTTTGGTCCAAACAATTTTACAAACCGTTCGGTAAAGCTGATTTCCAAACCGTATAGAATGGTTGACCGTTTGGTATAGTTGACCGTTGAACTCCAAACCACATGACAGGGTTGACCATTTGGTATGGTTGACCGTTTGGGGTCTGAAATTAATCATAGGTTGGATGATGATCCAATGGACTCAATTGATTGATCCAATGTGTGTACGATCCTTCAAGTGGAAACCCTAATTGAATTGATTGAAGAAATCCATGATTGGTCCTAATGATTTCAAGACTTTTTGGGGAAAATGGTCTTGAGACCGTTTGGGACCAAACGGTTTCAAAACCGTTTGGTGGATTGACGGTTGATCCTTGACCCATGGATGATGATCTAATGGTTTAGATTGATGAACCCTTCAATTGAATAACTAAAAGTCGATTCAATGATGAAATTGGAGATCAATGGAATTGATGGTTGACCTAATGAGCCCTTGTGGTTTTGGGACTGATTTGGCCCGAACGGTCATGACACCATTTGAGACCAAATGGTCTTGAAAACGTTTAGGGCCAAACGGTTTCAACACCGTTTGGGGTCAAACAGTTTCAAAACCGTTTGGTGGCAAACGGTTTCAAAACCGTTTGGTGTTGAAACTTCAAAACTGCATGGAGGTTGTTAGTGGTTCAATCATTTGGATATTGAAGGCAATGATAGTTCCAATTATCCAATGATGGTTAGTCAATAAAGGTACAAAGGTTAAACCTTAATAGTACCTAGGGTTTTGTGTCAATTAAGGAAGAAACCCTAATTGCTTATAAGAGCAATGACTTGGTACACTATGTCACTCATAGTTGTATGAACTTGATGGGAGGGTTGATATGACCTAATCAAGTTGAGAGGATGATAGCATGGATTTTTTGCATGAGTTTAATTCATGTGGTGATTTGGGGTATGATCCTTAAGTAAAGAGATCATGAAACCCTAATCATGAACCCAAAACCCTAATTAACAAGGTTGATGAACCATAACCCTAATCCAGGGCAATTTATAATTGAAACCCTAATCCAAGGAATGGATGTAACGCTAATTTAGGGTAATGATGTGTATAGACCTAATTAAGAGTAATGTAATCCAAAACCCTAATTATCGGTGATGGATTATGAAACCCTAATTGGAATGAATAGTAAACCCTAATTATGAGTGATGGACTATGAAACCCTGATTAGGATGAATAGTAAACCCTAGTTGTGGAACTTTGAATGTAAATCCTTTTATAGAGTGATTTTGATGTGAAACCCTAACTAAGGATGGTTTCATGAGAAACCATAATGATTGATGTGATGTGAAGCCCAAGCCCATGGTAATACTATGTCATGCCTAATGAACCCTAATCTTGGGCAATATGGTGATAAACCATATCTTTGATGTGTAATGGGATGATTATCTTTAAATGACATGGAATGGGGAAACCCTAACCCTTGTAAGGGAATAGTGGTGTTACCCATGAATATTGAATTAATATTTGTTGAACATGGTTCTGATATGCAATTGATATCATTGTATCATCTGTACTAACAATGCATGTATCTTGAAATAATGATCATGGCCAGGTATGAGCTATGATGTTTAATTCACTATTGTGATTGTACCTTGAGTGCCATAATATACCTTGCTGCCTGATAAGAGGTATCAAGAGAGTTAATGGGCATCAAGTACCATGTGTGATGCTTGTAATAGCAAGTATAATGTTTGCCTTGGTCAATTGACCTGAAGGTGATGGTTACTTGAAAAAGTGGTAACAATGCTTAATGATGAATCAAGGGTTTAATTGCCCAGGGCCATATGATTATGGTGATGAAATTGTGAAGGAATGAGAATTCCCGGCTCTAAAATAAAGGACTGAGTCCCCAATGCTTTTTGAGATTGTTATGCAATTGATGAAAATAGTACATGTTTCTTTATAGCATTTTCAAAATAAGTTTTGTTTGAGAACTTGCCTGATGCTAAAAGAATATTAAAATGTACTTAATTAATTAAGTGAAATCTATTCATGTAGTACACTGACCATAGATACATCATTATCAGTAGTTGGTGATGGTGAAACATGTTTTCTATGGAATTCATGGAATTCACATATTTTGAATATGTGGGGGTAAATGGGCAAAAATATCCTTACCTCCGGGTGAAGAGATTGAGGGAAAGTAAACACTAAACCTCTCAATCCTTCATGTGTCGGGATAGATGAATCATAAATCTCCCGATGGTTGGGATAGATGCATCATTAATCTCCCAATGTTATTTTATGTCAGGTCGATGGAGATAAACATTAATGCCCTCGATTGCCGATGACAGCACAATCGACGATGTAACTCTATAGTGAAGTTCTAGTATATCCTGGAATGCTATTTGAGCAGTCGACACAATCCTTCTTGTAGTCTTGTGCTGACCAAGATGTGGGAGGTCATGGGAATCCGGCTCTTCCATTGACCTATTTATGGTACCAATTTTGATTTTAGAAATGGTTGGTTGGAGTATGAGCGGTATACCTCATCTTCTCATAGCTTAATTCTGTTTGTAAAATATAAACAGCCGTGTAGCGTATTTACATAAGATTGAAATATGAGAAACACTGATTGATGATATACTGCTTAGCATGCCCTTGATACATAAATGGACTTATGATTCTTTAACTCATAATGAATATGAGGCATGCTGCTTAATCAGATTATAGCTGTAATATTACATAAGAATGTTGCTCTAATCTGTATAATTGTTGATTCATCTAATATTGATTTATAATATCCCACTGTTCAGTTTATTTCTATTTAAACTGCAATGACAATGTTTTGGTGGAGAGTTATATCTCCCGCTGGGGCAATTTTTATAATTGTCTCACCCCCGTGGAATTCAATGTTTTTAGGTAGACGTAGACATCAAGGCAGAAACTCTTCTGTAGGAGAAGAGCAGCAGTAGTAGTCTCAGGGACAGCAGTGATCCAACAGGTGGAGACATTGGTTGTCTAGTTTTGTGTAGTTAGTCCTAAAGTCGTCTCTGTACTCTCGGGTCCTAGGAGTTAGTGTTTTGATACTTCGATATGAGATTTTGTGCATGTATGCCGCGAGGTGCAATGATGCATGAAATGTATATATGTACCAAGATGTAATGTTTTATTTTGGTTCTAAATGAATGAGTTTTCTTGTGAATGGATATCTTAATAAATGGTTTTAATTTTTAGTGATTTTTAGTAATTCCGCTAGTAATAATACACTTCCGCATTAGTTAATCTGGTTTTATGAGTTGTATGCCACAAATTAGTGGTATTAGAGCTCTACGTTCACTGAGTCTATAGAGACATAGAATTAAGGTAGTTGAGTTTGTTCTAGTGTCTTCCAGTTTATCTGATAGTGTCTTCTGATCTTAAAGGAGAAGAAGAACTACGGATGTCTGGATCACACGAAGAACACATTGCTGAGAGCAGCGTTGCTGCACCGGGAAATGGTGTAAGAGACCAGGACAGGGAGGAACATGTACCTGAACAACCCCAGTTCAACCCAGCTGACATGGGGAACCCAGCCTTCCAGGATATGTTCGGGCAGTTTATGGAAGCTATGACCCACATGACAGACAGAACACCAGTACCTGCACCTAGGGAAACAGCCCATGATGAAAGACGTGGTGTCGGCTAGACTTTTGAAAGGCTTAAGAGGGTAGGAGCCTTGGAGTATTCTGGTACAGGCGATCCAGCATATGTTGATCTATGGTTTACTGAGTTGGAGAAGACTTCAGAATCCTCATGATTCCTGATGATGAGAGGGTCAGACAAGTTGTATATCTCCTCAAATGAAGTGTTGGACACTAATGGACCATTGAGGAGGGCAAAATACCTGGAGTTGTGTTTGGATGGGATGAATTCAGGTGTGAATTTGTCGCTAGATACTTTCCCAAGATGTATCTAGATGAGAAGATATCCCAGTTTGAGAGAATTAGGAAAGGACCTATGAACATCAGTGAGTATCAGGCTAGGTTAATGGAGTTGTTGCGGTTCTGTCTGCACATGACATCTAATGATGAGGAGAGAATTTGGCAGTTTGAGAAGGGGTTGAACGCTGAATTAACCACTCCGGTGTCTGCTCTGGAGAATCGAGAGAGGTTTGCAACCTTTGTGGAGTTTGTATGATGCATAGAGAGGTCTGTAGTTGAGAAGCGACAAGCCAATGGTAAGAAGGAATATCCTCAATTTCTAGGGCAGAGTGTTGGGAGTTTCAAGAAACCAAGGTATTTTGTGCCTACACCACCACCAAGGTTTAATACCCAGACGTAATGGACGTCAAGTAAGGGTAGAAACCGTAGTTTACCACCAAAGGGAGCTCACAGCTCAGCCTCTATGTCAGTAATAAGACCACCCAGACCCCCAAGGGGGAATATAACATGTAATAGATGTGGAAAAGAAGGCCATGTGGTGAGAGAATGTGCTGAGAAAGTCAGGAGTGTGACCCAGCAACTGAGGCAGAGTCAGTAGGGCTCTCAGAGGCAACAACCTAGAAGTGGTGCTAGAGGACGTGGACCAACATCCCAAGCCAGTTCTTCGACATCTAACAATTGAGCACAGGGTCAACAACAAGCGACAACTAGGTTCTATGGTATGAACCAACCGGAAGCAGTAGTCAACCCTTGGGTTGTGACAGGTCATGTGGAACTGCTTTATTCTGATATGTCTTTATCCTTCTCCGTATCGGTGTTAATTCATCTGGGTGCTACGCACTCTTTTATCACTTGAGAAGTGATTGATGACTGCAATATGTTTGTTAGTCATAGAATAAATAGCTTGCTATTAGAGACACCTTTGATGGGATTTGTAGTTTTATGGGAAGTGTGTTCTCCCTGCAGTCTTTTCTTTTCTCATCACCACATTAAAGTGGATCTTATACCACTTGAGATGTAGGGTTTTGGTATAATCCTTGGAATGGACACCTTAAAGAAGTATAAGGTTGTCTTGGATTGTAGTTTCAAGCAAGCTGTGTTCACAGATGGTGGTGACACATGGATCCTTCATGGAGATAGAAAGATTCTTCCAACATGTCTTGTGTCAGCTATGGTAGTTGAGAGGTTGATGAGACAAGGATGCCTTGCATTCTTAGCCCATGTGGTTGATACCACAATGGAAAGCCCTCATCCTTTTGAAGTTCCTGTAGTCAGGGAATTTGAAGATGTATTTCCTGAAGAACTCCCAGGTGTTCCTCCGCCCCGAGAGATTGATTTTGAAATAAATCTAATACCGGACACGCAACCAATAGCACAAATATTGTATAGGATGGCACCTACTGAAATGGCAGAGCTCAAGAAACAACTTCAACAGTTGCTTGAGAAAGGTTTTATCCGACCGAGCACTTCACCCTGGGGTGCTCTGGTCCTTTTTGTTAAGAAAAAGGATGGGTCGATGCGGTTATGCATTGACTATAGACAGTTAAACAAAGTCACCATAAAGAACAAGTATCCTCTACCAAGGATTGATGACTTGTTTGACCAGTTGCATGATGCAACTTTCTTTTCTAAGATAGATCTGAGGTTGAGATACCAGTAGTTGCGTATCAAAGAGGGTGACATACCTAAGTCTGCCTTCAGGACAAGGTATGGTCACTATGAGTTCACAGTTATGTCGTTTGGACTAACTAATGCACCAGCTGCATTTATGGAACTCATGAATAGAATCTTTCGACCTTTTCTGGATCAGTATGTTATCGTCTTCATAGATGACATTTTGATCTACAATAGAGATGCTCAGCAGCATGAGCAACATCTTCGTCAAGCTTTGACCTTGCTAAGAGAGCATAATTTGTATGCTAAGTTTAGGAAATGTGAATTCTGGTTGCCAGAAGTTTCCTTTCTCAGACATGTAACATCTGCTTAGGTATTCGTGTTGATCCTAAGAAGGTATAATATGTCATGTAATGGGAGCAGCCGAAGACACCGACATAGATAAGAACTTTCCTAGGACTGGCTGGCTATTACAAGAGGTTCATTAAAAACTTCATTTCAATAGCCTTACCCCTGACTAAGTTGATATAGAAGGAGATTCCTTTTGTTTGGAATGACAAGTGTCAACCCTCTTTCCAGCTGTTAAAGGAAAGATTAACATGTGCACCTGTGTTGGTGCTACCTGAGCAAAATGGTACATAGTCTTCTGTGATGCATCTAAGAATGGCTTAGGATGTATGTTGATGCAGGATAAGCAAGTGATTTCTTTTGCTTCTCGACATCATAAGAAAAATGAGGAGAATTATTCGACACATGATCTAGAGTTAGTTTTTGTGCTCCATGCTTTGAAGATCTAGAGACACTATCTCTATGGAGAGACATTCTAGATTTTCACATACCATAAGAACCTAAAGTACATCTTTTCTCAGCATGAGCTAAATATGAGGCAACACCACTGGATGGAGTTAATCAAGGACTACTATTGTACGATTGATTATCATCCAGGGAAAACCAATGTGGTTGCTGATGCACTAAGTAGGAAATCAGCAACACCAGCTCTAGATAAAGTACAGTTAAACTCCTTAGTGTGCTATAAGAGAGATATGTTTATCTCCATAAGGCAAGACAATGTACAACTTAAAGTATCATTGTTAGCCGGGTTGCTAGCTGAAATGCATATAAAATCAACTCTGAGACAACAAATTAAGGAAGCATAGCAGACTGATTCTATGATTCAGTAGATCAAGACAGAATATGGTAGTGAGAAGCGGGATGGCTTCCATGATTCTGATGATCATGTAGTCTGTTACCATGATAGGATGGTAGTACCTGATGTTGATAACTTAAGAAAGTTAGTTCTATAGGAGGCTCATTCTTTGATGTATTCTATACATCCAGGGACCACCAAGATGTATCATAACTTAAAAGATATGTATTGATGGCCTTGTTTGAAGAAGGATGTTGCAGAGTTTGTTATGCGGTGTCCGGTGTTCAGCAAGTTAAAGATGAACATCAAAAGCCCGCAGGAACAATGCAACCTCTGCCCATACCACAGTGGAAGTGGGATCATGTAACTATGGACTTTGTGGTTGGTTTGCCTAGAACATCCAAAAGTCATGATTCCATTTGGGTGATAGTTGATAGGTTGACAAAAACAACACATTTCTTATCTGTCAAAACAACCTATACAGCTGAGAAGCTTGCACAAATCTACATAGATGATATAGTACGGATGCATGGTGTACCAGTTACAATAGTTTCTGATAGAGGTCCTCAGTTTATGAGTCATTTTTGGGAATGACTTCATAAAGCTATGTGCACTCAGTTAAGGTTTAGTACGACTTTTCATCCTTAGACAGATGGACAGTCTGAGAGGACGATACAAACCTTGGAGGACTTGCTTAGGGCATGTGTCCTTTAGTTTGTGGGGAGTTGGGATCTACATTTGAGGTTGATATAGTTTGCTTATAATAACAGCTATCAACATAGTATTGAAATGGCACCGTATGAGGCTTTGTATGGTAGACGTTGTAGATCTCCCCTATGTTGGTATGAAACTGGTGAATATCAACTTTTGGGTCCTGAGTTGATCCAACAAACAACTGAGAAGATAAAGATCATACAACAAAAATTGAAAATAGCCCACGATAGACAAAAATCCTATGCTGACAAGCGTCGTAGACCCTTATAATTCCAAGTCGGAGATAGGGTGTACCTCAAGGTTTCACCTTGGAAAGGTATCCTAAGATTTGGAAAGAAAGGGAAGTTAGCTCTGAGTTTTATGGGATCTTATCCAATCATTGAGAGGATGGGAAAGGTAGCCTATAAGCTGGAGTTACCACCTGAGTTGTATAGATTGCACCAAGTATTTCATATCTCTATGTTGAGGAAGTGTCATCCTGACACTGAGTTAGTTCTACAACTTGTGGATGTAGAACTAAATGATGACATATCTTATGTTGAAGGGCCAGTGTTGATTCTTGATAGAAGAATCAAAAAGCTCAAAAAGAAAGACATTAGTCTTGTAAAAGTCCTCTGGAATCACCGTGGCGTTGAAGAAGCTACGTGGGAACTATAGGATGAGATGAGGAGGAAATATCCTACTCTTTTCTCTTAAATGTTTTGTTGATGATTTCGAGGACAAAATCATTATAAGGGGTGGATAAACTTGTAACATCCCTGAACTGGGTTATGAAGTAACCCTAGGTGTTTTGCATAATGAGAGTAATTATATGTATGCTTTTGTCTTTGAAAAGTAATTAGGGCTCTAGAGTAATTTATGTTACAATTTTAGTCCTTTTTGAATATTGTTGAAATCAATATTTTTCCTGTTTTGGACTATAGTGCAAATTACCCATGTTGAGGGTCTATTTGCAAATTGTGCATGATAATATGTTCCTCATGTGCTAAAGCATCATGGGAATGAAGATGATGTATAGGTAAGGCTTGTGATAGCCTGAATACCAAGAAAGAGCTGATAAAACAATGTTTGTGCATGAAAACCTAGTTTTGGTGTAAAGTGCAATTTACCCAAAACCTAGGGTGCAATATGTAAATTACCACTTCAATAAGGTCCCTAATATTTCTTGGCATCATGTAGAACAAAGAAAATTAGAGGGGCGCCTCATTTGAATTAAGTTGAAGGAGAGAGAATCTTGATATTAAAATAATCAAGATTTAAGCATAATGGAAACATTAATGCAAAAATAAATAAAATAATTAAAGGGCCTTCAACCAAAATTAAAATGGTGGAATTCAGATGCATGATTGGACGTCCTTGAGCTTTGCAAGGACCGAAAATATCTTAAGGAGGTTAAATTCCACTCACCTTATTATAAGGAAAAGAATTTCCACTCAAAAATATATATTAGTATTATAATGGATTAAGGTGCTTAATTTCTTTTCCTTTAATCCATGAATAACAGAAGGGAGTTCGGTGGGTTTGAGTTGCCTTTGCATGCAAGCAAACCAAGGAGGATGAGGTGGTACCATTTTTGGAATTAATTGAATTTTAATAAAACATTTTGTCTTTCATCAATTTTCTTATAAAAGAGCCTTTTCCAACCCACCTAAGGGTCTTTTTCGATTCCTTTCTTCCCCTTGCTTGCAAAATCGACCAAGAGAGCTAAGAACAGCAGGGAGCACGTCCTCAACCTGTTGGTAAGCCTTTGACCTTCGTTCTTCTTGATTTCATGGTGAAAATCATAAAACAATACTTGATTTCTTCATTTCCTCACTCCATCTTCAACCCTAGCCGATCCTTTCACTCCAAAAGCTTGAGAAATGACCATGGGAGGTTTCTAGAGCTTCAACCACCATTGGATTCGTGAATCTTGGAGCTTTGGATCATATTTGAAGGCGGCTTATATAACTTTAACCCTTAATCTTTGTCATTGAAGTCGATTTCTACTTGCAATTGATTTAATTGTCATTATTGCAATAGCCTTGCTTAATTGATGGAGTTTCCATGGAAATGGCAGTAGATTTCGTGAGTTTAAAGGTTGAAGATGATAACCTGTTCATAATCACACACATTAATCAAAGAACAACAACAAACGGTCTTGGACTTTTGGTCCAAACGGTTTTACAAACCGTTTGGTATAGCTGATTTCCAAGCTGCATAGAATGGTTGACCGTTTGGTATAGTTGACCGTTTGGACTCCAAACTGCATGGCATGGTTGACCGTTTGGTATGGTTGACCATTTGGGGTCTGAACTTAATCATAGGTTGGATGATGATCTAATGGACTCAATTGATTGATCCAATGTGTGCACGATCCTTCAAGTGGAAACCCTAATTGAATTGATTGAAGAAATCCATGATTGGTCCTAATGATTTCAAGACTTTTTGGGGCAAACGGTCTTGAGACCATTTGGGACCAAACGGTTTCAAAACCGTTTGGTGGATTTACGGTTGATCCTTGACCCATGGATGATGATCTAATGGTTTAGATTGATGAACCCTTCAATTGAATAACTAAAAGTCGATTCAATGATGAAATTGAAGATCAATGGAATTGATGGTTGACCTAATGAGCCCTTGTGGTTTTGGGACTGATTTGGCCCAAACAATCTTGAGACCATTTGAGACCAAATGGTCTTGAAACCATTTGGGGCCAAACGGTTTCAAAACCGTTTGGGGTCAAACAGTTTCAAAACTATTTGGTGGCAAACGGTTTCAAAACCGTTTGGTGTTGAAACTTCAAAACCTCATGGAGGTTGTTAGTGGTTCAATCATTTGGATATTGAAGGCAATGATGATTCCAATTATCCAATGATTGTTAGTCAATAAAGGTACAAAGGTTAAGCCTTAATAGTACCTAGCGATTTGTGTCAATTAAGGAAGAAACCCTAATTGCTTATAAGAGCAATGACTTGGTACACTATGTCACTCATAGTTGTATGAACTTGATGGGAGGGTTGATATGACCTAATCAAGTTGAGAGGATGATAGCATGGATTTTTTTGCATGATTTTAATTCATGTGGTGATTTGGGGTATGATCCTTAAGTAAAGAGATAATGAAATCCTAATCATGAACCCAAAACCCTAATTGACAAGGTTGATGGACCTTAACCCTAATCCAGGGCAATTTATAATTGAAACCCTAATCCAAGGAATGGATGTAACCCTAATTTAGGGTAATGATGTGTATAGACCTAATTAAGAGTAATGTAATGTAATCCAAGGAATGGAGTTTACGGGATATATTCCCACTTTTGTCTAGGAGCTCATATGTCCTGAAAGTCAGTTATGGGATCTCAGATTGCTGAGGAGTCTTGTGGCAGAGGTACATGTTGAAGCCATACTTAAAATTCCTATTACACATTCCCAAGCAGCTACAAGGTATTGGTATCCCAACCATGATGGCCTCTTCACTGTGAGATCTGCCTACTAGCTAGGAATCAATGGACATAGAAATTCTGAACAAAATAAGCATGATTCCCACCAGACAGAGTTGTGTCCTGCAATATGGAAGCTGAACCTGCCACCAAAAATAAAACATTTCCTATGGAGGTGTGCCTGTAATCAACTCCCAGTTCTATCAAATCTTAAGGGACACCATGTGAGCCAGACGGACCTGTGTGAGATATGAAGAAGAGAAATTGAGACAACAATCCACTCTCTACTCTATTGTACCCATGCCAATGTTATTTGGAATTCAGAGCATCTTCAGCCCATTATTTCAGGGAGCCTGTCACTCCTTTTCAATGAGTTGCTGCTTTAGTTCATTACTAAATGGGATGAAAACTCCACCATTCTTTTTGCTGCTTCTTGTCTTTCAGCTTGGATGTGCAGAAACAAGGCTATGTTTGAAAACAGTCCGCCCCAACCTCTTATTATGGCTCATGGTATCCAGCACTGGGTTCAGACTTACAAGGATAAAACCAACTACATGGCTTCCCCGGCGGCTTCAATCCTCACTCGCCTCAGTTGTAGATGGAGGCCTCCTGTGCAGGGATACATAAAGATTAATGTGGATGCTGCCTTTTTACAGCACAATATGATTAGTGTAGCGGCCATATACCTTGATCATAATAGCAAAACGTTGTTGATGACAGCCAAAACTTTCAGTGTTGGTTGGAACGTGATTACTGTGGAAGCCTACGCTATCTGTTATGCCTTAGAAGTGGCCAAAGAAAGAGGTATGGATCTTATTGAGGTCAAAACAGACGACCTGAATGTTTATAACAGAGTCACCAATGGTGTTCTTGGTGCCAGCCCGATGATGGTGTTGTTTCAGGAGATTAGATCAACTGCTAGACTTTTCTCTTCAGTTATTTTCTCTCATACCTTCAAAGAAGGCAATGTTGTGGCTCACTCTCTGGCTAGACTAGGAGTGGGAGGGGTTCTGGGAAAGATTTTCACTAGTTTGTTCCCGATCAAGCTATGTGAGCCTTTTGTAGCTAGTTGTTAAACTAATACAAAGGGCCTCTGTTATCAAAAAAAAAATCCAAAACCCTAATTATGGGTGATGGATTATGAAACCCTAATTGGAATGAATAGTAAACCCTAATTATGGGTGATGGACTATGAAACCCTAATTGGGATGAATAGTAAACCCTAATTGTGGAACTTGGAATGTAAATATTTTTATAGAGTGATTTTGATGTGAAACCCTAACTAAGGATGGCTTCATGAGAAACCCTGATGATTGATGTGATGTGAAGCCCAAGCCCATGTTAATACTATGTAATGCCTAATGAACCCTAATCTTGGGCAATATGGTGATAAACCATATCTTTGATGTGTGATGGGATGATTATCTTTAAATGACATGAAATGGGGAAACCCTAACCCAGGTAAGGGAATAATGGTGTTACCCATGAATAGTGAATTCATATTTGTTGAACATGGTTCTGATATGCAATTGATATCATTGTATCATTTGTACTAACAATGCAGGTATATTGAAATAATGATCATGGCCAGGTATGAGCTATGATGTTTAATTCACTATTGTGATTGTATCTTGAGTGCCATAATATACCTTGCTGCCTGATAAGAGGTATCAAGAGAGTTAATGGGCATCAAGTAACATGTGTGATGCTTGTAATAGCAAGTATCATGTTTGCCTTGATCAATTGACCTGAAGGTGATGGTTACCTCAAAAAGTGGTAATAATGCTTAATGATGAATCAAGGGTTTAATTACCCAGGGCCATATGATTATGGTGATGAAATTGTAAAGGAATGAGAATTCTCAGCTCTGAAATAAGGGACTGAGTCCCCAATGCTTTTTGAGATTGTTAAGCAATTGATGAAAATAGTACATGTTTCTTTATAGCATTGTCAAAATAAGTTTTGTTTGAGAACTTGCCTGATGCTAAAAGAATATTAAAATGTACTTAATTAATTAAGTGAAATATATTCATGTAGTGCATTGACCATAGATCCATCATCGTTAGCAGTTGGTGATGGTGAAACAGGTTTTCTATGGAATCCTGGAATTCACATATTTTGAATATGTGGGGGTAAATGGGCGAAAATATCCTTACGTCCGAGTGAAGAGATTGAGGGAAAGTAAACACTAACCCTCTCAATCCTTCATGTGTAGGGATAGATGAATCATAAATCTCCTTATGGTTGGGATAGATGTATCATTAATCTCCCAATGTTATTTTATGTCGGGTCGATGGAGATAAACATTAATGCCCTCGATTGCCGATGAGAGTACAGTTGGCGTTGTAACTTTATAGCGAAGTTGCAGTATACCCTGGAGAGCTATTTGAGCAGTCGACACATTCCTTCTTGTAGTCCTGTGCTGACCAGGATGTGGGAGGTCATGGGAATCCGACTCTTCCATTGACCTATTTATGGTACCAATTTTGATTTTAGAAATGGTTGGTTGGAGTATGAGCGGTATACCTCATATCCTCATAGCTTAATTCTATTTGTAAAATATAAACAGCCGTGTAGCGTATTTACATAAGATTGAAATACGAGAAACACTGATTGATGATATACTGCTTAGCATGCCCTTGATACATAAATGGACTTATGATTCTTTAACTCATATTGAATATGAGGCATGCTGCTTAATCATATTATAGTTGTAATATTGGATAAGAATGTTGCTCTAATCTATATAATTGTTGATTCACCTGCTATTGATTTATAATATCCCACTGTTCAGTTTATTTCTATTTAAACTGCAATGACAATGTTTTGGCGGAGAGTTATATCTCCTGCTGGGGCAATTTTTATAATTGTCTCACCCCCGTGGAATTCAATGTTTTTAGGTAGACATAGACATCAAGGCAGAAGCTCTTCGGTAGGAGAAGAGCAACAGCAGCAGCAGTCTCAGGGACAACAATGATCCAACAGCTGGAGACATTGGCTGTCCAGTTTTGTGTAGTTAGTCCTAAAGTCGTGTCTGTACTCTCGGGTCCTAGGAGTTAGTGTTTTGATGCTTCGATCTGAGATTTTGTGCATGTATGCCTGGAGGTGCAATGTTGCATGTAATGTATATATGAACCAGGATGTAATGTTTTATTTTGGTTCTAAATTAATGAGTTATCCTGTGAATGGATCTCTTGATAAATGGTTTTAATATTTAGTGATTTTCAGTAATTCTGCTGGTAATAATACACTTCCACATTAGTTAATCTGGTTTTATGAGTTGTATGCCTCAAATTAGTGGTATCAGAGCTCTAGGTTCGCAGAGTCTATAGAGACATAGGATTAAGGTAGTTGACTCTATTCTAGTGTCTTCCAATTTATCTGATAGTGTCTTCTGCTCTTATAGGAGAAGAAGAACTAAGGATGTCTGGATCACACAATGAACACGCTGCTGAGAGCAGTGTTGCTGCACCGAGAAATGGTGCAAGAGACCAAGACAGGGAGGAACCTGTACCTGAACAGCCCCAATTCAACCCAGCTGACATGGGGAACCTAGCCTTCCAGGCTATGTTCAGGTAGTTTATGGCAGCTATGACCCACATGACGGATAGAATGCCAGTACCTGCACTTAGGTTAACACCCCATGATGAAAGACATGGTGCCGACAAGACTTTTGAAAGGCTTAAGAGGGTAGGAGCCTTGGATTATGCTAGTACATCTGATCTAGCAGATGTTGATCTATGGTTGACTGAGTTGGAGAAAGCCTTCAGAATCCTCATGATTCCTGATGATGAGAGGGTCAGACATGCTGTATATCTCCTCAAAGGAAGTGTTGGACACTGGTGGACCATTGAGGAGGGCAAAAGACCTGGAGTTGTGTTTGGATGGGATGAATTCAGGTGTGAATTCGTCGCTAGATACTTTCCCAAGACGTATCTATATGAGAAGATATCCCAGTTTGAGAGAATTAGGCAAGGGCTTATGAACATCAGTGAGTATGAGGCTAGGTTTATGGAGTTGTTGCGGTTCTTTCCGCACATGGCATCTAATGATGAGGAGAGAATTTGGCAGTTTGAGAAGGGGTTGAATGCTGAATTAACCACTTTGGTGTCTGCTCTGGAGAACCGGGAGAGGTTTGCAACCTTTGTGGAGTCTATAAGATGCATAGAGAGGTTTGTAGTTGAGAAGCGACAAGCCAAGGGTAAGAAGGAATACCCTCAGTTTCTAGGGCAGAGTGTTGGGAGTTTCAAGAAACTAAGGTATTATGTGCCTACACCACCACCAAGGTTTAATATCCAGACGCAATGGACGTCAAGTAAGGGTTGAAACCGTAGTTTACCACCAAAGGGAGCTCAGAACTCATCCTCTATGTCAGTAACAAGACCACCCAGACCACCAAGGGGGAATATAACTTGTTATTGATGTGAAAAAGAAGGCCATGTGGTGAGAGAATGTCGTGAGAAAAATAGGAGTGTGACCCAGAAACCTAGGCAGAGTCAGTAGGCCTCTCAGAAGCAACAGCCTGGCAGTGGTGCTAGAGGACGTGGACCAGCATCCCAAGTTGGTTCTTCGACAATCTAACAATCGAGCATAGGGTCAACAGCAAGCGACAACTAGGTTCTATGCTATGAACCAGCCAGAAGCAGTAGTCAACCCTCAGTTGTGACAGGTCAGGTGGAACTGCTTTATTCTGATATGTCTTTATCCTGCTTCATATCTATGTTAATTGATCCGGGTGCTACGTACTCTTTTATCACTCGAGAAGTGATTGATGATTGCAATATGATTGTTAGTCATAGAATAAATAGCTTGCTATTAGAGACACCTTTGATGGGATCTACAGTTTTGTGGGAAGTGTGTTCTCCCTGCAATCTTTTCTTTTCTGATCACCGCATTCAAGTGGATCTTATACCACTTGAGATGCAGGGTTTTTATATAATCCTTGGAATGGACACCTTAGAGAAGTATAAGGTTGTCTTGGATTTTAGTTCCAAGCAAGTTATGTTCACAGATGGTGGTGACACATGGATCTTTCAGGGAGATAGAAAGATTCTTCCAACATGTCTTGTGTCAGCTATGGTAGCTTAGAGGTTGATGAGACAAGGATGCCTTGCATTCTTAGCCCATGTGGTTGATACCACAATGGAAAACCCTCATCCTTTTGAAGTTCCTATAGTCAAGGAATTTGAAGATGTATTTCCTGAAGAACTCCCAGGTGTTACGCCACCCCGAGAGATTGATTTTGAAATAAATCTAATCCTGGACACACAACCAACAACACAAACACCGTATAGGATGACACCTGCTGAAATGGCAGAGCTCAAGAAACAACTGCAAGAGTTGCTTGAGAAAGGTTTTATATGACCGAGCACTTCACCCTGGGGTGCTCCAGTAGTTTTTGTTAAGAAAAAGGATGGGTCGATGCGGTTATGTGCTGACTATAGACAATTAAACAAAGTCACCATAAAGAACAAGTATCCTCTACCAAGGATTGATGACTTGTTTGACCAGTTGTTTGGTGCAAATGTCTTTTCTAAGATAGATCTGAGGTTGAGATACCATCAGTTGCGTATCAAAGAGGGTGACATACCTAAGTCTGCCTTCAAGACAAGGTATGGTTACTATGAGTTTACATTTATGTTGTTTGGACTAACTAATGCACCAAATGTATTTATGGAACTCATGAATAGAATCTTTCGACCTTTTCTGGATCAGTATGTTTTCGTCTTCATAGATGTCATTTTAATCTATAGTAGAGATGCTCAGCAACATGAGCAACATCTTCGCCAAGCTTTGACCTTGCTAAGAGAGCACAATTTCTATGCTAAGTTTAGCAAATGTGAGTTCTGGTTGCCAGAAGTTTCTTTACTCAGACACGTAATATCTGCCTCATGTATTCGTGTTGATCCTAAGAAGGTAGAATCTGTCTTGCAATGGGAGCAGCCGAAGACACCGACAAAGATAAGAAGTTTCCTAGGACTGGTTGGCTATTACAGGAGGTTCATTAAAAACTTCAGTTCAATAGCCTTACCCCTGACTAAGTTGACAAGGAAGGAGATTCCTTTTGTCTAGAATGACAAGTGTCAACACTCTTTCCAGTTGTTGAAGGAAAGATTAACATGTGCATCTGTGCTGGTGCTACCTGAGCAAGGAGAAGGGTACATAGTCTTCTGTGATGCATCTAAGAATGGCTTAGGATGTGTGTTGATGCAGGATAAGCAAGTGATTTCTTTTACTTCTCGACAACTTAAGAAAAATGAGGAGAATTGTTCGACGCACGATCTAGAGTTAGCTGTTGTGGTCCATGCCTTGAAGATCTGGAGACACTATCTATATGGAGAGACATTCTAGATTTTCACAGACCATAAGAACCTAAAGTACATCTTTTCTCAGCATGAGCTAAATATGAGGCAACGCCGCTAGATGGAGTTAATCAAGGAATACGATTGTACGATTGATTATCATCCAGGGAAAGCCAATGTGGTTGCTGATGCACTAAGTAGGAAATCAACAACACCAGCTCTAGATAAAGCATAGTTAAATTCCTTAGTGTGCTATAAAGAGATATGTTTATCTACTTAAGGCAAGACAATGTACAACTTAAAGTATCATTGTTAGCCGGGTTGCTAGCTGAGATGCATATAAAACCAACTCTGAGACAACAGATTAAGGAAGCACAACAGATTGATTCTATGATTCAGTAGATCAGGACAGAATATGGTAGTGAGAAGCGGGATGACTTCCATGATTTTGATGATCAAGTAGTTTGTTACCATGATAGGATTGTAGTACCTGATGATGATAACTTAAGAAAGTTAGTTCTAGAAGAGGCTCATTCTTCAATGTCTGCTATGCATCCAGGGACCACCAAGATGTATCATAACTTAAAAGATATGTATTGGTGGGCTAGTTTGAAGAAGGATGTTGCGGAGTTTGTTATGCGGTGTCCGGTGTGTCAGCAAGTTAAAGATGAACATCAAAAGCCCGTAGGAACAATGGAACCTCTACCCATACCACAGTGGAAGTGGGATCATGTAACTATGGACTTTGTGGTTGGTTTGCCTAGAAAATCCAAAAGTCATGATTCCATTTGGGTGATAGTTGATAGGTTGACAAAAACAACACATTTCTTATCTGTCAAAACAACCTATACAGTTGAGAAGCTTGCACAAATCTACATAGATGAGATAGTACGGCTGCATGGTGTACCAGTTACAATAGTTTCTGATAGAGGTCCTCAATTTATGAGTCATTTTTGGGAATGACTTCATAAAGCTTTGGGCACTCAGTTAAGGTTTAGTACGTCTTTTCAATCTGAGATACATGGACAGTCTGAGAGGACGATACAAACCTTGGAGGACTTGCTTAGGGCATGTGTCCTTTAGTTTGTGGGGAGTTGGGATCTACATTTGAGCTTGATAGAGTTTGCTTATAATAACAGCTATCAGCATAGTATTGAGATGGAACCATATGAGGCTTTGTATGGTAGACGTTGTAGATCTCCTCTATGTTGGTATGAAACTGGTGAATATCATCATTTGGGTCCTGAGCTGATCCAGCAAACAACTGAGAAGATATAGATCATACAACAACAATTGAAAATAGCCCAGGATAGACAAAAATCCTATGTTGACAAGCGTCGTAGACCCTTAGAATTCCAAGTCGGAGATAGGGTGTACCTCAAGGTTTCACCTTGGAAAGGTATCCTAAGATTTGGAAAGAAAGGGAAGTTAGCTCTGAGATTTATGGGATCTTATCCAATCATTGAGAGGATGGGAAAGGTAGCCTATAAGCTGGAGTTACCACCTGAGTTTCATAGATTGCACCCAGTGTTTCATATCTCTCTGTTGAGGAAGTGTTATCCTGACACTGAGTTAATTCTACAACCTGTGGAGGTAGAACTAAATGATGGCATATCTTATGTTGAAGGGCCAGTGTTGATTCTTGATAGAAGAATCAAAAAGATGAAAAAGAAAGACAGTAGTGTTGTAAAAGTCCTCTAGAATCACTGTGGCATTGATGAAGCTACGTGGGAACTAGAGGATGAGATGAGGAGGAAATATCCTACTCTTTTCTCTTAAATGTTTTGTTGATGATTTCGAGGACAAAATCATTATAAGGGGTGGATAAACTTGTAACATCCCTGACCTGGGTTATGAAGTAACCCTAGGTGTTTTGTATAATGAGAGTAATTATATGTATGCTTTTGTCTTGGAAGAATAATTAGGGCTCAAGAGAAATTTATGTTACAATTTTAGTCCTTTTTGAATATTGTTGAAATCAATATTTTGCCTATTTTGGACTAAAGTGCAAATTATGAGCTAGGTATGAGCTATGATGTTTAATTCACTATTGAAATAATGATCATGGCTAGATATGAGCTATGATGTTTAATTCACTATTGTGATTGTACCTTGAGTGCCATAATATACCTTGCTGCCTGATAATAGGTATCAAGAGAGTTAATGGGCATCAAGTACCATGTGTGATGCTTGTAATAGCAAGTATCATGTTTGCCTTGTTCAATTGACCTAAAGGTGATGGTTACCTGAAAAAGTTGTAACAATGCTTAATGATGAATCAAGGGTTTAATTACCTAGGGCCATATGATTATGGTGATAAAATTTTGAAGGAATGAGAATTCCCGACTTTGAACTAAGGGACTGAGTCCCAAATGCTTTTTGAGATTGTTAAGCAATTGATGAAAATAGTACATGTTTCTTTATAGCGTTGTCAAAATAAGTTTTGTTTGAGAACTTGCATGATGCTAAAAGAATATTAAAATGTACTTAATTAATTAAGTGAAATCTATTCATGTAGTGCTCTGACCATAGATCCATCATCGTCAATAGTTGGTGATGGTGAAATAGGTTTTCTACGGAATTCCTGGAATTCACATATTTTGAATATGTGGGGTAAATGGGAGAAAATATCCTTACGTTCAGGTGAAGAAATTGAGGGAAAGTAAACACTAAACCTCTCAATCCTTCATGTGTCGGGATAGATGAATCATAAATCTCCCGATGGTTGGGATAGATGTATCATTAATCTCCCGATGTTATTTTATGTCAGGTCGATGGAGATAAACATTAATGCCCTCGATTGCTGATGAGAGTACAGTTGACGCTGTAACTCTATAGCAAAGTTCTAGTATACCCTAGAAAGCTATTTGAGCATTCGACACAGTCCTACTTATAGTCATGTGCTGACCAGGATGTGGGAGGTCATGGGAATTCAGCTCTTCCATTGACCTATTTATGGTACCAATTTCGATTTTAGAAATGGTTGGTTGGAGTATGAGTGGTATACCTCATCTCCTCAAAGCTTAATTCTGTTTGTAAATTATAAACAACCGTGTAGTGTATTTACATAAGATTGAAATACGAGAAACACTTATTGATGATATAATTCTTAGCATGCCCATGATACATAAATGGACTTATGATTCTTTAACTCATATTGAATATGAGGCATGCTGCTTAATCAGATTATAGCTATAATATTGCATAAGAATGTTGCTCTAATCTGTATAATTGTTGATTCACCTACTATTGATTTATAATATCCCACTATTCAGTTTATTTCTATTTAAATTGCAATGACAATGTTTTGGCGGAGAGTTATATCTCCTGCTGGGGCAATTTTTATAATTGTCTCACCCCCGTGGGATTCAATGTTTTTAGGTAGACGTAGACATCAAGGCAGAAACTCTTCTGTAGGAGAAGAGCAGTAGCATCAACAGTCTCAGGGACAACAGTGATCCAACAGGTGGAGACATTGGCTGTCCAGTTTTGTGTAGTTAGTCCTAAAGTCATCTTTGTACTCTCGGGTCCTAGGAGTTAGTGTTTTGATACTTCAATCTGAGATTTTATGCATGTATGCCTGGAGGTGCAATCATGCATGTAATGTATATATGAACCAGGATGTAATGTTTTATTTTGGTTCTAAATGAATGAGTCTTCCTGTGAATGGATCTCTTGATAAATGGTTTTAATTTTTAGTGATTTTCAGTAATTCCGCTGGGTATAATACGCTTCCGCAGTAGTTAATCTGGTTTTATGAGTTGTATGCCACATAACTAATCACATAGTTAGAAAAGAGGAAGAATCAAAATTTACTTCAACATCATAAACAAATTCTGAAATATTTACATAAAGGTCCTTCCTTTCCATTCTCATATGATTACATTTTTTATCCAGTGGCCTCAACTACAACATGTATACAAAAGATATTCCGTATGTACATACCATATATTACAAGCATTGACATACTACCAAATAATCATGTCTATACAAGTATATCATCGAAACAAAACCTCCCATACCTGAAACTGAGAGCATAGGGATGACACTAAGACTTTACTACTATATCTACAACTACCTAACCTTTTGAGATTACTGATCACCATGCTTCTCCTCTCGAGCAGCACATCCTCGACCTTGTTACTGACGACTACTTATAAAGATGTGGTGCACCTCAAGGGTAAGAGCCAATCCTAGCAAGAGATATAACTCTCTCCAACAAATATTGATTATAAGAGATTATTAGGAAGTAAATAAACTGAGAATATTGAGTATTTAATGAGAAATTGAGTGGATTAAACTATTCCAATGTACTAAGCTAGTTAAATAGATAAGTTAGCAACAACTATAATTACTCAGATTCACAATATTTCATCATATAAGAACTATGTAGCATAAAGATAAAGAAAGGGCTTCTAAATAAATGTGAAGGTGTTAATTGCTAGAAGATATACTGCATGGCTTGTGTTACATCTTTTATTATTGGGCCCTGAGGAATTTGAGTCGTAACACTCAAATCCAACCGATCATGACTAAGTCAAAATTAGTTCCATACTAGATATATGGGAGAGATGGATTCCATGATCTAACCAACAACTCTTGGTTAGTACAAGAAACAACGCAGAGACATAACATTTAACTGCCAACAATGACATATAGTCATTTGTACAATGAGCTATATATTGATACATTGTTGTTCTCATTTGTACCATGATCTAGTACTCATTAGACTTGCTGGTTTGGATTTTGATTATACTAACTTTTATAATAATTCCTCCTTGAACAAACTAGTGGTATTGAATAATACTTGTATGTACCTCTTGAAAATCTTGGCTATTTTTTTTGAGATATTGTTCCCTATTGATTAGTCTTATGATTTTCTATATTATAATTTGAAATAAACTTGAAAACATAAATGATATTGCTTATTATGACTACCTGAATTATGATGATGATATTGTTGATATTGAGTACAAGTGACCTCCTCATTCAGAGGATGGAACTTGGACATGTTGATTGACCTCCTCCCTCATATGGAGAGAAGGAGCCTGGTGACCTCCCCCATCTTGTTGGGATGATGGAACCACATAAAATATATAAGCATGCTTCTCGATATCAGCATAGTGGGAAACTTGTAATAAAATTGAATTGTTCTAAATAAACTCGATGTCTGAAAAACCATTCATTGACAATTTGTTGAACATAAGTCCTACCAAGTACTATATTTTTCCATATTTATTTTCAATTGTTCAATATCTATTCTTTTCAAAGCATAGTGATGCATTTGCATTGATTGCATCTCAATTTACCTGATTTTAGGCAAACCAGATGGATCTTTATGAAGAATTGACTAGATCGCTTCTGATCTTGATAAACTCTGATGACAAGGATTAATTTGTAAAATCTCCTAATTAGGTTGGTTAGTTCTTTAAACCTCTTGTTTTATGAGTTAGTATTTCTTACTTTATATGCCACTGTGTGAGATCCTTTCCGGCCACTCAGAGATGGCCGCTTCAATCCACTCTCTAGGTAGTAGGATTGGGATTGGGGTAAGAACGGTACCGTGAAAGAAGCCCCGAATACCCCTCTATTTATTGGAGGGTTATGATAAGGGTTCCCAGTCTGTGTAGGAGTGTAAATACCTAGAATTTCATGAATTTTTTCAGCCTACAATAGGATAAACAAATTGTTCATAGGAGAACCAATCGGTTGGCATGTGTACAGATAGGTTCACCTCGTGAACTAGTTGTTTCATCATGTTTCCTGATTGCAATTGTAGCGACAATTCTAATCCAATTAATATACAACATGATGTCAACACTAATCCTTGATGCAATTGAATTGATCCATGAACCGCACACTTCATCTCATGAACCAGTCATCTGGTGACCATGCAATCAGTTCATGCCCTGATTCATCTAGAATTTAGACAATGTAATCTCCAATCATCCTGATACTCCAACTAGTCAGTTAAACACTTGAACCAATCTATTCAGAGTCTAGTCAGTCAATTGTTATTTAAATTGAATACATAAACATTGTAGTAATCAATTTAGGTATCATTCATGAATAAAATCCTATTCCAAGTGAATCCTTTGTGGGTGACCCTATAGGTTTCATATTACCTTGGAAATATATGTCCATAACCATTTTATGACATCACAAGTAAAGAGAGGCATCTAGTAACACATCATTTTTACCTAAGTAAATGGAAAGTTGGATAACAACTTCAACCTACAATTTGTGGCTAGTGTTACAAAAATTTTATAGTTCGTTGGTCACTAATATCTAGATTGAACTCGGGGCATGGAATCATCATCCTCTTCAACAATTCAAACCATGTTCCTTGAACTAGAGAAGACTTTCTAAGATATATGTAAGCTCAATATCACATATTGACTCACATGAGCATGTCCATGCACTCAATCTCACTTATCAAGTGGCTTGGATATCATACTCCTGTAAGAGGGACAAATTTTATCTACATCACTCACAGTCATCCACATGTGTCATTGTGTATCTGATCATCACCTTTAAGGCAATCCTTATTCATAATCATGGTGGATGACTTCAAAGTACAATAAACAACATGTAATGAGTGTAACATCTTTAGATCTAAGAACCACAACCACCACCAACACTAAAAGAGATGATTCTGACTACCAACTATGGTTTCCATGTATCCCTCTTATGGTGGGTCTATACGACACACTGTTCTCTAACAAGTATCCATGTGCTTGGTTTGATATCACACATCATGACTGATGAGATTCTATCATCAACTAACACACACACTAGTCTTATGTGTTATTGTTGTCTATCAGCCTTCTAGAATGACATCCCAGTAGGGACATAACAAGAACGTATATACTCTAAACATGCGCATGATCTCATTTTTAGGTTATCAACCGCAAGACATACATCACTGAGTAATATCATTCTCTAGACATTTATTATGTAATTTCATTATGTAATAACTAAATAAAATAGAATAAATTGAAAGATTGCCTTTATCAAATCATTTACAAGTGATGCCATTACAATTATCATATGATTGGCTCTCTGGGCATACATACCAACATACTTCCACTTGCACTTAGAGCCAATCACCCATGCATCTTATTGCAAGCTATATAACATGACCATAATGTTTCTACTGTGAAATTGCTTTTGTCAAGGGGTCAACAATATCATTCTCGATTGGTACTCCACAAATCTACACATCTCCTCACTATATGATCTCTTATATGAGATGGAAAGGCCTTTATATATGCTAGTAACACTAATACGATCTGTGTTTCTTAGCTTGTGTAATAGCTCAATTGTTGTCACAATATAGCTCAATTGCATCGTTGATGCTTGGAACTACCCCAAGTTTTGAGACAAACTTCTTGATCCAAACAACTTCCTTTGCTACATTTGATGGGGTGATATACTTGACCTCTATTGTAGGATCAACAATTATCGCAAATGTCTTTTTCTTGGAACTCTTCCAACTCACAACTCCATTTTTGAGGAAAAAACATCCAGATTGTGATATGTAATCTTCTTTGTCAAGTTGGAAGCTTGCATCAGTGTAACCCTTTACCACCAACTCTTCCTCTCCACCATAGATAAGGAACTGATCATTCGTTCTTCTCAAGTACTTAAGGATATTCTTCACGACTTTCCTGTGAGCATCAAGTGGATCTGACTGATATCTATTGGTCATGCTCAAGGTATATGATACAACGGGACGAGTACACAACATTACATACATGATAAATCCTATTGTATATGCATATGGTGTGATAACCTCCAAATTAGGGTTTTGATACCCATTATGACATTGATATAAATGGGTGACCAATTGATGACAAAATCATTTATTGCCATAATGAAGCGATATCAAACCAATTTGAGAGGCATATGTGATTATAGAGCCTACACGATTGTTTGAGGTTTTTTTGGGTGTGATTTTGGGTGTTATAATGAGAATAATAATCTTTGGAATAAACCATATTCAATAACGATTGAAGGGCTCTATTGATGGTATTTTGAATCCAATCTTGGTCATCACCTAATACTGGTCATGATAGAACCTGGGTAAATATTGCATTGGATTAGGGCTTTGCGTTGAGTTATATAGAGGTTTGAAGGTGTATTAAATGAGTAATACCCCATTGAATTTAGACCAAAGTTTTCTACTGTGTGATATGTCACACAACCACTGGTATCGCTGGGCTGTGCGGCACCCTTGCCAATTCAAGGGAGGCAGAACATGTCTCAACCCTTTCCTATCATCTCGAAAAAGGAGGAACTGAACACGACTAAGGAATCATTTAGATCCTATGAAGGTGAAGCAACCAAAGGGAACTGAATGCTTAACAATGATCTACACAGTATCCTAGACAAAATGAGACTTCGCTGACCCTTCTCGGTCGCTGGATGAAGAAGAACAGTCATCTCTCGCAGCTGCTCCATTGCCTTTTTTAGATAGGTGGCAGAGCACCGAGGAAGTGAGGAGACATATATTTCTAGCAGGCGTCTCCGCTCAATAGAAAGGTGGGTCTCTGGAGGATCCTCTAGCCCTTCTCGTCACCTGCTTCTTCATCACCTCACACAGGAAAAAGGGGAATGAAGATGAAGTCGTAAAAAGGCAGTGCAAATGAAGGGAGAATCACGCAGACATGGAGAAGCCTGAGATGGGTCCTCTCGGCTTTATGGAAGACTTCCATCTAATCCCTGAACCCAAACTCGTAGCCGTGGAGGTGAGGTCAGGCCAAAGCTCTTGAGTTCCTGAAGATTAGGCGCCAGTGTCCATCTCTTCGAGTGAAGGAGAAAGAGGCACTTTTGTGGATCCCCAACCTAGACTAGCGAGCATCGCCATTACCTGCACCTACTAGACCGAGTCAGGGCTTTGAGGCTAGTAAGCCATCGTGGCCTAGCTGCCTCAGACCCGTGAAGCATCCCGGAGCTTCTGATAGCAGAAATTTTGGGAAATGAAGGTCGTGACCTCAGAACGGTGCTCGTTGGAGTCTCATCGTGTTGTGGTTGTGCTAACCACAGAGAACAGGGTTCTCGTGTTGTTCAGAACAGACATATCACGTAGAAGGGTGAGCCATCGCTCAACCCTGTGGAGGCCAGATGAACCAAATAAACCGGGCTCTTAACTGATTTCCAGATCTGGCCTTGCGGAGGAGTTGTACCCTGATCAGAAGAGCAGCGACTGATGCTGCAGTAGCTAGAGTGCGACAACACTGGTCCTCCTAGGCGTGACTGCTCTGGCCCATGCCGGCGTCGGAGGATACAAGGGTGAGGGAGAAGAGTGATGCAGTGTCACCCGATCCAGGTAAACCCAACCTTGGCCGATCGGGTCTTGGTAGTCGGTCAACTGGAAGGTATATGACCCTTTCCCTACTGGGTAGCATGGCGTGCATCCACAATGCCAAGAAGATGATTAGACGGCCATGACAATCTGAAAAGGTAATATCATTACTTATTTACAGAAAACATGCAAACCTTGCATAAACCACAGAAAATTGATCCCTTGTCTAAATAATTCCCACAAAATACCCCCAGACTTGGAAAAACGTCCTCTAAATTACTAGACCCTTAGATCAGACCTTTGGTGAACAAATAATAATGATATTTAATGTAGATGATAATGATTCTTTTGAGATCATATTATTTGTGTAATTAGCCAATGATGGATATAAAATACGAGAAAAATACTTTTGAACCCCAGAATCACTTAGAAACTATATGTGGACTCCTATCTTGATATTATTGAACAATTTTAGGCCTTTTCTCATTATTTCCTAATTACATGTTTAATCCTCATATTAATTGTAGAAAATATGGAAAGTACCAGAAAATTATGAAATTTGGACCAGACCTCTAAAATGATACCCTAGTCAGTAGAAAAATATCAAACACAAGATTAGATCAATTTGAACCAAGGTTTGGCCTAAACCCTAATTTGGACCTAAAATACCAAGAATATGGTGTACCTATATTAATGATGATTAATTTCTTTAAATTAGGTGCTGACCAGTTTATCTAGATGATCATGGATATGTGAGGAATACCTGAACTCAGGTACGTGGATATAATTATATGACTAGATTTGCTGAATGTTAAATATATTTACTTGCTTGCTTGTATTTAAAATACATTGTTGGATGTAGATCTATATGTATTGTCATTTCCGCCTTGAAGAATAAGAACACTAAAGAAAGAAAATGGAATGTAGTTATTGATGGTTTATTAATCTCCCTATTAGAGAGGGAAAGTATTAATGTTGACTAGCACCTCCCTAATGGTACAAGGTACGCGGGGAGATCCCTAATGGTACAAGGTACGCGGGGATAGGGCATGATAATATATGTTTGTGATAAGTCCACCATAGTAATACATGCCCATTGAAATATGGCTAATAACTTGGGATTACCTGATTCTCCACCTTAAATAATATTTCCTTTCTCTTTCTTCAATTTCGAGTATTTTATATGCCAGCATAGTATAGCTTTTAATTCCACGTACCAACTTTTGTTGATGATTTTGTTTCTCGTATTTTCTAGGTTCATAGCTAGCATGGGATAAAAGAATAGAATGTGAGCAAGTTGTACAAGTTGTACCTATTGTGTTAAGATCCTGATTAGCATACATGTTCATAGACTTATGTAAAATTTTCTATTCAATGTGAAGATGTAATCTGTAATAGTTCATGTTATAATTAATATTCATGTTGAAGGTTGAGTATGTTATGGTTGTATGTTCATGTATGTGTATTATGCTTCCGCATCACTCTCTGATATGATTGGATGATGTTTTCAGATTCTGACATCTCATTCCCAATAGGGTTTGGAGAATCAAAATCTGGGGACATCACAGTTGGTATCAGAGCATGAACATTAGCTACACCTACCAATTGCTCATCATGAAACATAAAAATTAAATTTCACCTTTCACTTTAAATACTAGAAACTTAGTGAGTTGTTGAACAAGGATTAGGTTCGACTTAGCCTCAAGGTTAGAACCTAGATGTTCAAGAACTAGGTTTAGACAAGTGTCTGAAACCCTTTCCATATAGAGCTCATATGTATTGGGTAGCTACACTGGTCTACACCTTGTTCTCACCATTTCACTAGGTGACATGGCACTAGACTATCTACTGTGTGTGGGACACTCATTTTACTGATTTGGTTTTGTTTTCCAATCGGCTCGAGCCTCGACAGTTTTCTCTGACGTCTGCCTTCTCGGAGAAAAACTATATAATATTTTATTACCCATATGTAAATATGAAAATGTGTCCCTCACACTGGAGAGTAGTTAGTGTTCATGTAATCTAAGTGAAAGGGAGTGACATCAGTCTAGAAGAGAGAGTAGTCTAGATTAGATGTCTAGAGCCTTATCAAGATAGGTGATACATAGAGTAGATGATAAAATGATAGTTGAAATAAGCATGTGCAATCTTATCTAAGTTTGATCTCTGATGGTATAAGTCTCCTTATAAAGATTTAAGTTGCATATGAGATGGGTTGAATTTTAGAAAATCTAAGCTTAGTCTTGATGAAGAAAAGACATAGTCCTTTCTTATTAAGGCAATCTAAGTTTAAGATAAAGTTGAATATGCATGTGCCTCAAGCTCTTTTACAAAGGAGGACATCCAGTGTTAGGACATGATACGTGGTGAACTCTAGAGAGAGTGATACCTACAAGGAGAGGGTCATAGGACCTACCCTACAATATATGAAAATATGTGAAATGATATGTCCTAAGTTGGGTTACTCCTAAGTAGATGAGTTGAGTCATGTTGCATGATTCAATCCTATATGTGAGAGTTGGGTAAAAATGATGGGTAGGTGACTCATAATGAGAAAACAATCCTTCTAATTGAGTTAGGTCCGATCTTGAGTGACATATGTGTGTGAATCTCATCGTTAGCTGCAAGTGAGGTAATTTATGAACTCTGGTTCTGAGAGTAAAATGCCTTGTGCATAAGATACTCATAATTGTTGTTCCTTCCACTTCTCTTCCTTAAGAAATGATACTAGAAACCTCACTTGAGCTATATAGATAATTTGTATATGAGGAGTCACTCGTATAAGCTTGACCTATTCTATATTCCCATCCAATATCATACATGTATTGTTCAAGTTCTAAATCATGATAAGCCTGACTTAGTATATTCTCTTTCCCTTCATATCATACATGAAAGATACAATTTGATCTTGAAATAAAGATATTTTTGGATCACAGATTAAAGGATCACAAATAAAGTTCTTAACCTCAAGTCTTCTAAATCTAAGATCCTAGTTTGACAACAACCCTCATAATGGGGTGAAATCAACATTTAAGCATTAAAGAAAAAAACCTTCCCTTAATGATGAAATGTTAATATGATGTTGATCATAAACCACATGGTGATATTAAGTGAGAATGTTCTATTATTAGATGACATAGAATCTTGATATCACCTTGCACACTTTAATGGCGTGAAAGATGAAACCCTTATTAATACTTTCTCAACTCTATATGAGTAAATAAATCCCTAATTATTAGGGTAATAAGGGTTGTAAACTCTAGAATGATATAATATTAAGTTATGACTAAGCCATTAAATGATTTTTTTTTCAATTAAAAAAAAAAGAGTATTTCTTCAACCTATATAAGGTGGGGTGGGTACACCCTAGATAATTGAGAGCATGTCGAATTGGGATACATATAAAAATATGAGAACTTTGGTACCTATAGGTGGTCACCCGTATGCAGTAGGACACTTTATACCACTTTAAGGATGACATTAGTTGACTTTCGAGGACGAAATTTCATATAAGATGGGGTGAATGTGATAACCTCTAAATTAGGGTTTTGATACCCATTATGACATTGATATAAATGGGTGACCAATTGATGACAAAATCATTTATTGCCACAATGAAGCGATATCAAACCAATTTGAGAGGCATATGTGATTATAGATCCTACATGATTGTTTGAGGTTTTTTTGGGTGTGATTTTGGGGGTTATAATGAGAATAATAATGTTTGGAATAAACCATATTCAATAACGATTGAAGGGCTCTATTGATGGTATTTTGAATCCAATCTTGGTCATCACCTAATACTGGTCATGATAGAACCTGGGTTAATATTGCATTGGATTAGGGCTTTGCGTTGAGTTATATAGAGGTTTGAAGGTGTATTAAATGAGTAATACCCCATTGAATTTAGACCAAAGTTTTCTACTGTGTGATATGTCACACAACCACTGGTATCGCTGGGCTGTGCGGCACCCTTTCCAGTTCAAGGGAGGCAGAACAGGTCTCAAGCCATTCCTATCCTCCCGAAAAAGGAGGAACAGAACACGACTAAGGAATCATTTAGATCCTATGAAGGTGGAGCAACCAAAGGGAACAGAATGCTTAACAATGATCTACGCAGTATCCTAGATAGGATGAGACTTTGCTCACCCTACTCGGTCGCTGGATGAGGAAGAACAGTCATCTCTCGCAGCTGCTCCATTGCCTTTTTTAGATAGGTGGCAGAGCACCGAGGAAGTGAGGAGACATATATTTCTAGCAGGCGTCTCCGCTCAATAGAAAGGTGGGTCTCTAGAGGATCCTCTAGCCCTTCTCGTCACCTGCTTCTTCAACACCTCACACAGGAAAAAGGGGAATGAAGACGAAGTCATAAAAAGGCAGTGCAAATGAATGGGAGAATCACACAGACATGGAAAAGCCTGAGATGGGTCCTCTCGGCTTTATGGAAGACTTCCATCTAATCCCTGAACCCAAACTCGCAGCCGTGGAGGTGAGGCCAGGCCAAAGCTCTCGAGTTCCTGAAGATTAGGTGCCAGTGTCCATCTCTTCGAGTGAAGGAGAAAGGGGCGCTTTTGCGAATGCCCAACCTAGCCTAGCGAGCGTCACCATTACATGCACCTACTAGACCGAGTCGGGGCTTTGAGGCTAGTAAGCCATCGTGGCCTAGCTGCCTCAGACCCGTGAAGCATCCCGGAGCTTCTGATAGCAGAACTTTTGGGAAATGAAGGTCGTGACCTCAGACCAGTGCTCGTCGGAGTCTCCTCATGTGGTGGTTGTGCTAACCACAGAGAACATGGTTCTCGTGTTGTTCAGAACAGACAGATCGCGTAGAAGGGTGAGCCATCGCTCAACCCCGTGGAGGCCAAATGAACCAAATAAACCAGGCTCTTAACTGATTGCCAGATCTGGCCTTGTGGAGGAGCTATACCCTGATAAGAAGAGCAGCGACTAATGCTGTAGTAGCCAGAGTGCGACGACACTAGTCCTCCCAGGCGTGACTTCTCTGGCGCATGCCGGCGTCGGAGGATACGACGGTGAGGGAGGAGAGTGATGCAGTGTCACCCGATCCAAGTAAACCCAACCTTGGCCGATCGGGTCTTGGTAGTCGGTCAACTAGAAGGTATATGACCCTTGCCCTGCTGGGTAGCATGGCGTGCATCCACAATGCTAAGAAGATGATCGGACGGCCATGACAATCTGAAAACGTAATATCATTACTTATTTACAGAAAACATGCAAACCTTGCATAAACCACAGAAAATGGATCCCTTGTCTAAATAATTCCCACAAAATACCCCCAGACTTGGAAAAACGTCCTCTAAATTACCGGACCCTTAGATCAGACCTTTGATGAACAAATAATAATGATATTTAATGTAGATGATAATGATTCTTTTGAGATCATATTATTCGTATAATTAGCCAATGATGGATATAAAATATGAGAAAAATACTTTTGAACCCCAGAATCACTTAGAAACTATATGTGGACTCCTATCTTGATATTATTGAACAATTTTAGGCCTTTTATAATTATTTCCTAATTACATGTTTAATCCTCATATTAATTGTAGAAAATATGGAAACTACCAGAAAATTATGAAATTTGGACCAGACCTCTAAAATGATACCCTAGTCAGTAGAAAAATATCAAACACAAGTTTAGATCAGTTTGAACCAAGGTTTGGCCTAAACCCTAATTTGGACCTAAAATACCAAGAATATGGTGTACCTATATTAATGATGATTAATTTCTTTAAATCAGGTGCTGACCAGTTTATCTAGATGATCATGGATATGTGAGGAATACCTGATCTCAGGTACGTGGATATAATTATATGACTAGATTTGCTGGATGTTAAATATATGTACTTGCTTGCTTGTATTTGAAATACATTGTTGGATGTAGATCTATATGTATTGTCATTTCCACCTTGAACAATAAGAACACTAAAGAAATAAAATGGAATGTAGTTACTGATGGTTCATTAATCTCCCTATTAGAGAGGGAAAGTATTAATGTTGACTAGCACCTCCCTAATGGTACAAGGTACGCGGGGAGATCCCTAATGGTACAAGGTACGCGGGGATAGGGCCCGATAATATATGTTTGTGCTAAGTCCACCATAGTAATACATGCCCATTGAAATATGGCTAATAACTTGGGATTACCTGATTCTCCACCTTAAATAATGTTTCCTTTCTCTTTCTTCAATTTCGAGTATTTTATATGCCAGCATAGTATAGCTTTTTATTCCACGTACCAACTTTTGTTGATGATTTTGTTTCTCATATTTTCTAGGTTCAGAGCTAGCATGGGATAAAAGAATAGGATGTGAGGAAGTTGTACAAGTTGTACCTATTTTGTTAAGATCCTGATTAGCATACATGTTCATAGACTTATGTAAAATTTTCTATTCAATGTGAAGATGTAATCTGTAATAGTTCATGTTATAATTAATATTCATGTTGAAGGTTTAGTATGTTATGGTTGTATGTTCATGTATGCGTATTATGCTTCCGCATCGCTCTATGATATGATTGGATGATGTTTTCAGATTCTGACATCTCATTCCCAATAGGGTTTGGAGAATCAAAATCTAGGGACGTCACATATGGAGTCATACTCATGTGTTCCCTTTCATCACAAGAATTGGGACATTGAGCTTTAGAGATGGTAACACCATGCACCCTGGTCTGTTTTCCTCTCTTTGAGTTCTCCATGTTGAACCTCTTCAACACTTTATCAATGTATGTGCTTTGACTTAGTCCAAGAAGTCTTCTGGATCTATCTCTATAGATCTTAATTCCCAAAATATAGGATGCTTCACCCAAATTTTTCATAGAAAATGTATTTCCTAGCCATGTCTTTACCTTTTGTAAACTTGGGATGTCATTCCTCATCAACAATATGTCATCCACATACAATATAAGGAATAAAATGATGCCCCCACTAACCTTTTGTACATACAAGGTTCATCTTCATTTTGTGTAAAGACAAACTCTTTGATTGTCTTATCAAAATGAAGATTCCAGCTCTGAGATGCTTGCTTCTATCCATAGTTTGACCTTTGTAGCCTAATGAGTTTATTTACATCCTTTGGATTTATAAAACTTTGAGCTTGTATCATGTACACATCCTCAAGAAGATTCCCTTTTTGAACATCCATCTGCCAAATGTCATAGTCATGATAAACCACAATGGAAAACATGATCATGATGGACTTAACCATGGCAACTAGAGAAAAGGTTTTGTTATGATCGACACCTTGAACTTGTATGAAACCCGTTGCAACTTATATGCCCTTATAGGTTTGTACTTTACCATCCATGTTGGTCTTCTTCTTGAAGACCCATTTGCACCCTATGGTTTTTACCCCTTCAGGTTGATCCACCAAGGTCCATACCTTGTTGGTGTACATGGATTCCATCTCAAATTAGATGGACTCAAGCCATTTTTTAGACTCTGGTCCGTTAATAGCTTCTAGAGACGTTGTTTTCTCATCATCAATGACCAAGTCACCACCTTCCCGAGTCATGAGATATCCAAATAATTCTAGTTATGGCGTGTCCTACTAGATCTATGAGGCACCTGTGTTACTTGAGTATTTTAAGATTTCACAACAACTTGTGATTCTCCTTATTCCTCTTGCACATGTACTAGTTCAATGTTTTCTTATTGGGTCCCACTAATTCCTTTGGAAATAAATTCCTTTTCTAGGAATGAAACATTTCTAGAAACAAACACTTGTTAAATAGGGAATAAAAATAATATCCTTTGGTTTCCTTAGGATATCCAACAAAATAACATTTATAAATTTGGGTCCACACTTTTTAGGAAATTGCTTTCTCACATAAGCTTGAAAACCCCAAATCCTCATAAAACACACATTAGGACACTTCCCATACCACATCTCATATGGTGTATTTTGAACCAATTTATATGGTACTCGATTTAGTGTAAATGTGGTGGTTACAAGAGCATAACCTCAGAAGGTAATCAGAAGTTTAGCTAAACTCATCATTGATCGCACCATGTCTGACATTGTGTCATTCGTTCTTTCTAGTACACTATTTTGTTGGGGAGTTCCAGGTGGATTCCATTGTGATACGATGGGACAGGCTCGTAGAAGGTCCTCAAACTCTTGTCTTAAGTGTTCTCCACCTCGATCTGAATGAAGTGTTGTAATATTTTTGCCAAGTTGGTTGTGTACTTCATTCATGAACTCCTTGAACATTTCAATAGTTTTTGAATTATGTTTCATAAAGTAAACACAACCACACCTACTGAAGTTATCAGTGAAGGTATTGAAGTATTGATACCCACCACTAGCTATTGTTCTAAAAGGGCCACATACATCAGTATGTATGAGTCCTAATAGATCACTAGCCCTCTCATTGTTACCAGTGAAAGGAGTCCTAGTCATCTTTCCCAACAAACAAGATTCACATATCTCTATTGATTCAAAATAAAAGGAGTTCAGATTACCATATTTATGGGGTCTAGACATGTAATTATCATTTATGTGCCCCAGACAATTATGCCAAAGATATGTTTTGCTTGAGTGTTTGAGTTTTATTCTTTTGGTATTTACGTTATAAATATTTGTCTTTAGATCTAGCAAATAAATAACATAATACATTGGGGAATTGCCATAAAAGATCCCATCTTTTGAAATAGAAGTCGACCATTCTTAATATGAAATTCATATGCATCCTTGTCCATAAAAGATAAAAAATTAATGTTTTGGATGTGACTTATTGAGATACCTATGTGCGGACGAACGAGTCTCCTGGGTTTAGCATCCCTACTGTCTGGGCCTCTGCCTAGAGGGGTGGGTTCCCCCCCCCCCCCCCCGCAAACTAAAAAATAATAATGTTTCTATTTATGGCCAGTACATAATAGTAGTTCACTAAGTATTGTTGGTAGAGATAAATTATAGGTCCAAATTGTAGTGGCAACAACTCTTGCTCCATTTGTGACTCATAGTTCAACCTTGCCCTTTCTCAAAGGCCTACTTCTATTTAGATCATGCATATTTGAGCATATGTGAGATCTGCATCTGGTATCAAGTACCCAAGATGAAAAAGTAGATAAATTTATCTCAGCAATGTATATATATGAAGTGGAGATCACCATACCCATCTTCTTCTTCCTGAATGCCTTCAAGAATAAAGGATAGTTTCCTCTTGTACTTTTCTTTCTCCTTATCTTAAGTGTTGAAGATCTAAATTTTTGCTTATCCTCAAAACTCTTCATTGCCTTGCTTTCATTCTTGGACTCAACTCCACTGATCTCCATCATAGATTTGTCCTTCTTCATTCTTGATTTAAAATTAACCATCATGCCAAGAAAATATGACAATTATCTGGGCATGTTATTTAATTTATAACACTCAATAAAATGGGTATAAGATTCAGGAAATGATTGCAGAATCATATATGTGGCCAACTCTTAGCTCAAGGAGAATCCTAGTTCTTCTAGATGTTCCATGTGTCCAATCATATTGAGCACATGGGTCTCTACTGATTCTCTCTCTATCATCTTACACTCAAAGAGTGCCTTTGAGATATTGTACCTTTCTTGTTCGATGTGATTATGGTTCAAGTTCTTTAGATGTGTTACAATCTCAACTATCCCCATGTGTTCATGCTACTCATGCAACTTATAGTTCATGCAACTTAGCATAAGGTGCTTAATATCCAAGGCATCATTGGCATGCTTCCTGTAAGCATCCACCTTAGCTAAAGGTGCATCATGAGTAGGTATTTCTGGCACTCTTGTTTCCAGGATGTAGAGCTTGTGCTCTTCATTGAGAACTTCTGTCACAGTCCAAAACTATTCGTGGAAATTTGTCCTGTTAAAACTACCTTCCTAAGGACCAATCACAATGATGATTTGATTTCCATTTGATTTTATAAGAGAAATACTTTGCATTGTCAAAATCCTTTTGACTTGATTTAATCTGAAAAATTTTACGATATTAAAATAGGTCTTTAATAAATTATCTCTCCCACTATTTTAATCAAATCAATAGACCTCACATATCAATTAGCAATATTGTAGTGCACAACCTTCTAGTGATCCAAGATCCAAAACAATTCAATTATTATCCGGCGAACACCACCATCCATAATCAATTATTAAGGTAGGAAACTTTTACCAATTACATCTTATGTAATTCTTGGATAGATGATATGCACAACTCCTTGAAATATTCATATGCTTGATTCTAGGTGCTTAACCTCATTAAGGACACCTAGTTAATCCCCACCAAAAATCAAACATGATAATAATGCACCCCACTTGGACGTCCCACATTATTACCATCACACTTCCCTAAGATAGACAACGCACCACACTTGGCATGCCCAAAAATATTCAATCAAGATTTTCATGTGTGTTGCTAATCGAAAGCTCTTCGACTTAATATGTTATTGATGGAGTTTGTATAGATAAATACATATACATTATTCAATCACCACAAATATATAATACATATCATAAACATGCTATATCTCACAAAAAACATGCAATAAACATAAGCAATGATTATGGCCATTATATTGTAATTCCTTGGACCATAAGGAATTTCCACCACCCAAGGTCTACATGTCATGTAGAAACTTGTTGTTGATGAAGATCTGTACTTGCCAATTTGGGTTGACCAGTTCAACCTTCAAACCGATTGGTTTGCCTCCTAGCCGGCTGGTTGGTCATCCCACCAGTCGTCTAGTCTCTGGTCCACCATCATTTGGATCCTCAGTCGATCGGTTGGGGCCACCAACCGATCGATTTGACTCATCCTTATCGATCCTCCATTGGTTGGCTTGCCTTTGAGATGGTCAGTTGGTCTGGTGTTGAGCGTCTTCTTCTTTGTTATAATAAGAAATTAAACTATCAAAATGCTATTACATGTTACATGGTAAAAGTAGAAACTTGAGTTACATTTGAGGGGAGCATTTGTAGAAGAGAATAATACTTTTACAATTGGAAGATAAGGTAGAGCCTCAGTATGCAAACCGAGATAAAAAAGAATAACCAACCACATAACTATTCATAGATACAAAGGGTTATTGACTATAACCATGCTTCACATACACCGTTAAAACTCACTTTTAGGGTGACGCTTGTAAATTGCATATATATATATATATATATATATATATATATATATATATATATATATATATATATATATATATGGGCTTATCTTGAATACCCATGCGGGTAGCCTGATTTTTCACTACCTGCACATCCAAAAGAGTAACTATATGGTATACAAAAGTAACTCTAAAGACCAATAGGGTAACTATATGGTACACAAGTGTAATTCTGAGATCAAAAAAGTAACTGCGCAGAAAATATACAATCAGTAAATATATGTATAGGTTTTTTGATTTTGAGGGGGCAAATGATATTATTTTTGGATGAATTTTTTTGGGGATCTAGATTAAATGCTCCTCTAAAATTGTGAATTTTTTTTAAAAAAATGACGGGAAGGGTGCGCGGGTAGCTACCGACACATGTATTAAATAAATCCCCTATATATATATCACGCTTACTGATTATATATATATATATATATATATATATAGCCGTTCATTGAATACCCGTGTGAGTAGCCTGGATTTCTGCTACCCGTCAGTCCCAAATGTAACCATATGGAAAACAAAGTAACTGGAAGGACCAAAAAGTAACTATGTTGATAACAAAGTAAGTATATGACTAAAAAAGTAAAACATGGCAGAATACAAAAGAAATATATATGCAATTGTATTTTGAAATATGCTATTGCAAATGGAACTATCTATGCATGAAAAGTAACAATTTTCAAGGTAAAGTAACCTTGTACATGTTGAAAGTAAGAAACTTGAAAATAAGTAACCAAAATAGGGGCGCGTAGCTACCCACACGAGTATTAAAGATGAGCCATATATATATATATGTATATATATTAGTTTAGGATTGTATGTGGTATTTGATCAAATATTCATATTAATCAGTTTAACTATCCACGTCATATGCAAAAAATAAATGAAAAACCAAAATTCTAATCATATTGATTATCCCAAAACATAGTAGATTGATGTGGCTCTGATACCACTATAGGGAAATAGGGCGACACAATAGACTGAAGAAACAAAAATTGAACTACTATATTACCCTTAAGCCAATGGATCACATCCATAACTATCGAATGGAAAGAATGGTTTAGGGGATATACTTGATCTTGGAGAAAGTAGATCGACAATATCCTCGTCCTAGTGCATAGACTTCCTTCAAATTACACTCAAACAACGTTTGCAACAACTCCTGGTTGATCACCACAGATATTAGTTTGACATTTTTCTCTGAGCAGGAAAAGAACCACACCTCTAGAGTAGTCCACATAGACCACCATGAACTCTTATCATTCTATAAGAAGGGATAAGAAGGAGTTGTCCCTTCACATCAATGTACTAGTCACCAACTTGCTTTCCGACAATTGTTCTCCCTTGCTACTCCTCCCTTTATTGGGTAGGACTTGCTCGGGTTGTCTCATCTATCACAAATAGAGAAGACAAATAAGTTTTTAGAAGCAACTGATTTGTATCTCTAGGAAGCCCCCAGTACCCCTCTATTTATAGGAGGGTTAGGGTTCAAAATCTATGTGGGAGTGGAAAGGACCAAAATTTCACAAAGTTTCACAATCTGTGAGCTGAACAACTATCAGTTTGTAGGTGAACCGATTAGTTGGCATGTGAGTCGATCAATCCACCCAGTGAACCATTCATTTCATCATGTTTCCAAATCACAATTGTACTGGCAATTCTAATCTAATTAATGCACAACATGATGTCAGCACTAATCCTTGACACAATTGAACTGTTCCTTGAATTGGGTAGTTCATCTCATGAATCAGTCGTCTGGTGACCTTGAGACGATCGTTTCACTAACTGAACATGTCGGTTCATGCACTAACTCATCCATAATTCATCCAATGCAATCTGCAATCAACCTGACACTCCAACTGATCAGTTCAACTCTTGAATTCGTCAGTTCAGAGTCCATTCAGTCAATTGTTGTTTAAATTGAATACCTAAACACTTTAGTAATTAATTTTGTTATCACTCATGAATAAACTCCTATTCCAAGTGAAACCTTTGTGCGTGACCCTATAGTACGTTGGTAGTGAATGTCCAAAACCATTTCATGGCATCGATGCATTGAATAATTTCCATTCTCACAGTCTATTTATTCAGGATTTTTGTGCACTTATTGTTCATTTCAATATCTTGTGTGCATTATATATCATCATTATCCCATGACACTTATTTGCATCAAATAAATGTATTTTAATATTCCTGATAGATTCATTATTATTTCGGAGCTTATGTTCTTTTTTTGTGGAATTTGAGGTGAATCTATGAGAAACTACACATGCATTACTACCGACCTATCTGTCGGTGGTAGTGACTCTTAATTAGAAAAGGACATGTAAATTGATAAAAATCAATAATACTAAAGAAGGAAGTCGGTACTATCAACAACCTTACAAGATGTACTCAGAAAATCTCGAGATATCTTGGTACTACCGACATTAAATCGATAATATCAACAACTGCACATGGGGCCATAACTTATATGGGGCATCAATACTACCGACGCACAATTGGTAGTACCAATTCAGTTGAATAAAAAAAGATCTAAAATCACATCTAATACGACGGTTGACAATTAATGACACCCTAAGTCGTGTCAATGAATTAGGAAGAGTTCAGCCAGACCTAATCATCACGTCCTATTCAGTTGTACGACAGAGGAGAATAGAGAAGAAAGAATGGAGAGGAGAAAGAAATATTCTGGGTAGTTCATGCACTTCCAATGGCACAGTTTTCAATTAAAAGAAGACAAATCACCTTGTTCATCGGGAGGAACCTTCCACACCATCTTTCTCTAAGGGTTTTACCTTGTTGTTGATTTCTTCTTCCTTCTCGTCTTTCTTTTTTATGTGCAAAGCAACTGAAATCATGTAGGGCTAATTCCCTTCTCCCTTAGGATCAGGGATTGTAGCCTGGTTTTGCATTGTAACTAACGATTGATTTAATATACATGTTTCTCTTAATTTCTGGATAGATTTTTATAAAAATTTCACAAATTATCTATGCCTGGGCACCATAGGTAATTGTTTAGACCGTTAGTTGCTTTGAGAGAGGGATTATGGGTTGAAAACTCATAGATTTTCACATTTTGTATTGCACCTTGAGAAAGGGCTTACAAATTTGAAGTGGATAACTTAGATATTTCGGTAAAACACCTAACTAATAAAAAAATTGCTATGAGTGTGGGATTGGTATTAGGATTGGTAGTGAATTATGCTACGAGAGTGGGTAATTCTTGCTACAGGTCTCTTTGTCCAGGGTTAGGAGAAATTAATATTAATAAAATCATATTAATTGTAATATGACCGTCATGAAACCACAATCCTAAGGAATTCATTCCACTTATGACCACAACCAATAATTTTAGTTTTAATTCTTACAAATTAGTAATTAATTAAACTAGTTCACTCTTTTTCATCATCCTAGCTAATTGAGCCATTGTTAGTAGTAGTTTTTGGGTACACATTTTCCCCGTGTTCGATATTCAGGCCTCTTTAGTCATATATTAAATTGATATGTGCACTTCCATTTTTAACGTATAGTTTATGCGCATCAAGTTTTTGTTGTTGTTGGCTGGGAAAAGGGTGTGTGCAACACTACGAGTGTTGTGACTGGCCACTCTAGGCCACAATTTTATTTTTACTTTTTTTTTAATAAATATTTCTAAAAGAATGTTGAATATTTATTCAACCTCTAGTATTGATTTCTCACATATTTCATAAATTTTAGGTACTAGTGTATGGTGAAAACAGGAAGCACTAACTATAGAGCCTCATCACCACATATTGCATTTTAGGAGGAGTTCTTACACAGAGCACAAGAGTATAGTGGTTCTAGACCAAGACTTACCCAGACTCCACCATCTAAGATGCCATCACCTGAGACTCCAACACCCCCAATAGAACAACTAGAGAAAGTAGAGATCGGTGACACAAAAGTAGAAGAGAAAATGATCTAGGAGAAGATCAAGGCGTCATCTGCAACAACGTAGTTGGACCTGATTAAAAGGCATGTGTGGGCTGCTACAAGATAGACCTTGACTTGGTGGCACTATTCAAGTCACAAGCGTTCCATGGCCACAACACGGTGGATCCAATGATGCATATCAAAAAAAATTTCGAGAACTGGGATATGGTTGAAATTGATAGGGTCCCAGCAAATGTGATCTATCTAAAATAGTTTCCATCTTCTCTGGCAGACAATACAAAGTCTTGGTTCCTCAACATCCCTGCCTAGTCCATAGACACATGAGAGGGGATGATAGACATGTTATTTGAGCATTATTTCCCACATCAGAAGACAAATGAGTTGGTCAGGAAGACCTTTAATTTCAAGAAGTAGGTAGAGGATGTTGGGTTTTGTGGGACAGAATAGGCAGTGAAAGTAAAAATTATATCTAACCACAACCCCATAACCAATAGATCGTATCAATAACTACACAATGAGAAAGATGGTTTAGAGAGTTATACTTGCTCCTAAGCCTTGCTCAATGACAATACCTCACAACTAGTGCGGCCTTCAACCACCTAGTCTTCGACGACGTCTGTGCAGTTCCTGATCTTGACCCAGACTACGGTTAACAGTCATCCTCCTAAGCGATAGAAATCTACCGCCTCTATAGATATTCCACACAGACCACCGAGAACTATAATTTTCCTGATGGACAAACTAAAAAGAGTTGTCCCCCTCTGTCAGTGTACTAGTCACTGACACACTCTCCCACCACCAGACGCTTTTCTACAGTTGTCTTTCCCTCACTATTCCTTCATGGATGGGTAGAACTTACTTGGGCTCTCTCGGTTACCACAACCAGAGAGGATAACAAATTTACAGAGCAACTGATGTTCTGAGTTGTGTGTTTTGAGAAGCCCCCTATACCCCTTTATTTATAGTAGAGGGTAGGGTCAAGGTTCCCAGTCTGTGCGGGAGTAGAAGTGTTCAGATTTTCCATGATTTGATTGCATTGCGATAGATGAACTGATCATTTCATAACTGAACCAGTCATTTGGGTAGGTGAGCCGATCAGTTCATAACTGAACCAGTCATTTAGGTAGGTGAGCCGATCAGTTCACCCAGTGAACCAGTCATTTCACTTCCCAGACTTTCCTTGTTCATTTCTAATTAATGCAAAGAATAATTCCTGTCCCAATCGAATTGAACAAGTAAAACGAGGATCTTTTATCATGAATTGGGAAACCCAATACCTGCTCATTTGGTCCATGTGAACCAATCGGTTCACCAGAGTGAACCAGTCATATCACTGACCATGAGTCGATCAGTTCACCCAGTGAACAAGTCAGTTAGTGGTCCAGGTTGTGCAGAACTCAGTCAATGCAGTTCTCAATCAATCTGACACTCTAATCAGTTGGTTCAACACTTGAACTTGATGATTCTGAGTCAAGTCTATTTATTGAATGTTTAATTGAGTACCTGAATACTTAATTAATCAATCTAAACAACATTCATGGATAAACTCCTCTTCTAGGTTAATCCTATGTGTGTGACACTATAGGTTGTATTTCACGTTGGCAGTGAATGTCCATAACTAACTTATGACATCACAAGCAAAGAGTGGTGCCTAGTCGCACATCAGTGCTACCCAAGTGAAGAGGAAAGTTGGAGAAAAAATTTCAACCTACAATCTGTTAATTGTGTAACAATTAATGTTTAGTTCCTTTGTCACTGATATCCAGATTGAACTCGAGGTATGGACTTTTTATCCTCTACTAATGTTCAATCCATGTTTTTTAACTCAAAGTAGACTGTCTAAGATATATGTAAGCTCAATATCATATATTGACTTACATGTACATGGCCATGCATTTCTCAGTCTCACTCTTCAAGTGGCCATGCTATCACACTCCCTTAGGAGGGACAAATTCCATATCTATCACTTACAGTCAAGTCCCCATGTTTCAAAGTCACCCAATCATCACTATTATAACAACCCATGTTTCAGGACTGTGTTTGATGATGTCAATGTGTACCCAATCACATGTGATGAGTGCAGTGATTTCAGGTCTAAGAACCACAGTCACCACCAATACTATAAGAGATGATCCTGACTAACCATGTGAGGTTTCCATGCATCACTCTTATGGTGGGTCTGTCTGATACACTATTTTCTAGCATGTATCTATGTTCTTGGTTTCATATCATATATCATGACTGGTGAGATTTTTTCATCAACCAACACACACTCTAGTTTTTTGTGTTATTGATGTCTATGGTTATTTCACTAATAACAACCAGCTAAGGACACTCGTGAGAATGTACAAGATCTTAACATCCATATGATCTCATTGTTCAAGTCATGTACTTGAAGACATACGTCATTGAGCATTGTCACTCTCTAGACATATAACATGTTATACTATTATCTCAAAACAATCAAAACATATAGACGAAAATTTCTTTTATTATTATCAAATCAAATATCACATGCCTCATTGCAATCATCATATGATTGGCTCTCTGGGCATACTATACCAACAGACTCCCACTTGCACTTATAGCCAATCACCCATGAATCATATTCTAAGTGATCTTAACATGTCCATCATGTTTCTACTGCACAAGTGTTTTTATAGCGGGTAAGCAACATCTGCTTCAAGTTGGTATATTGCATGTTTCCCAACCCCTCATTGTATGTCAACTCGTATGAGATGGAAGTGTCGTAGCATGCTATCTGAAATTCCTTTGCCTATCTAGTAGTTCCATTGTTGTCACAATATTACTACTGAGTCACCAATGGTTGAAACCTCCCATAAGTTCATCCATATGCATTTCTAGATCCATAAAGTATCCTTTATAGTTTTTGTAACACTAAGGTACTCGACTTCTTATTGTATAATTAATCAATTGTCTTATGTTTGGAACATTTCCAACTAAAAATTCTTATTCTAAGGTCAAACACAATTTTGTCATTTTGGAAGCTTGCATCAGTGTAATTCTTTACACCCAACTCTTCCTTATTACGATAACTACAGAACTAATCCTTTTAGTACTTTACATGTGCATAAAGATGTCCTTCATGGTATTGCAGTAACTCTTACTGGACTTCGAAAGATATCCATTCGTCATGTCCAATACATACAAAATAATTGGATTTCATATCTTCATGTCATGTTCAACACATATAATATGATGAGTTCATATATTCTTGTCATGTCCAATACATACAAGATAAATAGTTCATACTTTATTTTCATGCCCAATATATACAAGATAACAATATGAGTTCATACATGATAGATCCAATTGTGAATGCATATGGCATCTATACATGTGTTCCTTATTCTTCATAAGAATTGGGACACTTGTCTCTTGAGAGACTAACTCCATGGAACATGGACAAGTTTTCTCTGATCATGTTGAACTCATTCAACATCTAGACAAAGAATGTTCTCTTTCCTAGGACAAGAATCCCTCTTGATATATCTCTATTGATCTTGATTCCTATCACATAGGATGCTCCTTTAAAAATTTAGAATGCATTTTGTTGCCAAGTTTTAATATTTGTAGTATAAGGATGTTATTCCCCATCAATATGTGGTATATGCATATGCTACCACTAAATTCTTGTAATCACACATTACTTCTTTATGTTTATACAAGTCAAACTCTTTGACTATCTTGTCAAATAGAAGATCCTAGTTTTGAGGTGTCTGCTTCAATCGAATGATTGATCTATGCAGCTTCATGGACTTTATTTCCATTAAGCTATAATAGCAAGCATTATCCTGATGGATTTATCCTTGGTAACTGCTAAAAAGATTTCATCATGTTCCACACCTTGAAATTGTTATAAACTCTTTGCAACAAAATTACCCACCATGTTAGTCTTCTTCTGGAAGACAAAACGTACCCTATGGGGTTTACCCCTTTAGGTGGATCAACCAAGGTCGTACTTTGTTGATGTACATGGAGTCCATCTTAGATTTCATGGATTCAAGGCATATCTAAGTTTCTGAATCTCATTAGCTTCTAGGTAGACTGTTGACTCATCATATGATCAACTCACCACCTTCTTGTCCATAAGATATCATATATCATTCAAGCTCTAGATGTGTTCTACTAGAATCATGAGTTCTGTGTGTTACTTGAGGAACTTTGAGATTCCATAACATTTTGTGATTCTCTTTATTCCCATTGTACCTCTTTAAGTTCAATGTTTTCTTATTTGTCTCAAACAATGAGTTCTACTTTTCTCTCCCATTGATTCCTTTAGAACTAGGTTCTCCTCTAGGAATGTAGCCATCCAAAACACCTTTGTTGTTGGATTTAGATATCAAATTAGTATTCAACAAAATAACATTCATTCAGTTTGTTGGCAAAACTTTTAAGAAACATTTCTTATTTAGGCTTTCAATCCCAATCTTTATAAATACAAATTGAGACAGTTCCCATTCCATATCTCATATGGTGTCTTTTGAACTAATGGTACACTGTTTTAGTGTTAAGCATATGCCCAAAAGGAAATTTGAAGTTTAGCTATTATTCACACTCTGACCTATCAAGGTGTGATTCCTTCTTTCTGATACACTTATCATGATACATTATCATTGTGTTTCAGGTGGAGTTCATCATGATACATTATCACAATTTTCTAGAAGGTTCTCAAACTCTTGGTTCAATGTATTTCCATATCGATCATATCAAAATTTAATACTTATACCAAGTTTGTTATGTACTGCATATATGATCTCCTTCAACACTACACAAGATTAATGTTTGTATTTATTAAATAAAAACTACCATATTTGCAAAGGTCAATAGTAAACATATTGAAGTATGATTGATTACCTTTAACATTTATTCTAAAAGGTCTATATACATCAATATGTATAATCCTTAATAGAATAATCATTCTCTCACTACATCTAGTGTAGAACCTTTGGCATATTGCACAATGAATGATATTAGCATGTCTCTATTGGTTCAATAACCAAAATGAGTCTAGATAACCATCATATGGATTTCTAGAAATACAATTCTCAGTTATGCACTAGAGATGACTATGCTATAGGCATTCGAGTTTGAGTTATCTTGTCATTCACTACAACTATCACACACATTTTTCTCTTTTACTATCAAGTATAGTTGATGAGACATAGGCATTTCCATCAAAGAGCATGACTTTGAAATGGAACATCTATTCATTACACTCTTGTCCATACAAGATGTATGATGATTTCATTGATGGAATATATATAATTGCAATTTACTAATTCTATTATATGCCCATGAATGTGATATTGTAACTTTAATGGTAGCAACTCTTGCTCCACATAGTTTCTAGCTTACTTCTTCTTAGGTCCTGAAGTAGAGATCTATATCTCTCTTTCATTTTCCTGACATCCTCTATAAAGAGGTTATTTCCCTTTCCATCTTACTCCTCTCCATATCTTGAGTGATGATGATTTGGACTTAAGATTGGCTTTAGAACACTTCTTGACCTTGCTTTAGTCTATGGACTTCACTGTACTGATCATTATCATAGGTTTTGTCCTTTCTTCATTAATGCTTTGACATCAGCATGCCAAGCACTTCATACAATGGTTTTGCCAAGTTTCTCAACATTTGATACTGGCTACATGATTCACACAACGATTTGTAGAATGATATGTTTGGTCAACTCTTGACCTATAAGAAATCATAGTTGATCTATATGCACAATCAAATTGAGCATATGAGATTATACTTGATCTCCATCTGTCTGATTATACTCAAATATCGCTTTGAAGAAATTATACCTTTCACGCTTTATACGATTCTTAAGATGTATAACCATCTCAAGAAAGTCCATGCTTCAAGCTATTTTTGCAACTAATAATTCATATAGCTCAACATAAGGTTCTTGATGTCTTAGCATCATTGGCATACTTCAATTAAGCGTCCACTTTTAGCCTTAGGCACATTTGGAGTAGTTATACTAGATTTGGTGTTTCAAGGATTTCAAAGTTTACATTGACTATTAAAAACACTTCTTAAAGGTCACAAACTAGATTTAAAGTTTATCCTATTTATGAACTGATCGAACGGTAATATATTTGTGTTTTTCATTTGGATTCTACAAAAGAATTTTGCAACATTTCAAAACATTTTTGATTTGTTTGATTTGATAAACTTGATTATATTAATTAGGGCTTTAATTAACTATTGCTCCCACTATTTTGATCAAATTGATAGCCCTCACCATCAATTCGGAAGATTGCAATGCACAACCTTCTAGTAATCAAGATCTTGATTTTCTCTAAGTCATGGACCAGCTAGGGTTGTCACCCACAACTAGATTCTTTCAGGTAGACAACTTTTACCAATTGTACCTTATGCAACTCTTGATAGATGTCATGCACAAATCTTTGTCATGTAAATATCCATGCCTCAAGCTGCTTGATCCAATCAAGGTCACCTAGTTAAGTCCAACCCAAATGCCAACACAATGAATATGCACCCTACTGAGGCAGACCCACATATTCACCATCACACTTCCACGAGATAGGCGATGCACCATGCTAGGGCATTCCCACACATAGTCGATCAAGTTTTTCATGTGTTCAGCTTTTGGAAGGCATCTTAAACTTAATATTATATTGAGGGGTTTGGTATTTATATACATATACATATCCAATCACCATATATATATTATGTATCATATACATGCTATATCCCACAAGAAAACATGTGAAGCGGTAAAGAAATGATTATGGCCAACCTATTTTTAATTCCTTGAGCTATAAAGAATTACTGTCATCTAGGTCTACGTAATATGCAACAACCTATATTTGTTGAAGATTTGTGATTGATCCATTTTGGGTTGATCAGCTCATCCTATGACTGATCAGCACACCTCCTGGCTGGTTGGTTGGGTGTCCCCAACCAATCGTCTGACACCTCTAGACGGTCAGTTCGTCGGTCTATCATGCTCCTCGTCAGACCACTTGTTGCTCATCTTGCACCATCAGCCAGTCATTCCGATCCTTTAACCGCTCGTTTGGGCGCCCATCGTTCTTCGACAAATAGGAAATAAAACTATCCTACTTTTACATATCTCATTGGGAAACTCCAAGTTACATTCAGGGGGAGCAAAGGTAGAAGAGAAGGCTCGAGTTATCTTGAGTTACACCCATAATAGAAGAAGGCTTTGTTCACAGATCGAGAGAAAAAAACCACAACCAACCAAGCACACACATAGGGGTTTATAGGCCATAACCACGTTACACATCCACCATCAAAGTTGTGTTAGGATGACGTGTATCGATTGCATATATATACCATATCATATATGTATATAGGGATTTGTGGTGTTTAATTGAATATGCATATTAGCCAGTTAATTTATTCACATCACATGTAATAAATAAAGTGCAAAAAACCAAAATCTGATCATATCGATTAATCATAAAACATAGTATGTTGACGTGGCTCTGATACCACTGTTCGATTTTGTGGGAAAGAACAAGCAGTGATTTTTTTTCAACTAACCACAAACCCATAACCACCAGATCGCATCAACAACTATGCAATAGGGAAAATGGTTTAGCGAGTTATACCTGGTCCTAAGGGTTGCTCAGTGAAAACACCTCGCAACTAGTGCGGCCTTCAACCACCTAGTCTTCAACGACATCTATGCAGCTCCTGGTCTTGACCCAAATTGTAGTTGACAGTCATCCTCCTGAGCAGTAGAAATCTCCCACCTCTATAGATAGTCCACAACGACCACCAACAACTCTAGTCATCCTAATGGACAGACTAGAAGGAGTTGTCCCCCTCTGTCGACGTACTAGTCACCAACACACTCTCCCACCACCAGTCACTTTTACACAGTTTGCTTTCCCTCATTGTTCTTCCGTGGATGGGTAGAACATGCTTGGGCTCTCTCAGTTACCACAACCAGAGATGACAACAACTTTGCAGAGCAACAAATGTTCTAAGTTGTTTGCTCTGAGAATCCCCATGTACCCCTCTATTTATAGTAGAGGGAAGGATTGGGGTTCCCAGTCTGTGTGGGAGTAGAAGGGTCCAGATTTTCTATGAACTGATTGCACTGTGGCAGGAGAACCAATCATTTCATAATTGAACTGGTCATTTGGGTAGGTGAGCTGGTCGGTTCATAACTGAACCAGTCATTTGGGTAGGTGATCCCATCGGTTCACCCAGTGAACCAATCGTTTCACTTCCCAGACTTGCTAACTTTCCTTTTTCATTTGTAATTAATGCAAAGATTAATTCTTGTCCCAATCAAATTGAACAAGTGAAACAAGGATCTTTTCTCACAAACTAGGAAACCCAACACCTGCTCGTTTGGTATATGTGAACCAATCGGTTCACCATAGTGAAGTGCTCATTTCACTGACCATGAGCTGATCGGTTCACCCAATGAATCGGTCGGTTGGTGGTCCAGGTTCTGTAGAACTCAGTCAATGTAGTTCTCAATCAATCTGACACTCTAATCAATTGGTTCAATACTTGAACTTGATGATTCTAAGTTAAGTCTATTTATTGAATGTTTAATTGAGTACCTGAACACTTCAGTAATCAATCTAAACAACATTCATGGATAAACTCCTCTTCCAAGTTAATCTTATGTGTGTGACCCTATAGGTTCCATTTCACGTTGGCAGTGAATGTCCATAACTAACTTATGACATCACAAGCAAAGAGTGGTTCCTAGTTGCACATCAGTGCTACCCAAGTGAAGAGGAAAGAAAATTTCAACCTACAATCTATTATTGATGTTACAATGAATGTTTAGTTCCTTTATCTCTGATATCTAGATTGAACTTGAGTCATGGACTTGTCATCCTCTACAAATGTTGAATCCATGTTTCTTGACACAGAGTAGACTGTTTGAGATATATGTAAGATCAATATCATATATTGACTTACATGTGCATGGCCATGCATTTGTCAATCTCACTCCTTAGGTGGACAAGATATCACACTCCCTTAGGAGGGGCACATTTCATATCTATCACTCACAGTCAAGTCCCCGTGTGTCAAAGTCACCCAATCATCACCATTATAACATACCATGTTTCAGGACTGTGTTTGATGATGTCAAAGTGTACCCAACCACATGTGACGAGTGTAGTGATTTTAGTTCTAAGAACCACAATCACCACCAATACTATAAGAGATGATCCTGACTAACCATGTGTGGTTTCCATGCATCACTCTTACGGTGGGTCTATTTGATATACAATTCTCTAACTAGTATCTATGTGCTTGGTTTGGTATCATATATCATGACTGATGAGATTCTATCATCAACCAATACACACTCTAGTCTTTTGTGTTATTGATGTCTATGGTTATTTTCACTATAACAACTGACTAGGGACAATAGTGAGAATATACATGATCTTAACATCCATATGATCTCACTGTTCAAGTCACGTACTTGAAGACATACGTCATTGAGCATTGTCACTCTCTTAACATCTAACATGTTATGCTATTATCTCAAAACAATTAAAACATAAAGACATAAATTGACTTTATTATTATCAAATCAAGTATCACATACCTCATTGAAATTAGCATATGATTGGCTCTCAGGGCATACTATACCAACACAAGAGTTATATGATGAAGAACGAGAGAGGTTACAAAATATTCTAAGGAAGGTCCCTCATCATGTGATCGATCTTTATCGCCAAGAAAATATCTTCTATTACGGGTTGCATCAAGGAGAGAGGACCACACTCAATAGTGCAAGAACAAGATTCTTCCTCAACAACAAGCCATCTAGGTGTCACACGATTGTAAAGAATATAGCTAAGATTCAGTCATGAGGAGATGAAATAGAGCATCCAACAACCATTAAAAGTGTTGGGGAGTCTAAAGTCATCACAACACTAAATGAGAAGCTTGACCTTATAGCCAAGAAGCTATATTAGAAGGATGGAAATTCCTATGGTGGAGAGGAAGAAAAAGGGTGAACGTTTGTACGTCAGTAGAATTAAATGGGCAATGATTATTCTTGGAGGTAGGATCCCAAGTTTTCTTAGAAAGATCCCAATAATTTTCAATAGGACCCATCACAAGCATAGCAACCAAGCCACAACAGGTAGGTTCATAATAACAATACCAATAGGGTAACCACCCAGTAAAATAGACCTCATTAAAGACATGCTAGGTAAGCTGGTCAGTCAAAATGAAGTGATCATTGTCTAGACCCAAAGGGAATTACAGAACCAAGGAGCACATATCCGCAATATTGAGACTTAGATTTCTCAAGTAGTAGTAGAAGTGGCTTCTTTGAAGACACCCAGCTGCATGGGTTCCCAAGAAAAACTGACATAGCATCTGGAAACCAACATGTAAAAGCCATGTTGCTTCACAATGGGAATAAAGTGCTGAATGAAAAGAGGACAAATTCAGAGGCAAAGGACAATGCATGCGACATAGGGTTGGCAATGACTGCTGGTCTTATTGAGCCAAACACTGTAGCACAAGACAAGAAAGTTGAATAAGAAACTCATGAACAAGAGGAGACAAAGAAGGAAGAATATGTCCAACCTCACCTAAGGAAGTTGGTGACACCAGTGCCCTTCTCGAATAGCTTGAAAGTAAAGAAAGTTGACCAACAATTTTAGAAGTTTCTAGACAGCTTTAGGAAGCTTCATGTCAACATTCCACTCATTGATGCAATTGAGTAGATTCCTTCCTACAATAAAATTTTGAAGGACATAATCAATAAGAAGAGAAGACTATTGGATTCAAATGTAGTGTTGTTGAAGGAGCAAGTTAGTGCATTCATTTATGGAAAATTTCCACCAAAAATCTATCATCCTGACTGCTTCAAAATATCATGTTACATTGGGAGACCAAGTTTGGGGAGGCTTTGTGCGATTCAGGGGAAAGTATCAATCTTATGCCCTTGACTACCTTTAAGAAGTTGGGTCTTTAAAATATAGAAAGAGAAATATGACCATACAACTAGAAAACAACTAAGTGGTTAGGCCATTTGGTATGTGTGAGAATGTTCTTGTCAAGGTGGACATATTTGTATTTCCAGCAGACTTTGTGGCTATGAAAATGTCGGATGATCATGGCAACAAACTACTACTAGGGAGGACATTCCCAACCACAACATATATGATCTTAGAGATGGGTAGAGGAAGATTCACTGTGGGTATCAAAGAAGACGATATTGAAATCAAGATGCTCAAGTCTACATAGACGATTGAGGAGAAGGCACAATGTCACATGTTGTAGCAGGTCCAAGGGAAGGTGTCTATGTTTCTACAGAAGCCCATTCTAGATATAGTTCACATGATGAGTGTGATGACCACTATCATACTGACAACATTATCATACAAAACTACGCGGAAATAACCATTAGCAGTAGATTATTGAAAATCACTAAAAATTATAACCTTTTTACCAAGAGATCCATTACCAAGAAACTCTTTACAGAAAGAACCAAGACATATATACATCGTGATTCACTTTATACATACATTGTTACATCACCTCATAAGGATATGAGATATCAGTTTCTTTACCGAAATATGTACAAAAGGAACTTTATGCATCAAAGCGTACTAGCCAAAATCTTAGATCGATCATAAAACTATTTACACACTATCTCCCGAAGACCTAAGAGTACAGGGATGACACATATGACTCTATATCTACAAGACACATAACAACACACTCAACCTGAGATGTTACTACTATCCTTGCTACTAGTTCCCACTCTCTGCTACACGATCTCTACCTCCTCATGCACATCCACCTAAAAACTTGTGGAACCCACGGGCTGAGATCCATATCTCAATGGGAGATATAACCCTCCTCCAACAATATTATTATCATAGATAAATCTTATAAAAGAGAGTAGAAGAAAATTTTATAGAATTAAACATGTATAACTACTTGTTATAGAGCAATCTTATTCATTTAATTAGTTCAAATAACTATGACTAAATAATAGATCGTGTAATCATTTTTAAAAGAAATATGAAGAACATGTATAGTATTTATCAACTAAGACATTAAAATTAATTGCAACCTCATTCAATGTTTCTGTATTTGATCATTAAGCAAATATGCTACATGACTGATTACATCTTTTAACAATCAATCTTATGCCCTAAAAAGATGAGATATACTACTCATGCTCCAACTGACCACTTCTAAGTAGCATCAGTGCCATACAAGGTCCATGGAAGATTCAGACTCCATGACCTCTCCTTTCTCGATCAGTATGGGATTATTGGCAGTGACATTATGAGTCAAACTACAATTATCTAGCCTAGGTATATAGGTTCGTCTCTAGAGAGATACAACCCATAGTTGTTCCCTTTTTAGGGTATGACCCATAGTCAATACAGATTATATTAGGGTATGGTCCATAACCAATCATGATTTCATATTGAGTCACAACCTACAACCACACTCTCCTTTAAGGGTATAGCCCATAGACAATCATGTAAGTTAAGGACACAAGGAGATACCTCAACTCACATACCGCATATTCAACAAATGCACTCTAAGTAAAACTCGTTTCACCATTCAACAAATCATGACACTGAATGGATCTATGTCCAGGGCAACTACATTTTTACTCCACTTCATAAGTTAAGTGCATTACTGCATCTTTTAGCATCAATCAAGTTATATGAATGAATTATAGATAATTCTAAATAGAAAGGTGTGACATATTTTTCAAAAAATCTTAAATCAATCAACACATATCTTGTGGGATCTCAATCCCCTTATCACTTTACTGGAAATGTCATCCCTTTAATATTATCATTATCATGATCACATGTTTGGGTATCGAACCATCAGTTCATTATTGAACAACGTCACCTTTTACTACGCAAAAATCATTTCTAGGTCATTAGACCGATATATATATATATATATATATATATATATATATATATATATATATATATATATATATATATATATATATATATATATATATATATATATATATATATATATATATATATATATGTTGGCGTATATGCACATAAAGCCATCCCAAGCGATCGCATGGAGTCAGATATTAATTAATTAATTAATGTGATTATTTGGTGAATTAATGAATTCCAGAATATTCTAATTAATATATGAGTATTTTAATTAACACAACGTTTCTGTTTACCGATGGGTTTGGGAAACCCTACTTCCCTTCGTATCCTATTTAAAGGAGGATTGGCGTCTGATATCTATATAAGATATTGAGAGAGGCTTTTCCGTTTACGCTCATGTATGTAAACCCTAGTCGTCATCATTCTTAGGAGAGAAAAGAGAGAAACGCACCGCTAGCACGCCGCCGCAGAGACACGACTCCTTCCCACTGGCTTGGGAAGCACGACGTGGAGTTCCATCCATCCGTGTGGATGAAGTAGAGATTCAGATGTCTTGACGACTGTGTTTGGAGGACGTCAATGACCACCTGTACGCGCTACGAGCGGCGTACATCACTTCCGCAAAGGAGCGCCGCCGGATCTTCCTACGACAACGAACGGGAGAGAAGTTTCGTCCGTGTAGGTCAGCAGTGTTGCACCGTTGTGAAGCGGGACATCACCGGACTTGCTACGCGATAAGGTATATCCTGCAAACACTCCTTCCAAATATGTTGTTATCGATGAAATCCTATTTCGGGTTTATTGGATTTTATTTCTTCCGTCGCGCATGTTTTCTCCACAAAACCCAACAGTGGTATCGGAGCAGCATCGATCTACGACGTATTTGGATTCGTTTCGATATGATCGAATCATTGTATACTATTTTTATGTTGCATACGATGTGAATTAAACCTGCTAATGTGCAAATCTAAACCTAATTCCACATACGCTGCAGGCTTCTGTTTTTGACATTTTGGATGGGGTCAACTATGGAAAATATTGATTTTCCTAAGTGCACAGAAGTAAAATTCCATAGACCTAAGTGCATGGAAAATATTGATTTTCCATATAGAGGTGATGCCCCTGTGTATCCCGCATAGTCTGCATGGGAGTCAAAAAAAATTATTTAATGGGGAATGTCCTGCATTAAAAGTACTAAAATTTTAATATGTATATACGTATATGTAGATATACCTATGATAGCATACACGTCGCCTTTAAAATCTGTTTTATGTGGTGAATGCATCCACGATTATGGCCTAGTATCCCCTGTTGTGAATGAATGTGGATGTCGATCTTGTGGATATGTTTGTTTGTGATTTATATGGATGTATAATGGTTACATATGGATCCTTTGTATAAAGTATTCGGCTTGCATGCTGAGCCTCATCTCTTATTTCAAAGTGTAATTAATTCTTTCCTTTTATATTTGTACTCATATGATGTAATAGAGATAGGATTAGTTTTAGTTTTGTAAACGTGATATATGGAGGCTACTTGAAGATCCAACTCCAAGGAGTGTCCATGGAGAAGCACCATGAAGATCTAATTCCAAGAAGCAACCTGAAGATCCAACTCCAAGGAGCATCCATGGAGAAGCAACAAGAAGATCCAATTCCAAGAAGCAACTTGAAGTTCCAACCTCACAAAGAATCCATGAAGTTGCTCATTGTAATGTTGATCATTACATGCTTACAGGTTCATTCATAGGTGTTGCATGAGATGCATAAGACCATAGGTGGACCGTAATCCTTTTTTGCTCCAAAGGATTACAATAGTATGGCCATAATCAATGTATTTGTGTATATGATTGCATGTCTGTCGTTTGTGGTTGTGGATATAGTAGTATATGATACATACTATAAGTATGTGGTGTTTGGATATGTATATGTATTAATAAAACCCCTCAATTAATAATATTAAGTTTTAGTTGCCTTCCATAAAGAAACACACATGAAATGCTTGATCGACTATGTGTGGGCACGCCTCCGCGTGGTACACTATCTATCTCATGGAAGTGTGATAGTGGGTGTGTGGGTCTGCCTCCGCAGGGTGCACACTCATCGTGTTGTCTTATAGGTTGGACTTAACTAGGGAACCTTGATAGGATCAAGTACCTAGAGGCACACATATGCATCATGGCAAGGAGTTGTGCATGATCATCTATCCAAGAGTTGCATATGATGAAATTGGCAAGAGTTGCCTACCTTAGTATTTGGTCATTGATGCCGGCGTTGGCTGGGCATTGATCCAATTATTTTGGATCTTGGCTCACTAGAGGGTTGTGCGTTGCAATCTTCCGAGTTGATAGTGAGGGATATCAATTTGAATAAAATAGTGAGAGAGTAATTAATTAAAGGACAAATTAATATCGTTTATCAAATCTTTACAAGTCAAAATGTTTTGGACTAAATGCAAATTTTTCTTTTGTAGAAATCAAATGGCAAACAACACTCACACTTTCTCATTGCGATTGGTCCTTGAGAAGGACAAACTTACCGGAACCAACTTTCAAAACTGGTTTAGGACGCTGAGAATTGTTCTCACACATGAGCGTAAGCTCTATGTCCTTGAAACACCAGAGCCAGCGGAACCTACCGTAAATGCACCCAAGGCTGAAAAGGATGCTTACAAGCAGCACCTTGATGATGTCGTGGATGTCAAGTGCCTGATGTTGTGCTCAATGAACTATGAGTTGCAAGAGCAGCATGAGAACATGAATGTCATGGAGATGGTAACACATCTCAAGAACATGTATCAACATCAAGCAAGACAAGAAAGATATGATGTCTGAAAGGCTTTGTTCAAAAGCAAGGTGAAAGAGGGAGACTCAGTTGGCACCCATATACTCACCTTGATTGGGTATGTGGAAAGCCTATCCAAGCTGGGATTATCCCTAGGTCAAGAGTTGGCCACTTATGTGATTCTACAATCGTTCCCTAAATCATATAATCATTTTGTCATGAACTACAACATGAACAATTTTGACAAGCCATTGTCAGAATTGTTGGGCATGTTGAGGACAACTGAAGCATAGATGAAGAAAGACAAGCCCAAGTCTGTGATGGCGATCAGCAAGGCAAAAGGGAAGTCAAAAGGCAAAGACAAGGCTAAGAAAGGTTCTAAAGCCGGGCAAAAGCCAAAGTCATCTACGCTCAAAGCTAAAGGTGGGATCTCCAAAGAAGGCAGTTGTCACCATTGTCACCAGGTTGGACATTAGAAAAGAAACTATCCTCTCTACCTGGAGGAACTAAGGAAGAAGAAGTAGGGGATATAGATCTCCACTTCAGGTATATACATTATTGAGATAAACTTAAATACTTCTTCATCATGGGTACTAGATACCAGATGTGGATCTCACATATGTTCTAATACACAGGATCTGATAAGAAGTAAGCCTTTATGAAAGGGCCAAGTTGAGCTATGGGTTACTAATGGATCAAGAGTTCTGCCACCGCAGTTGGAGTTATTAGTTAATCTTTGCCTACGGGCATTGTAATAGAATTAGAGAATTTCTATTATGTACCTGCCATTAATAGAAATATTATTTCTGTATCTTGTATGGACAAGAGTGGATTTGAATTTCACATTAAGAATGGAATTATTTCTATATCTAAAGATGATATCTTTTATGGCAATTCCCCTATGTCTTATGGTATCTACTTGTTAGAACTTGAGACTAGCATATACAACGTAAATACTAAAAGGTTAAAACTTGACAACTCAAACAAAACATTCTTATGGCATTGTCATCTTGGGCACATAAACGAGAAGCGCATATCTCGACTCCATAAGGATGGTTATCTAGACTCTTTTGATTTTGAATCATTAGAGACATGTGACGCATGTTTCTTAGGGAAGATGACCAAAACTCCTTTCACTGGACACAGTGAGAGAGCCAGTGATCTGCTAGGGCTCATACATACTGATGTATGTGGACCTTTTAGATCCAATGCTAGAGGAGGCTATCAATACTTCATTACCTTCACTGATGACCTCAGTAGGTATGGCTATGTATATCTTATGAAACACAAGTCAGAAACTCTTGAAATGTTCAAGACTTTCATGAATGAAATAGAGAAGCAACTTGGTAAGAGTATTAAAGCACTCCGTTCAGATTGAGGTGGCGAATACTTAAGCCAAGAGTTTGAGGACCTTCTAAGAGACTGTGGTATTGTATCACAATGGACTCCACCTGGTACACCACAACATAACGGTGTGTCAGAAAGAAGGAATCGTACATTATTAGACATGGTACGATCAATGATGAGTTCAGCTGAACTTCCAATATCGTTCTGGGGATATGCTCTTGAAACTGCAGCGTTTACACTTAACTGTGTACCATCCAAATCGGTTCAAAAGACACCATATGAGATATGGAATGGGAATCGTCCCAATTTGTCTATGTTAATGATTTGGGGATGTGAAGCTTATGTTAGGAAAAAATTTCCTGAAAAGCTTGGACCCAAATCGGAAAAATGGTATTTTGTTGGATACCCCAAGGAAACTCGGGGATACTACTTCTACACACCAACTGACAACAAAGTGTTTGTTGCTAGTACTGCTGTATTTCTTGAAAAGGAATTTATTTCCAAAGGAATTAGTGGGAGGAATGTAGAGCTTGAAGAAGTTTGAGACCAACAAGAAAGTAGTGAACTTGAGGAGGTACATAAGGAACATGAAGACTCACAAGTTGTTGTGGAATTTCAAGTTCCAAATGTAACAGACGAACCTCATAGGTCTAGTAGGACACGACTTGAGCCTGAGAGATTTGGATTTCTTGTGACGCAAGACAGCGACGAATTGGGCATAGAAGATGAGCTAACTTCCTATCTAGAAGCTACTAAGGGACCAGAATCTGAGAAATGGCTCGAAGCCATGAGATCTCAGATGGAATCCATGTACACCAACAAGGTATGGACCTTGGTGGATCCACCAGAAGGGGTAAGACCCATAGGGTGCAAGTGGGTCTTTAAGAAGAAGACTAACATGGATGGAAATGTTCAAACCTATAAAGGTAGATTGATTGCTAAAGGATTCCGTCAAATTCAAGGTGTTGATTATGACGAGACCTTTTCACTAGTTGCCATGGTTAAATCCATCAGGATCATACTTGCCATTGCATCTTATCATGACTATGACATTTGGCAAATGGATGTTAAAACAACATTCCTTAATGGGAATTTACTCGAGGATGTGTACATGACACAACCTGAGGGTTTTATCGATCCAAAGGAAGCCAATAAAGTTTGTAAGCTACAAAGGTCAATCTATGGATTGAAGCAAGCATCTCGGAGATGGAATCTATGTTTTGATGAAGTAGTCAAAAAGTTTGGCTTTATTCAAAATGAAGATGAACCTTGTGTTTACAAAAGGGTTAGTGGGAGCACAGTCGTATTTCTCATATTGTATGTGGATGACATACTATTGATGGGAAATGACATCCCTACTCTTCAAACAGTAAAAGGTTGGCTAGGAAAGACCTTCTCTATGAAGGATTTAGGCGAAGCATCCTATATACTAGGGATCAAGATCTATAGAGATAGATCTATAAGGCTTCTAGACCTAAGCCAGAGCACATACATTGACAGAGTGCTAAAGAGGCTTAGCATGGAGGGTTCTAAGAGAGGTAACTTTCCCATGTCCCATGGGGTTATAATATCTAAAGCCCAGTGTCCTAGTTCATGTGATGAACGGGCACGCATGAGTATGATTCCATATGCATCAGCAATTGGATCTATCATGTACACAATGTTATGTACTCATCCTGATGTGTCGTATTCTTTGAGCATGACGAGCTGGTATCAGTTAGATCCAGGTGAATGTCACTGGACAGCCATAATGAACATCCTAAAATACTTGAGAAGGACTAAGGATCAATTCTTGGTATACGGTAGTGAGGAAGAGCTCGTGGTAAAGGGTTACACCGATGCTAGCTTCCAAACTGACAAAGATGACTACAGATCGCAATCTGGATTTGTGTTTTGCCTGAACAATAGAGCTGTGAGCTGGAAGAGTTCCAAGCAAGAGATGGTTGTGGATTCTATAATAGAGGCCAAATATATTGCCGCATCTAATGCTGCAAAGGAAGCTGTGTGGATCAAGAAGTTCATTTCTGAACTTGGAGTGGTTCCAAGCATTGGTGATGCAATTGAGTTGTTTTGCGACAACAACAGAGCAATTGCACAGGCTAAAGAACCAAGATCGCACCAACATTCCAAAAATACTCTATGGAGGTTCCATCTCATACGAGAGATCGTACAATGAGGAGATGTGAAGATTTGTAGAGTACCTACAGAAAGCAATGTGGCTGACCCGCTCACACAAGCACTTTCACAACAGAAAAATGACAGACATGTTTGATCACTTGGATTGAGATTCATGAGTGATTGGGTATAAGTGCAAGTGGGAATATATTGGTATGTATGCCCATAGAGACTATCATTCGATGATTGTAATGGAATACTATGTAAATGATTTGTAATACTACATTGATCATATCAATAAAGGCAAGTTTCCAATCTGTAAAAATGGAGGCTTGCCGTGCTCCCATCCGGGCGACTGGAGAGGCGACTGGAGGCACGACGGTTTCTCACCGGCCACGTACTTGTTCAAATCTGAGAAGGAGGGAGAGAGAACCGACTATTAATCTGATCAACGGCGCGGCGGAATCTTTAGATCAAGTGGAAAAGCCTCTGAACTGGGAAAGCATCAAGCTGAGAAGAAGTGGTTATGCTACGGACCTGGAGAAGGTTGATGTCATTCTGTTGGATGGGAAGGTTGTATATTCAAGAAGCAAGGTAGTGGAGAATGCTAGTTAATGGAGCAACTGTCTCCTAGGTTATGTGATCGATTTCCGCCCACATATTCCCTTCTTAACAAATCACTTCAGCAATATTTGGGGTACCAACGACTATTTTGAGGTGTTCAATAGAGGTGACGGTTTCTTTCTGATCAGGTTTGAGCTGTCGGAGGATCTGGAGAGGGTTCTTAATGGTGACTGGTATGTCTTGGACAGGCATGTCATTCTCAAGAAATGGCAGTCGGGCGAGAAACAAGTGAAGATGCCGCTGCTGGATGTTCCAGTCTGGGTTAAGTTGAAGGAGGTTCCTATTGATCTATGGGATCAGAGGATGTTTAGCAGGATTGGTTCCATCCTGGGAATGCCTATAAGAATGGATGAGTCGACTCTGAACCTTCAGAGGCTTGATGTGGCTCGAATTCAAGTCCTAATGAATAGAAACACAAAGTTTCTAGATGAGGTTATTATGAAAGACGAGTGCGGGAATGAGCGTCACATTACGATTGAATATGAGTGGATTCCTTATGTCTGTGGAAAATGTGGTTATCTAGGGCATGATGAATGCCCTGTTCAGAACAAATCATTTAGACGAGGATACAGAGGTCAGAGCGAGCAGATCTGGGAAGTAAAGAAGAAGATTGTGGATTCTGTGCTCGAAAGAATTCCTGAGAAGGATACTAGTGCTGCTGATAATTTTATCTTTGAGGAAATTGAAGATATGGAGAAGATAAGGAAGGGAAATGCCAGTAGTTATCCCATTGAAATCATAGTCGATGATGAGTTCCTATCTGAACAGGTTAATAAGGGATTTGTTAGTGAGAATCCTAAAGAAGACCAAATTAAAAAAATTGGTGGAGACATTGTTAGCTGTATCAATGGTACTACGTCTGTTCCTGGTACACCATCTTTGGTTATTTTTTTTCCTAGTATCTCACCTGTTAGCGAAGGAAGTTTGCAGGCTTCATCGAGTGTTATCAGTTACGATAAAGGAAAAGGAAAGGCGAAAGAGCCTCCCAAATGCCAAGGAAAACTGAATGTCAATGTGAGGTTGGGAAATCTCCAATCTACCCTGACTCCAAGAGAACTGAATTTAATTTCTTCTGAAATTGAGGCTGACAGTTCAACATCTGAAAAGGTTAAATGACTCTTCAGTGCACTATCACCTCTTGGAATGTTAGAGGAATCAGCAACAAAATTCTTAGCATTCAAGAGGAGATAAGGAGGGAAAACTGTGATGTGTTTGTCCTGGTAGAAACAAAGTTAAGAAGGGATAGACTGGATAAGTCGATGAGAAAATTCTTCGCTGATTATAACTGGATATCTAATAGCACGTCTCATGCTCTTGGTCATATTTTTGTACTGTGGAAGAATGACAATTGTACTATTACTAAGTTTTCTGAATCCGATCAAACTTTGCATTTCTTGCTTGAGAAAGATGATGCTATCCTGAATGTTATTGCAGTTTATGGTCATAATGGGGATTACGATAGAGAAGGGCTTTGGTCTGATTTTAAGCATTGTAGTAACTCTATTTCTGGTCCTTGGGTTATCATCGGAGACTTTAATGCTGTTCGGAGGAATGATGAGAAAATTGGTATTCTCCCCCCCACTAAGAAGTCCATGGAAGACTTTAATAATTTTATGATGTTCAGTGGCTTGTTAGACTTGAATCTTGCTGGTCCTCACTACACTTGGAAAAACAACCAAGATGGGGATAACTTTATATCTACTAAAATCGACAGAGTCTTGTATAACCAGGATTTTCAAGCCGGGTTTGATGAATTTCATGGTGAGGTTGTTTCTAATACCATCAGTGATCACTGTAGGATTCTCTTGAAGATTGGTGAACCTATTAAAAGAAAGTCTCCCTTTAGGTTTATCAACAGTTGGGTTACTCACAAAGACTTTGGAAAGATTCTTGAGGAGAGTTGGAATATTGAAGTTCATGGTCATGCTATGTTTAGACTTTTTAGAAAGCTGGAACACTTGAAAATTAAGCTCAAAAAGTGGAACATTTCTAAATTCGGGAATGTGTTTGACAAGGCTGCTGAAGCTAAGTTTACTGCCCTTGAAGCTCAGAAGAAGTCTGATATGAACCCTGAAGATGAATGTCTAAGGTTACAAGCTAATGTTTTGAGAAGAGAAGCTCATGATGCGTCCATTAGAGAAGAAGCTTTGTATAAACAAAATTCTAGGGCGATTTGGTTGAAGAAAGGAAATCTTAACTCCAAGTATTTCTATTCTTCTATGAAAATTAGACGGTGGAGGAACAATATCAAAAGTCTCAATATTGATGGTGTTACGATTAGGGATAGCCAAAAGATAAAGGATGTTATTGCTGATCATTATGAGAATATTTTTTGCAAGTTAAATACTGGAGGAGTGTGGAAAGGGGATTGGAATGGTACCAAGATTAATCCAAGTCAGAATGAGCTTCTTACTAAAATTGTTACTAGAAAGGAGCTGGATGATGTTGTTTCTAATCTGAGTGAGGATAAAAGTCCCAACCTTGATGGTTTTAATGGCTGTTTTTATAAGAATGCTTGGAAGGTTATTGGAGATGATGTTTTTGAAGCTGTGAAGGAGTTTTTTGTGAATGGTTCTCTGCTGAAGGAAGATAATAGAACTTACATTACTCTTCTTCCTAAAGGAGATGATAAATCGTTAATCACTAATTGGTGGCCTATTGCTCTGTGTAATGTTTTCTATAAACTCATTTCTAAGAGAGTTGTATCTCTTCCATCATTGATAAGAATCAATGTGCTTTCATTAAAGGGAGGAACATCAAGGAGGCTATTCTTCTCTCAAATGAGATCATGATGGATTTGATTAAAAAAGGTGGTAAGAATATGTGTGTCCAAGTTGACATTTTGAAGGCTTATGATTCAGTGAATTGGATGTTTCTTTATTCTGTGATGAGAAGAATGGGCTTTTCTTGTAAGTTGATTAGATGGATTGAAGTTATTTTCAGCACTACCTTGTATCAAATTCTTATTAATGGAGAGGTAACAAGAAATATTTTCCCTCTGAATGGTGTTAGACAAGGCGATCCTATTGCCCCCTATCTCTTCACCATTGCTATGCAGGGTCTATCTGAGATGATAAAGAATGATTCTAACTATGCCCCTATTTAGGTGTCTAAGAATATGAGCTACTCCCACCTTATTTTTGTAGACGACCTTATGATGTTCTCCAAGATTGGTAAAGATAAGGCTGAGAATATGAAGTCCTTGCTTGATAATTTTGCCTCTCTATCTGGTTTATGTATCAATAAAAGCAAGAGTATGATTCTTATGAATGCTACCAAAGATGAGGATGATATTTCTAATATCTTGGGTATAAAGATTGGTAAGTTAGAGGATGCTAAATATCTTGGTCTTCCTATCTTTCCTGGTCAACTCAATAAGAATTATTGCGGCAGGCTCATTGATAGAATCAATAGAAGAATGGAAGGTTGGAAATCGAAGACCTTGTCCTTGGCTGGTAGGGTAGAGTTGGTTAAATCTACTCTATCTACTCTACATCTTTACTGGATTTTATCCTTTCCTTTTCCTAGTTCTGTTTTGGATGATATTGATAGAATTTGTCGCAATTTCATTTGGGGGATTCAGAGTTAATATCTAACCTTCACCTTCTTAAGTGGGAGAGTATCACTTTACCTAAAGTTGAAGGTGGGCTTGGTTTAAGGAAGAGCAAAGAGGTGGCCGAAGCTTGTATCATTCTGAATGCTTGGGATGTGGCACGAAAAAAGGATTCGTTGTGGGTGAAATTGGTGAATGAGAAGTATTTAAGGAAGGAAACTTATTGGAGTGTGAATGTATCTACTAATTTCTCATGGATGTTCAATAACCTCATTCATATTAAGGATGAGATGTTGAAATTCTTTGAGATAAAAATCGGCAAAGGGGATAGTGTTGACATTTGGAAAGATCCTTGGCTTAATGGGAGATTCCATCATGATTTTGTTGAGCATAGTTATTCTGTTTGCGCTGGTTTACCAAATGGTGCTAAGTTGAATTCTATTATCAAAAACGGCTGCTGGAATATCAAGGATACGAGGTGCTCAAAGAATTTGCTGGATGTTCTGGAAAGGGTGCATATTGACAAGGAGCAAGATGATAGATATTACTTCAAAGGGCAGAGAGAGGTTAGGTTGAATGTGATATGGGACCATATTAGAACCAGAGGAGAAAAGAAAGATATTTTTTTGTGGCTTTGGAAGACTAAAGCTAGTATGAATTCAAAGTTTCACATGTGGAAAGCTATTCACAATATGCTTCCTACTACTGACTACTCTAGAAGAAGGGGGATTCATGTTACTTCGATCTGTTATTTGTGCATGAATGATTATTAGGACACTTTTCACATTTGTTTTGGATGTAGTTTCATGAAGGAGTTGTGGAATAAAGCTCCGGACAAAGAGTTAATCAGTTCTATCCCCATGAATTGGGAGAGTATTGTCAATATGAAGAGTACTAACGCTGGTGTTGTTATTCCCATTATCCTATATCATGCTTGGTTTGAACGAAACAGAAGGGTTCATGATAATATATGCAAGGATGTGAGTACGCTTTGAAGGATCATTGAGCATGATATCTTCTTAATTCTTCATTGATTCTCTGGTTCTCTGAAGATGGTTGTTGTTCAGAGGTGCTGGGTCGGCTCTGAGACTCTTTGTTTTTTTTGGATGCTGTTCTCTGTTATGCTTGTTGCTCTAGCATATCCTTTTATGTGTTTGGGGTTTTTCTATCTTGTGATTGGGGCCTGCTTTGTGCTTTTACGTTGATGTTCTGCAGTTGGTGGGTGAGTGCTTCTGGAGTTTTTGCTATCTTTCTGTGTTGGTAAATCAGCTAAACAACTGTTGGTTGGCTTATAGCTGTGTTATGGTGGTCAGTTTTTGGTGGCTGGTTTTTTGTGTTGCTTATCTACTGCGGCTGGACTCTTCTTCTACTGGACTGTGATGTTTGTTGTCTTGTTGCTAGCTCTCTGGGTTTTTCTCCCCTCTCATTGTTTATGCAATGATGGTTGAGTTTCTCTGGGTTTTCTGTTTGGGATGCAAATATTCTGATTCTTTTGGCTGTGCTGGTGGCGATGCTTCTCGGTTTGGGAGATTTCCTATTTTTTCTACTGAAGGGTGGTTGGTCTACTGATCTGTTCTCTCCTTGGCTAGGGAGTTTCTCTAGTGTGACATGCTGAAGTCTGCTTGGTTCATTGTTCTGTTATTGGTTGTTGTTTGGTTTTCTTGTGAAGGGGATGATTCTCTATTCTCTGGATCTGTTTTAGCTCTGAAGGAGTTGGCGGATTGATGTTTTTTCAGACCTTTTCCCCTCCTCTTTTCCTGTTTTGGGGATAGTACCTGTATAGTTATATTTCCTCTTTTTCTATCTTCTTCTTTGAAGATGGACAACATTGTATATAAACCAAAAGAAAAATACAAAAAAAAGCAACACGAGTTTTCGACCGACCAAAAACAAAGTTTTCAACCTGTATGTTTGTGTTTTATATTGTGATATGACCATAAAACTTATAGATGTCTATCGAATAATATACTCAATGACATATGTCTTCAGGTTGATGACCTGAACAATGAGATCATATGTATGCTAAGAGTATGTATTCTTGTTTTGTCCCTAATCGGTTGTTATTGTGGAAATATCCATAGACATCAATAACACATAAGATTAGAATGTATGTTGGTTGATGGAAGAATCTCATTATCCATGATATGGAGATATCAAACCAAATACATAGATACTTGTTAGAGAACAGTGTATCAGATAGACCCATCTTGAGAGTGACACATGGATACCATGATTGGTAGTTAGAGTCATATTTCATAATGATGGTGGTGATTGTGGTTCTTAGACTTGAAGTCACTACAATTATCACATGTCGTTCGGGGTACTTTTACATCATCCACCGTGGTCCTGAATAAGGATTGCCATAAATATGGTGCTTGGGTGCACTGTGACACATGGGGATGATTGTGAGTGATGTAGATGGAATTTGTCCTTCCTACGGGAGTTTGATATTCCGGCCACTTGATAAGTGAGACTGAGAAATGCATGGCCATGCTGATGTGAGTCAATATGTGATATTGAGCTTACATATATCTCAGATAGTCTTCTCTAGTTCAAGGAACATGGATTGAACGTTGAAAAGGATAAAAATTCCATGACTCGAGTTCAATCCGGATATCAGTGACAAAGGAACTATACAATTACTGTAACACCAGTCATGAATGATAGGTTAAGTTGTTCTCCAACTTCTCCAATTACTTGGGTGGCAATGAAGTCTTGCTAGATACCAATCATTGCTTATGAAATCATAATATGATTATGGATATCACTGCCAACATAATTTGGAGCCTACTGGGTCACACGCATAGGATGTGTTGGAATAGGAGTATAATTGTGGATTTGATTGGAATTTCTTCGAATCACATTGATTACTAAAATGTTTATGTAGTCGATTAGAATAATATTGGAGTGACTGGATCTAAGTGCAAGTGGGAGTTTGTTGGCGTATATGCACATAAAGCCATCCCAAGTGATTGCATGGAGTCAGATATTAATTAATTAATTAATGTGATTATTTGGTTAATTAATGAATTCCAGAATATTCTAATTAATCCACGAACATTTTAATTAACGTAACATTTCTGTTTACCGATGGGTTTGGGAAACCCTACTTCCCTTCGTATCCTATTTAAAGGAGGATTGTCGGCTGATATCTATATAAGATATCGAGAGAGGCTTTTTCATTTACGCTCACGTACGTAAACCCTAACCGTCATCGTCCTTAGGAGAAAGGAGAGAAACATGTCTCTAGCACGCCGCCGCAGAGACACGACTCCTTCCCGTCGGCTTGGGAAGCACAACGTGGAGTTCCATCCATCTGCGTGGACGAAGTAGAGACGTAGACGCCTTGACGCCTGTGTTTGGAGGACTTCGACGACCACCTGTACATGCTACGAGCGGCGTACATTACTGCCGCAAAGGAGCGCCGCCGGATCTTCCTACGACAGTGAACGGGTGAGAAGTTCCGTCCGTGTAGGTCAACAACGTTGCACCTTCGTGCAGCGGGACATCGCCGGACTTGCTCCACGATAAGGTATATCCCACAAACACTCCTTCCAAATACGTTGTTGTCGATGAGGTCCTTTTTTGGGTTGCATGGATTTTATTGCTTCCGCCGCGCATGTTTTCTCCACAAAACACAACAATATATATATATATCATACTTGTCGCACACGTATATCACTTAGATCACAAGGTCTTATATAATTTGTATTATGCTAAATCATCATAGCTCATACCTAGATATGCTCATCATTTCATAACACCTACATGGTTAGGATTTCATAGAAAATGCAATATCCAGTAAATATCATGACCATGCCATAAAGAGAATCATTCAAATTGCAACCCTCTTATAATTAGGGTTAGGGTTTCTCTTTGTAGACAATTTAGGGTTTTCAGGTTCATAATTATCAATCAAACCCAAATTCCCATCATAAGAGCTATATTATTACCATAAGTATTCAAGCATACTTCATCAAATATCATCAATTGATTATCAACATGAAGTACTGCTTTTCTCATATGAATAGTACAAGTTTCTCTCCCATCCTTATTAGGATATTGTCTTCAACGTACTTATTACATTGATTTAATCCCTTTTAGGATTTATTCACCTACACTTATTAAAGTGTATCCATCTCATTACTTCATAGTGTATCCATTGATTATATTCAACATGTATTGGCCTACACTCATCAAGGTGTATCAGCCTTTACTTTAATCTATGTTTTGGCCTAGACACATTCACTTGTGGTGGCCTAGATAAATATACTTGTGTCGGACAAGGCATGTGTATTGGCCATGAAACTCTTCATTTGTTTCGGCCATGGCACCTCAAAGAGATATCGGTTTAGAAGTGCTTAGAGGGTTATCGGTTGTGAGTTTCTTAGGGTGATATCATCCATGAATCACAACTTAATGAATTGCCTTCACTACACCTTGGTGCATCACCTTCTTCATAATTTAGCAAATATTTTCACCTCACTTAGGTATTAAAACTTGACCTCACTTAAGGGTATAAACCACCCTAAAATTTTGGGTATCGACCATAGTGTACTATCTAATGTGTCGGCCTAGCTATCCCTTTGTGTATCAGCCATTTCTATCACCAAGTGATGTGAGCCTCACCATTACTTGGTGTGTCGGCCTAAGTGTGTCTCCCACCACACTTGTGTTAGGCTAGAGGAATATCAGATTGTGAGTGTATCGAATTAGGGTTAGGGTTGGCCATGTCAGCCTCTACACTCAACTAAAGCATCAAGGTTTGATACTCCATCTTTTCATACATTCTCTTAGTCATGAAAAACTAGTGTCATTAAGGCATATCATTCTAATGGTGTCTAACATATCATCCTAGCTTCTTCTAGGTCATGACGGATCAACAACATATTATTTTTAGGCATTACAAGTCATGACGACCATCCATGTTATAGTGAAAGTGTGTGCTTACTTAATTACCTTCAAGATATCGGCCGACCCCTTAATTACCTTCAAGATATTGGCTGACCCTCATCTCTTGCCTTAGGTAATAGGCTAGACAACTGAGAAGACAATAATCCCACACATGTAACAAACCAATAGGAAGTTATAAACTCATGTATATTGGTCTTTCATCATGGAGTCTTATATCGGGTTAGGGTTCCCAAAAACTGATATTGATTTTTGCATAGAGGTTCTCATCATCTTCAAGATCCAACCCTTCATCCATTATTACTATAGGACAACAACCTAATGTATCCATTATAACTCATAGAACTATCATTCATACAATAAAAGTTGAAGTAGAAAGGAATCACCAAGTATTGATTGATAGAAGGTGAATAATAATAAAGTTGAGTTCATGTTATATAACCTTCCTAAAGATCAACACAAGAGCTTCAAGCTCCAAAGCTCCACATTCCCAAGGTTGAAGATGACTTATCAAAAGTCCAAGATTTTATCACAACACTTCTATACGAAAGAAGATATCATAGTAAGGAACTTGGTGAAGAAGGAATAAAAGGAAAGAATCATGATCCGAGAAGCATAGTCTTTCTAAGGTTGAAGATGATCGTGGCTTTACTTTGGACAAGTTTCTCAGCTTTCCCTTGCTCCTTGAGCTCCTAGGGTCGTCCACAAAGCAAGAGATGGTAAAGGAGTCGAAAGCTTTACTAGGTGGTGAAAATAGGGGTATATATAGTTGAAGTTCATGAAAGAGAGTATGTGTAAGGTGTCATCACCATGTGAACTTAGGTGACACATGTCCATGCATGGTGGCTTCATGCATCCACAATTATCTTTCCATACAAAAATCTTGACGATAATCCATAGATAAGATATCAGCCATTGGGTATCTTTCTTGACAAGATATCAAAATCCAATATCACTTTATATGCAAACCGATACAACTTTTGCAAGAAATATGTAAATCGATAGGCTTCACCTCCTTGAGGTGCTTAGCCTGAGATGAGTACTTTCAAAGGTTACCAAGCCAATATGGGACCTCCTCTATGGCTTCCAAGCTGATAGGCACTCCCATATACACTTCATAACCTGACACAACCCCATCTAGGGTTCAAGATACTCAACATTCTTTGGTTCTTTTACCACAAAGAGTGATATGATTCAACCAAGACTCAAACAATGAACCTCCTTATTTCTCTCTCCTCTAGACAATGCTATGAGAGAGAAGGAACACTCTAGAGGTGATAATTTGCACATAAACCCCTCATTTGGGTAAATTGCAATTAATTGCACAAACTTATCATATAAGGCACAAAAATTTTGCAAATAAGTTCAAAATTGAGAAATATACTCTCCTCTAGTTTTAATCAATTTTTGAAAGATTAAGACAAGGTTCTAAACAACTTACTTAGGCAAATCTTCTAGGGTTATCCCAAAACCCAGGTCACGTGTGTTACAATGAGATATGTACATAAAGGCACATTGGCAGTGGACATCCTAGAGAATACAAAGGAGATTTCATTCTCCACAGTAATTCAATATCTTGATGAAGAAGAGGAGGAATATTGCCCAACGACAATTGATGAGGAATCTTCTTCCACCCTTGATCAAACATATTTAAAGTTGTCATTTGAGGTGTGCCTTATGAATTTGGTGGATGACTTCACTTGATGTCATTCATTGGAGGAGTGTGTCTTATTTCTCAAGGCATTATTGTGTTATTACACCAGGCATTATGTGACTTAGGACCACCTCCACCATCATTGATTCCATCTCTATTGAGTCATCTAGATCTTGAATCGAAGTCATTACTGCTAGATTTCAAGTATTCATTTTTGGTATGAAATGACAAGGTTATAGTAATGATCTCAACCTCCTTAAGAAACGAAGTGGAGGAGCAGTTGATTTGTGTTCTAAAGAGCCACCAGACAGCATTTGGGTGGTTAGTTGAAGACATCAAGGGGATTTCCCCTAGTTTTTGCCAACACAAGATCTTCATAGAGGAAGGAGCCAAGCCAATCATGCAACCTAAGAGGCATCTCAACCCCATCATGACTGAGATAATGAAGAAAAAGGTAGTCAAACATCTATCTATAGGTATTATTTATGCTATCTCTGAATGTAGTTGGGTAAGTCTTACTCAAGTGGTTTCAAAGAAAGGGGGTATAATTGTCACCACTAATTCAAATAATGCATTGATATCTACTAGATTGGTGATCGAGTGGCAAGTTTGCATTGAATATTTTCATATAAATTCCGCTATGCTTAAATATTATTTCTTGCTTCCTTTCATTGATTAAATTCTTGAGTGGGTCGCCAGCCGCTCTCATTTTTGTTTTCTGCACGGGTATTTTGGATGCAATCAAATTGCCATTGAGTCAAATGATCAAGAGAAATCTACTTTCAGTAGTCCTTATGGAACATTCTTTTACCATCATATGCCTTTGGGTTTGTGTAATGCACCGACAATTTTCCAAAGATGTATGCTTACCATTTTTCCTGATATGATAGAGCATTGTCTTGAGGTTTTCATGGACAATTTCTCAGTGTATGTTGATTCATTTGAGGTCTGCCTTTACAATGTTGACAAATTCTTGCAAAGATGCAAGGTCACTCACTTGGATTTGAAATGGGAAAAGAGTCACATTATGGTGAGTTAGGGAATAGTCCTAGGACATAAGGTGTCTCATAGAGGTATGAAGGTTGATTTGGTTAAAATCAAGGTTATTTCTAAGCTGCCTCCACCATCCATGGTGAAGGGAGTTAGAAGTTTTTAGGACATGTTGATATTTATCGACGTTTCATAAAAGATTCTTTAAAAATCATAAAATTGTTTTCTGAATTATTGGAAAAATACATTGAATTTAATTTCGATGAGCAGTGTTTGAAAGCAATTGATGTGTTAAAGGAGAAACTAGTCTCCACACCTATTGGTAATGCTCCAGATCGGAGCCAACATTTTGAGCTGATGTGTGATGCATTGGATTATGCGGTAGGGGTTGTGTTAGGCCAATGTAGAGACAAGAACCCCACTATCATTTATTATGCATCTAAGACCTTAAATGATGCCCAGTTAAATTATACAACCACTAGAAAAGAACTATTGATGGTAGTTTTTTCTTTTGTAAAATTTCACCAGTATTTGATAGGGATGAGGGTCATTGTATGGACCCATCAGGCAACAATTAATATTTGTTGCAAAAAATGGATACCAAACCTAGATTAATTACGTGGATTTATGTACTATAGGAGTTTTACATAGAAATCAAGGATAAGGACGGTATAGAGAATGTAGTGACAGATCATTTATCTAGGCTTGAAATAGTTGATGAAAAGGATATAGACATACCAATTGTGGAATAATTTCCAGATGAGTAGTTGTTTGCCATAAAAAGTGAACACCCATGGTTTACAAACATTGACAACTACTTGGCATGTGGTGAGCTGCCAGAATATTGGGTATATTGGGAGAAAAAGAAGTTCTTACATTCTTTGAGGTTATATGTTTGGGATGAACCCATCTTGATTAAGAAGTGTAGGGATGGTATTTTAAGGAAGTGCGTGCCCTATTGTGAGTCTGAGAGTATCTTGGCACACTGTCATTCCCTACCAACTGGGGGTCACCATGCTAGTTCTAGGACAGTGGCCAAAGTATTAGAGTGTGGATTTTATTGGCTGACACCTATTAAGGATGCATATAATTTTGTGCTTCATTGTGATGCATGTCAGCATAGGGAATATCTCAAAGAGACATGAAATGCCCTTAAATGTATTGTAGGCAATTGAAGTGTTTGATTTATGGGGAATAGTTTCCATGGGCGCTTTTGTGTCTTCTAATTCTAATTTATACATATTTATTGTTGTTGATTATGTATCAAAGTGGGTGGAAGCAATTCCAACCTACTCCAATGATGCCCAAGTTGTATGCATATTTGTGATAGACCATCTATTTTGTTGGTTTGGGGTGACCAAATTGGCAATAAGTGTGGTGGATCCTCCTTCACCAATAGGATTTTTGGTTCATTATTGGGAAAATATGGAGTGAGACATAGGGTAGGTACTCCATATCACTCACAAACCCTGGGACAAGTTGAGGTGTCTAATATGGAGATAAAGAAAATTTTAGAGAAGACTGTCTCAACCAATAGGACATATTGGAGTATGCAACTTCACGATGCTCTTTGGGAATATAGGACAACCTATAAGAACCACTCCTTTTAGGCTAGTTTATGGGAGAGCTTGTCACATACCTATCGAGTTAGAGAATAAAGCCAAATGTGCCCCAAGAAATTGAATTACAATTTGTATGATGTAGGGAAAAAGAGAATGCTAGAGTTGAATGAGTTAGATGAGCTCATGTTGGATGCCCATTAAAGCTCAAGGATCTACAAGGATAGAACAAAGAAGAACCATGATTACCACATCTTGCATAGAGTCTTCACTTTAGGATAGAAGGTGCTTCTGTTCAATTCTAGGTTAAAATTACCCCCTAGAAAATTAAGGTTTAGATGGACTGGTCCTTTTGTGGTAGTTAGGGATTTACCCCATGGGGAAGTGGAGATAATCAATGCGGTTGCGCCATTTTTGTCAATGGCCTACGACTTAAGGATTACTTTGGGGGAGATGTGGTCCATCAAGAAGAAGAGTTGAAGCTCATTGATCTTCAATGCTTGTTTGATTTGATCATCAAGCCTATGACGTAAAACTTTGGGGGATTTTATTGGCTGACACCTATTAAGGATGCATATAATTTTGTGCTTCATTGTGATGCATGTCAGCATAGGGAATATCTCAAAGAGACATGAAATGCCCTTAAATGTCTTTTAGGAAATTGAAGTGTTCGATTTATGGGGAATAGTTTCCATGGGCCATTTCATGTCGTCTAACTCTAATTTATACATATTTATTGTTGATGATTATGTATCAAAGTGGGTGGAAGCAATTCCAACTTGCTCCAATGATTCCCAACTTGTATGCATGTTTGTGATAGACCATCTATTTTGCTAGTTTGGGGTGACAAAATTGGCAATAAGTGTGGTGGGTCCTCCTTCACCAATAGGAATTTTGGTTCATTACTGGGAAAATATGGAATGAGACATAGGGTAGGTACTCCATATCACTCTCAAATACCGGGACAAGTTGAGGTGTCTAATAAGGAGATAAAGAAAATCTTAGAGAAGAATGTCTCAACCAATAGGACATATTAGAGTATGCAACTTAACGATGCTCTATGGGCATATAGGATAGCCTATAAGAACCACCCCTTTTAGGCTAGTTTATGGGAGATCTTGTCACATACCTATCGAGTTACAGAATAAAGCGAAATGGGCCCTGAGAAATTGAATTACAATTTGGATGATGTAGGGAAAAAGAGAATGCCAAAGTTGAATGAATTAGATGAGCTCATGTCGGATGCCCATGAAAGCTCAAGGATCTATAAGGATAGAACAAAGAAGATCCATGACTAACACATCTTGCATAGAGTCTTCACTTTAGGATAGAAGGTGCTTCTATTCAATTATAGGTTAAAATTATAGCCCAGAAAATTAAGGTCTAGATGGAGTGGTCCTTTTGTGGTACTTAGGGAGCTTGTTGGTAGGCAACCCAACCATATTTTAATGCTTTAGGAATTTTTTCTTTACATTCTAGTTGCACTGTATTATTTTCATGGTAAAAAAGGGTCCTTCATCATTCATGTTTGGTGTGAAGGCTGAGCAAAAGTTGGTAGTATCAACATCAAAGTTAGTAGTACTAATGTAAGCACTGTTGGGTTTTATGGGAGGCAGAGAAGCAGCGGAAACAAAAAACATTTCTCCCTCAAACCCAGAACAAAAGGAATCGCGTCAACATCTATATAATAGGAAATATGGTTTGTGGATGCATACCTTGTCCCGAGGCTTGCTCGGCGACAGTACCTCATGCCTTGTGTGGTCTTCACCTACGGTCTTGGATAGTGTCTGTGCATCTCCTGGTCACACCGGGACTGAAGACTCCTGGTCTCACCGGGACTGTCGGGATTGACAATTGTCCTCCGAGTGACAAAGGTATCCCGCCTCTGCAGTCATCCACACAGACTGCCTGGAACTCCGATCTCCTTATCCCATAAGGAATCATAAGGAGTCGCACCCTCCTGTCGGCGTACTAGTCGCCGACACAATCTCCTGCCACCAGTCACTTTCTACAGTTGTCTTACCCTTGTTGTGCCTCCCTTTTCGGGTAGCACTTGCTCAGGCTCTCTCGGTTACCAAAACTAGAGAGAACGACAACTTTACAGAGCAACTGGTTGCACTGAGTTGCACTTTGAGAAGCCCCCGATACCCCTATATATAGGAGGGTCATGGGACAGGGTTCTCTATCTCGGGTAATGCGGGACTAAAGCAGGAGTAGAAGGGTTCAAGATTTTCCACAAAAACAACCAACTGCGTAACCTGAACCGATCGTTTCATTTATGAAACGGTCAGTTGGGGATATGAACCGGTCGGTTGACACCTCAACCGATCGGTTGGGACCCATGAAATGGTCGGTTCACTTCTGAACCGGTCGGTTCGTGGTCCTGATCAATTCCCGATTGACTTTTCCTCTTTTGTTTCGAATTGGTATCAAATACCAATCCTTGTTCCAATCAAATTGGGCAAGTGAAATGAAAGGAAATTTCTCACCAATCTTACTTTCCCAACTTGCTCGGTTGGACCAGTTGAACCGATCATTTCAACACTTGAAGCGATCATTTCACCCGGTCCATGAGCCGATCGACTCACCAGTTGAGCCGATCGGTTCACCAAGCTCAGTCGATCGGTTCATCACATGAGCCAATCGGTTGGGAATGCAGATTGTGCAGAATTAGTCAATCATAGTTTCAATCAATCTGATACTCTAATCAATCAATCCAACACCTTGAACACTATGATATTGAGCTATCAATTGATTGAGTGTTTAATTGAACTACTAAACTCCTTTAGTAATCAATTTAAACATTGTTTGCAGACAAACTCCTATTCTAGGTTAAATCCTATGTGTGTGACCTTGCAGGTCCATTTCACGTTGGTAGTGAAATTCCATAACACTTATCACTTCACAAGCAAAGAGCGGTGCCTAGTCACACATCATTCCTACCCAAGTGAAATAGAAAGTTGGAGAACAACTTTCAATCCCACAATCCGTGAATGGTGTTACAGTGAATGTATAATTCCTTTGTCATTGATATCTTGAATGAACTCGAGGCATTGAACAATCATCCCGTCAATGTTCATTCATTTCCTTAATATCAGAGCAGACTGGGTGAGATGTGTGTGACATTAATATCACATATTGATTCACACGTGCATGCGCATGCCTTTCTCAATCCTACTCATCAAGTGGCCAAGGACATCAAACTCCCTCAGGAAGGACAAATCCCATATCTATCACTCACCCCTCAAAAGCCCCATGTGTCAAAGCCACCCAATCATCACCTTTATAACAACCCATGTTTCAGGACTGCGTTTGATGATGTCAAAGTCTACCCAACGACATGTGTTGAGTGTAGTGATTTCAGGTCTAAGAATCACACTCTCCACCATCAGTGTGAGAGTTGACTGTGATTACCAAGACATGGTTCAATGTGTCACTCTCACGGTGGGTCTGTCTGGTACCTTGTTCTCTAACAAGTACCTATGTGCTTGGTTTTATATCACTATATTGTGACTAATGAGATTTTGTCATCAACCAACACACAATCTTGTCTTCTGTGTTATTGATGTCTATGGTTATTTCCACAATAACAACTGACTAGGGACTAAACAAGAATGTATACTCTTAACATCTGTATGATCTCATCATTTAGGTCCTCAACCCAAAAGCATACGTCATTGAGTAAAACAATTCTTTAGACATCTATCATGTTACACCCTCATCTCAGAAATAGTTTGGACATATAGATCGGAAATTGCCTTTATTATTATTCAAATAATTTACAAAGTATCCCATTACAATCATCATATGACTTGCTCTATGGGCATACATACCAATAGACTACCACTTGCACTTAGAGCCAGTCACCAAGGAACCTCATTCCTTGTGACCTAGCATGACCATCATGCTTCTACTGAGAAAGGTCCTTAGTCAGTAGATCAACTATGTTGTCTTCAGTTGGTACTTTGCAAATCTTCATATCTCCTCGCAGTACGATCTCTCATATGAGATGGAAGTGCCACAGTATGTGCTTAGACCGCTGATGTGATCTGGGTTCCTTAGCTTGTGCAATAGCTCCATTATTGTCACAATAAAGCTCAATTGCATCACATATACTGGGGACTACACCAAGTTCAGAAATGAACTTCCTGATCCACACAGCCTCCTTTGCTTCATGTGAAGCATCAATATACTCGACCTCTATAGTAGAATCGACAACTGTTTCTTGCTTGGAACTCTTCCAGCTCACAACTCCATTATTAAGGAAAAATACAAATTCGGACTGCGATCTGTAATCATCTTTATTGGTTTGGAAGCTTGCATCGGTGTAACCCTTTACAACCAGCTCTTCCTCGCCGCCGTAAATAAGAAACTGATCCTTAGTCCTTTGCAAGTACTTGAGGATTTTCTTTACGGCTGTCCAGTGAGCATCCCCGGGATCTGACTGGTACCTGCTCGTCATGCTTAGAGCATACGAGACATCTGGGAGTGTGCACAACATAACATACATGATGGATCTGATGGCTGATGCATATGGGATCCCATTCATATGCTCCAACTCTTCACAAGATTGGGGACATTGAGCTCTAGAGACGGTGACTCCATGTAGCATGGGGATGTTGCCTCTCTTTGAGTTCTCCATGCTGAACCACTTCAACACTTTATCAATGTATGTGCTCTGACTTAGTCCGACAAGCCTTCTAGATCTATCTCTATAGATCTTAATTCCTAGAATGTAGGATGCTTCTCCTAAGTCCTTCATTGAGAAAGTATTCCCAAGCCAAGTCTTTACCTTCTCTAAGGCTAAGACATCATTCCCAATTAAAAGTATGTCATCCACATACAATATGAGGAATGTGGTCGAGCTCCCATTAACCTTCTTGTAAACACAAGGTTCATCTTCATTTTGAGTAAAGCCAAACACTTTGACTTCCTCATCAAATCAAAGATTCCAACTCTGAGATGCTTGCTTCAATCCATAGATTGACCTTTGTAGCTTACTGACTTTATTGGCATTCTTTGGACTACAAAACCTTCAGGCTGTGTCATGTGCACATCCTCATTTATATTCCCATTAAGGAATGCAATTTTAACATCCATCTGCAAAATCTCACAGTCATAGTAAGCTGCAATAGCAAGCATGATCCTGATGGACTTAATCATGGCAGCTGGAGAAAATGTTTTGTCATAGTCAACACCTTGAACTTGTCAAAATCCCTTCGCAACCAATCCGCCTTTATAAGTTTGCACATTGCCATCCATGTCGGTCTTTTTCTTGAAGACCCACTTGCACCCTATGGGTTTTACCCCTTCGGGTGGTTCCACCAAAGTACATACTTTGTTGGAGTACATGGATTCCATCTCGGATCTCATGGCTTCAAGCCATTTCTCAGAATCTGGTCCTTCCATAGCCTCTACGTAGGTAGTTGGATCATCATCTATGATCAACTCACCACCTTCCGGAGTCACAAGGTATCCAAACCTCTTAGGTTCAAGGAGGGTCCTACTAGATCTACGAGGTCCTTGTGTTACCTGAGGAGACTGCTATTCCACAACACCTTGTGAATCTCCATTTTCCTCTTGTACAACTATCGGTTCTATGTTTTCTTGTTGGGCTTGAACTTCTTCAAGCTTTATTTTCCTCCCACTGCTTCCTTTAGAGATAAATTCCTTCTCTAGGAACACAACTATCCTGGAAACAAACACTTTGTTGTCAGTAGGGTGGTATAGATAATATCCCCTAGTTTCCTTGGGATATCCAACAAAATAACATTTATCAGACTTGGGTCCAAGCTTATCAGGAAATAGTTTCCTAACATAAGACTCACAACCCCAAATCTTTAGAAAAGACAAATCAGGATGCTTCCCAGTCCATATCTCATATGGTGTCTTTTGAACCGATTTAGATGGTACTCGGTTAAGTGTAAACGCGGCAGTTTCAAGAGCATGACCCCAGAAAGAAATCGGAAGATCAGCAAAACTCATCATCGATCGCACCATATCCAACAATGTGTGATTCCTTCTTTCATACAAAACGTTATGATGTGGTGTTCCAGGCGAAGTCCATTGTGATACAATACCACAGGCTCGCAGAAGGTACTCAAACTCCTGGCTTAAGTATTCTCCACCTCGATCGGATCGAAGTGCCTTAATACTTTTACCAAGTTGGTTCTTTACTTCATTCATGAAATCCTTAAACCTTTCAAGGGTTTCTGACTTATGTTTCATCAGGTACACATAGCCATACCTACTGAAGTCATCAGTAAAGGTAATGAAGTATTGATACCCACCTCTGGAATTAGTTCTAAGAGGCCCACATACATCAGTATGTATGAGTCCTAATAGATCACTAGCTCTATCACCTTTACCTGAAAAGGGAGTCTTGGTCATCTTGCCCAACAAACAATATTCACATGTCTCTATTGATTCATAACCAAAAGAGTCTAGATAACCATCTTTATGGAGTCTAGAAATGCGCTTCTCATTTATGTGCCCTAGACGACAATGCCAAAGATACGTTTCGTTTGAGTTGTTGAGTTTTTACCTTTTGGTGTTTACGTTGTATACAATTGTCTCTAGATCTATCAAGTATAGACGATAAGACATTGGGGCACTGCCATAAAAGATCCCATCTTTAGAAATGGAACAATTTCCATTCTTAATAAGAAATTCAAATCCATCATTGTCTAAACAAGAGACGGAAATGATATTCCTATTTATGGAAGGTACATAATAGCAGTTCTTCAACTCTATTATTGGCCCACTTGGTAGAGTTAACTCATAGGTTCCGACGGCACTAGAGACAACTCTTGCCCCATTGGCAACACGTAGTTCAACCTCACCTTTTCCCAAAGGCCTACTTCTCTTAAGATCCTTCATATTTGAACAAATGTGAGATCCGCATCCGGTATCAAGTACGCATGATGAAGAAGTAGTAAAGTTAATCTCTATCATGTATACACCAGAAGTAGAGATCTCTATCTCTGACTTCTTCTTCCATCGTTCCTTCCATCCTCTCCATGTAGAAGAAATTGGTTTGGCGAGAGAACCCTTCTCTCCCTTACCTATCATTCCATTGATCTCTATCAATGAACTTTCTTTCTTCTTCACCAACGCCTTAAGCGTACATAGAGTGGATTCAAAGGCTCCTGGTATATCTGGATTGTAAAGAACACTTCTCACAGTCCTCAACCAGTTATGCAATTTATTCTCAATTAATTTGCCCATTTTAAAAGATGATTCCTTTGCCATTCTACAAGAGAAAATTGCATTTTGTCAAAACTCCTTTTGATTTGATTTGAATAAAATTTGACGATAGTTAATTAGGCCTTTAATTAATTACCACTCCCGCTATTTTGACTCAAATTGAAAGCCCTCACCATCAATTCAGAAGATTGCAGTGCACAATCTTCTAGTGGGTCAAGATCATGAAATCCTCTGAGCCATGGACCAGCTTGGGCTGTCACCCACAACTCAGATCTTCCAGGTAGGCAACTCTTGCCAATTTCATCATATGCAACTCTTGAAAGATGTTATATGCAACTCCTTTCCATGATCATCTCCATGCCTCAAGGTTCTAGATCCTATCTAGGTCACCTTGTTAAGTCCGACCTAAAGCCAACACGATGAACATGCACCCTGCTTGGGCAGACCCACACATTCATCCTTCACGCTTCCATGACATAGATGGTGCACCACGCTTGGGCGTGCCCACACTTGGTCGATCAAGCTTTTCACGTGTGTCACATTTGGAAGGCATCTAAAACTTTAATATTAAATGAGGGATTTGGTTTTTATATACATATACATATCCAATCACCACTACATATAGTATGTATCATATACATGCTATATCCCACAGAAAACATACAAAACGATAAAAGCAATGATTATGACCATCCTATTGTGATTCCTCGAGCCAAGAGGAATCACAGTCATCTCGGTCTACATCACATGCAACATGTACAAGATGAAATATGTGCCTGCCTTTCTGGGTTTGATCAGCTCATCTTCATGAATGATCGGCTCGCCATCAAGTTGGTCATTCAGGTGCCACCAGCCGATCGACCGGAGCCTCCATCCGATCGGTTCACCGGTCGTCGTGCATCTCCTCAGATCGCCACCCACTCATCTCGCTCCTCGAACTGATCATCTGGAACACCAACCGATCAGTTCACGCCTTGAACCGATCGTCTAAGGTCATCCGTCGTTCTTTGACATAACAAGAAATAAAATCTATCCTATTTACAATTGAATTGTGAAACCCCGAGTTACATTAAGGGGGAGCAAAGGTAGGAAAAGAAATCTCGAATTATTTCGAGTTACATCAGGAATAGGAGAAAGGGAATCAGTGTGCAGACCGAGATGCAAGCAACCACATACAACCACACACAGATATAGGGTTTACCGGCAATAATCATGCTACACATCCACCACAAAACTCATTTAAGGGTGACGCGTATCGAGTGTATTAATATTACATATCATATATGTATATTTGGGATTTGTGGATTGGACATGCATAAATCCAATTTTATTCGCATCGTATGCAATAAATCAAGGCGACAAACCAAAATCGATCATATCGATAATCCTAAAATATAGAGCAGTTGACGTGGCTCTGATACCACTGTTGGGTTTTAAGGGAGGCAGAGAAGCAGCGGAAAAAAAAATTCTCCCTCAAACCCAGAACAAAAGGAATCGTGTCAACGTCTATACAATAGGAAAGATGGTTTATGGATGCACACCTTGTCCCGAGGCTTGCTCGGTGACAGTACCTTGTGCCTTGCGCGGTCTTCACCTCTGGTCTTGGACGATGTCTGTGCAGCTCCTGGTCACACCGGGACTGAAGACTCCTGGTCTCACTGGGACTGTCGGGATTGACAGTTGTCCTTTGAGCGACAGAGGTCTCCCACCTCTGTAGTCTTCCACACGGATTGTCTGGAACTCCAATCTCATTGTCCCACAAGGAATCAGAAGGAGTCGCACCCTCCTGTCGACGTACTAGTCGCCGACACACTCTCCTGCCACCAGTCACTTTCCACAGTTGTCTTTCCCTTGATGTGCCTCCCTTATCGGGTAGCACTTGCTCAGGCTCTCTCGGTTACCAAAACCAGAGAGAACGACAACTTTACAGAGCAACTGGTTGCACAGAGTTGTACTTTGAGAAGCCCCCAATGCCCCTATATATATAGGAGGGTCATGGGACAGGGAAATCTATCCTAGGCAATGCAGGACTAAAGCAGGACTAGAAGGGTTCGAGATTTTCCACAAAAACAACCAACTGCGCAACCGGAACCGATCATTTCATTTCTGAAACAGACAGTTGGGGATCTGAGCCGGTCGGTTGACACCTCAACTGATTGGTTGGGACCCATGAAACGGTCGGTTCACTTATGAACCGGTCGTTTTGTGGTCATGATCAGTTCCCGATTGACTTTTCCTCTTTTGTTTCGAATTGGTATCAAATATCAATCCTTGTTCCAATTAAATTGGGCAAATGAAACAAAAGGAAATTTCTCACCAATCTTACTTTCCCAACTTGCTCGGTTGGACCAGTGAACCGATCGTTTCAACACTTGAAGCGATCATTTCACTCTGTCCATGAGCCAATGGACTCACCAGTTGAGCCGATCGGTTCACCAAGCTCAGCTGATCGGTTCATCACATGAGCCAATCAGTTGGGAGTGCAAATTGTGCAGAATTAGTCAATCGTAGTTTAAATCAATCTGATACTCTAATCAATTAATCCAACACCTGGAACACTATGATACTGAGCTATCAATTGATTGAGTGTTTAATTGAACTACTAAACTCCTTTAGTAATCAATTTAAACATTGTTTGCGGACAAACTCCTATTCCAAGTTAAATCCTATGTGTGTGACCCTGTAGGTCCATTTCACATTGGCAGTGAAAGTCCATAACACTTATGACTTCACAAGCAAAGAGTGGTGCCTAGTCACACATCAGTGCTACCCAAGTGAAATAGAAAGTTAGAGAACAACTTTCAATCCTACAATCCGTGAATGGTGTTACAGTGAATGTATAATTCCTTTATCACTGATATCCTGAATGAACTCGAGGCATAGAACAATCATCCTGTCAATGTTCATTCATTTCCTTGATCTCAGAGCAGACTGGGTGAGATGTGTCAGACATCAATATCACATATTGATTCACACGTGCATGTGCATGCCTTTCTCAATCCTACTCATCAAGTGGCCAAGGACATCAAACTCCCTCAGGAGGGACAAATCCCATATCTATCACTCACCCCTCAAAAGCCCCATGTGTCAAAGCCACCCAATCATCACCTGTATAACAACCCATGTTTCAGGACTTCGTTTGATGATGTCAAAGTGTACCCAACGACATGTGTTGAGTGTAGTGATTTCAGGTCTAAGAATCACACTCACCACCATCACTGTGAGAGCGGACTGTGATTACCAAGTCATGGTTCCATGTGTCACTCTCACGGTGGGTCTGTCTGGTACCTTGTTCTCTAAGAAGTACCTATGTGCTTGGTTTGATATCACTATATCATGACTAATGAGATTTTGTCATCAACCAACACACAACCTAGTCTTCAGTGTTATTGATGTCTATGGTTGTTTCCACAATAACAATCGACTATGGACTAAACAAGAATGTATACTCTTAACATCCGTTTGATCTCATCATTTAGGTCCTCAAACCAAAAGCATACGTCATTGAGGAAAACAATTCTTTATACATCTATCATGTTACACCATCATCTCAGAAACAGTTTAAACATATAGATCGGAAATTGCCTTTATTATTATTCAAATCATTTACAAAGTATCCCATTACAATCATCTTATGACATGCTCTATGGGCATACATACCAACAAGCACAGGGATGCAAGGTTGATTTTCATGAAGTCTCGGTACTATTGACTGCATAATCGGTAGTGCCGACAACAACACAGGGAGCCCAAAAAAATATCTCGGTGGTACCGACAACAAATTCGACTTTTTTGCTGAGAGGAGTAGGGCTAATTGATAAAGAATGGGTACTAATGACATCCAAGTTGGTGTACCGATGCTGATCAATGCTTTAGGTTCCTAAATACCAAGATAATGCTAAGAAGTATTAAGAAATGTCAACAACTCGGTACTACTAACACCTAGTCAATTTTACTGACACTAGAAAACATATGATCCACGAGATCTCCATCAATGACTATAATTTTTCACATCTTATGGTCGGTAGTACCAACCCACTCACCTTTTTGAAGTTTGTACTACCAAAGCTAGGAAATTAGCGATTACTGACATCTACCAATGAGGAGAATTGGTATCAATGACTGGTACCAATTCACACAAATCACGGAGAAGTATTCAATACTACTGACGCATTGGAAGTAGGTTGGCCGACACCTATATAAGGACGGCTGTGTGTATTGTTTCACTGACACCTCCACCACACCCCTCTCGAGCAAGATTGTATAAGAACTTTTGGGCATTTAGAGTCTTCACCACACTCCTTCTTCTCCATCCCCTACATGTACCGGCTTGACGACATCCAGGTGAGAAACTTCCTCGATGGTAGGAAATGTCATGTTGGTAACCAAACTAGTGTGCATCGCTCATGTCAACAACAATGTTAAGAAGATATATGATGACCTGATGAAAAGAGTGATCACCTTGACACAATATGGAGAGTGTGTGTTCCTTCCATCCATGGGCTTCACCAAAAATCTACGTCGAGTCTGCAAAGGATAGGGGTTGGTGGGTGATCACCCATTCTTTGGTGATTGGCTCACCTTCTCAAAGATCATCTGCAAGTTCTTGGCTTTGCTGGAGATTTCCTGCATTGTTGAGCATGGGGATGAATGGAGGGAAGGGTCTATCAAATTTCAACTCTTCCAAAACAACTACCAAATGATGTTGAGGCAATTCAACAACATCTATGGGTGGTCGTTGGGTGAGATACACTTTGGCACCAACAACTTTGGTTACAAAAGTGCATCGAAACTTTTTTTGGAGGTGTTGGAGGGCTACCACATAAGCAGGCACGTCAACCCACCACTGACATTGAGCACCCATTTTCTCATATCATACATCGCTTCCTCACCAACACCCTATTTGCCAAGTCCAGTCAGGGGCAGGGGAAGGTTCAACAGGTGGATCTCTTCTTCCTCTATAAGCATCTTAATCTTGATCTCTCCACCTCTAAATCTTTAAAGGATTCTCTCGAGTTGGATCTGGAACATTTTAAGAGAGTGAACCTCATCAACTTACATCATGGGAAGGTGCACACGCGTCATATAGTTGATGACCAGTACCTGGAGAGGGAGCACCCTAATCCTATCTTCAACTTGCAAGGAGTGTATCACCTGAGGTGGCCAATAGAGAGCGACACAAAGGCGATGAAGCAAGAAAAGAGGCCAAGCAAGAGCAACAATAGGAGCAAAATGAAGAAGAGGAGGAGGCCACCATCCCAATCACGAGGAGGTAGGTCCCCCGCAAGTGCGCTAGAGTACATGGAGCATCTAGTTCTTCTTCTCAACCACCTACCCAAGAAGATGATCCTTACTCGATGATAGGTATGTATGGAATGCTACAAGAGATTTAGCAAGGGCAACAACATTGGATGGCTACATTGAAAGGCATCCATGATGTCCAAGGATGACTTTGTCAAAACTAGTAGGTAATGTTTGAAAATGAGCGACTTCTCTTAGCCAACCAAGACAACATGCATAATCATCTGTAGAGGATGGAGAACTATCAATAGTCATTCTTAAACAACTATTACAGTCAGGGCTATTTTGGCAACTATCCACAACCTCTAGAAACTATGAGAACATAGTGAAGTTCAAGCTTATGGGGGAGGGGTTGGAACAACTCTATCCTTATTTTTATTTTTCTTTTAGTCTTTATTTTCTTTTTAGTTTTTATTACAAGTTATAGGATCCACAATCTATCTAGTATAATGTGGAGCAATATAAGCATGATATCTTGCTTTGTCATCATAAAGTATGTCTTCCATGTCTATGCAATAAAAAATACAAAAAATACAAAAATTCTTTGGCTTGTTTGTAATTTCTTGAGTAACACCACCTAGAGGGAGTGTATGTGTTATTCAGCTTTTGGACACTTGATATGAATTTACATCTTAATTATTCATGTAATGTGGATGAAGACGGGGTTTGAGACTGAGTTGATCAAACAATTAATGGGACCTAAAATTGAAATTTGAGAAAGAAAACATAATGTTACACTATACACAGGTCAGTAATATAGGGTCATATCATAGTTTAAGAAAGGCTTTGTCTCTTAATTATGTGATTCCATCTGTTTTCTATCCATTTTGATTCACCACCTTAAGATTATCAAGTAACCCAAATTGTTTCCTTTTTATTGCATTGCATGGAATAATAGGTGACATGATAGTCAATTTTTATTTTGATGCATTAATAACAAAATGAACAAGAAAATTATGCATAAACAACTTGTGTTCATATCATCTAGTTGCATAACACTTGCATGTTGATTACATACAATTTTTATCATGCATTTTACATCATATGGTTATTGTTTTCTTTGTAAATTAGAGTGCAGTGATACACATTAATACTCTCAGAAAAAATCAAAGAAAAAAACTGAAATGAATGAGATATGTTAGTGAATCCCTAGCATAACTTTCTACAATGCTAAAATAGTGGAACAATGAGAAAAAAGGGAAAAAAATTAAGCTTGATGTTATGAAATGAAGAGGGAGAAAGGATTCCCTAAACTCATGGAAGAATTCTACTTCACAAAGAAATGGAAACATTCACTGGAAGCATTTTCTTGTTTCTTCTTTACTTCACTCTCATCCATTTGATGAGATTTTCAAATACATCATTCCACCCAATAATACTACGCATTATGATTCATGAATTTATCATCTTCTTCATGCAAGTAGGTTCATTGTGTTTTATTTTTACATAAATAATTTAGATGTTACATGTGATTCTTCACAAGACACCTATTTATTCCATCCATTGTTCTTATTGGTAGACCATATATATGATTGATCTACTCATTCATTCTTATAAGGAAAACTGCCTCCAAGTAGTTAGTAGTTAGAAAAATAGCAATATAGATAGGGAATCACATGATGAACCAAGTGAAAGCCTAATTGACTATGGCATTAACTGCTCTACTGATAGTGTTTCACTGATCTAAGGGTGGATATCTTTTATGGATATTTTTAGTTTCTTAAGACTAGTTGATTGTCTAGTGTTCAGTAAAGACTAGTTTGTGACCTCCAGATAGGGATAATTGAGAATGGAAATTCATATTTCATGTCCTTTTGTTGACTTGTCTCAAACAGATCTGAGGGTATGTTGCTCAAGTATGAGCATCATTTAAGTTTAGGGGATTTTGATGCATTGGATAATTGTCATTCTCATAGGTTTTTTATTCAATATTTTTGTGCACTTATTATTCATGTTTATATGTTTTATGCATTATTTATCATAATTTGCCTGTGACACTTATTTGCATCAAATAGATGTATTTTTTATGTCTGTGATAGATTCGTTATTATGTGGGAGCTTATGTTCATTTTTGTGAAATTTTAGGTCAATCTACAAGAAACTACACAGCTTGTGCTACCAATCTACCTACCGGTGGTACCAACACTTGATCATAAAGGAACATGTAAATCGAGAAAACTCAATAGTATCGATGAAGGAAGTCGGTACTATCAACAACCTTATAATATGGACTTAGATAATCTTGAGAAATCTCAGTACTACAGACATCAACTCAGTATTACCAACAACTGTACACGGTGTTACAAATTATCAGGGGCGTTATTACTATCGACACCCAGTCGGTAGTACCAACTCAGCAGGATAAGGCAAGATCAAAAATCGTAGTTAATCTGGCGGTTGACAATTAATGATGCCCTAAGTCGTGTTTATGACTTATGGGGAGTTCAACCAGACCTAATCATCATGTCCTATTTAGTTGTATGATAGAGGAGAGAAGAGGAGAGAAAGGAGATGAGAAAGCAACATTTTGGGTAGTTCGTGCTCTCTGGTGGAACTATTTTAGTTGAAAGGCGTAAAATCACCCCGTTCATCAGGAGGAACCTTCCACACCATCTTTCTCCATGGATTTTTCCTTGTTATTGATGTTTTCTTCCTTCCTTTATTCCTTCTCTATGTTCAAAGCAACTGAATTCATATGGGGCTAATCCCCTTGTTCCTTAGGATCCGAGTGTAGCCCTGTTTCACATTGTAATTGATGATTATGATTTGATATACATGTTTCTCTTAACTTCTAGACATATTTCTATGAGAGCATTAAGAATTATATGTGTTTAATCACCATTGGTAATTGTTTAGACCATTAATTGCTTCAAGAGAGTAATTAAGGGTTTAGACAACTAATACATTTAAGCATTTTATATCGCACCTTGAGAAAGGGCTTACGAATGTGAATAGGATAACCTACACATTTATGTAAAGCACCTAACTAATAACACAATTTCTATGAGAGTGGGATTGGTATTAGGATAGGTAGTAAATTACGCTATGAGAGTGGGTTATTCTTTCTACAGGTCTCTGTCTAGGGTCAGGAGAAATTAACATTAATGAAATGATGTTAATTGTAATGTGAGTCGTGGTGAAACCACAATCCTAAGGAATTCATTCCACTTGTGAGCACCACCAATAATTTTAGTTTTACTTCTTGCAAATTAGTTATTAATTCAACCAATTCAATCTTTTTCATCAGTCTAGTTGATTGAGTCATCATTAGTAGTAGTTTCTGGGTACACATTTTTCCCATGTTTGATTTATGGGCCTCTTTAGGGCTATATTACATTGATACGTGCACTTGGACTTTTTACATGAAGTTTACACACACAAAACATCACAAGAAAAGAGAGGTGTCTAGTAACACATCATTGCTTCCCAAATAAATGGAAAGTTGAAGAAAAACTTCAACCTAAATATGTGATTGGTGTTATAGTGTTTGCATCCTTCTTTTGTCACTTATCCAGATTGAACTCAAGGCATGGAATCATCATCTTCTTCAATCATTCAATCCATGTTCCTTGAACTATAGCAGTCTGTCTGAGATATATGTAAGCTCAATATCACATATTTCCTTTAATAAGCTTGGCCAAGAATTTCTCAGTCTCTCTTATCTAGTGGTCAAGATATCATACTCCTATAGGAGGGAAAAATCCCTTCTACATCACTCACTATAACATCCCTAGATTCTTCGATCTTGAGAGTTAGGAGGCCTAGGATGACAAATCCAAAAATGTTAGAAATTGTATCAGAGAGCAATACGGAAGTAGAATACACATACATGACCATTCATAGCATACACCATAACAATCTCAATATTCAACATGTATATTACAAAATGTTTTATTACAACTTACATGTACACATTCAATGGAGAACTTTATAAAGTCTGCACATGTATGCTAACCAGGATCCTAGATAATAGGTATAATATATACAATTGCTAACTTCCAATCTTTTCTCCCATGCTAGGTCTGAACCTAGAAAACATGTGAAACAAAAGAGAAACATAATGTTTTGTGTACGTGGGTGAAAGATGCATATATATTGTGCTTGCATACTTGAAATAATTTGATAAAGAAAAGAAAGAGTAAAAGAAAACATTATTTAATGTGATAATTAGGTAAATACATATTTTTAGATGTCTTCTGATGTGATCGTACTACAAAGTGGTGTCACACTTCATTTTCCCTGCACCTTGGGCTATGGGGATCCCCACCCCTTAGGCTATGGTGTTGTGCATACCTTATATTTAGAAGGAGAGAGATAGACAAACAGAAGGTAAACACTTAGTAGCTACAAAACATCCATATTTTTTATTGCTCTTAGTGACATGGCAAAGATATTAGTCATATACTTAGATAAATCCCACATACCTAAGTTTAGATATTCCTTATTCATCCAAGGTCATCTACTACTTTGGTTATCACCTGATTAATAGCAACTAACCATCATGAAAACTTTTTTTGGAAATAGGTAAATATATTGCCAAAAGGATGTACACAGACCCTTACAAAACTGAAGCTAAAACAAAATATACACATGGTAATCTAACTACAAAAACCCCAGTATAGTTTAGCTTTGTAGGTTAGCCCTACGGCTAGGCCTTTCTTGGACCTCAACATTGTAGCAATGTTGGAAGTAATCTCGTTAAACACTATCTCTTCATTTTTACTAACTCTATTATGTAATTTGTTGTTCCTCTCCTCCCAAACAAAAAAAAAGCAGACAAAAGGGAACCGACAACGCCCAACTGCACTTTGTCACTACTCCTCATGTCTAACATGGATGCCTTGGTAAGAAGGTTGTTGCTATTATCCACCCCCAGGTTTTCTTGAGGCAGATGAGATCCCAAATATACTTTGAGAACTTACATTTACTGAATAGGTGGTCGTGGTCTTCATCCTGATCTTTGTAGAGAAGGCAAGTAGAAGCAACTTGCAGCCCCAATCTCTTTATTCTGTCCTTGGTCGACAACTTGTAGAGGATGGCTTTGTAGAGTAGTGTACTCAATTTAGGAGTATACAAGGGATTCCATACTCCTTTTGACCAGGGTAAGATTGTTCCAGCTCCACTTTTGATCCATGGTTTCACTTGCTCATCCACCAAAGCAACGATACCATGCAAATCAATAGTATACTAGGTTTGAACCCTTTCCCAATACTTGCACATCGACATCCAGGTTGTAGAGGAAATAGCATCCATGTGAGAAGGAAGCTCACCATATCTGGCTCTCAGCCAAGCAGGCTAGGCGTTGCTACTATCTCTAAGTAATCTATATAGTCTCTTGAGCTGGCATGTCATCAGAATGTTGCATGGTTGGACAAGGTTGAGTCTTCCCATGTTGAACGATTGGGCAATAGTGTCCCAGACAACAGCATGCCCTCTCCCTACCCACTCAAAATTGGCAATGATCGTCTTCATCCTATCAGCCACTGAGTTGGGTATATTGCAGAAGTCACCCAAAAAACAAATCATACTCTGCAGAGTAGATCTAACAAGTACTAATCTTTTCGCGAAGGACATCTTCATAGAGGACACCCATCAATCTTATTTCTCAACCAATCAAGGCAGGTAGAAAAATCCGCAGTTGTGCCTTTACCCCCCACAATAGGGGCACCTAGATATGTGGTTGGGAACCTGACACCCATCACCTCTATAGCTGCTTTGAGTCTTCCCCTTCGGCCATCACAAGACTTAGAGACGTAGATCATGGATTTGATCTCACTGATGTATAGACCTGTAAGGGTACCAAAGTGAATCATGACTTTTTAAATTCCTTGAGTCTGTTCCCATGCCCTATAGAGAACAACATCACATTGTTTGTGAAGATGAGATGTGTCTTCAATTAGGTTCATCTGATCTTGTAGGTTGTAATCTTCCCTCTACTTTCAATAATGTTAATCATGTTGGTCAACCCCTCCATCATCAAGGTGAAGAGAAGGGGGAGATCAAGTCTCCCTATCACAGGACATTAGTAGCTCTAAATAGCCCCCATTAAAGAGCACTGAAAAGGATCTCATCTCTATGCACTATTTCAGAATAAGGTCCAACTTCTCAGTAAAATCAACCGCCCTCATAATGGCCCATAGTGGTTCCCACCTGACGTGATCATAGGCTTTGTTGACATCTACCTTGAAACAGGCTTTAGCATTGAATTTACCAACCTTACAATGTTAGGTACTCGGCAGTAAGAAGAGTGTTATCATATATTTTTCTTCCCTTGATGAAAGCACTCTATTTATTGAAGATAACCAGAGGCAGAATGTCTTTGAGGTCATTGGCTAACAGTTTACCAACCACCTTGTATAGGACATTGCAATAGGCCATGGGTCTATAGTCCCCCATTTCAGTAGCATCTTTCTTTTTAGGAACCAACTTTATGAAGGTGTGGTTGTCTGATCTGAACATATCCATTGATAATCCATCTAACTGCTTTGCAAACATCCCTTTTGGTGGTGTTCCACATAAATTGGAAGAATTTACTGTTGAACCCATCCAGCCCCAGGACCTTGGATGGGTTGATGGAGAAGATAGCCTTTCCGATCTCCTCATCATTAACATACCTGTAATGGGCCTCATTCATGTCGGCATTGATTCTGTTATCAGGTAGCATCTCTTCCAAATCATTGCATAGCGTGCCACTTTTATTGTACAAGTTGCTAAAGAAGGTGATAGCATTAAAAGAAATGTCATCTCTACTATTAAGGACCCTCCCATGTTCATCAATAACTTCATGTATGGTTTTTTAGCTCCTTCTTCCTCGTTGTAGCATGGTAGGTTCTAGTATTCCTATCACCATCGTTGATCCATAGCATACAACTCCTTTTCTAGTAAAGCACCTCGTCAGCCTTTTTTAGTTTTAGTAGCATGTCCTCTGCGTTCTTCTCTTTGAGTACGATCTCTTAGTCAAACAGATCATTACAGCTATCAGTGGTAGCTTTGTCATACTCCTCCTTAGCTTTGTTCTAAATATTATTGAGATTCATCTTTTCTTTGCTCTATTTATTTAGATTTAGCTTCATGTTCTGGAGTTTCTTTATGGTTCTATATAAGGGGTTTCCCTCAACCTGGATATGCCAGTTTTCATCGACCACATCTTTAAACCTTGTCCATTTAGTCCACTAGTTGGAGAACCTGAAGGGTCTCAGAATGTGTGGTTTGGTGACCAGGTTCACTTGCATCATCACATGGTCACTAAGATTATCTGCTTTGAGCATTATCACTAAGTAAGGCAAAACTTTGAGCCAAGCCTCAATGACAAGGCCTTTATCAATATCACTGGCGATTCTTCTGAGACCATGTTGCTTGCTTGATCAGGTAGTACACCCTCCTATCTTGTTCAATTCTACAGGCCCATCATCCTCAATAGTATCATTAAAAGCCTCAAGAACTCTCTCAGGGATACCATGCCCTCATTTTTTTCATATGATCTTCTAACATTATTGAAATCTCCTATGCCAACCATGGTATTTCCTCCTGTGTGGAATCTTTAATCACCTGTCACATCCTTCTTCTATCCACCTCCAACCGTTCACCATAAATAGCCAAACGAATGAAGAAAAAGCCACCTGTGTTGTAGCAAGAAATTGTAAGCACTTGGTCAAACATGGTAATGGGATCAACATCCCAGACCTCAATGTTCCATCCAATAGCTATACTACCTCCCTCTCTTTTATCCAGGTTGGACATCGTCTGCCACCCATCAGGAAAAAGGGTAGCTATTATTTTACTAACATTTCTCTTAATTCTAGTTTCTAGAGCAATCACCAAGGTCACCCTCTCATGCATGATGACTCTTCGTAACTCTCTCTAGCTACTAGTCAATGAATCTCCTTGCACATTCCAAGTGAGAAGTGACATTTAAGATTTTTTCATTCCCCCTCCTCTCCTTGAGTGGGCATTTTGCTTCATCTTCTTCAGTGAGCTCCTAGTGTTCCTCGGCCTCCTGCTCTTATTGCTAGTGTAATCCACTAGCACTTCTTCTTCATTTTGATTTTGAATGGTGAACATGTTGTCATCCTCTAACTCCCCAGTAGTAGAGTCAGCAACAGTCAATGTTCCATTGATGTTGGCGCCAACCTCTCCTTCCCCCCGGTCAGTGTCTGGGGGTATTTCACCTTCTTTGGTGTCCACAGCCTGCTTGTTGAAATTCCCTGTTGGAACAACAACATCCAAAACCAGGACGTCTTCCACAGAAGGGGTGGTAGTCATGGTATTAGCCGCCATAGATACCATATCTTCCTTCTCCCTCCTAGCCTAGGGTCGCTTGGATTTGGCATTTCTTCTCTTCCTTCCCCGAGCTAGTTGTGGCACAATAGGGGGTGCCCTGTAGTAGCCAGATGGCCTTTCACCAGATCATTTCCCCTTCTCATGACCAAAGACTCTACATTTGGAGCAGCGATCGGGCATGGCCTCATACCTGAGCCTAACCTCCCACTCATCACCATTATACATTTCCACCATCACCTCTGGTGGAGGTTCTTTCTAAGCTGAGATGTCAACACAGAAGTGGGCACATCCCTCCTCCGTGTTGTTAGACCTCCTGTCCATGGCCCTCATCTCGCCCACTGCAAGGGTGATGACTGTTATAGCCTGGGCAGTCTAGTGCTTACCCACACATCTGAGAGGGATACCCACACCGGGGTAGTGGTGAGTGCAACTGTGATAAAGTGAACTTTTAGAACCTTTTGAATGTCTAATGACATAATGATAGTCTTTTAAGTGATTTTTTATCATCTAAAGGTACTCAAATTGTTTTGGCAAAGGTTGAAATTCAATTGATAATATTATGATTAATACCTTAAGTATGCGTATGTTTAAAGTGATTGACTAGTCAAGCAGTGAGTCTTGATAACTATGGGAAATAAATTAAAACCGAGATCTTTTAGTAAACTAGATATACCTTCCCAAGGGCATAATAGAGACATGGAATTTGCTTCGTCTTTTCGCTTCCAGGCAAACACAAACACAGGAACACCAGAACTCCTTTCTCCCTTTAACTGGGGGAACAGCTCTAACAGCGGGGGAGTAATGCTCTGAAACCGCAAGATTGTTTATCAGACAGTCAGCCCTGGAAGAGAGCGCAAAAAAGGCAGGCTGGCTCAGCTGGTCGAAGGACAGAGTCTTAGAACAGACACTGCAAGATCACTCTCCTTCCCGGAGGAGGGACAACCACCAGGAACCGTCTCCGCTGAGGGCCAGGACGCGGGCCTCCACACTGTTATCAATTAAGTCCTAGCGAGGACTTATTCCTCAGATGTGTTCCCATATGACGAACATCATCTGTTGGAATGTCCAGGGAGCATGCTCCAAGGACAAGATCAATCTTCTCAGAGAATTCAAAAGGAAGTACAAAATCCATGTCCTTACAATCGTCAAACCCCGTTGCAGCGGGGTCAAGGCTGCAAACATTATCAAGAAACTGGGATACACCTGCTCCCATAGAGTGGAAGCTCTTGGCTTCTCAGGAGGTGTGTGGGTCCTTTGGGACAACCATCGATGCAAAGTAGAAATCCTCCAAACTCACCGACAATTCAGCCATTGTAAGATGAATGATACCTGGTTCCTCACCTTCGTGTATGACATCCCTAATCCACAGAAATGATCTTTTCTATGGAGTCGACTTTTTACCCTCTCTTCTACTATCGAGGGAGCCTAGGCTGTAGCTGGCGACTTCAATACCATGTTGGACGTCAGTGAAAAGACTGGCGGGAAAGGTTTTGACAAGCGATCATGCCGGAGCTTTCACTCTATGCTGCTTACCACTAGGCTAGCAGATACCCGCCCGTCTAGGCGATTCTTCACTTTCAAAAAGGGCAACCTACGAGAAAAACTAGACCGAGTGGTAGCAAATGTTGATTGGTTATCAATCGAGAACGGCATGAGCATCTGTGTCGTCCCTCGTCTCTACAGTGATCATAACCCTATCTTGATTACTGGGCATAATGACAACCGGAAACGTTTCTATAACTTCCGCACGAGGGCAAGCAAGAATCTTATTCCTGAGTTCCATAAGGAACTTCTTCCCAGCTGGGACAACTCCAAAACCTTCACTGACATCCTTCCAAACTTCCAGTGGGACGCGACCAAATGGGAATCCAGGCGCCAGAAAGCTCAACACAAGAAGAAAGACAGTATTCTGCGGCAACTTAACAATCGCCAGGTACAATCCCCATCCCACCTTAATGCTTCTACTAACACTCTCTTTGTTCGTTTACAAGAGGAATATGAAGCTATCTTGAGATGAGAAGAAGCCGATTGGCAACAAAAAGCAAACATAAACTTGCTACAACATGGAGATGGAAACAACAAGTTCTTCCATTCATATGTCAAAGCCCAGAGATTCCAAAATCACATCTCTAGCATCCGAGACGAGAATGGCGACTGGCTCACTAATCCTACTCGCATCCGTGACCATGTACATACTTATTTCAGGTCTCTTCTCACCGCCCCTACAACCTCAGTAATTTTACTCTTGTTTTATCGGAGAAGAACTATATAATATTTTATTATATATGTGTATTACAAAAATGTGTCCCCATACATGTACGAGTAGGAGGTGGTCATGCAACCTAAGTGAAAGTGAATGACATCAGTCTAGAAGAGAGAGTAATTCTAGATTAGATGTCTAGAGCCTTTTTAGAATATATGATAGATGGACTAGATGAAATAAGTTTTGATGATCATGCAAGTCTTATATAGATGACATAAGATGCTTATGATGATCTACGTTTGTTATCGAGAACTTAAGTTCAGGTTTGAGGTTTTGAGATAAGTTTTGATGTTGCAAGTAAATAGGCTTTTATGAGATAAGATATGCTAAGTTAAGACAAGGTTTGAGTCAGCATGAGCCTCAAGCTCTTTTACAAAGGAGGACCTCTAGTATTAGGACCAGTTTTGGGGTTAGCTCAAGAGAGAGTGAGACCCATAGGGAGAAGGTCAGAGAACCTGCACTCCATGATATGAGAAATATGTGATATGATATGTCCTAAACTAGACTACTCCTGAGTGATTGAGATGAGTTGCTTTATGCATGATTCCTATAGTTTTCTTGAACCCTAGATGTCGTTGGGAGGACCAAACCCTAGAGAGAGAGGGGCTTGTTATATATGTGCATGCGAACATGATTATGAGTGTCTGCCATCAGGGTGAGGGAGAGAGCCCAAGACCCTGGAGGAGGTAGCTATGTTAGTTTCTGTGAAGCCTCATGCTCCGGTTGGTGGTTTCCCACATAGGAATCTAGTGGTGTATATAAGAGAGCTTTGGGTAAGATGTTTCATGGGTATAGACCTATGAAGAGAATATCATAGCATGCTTTGGTTTTTTCTTATCTGGCTAAATCTTGTGAAGTTGATCACTAGTGCCAATGAGGTAATCCGAAAACCCTAGACCGAGAGGAAAGATAAAGTATATTTATATGAGATACTTATAAAGATGAGTTAGCTCAGAGAGATTGAGCATGACACTACCCTCGTGGTATGGGTTAGAGGAACTCATTTAGACTATATAAAGTTTTGATACATGTTTCACGAGCCACTTGTATAAGTTTGTTAGCACAACCATGATATAATATATGTAAGATGTGATCTAATCTCGAGATGTGATATATAGACATGATGTGATGAAAATCTTGAAATGGTTTAATAAATATCAATGCATAAACGGTTAACCATATATAAGAATAATGATGATAATGTGGTATTGTTGGTTAGTCATGTGATGAAATCACTAGTAAATGTTGTAATTGATTTTGAGCAACAAAATAAGTTCATATTAATGAAATATGTTACATGAGGTGTTAATCTTAGTGCTTAATAAAGATGAAAAATATAGTTTGACACTTAGCACAACATAAGATTATAACACCTTGATATGATCTAGATGGATAAAGTGGGTTAACTATAGTTAATTACCTCCTAAAAGATATATGTTAATGTTGAACATGTTCTAACGCGTAGCTCAAAAAAAATGTTGATGACACATTGATATAATGTGTTAACATTATTTAACTCCTTTCGAACATGGTAATATGAAGATGGAACCCTAATGCTTGGGAAAAGATAAAATGCAACCCTAACATATGAGATATGCCACGACATAACGATAATTTCTAAGTCGTTGTCTCAATCTTTTATGAAGGGTGATTCACATTAGATGTTTTAAAACCTCTTAATAGTGGCTTGGATATGATTATGGGGCTTTGTTTTTTGGTGTGTTGCATACATAGTGGTGTCCTACATATGGACGAAGACCTTTAGTTTTCCTTGTAGTATAAGAATGGCTTAATTTTGAGGACAAAATTTCTTTTTGAGATGTATATGATGTGAAAGACTGGATTTCAGGCTTAATTTTGAGGACAAAATTTATTTTAAGGTGTGTAGGATGTGATGAAGTGAACTTTTAGAACCTTTTGAATGTCTAATGACACAATGATAGTCTTTTAAGTGCTTTTTGATCATCTAAAGGTACTCGAATTGTTTTGGCAAAGGTTGAAATTCAATTGATAATATTATGATTAATACCTTAAGTATGTGTCGGTTTAAAGTGATTGACTAGTCAAGCAGTGAGTCTTGATAACAATGGGAAATAAACTAAAACTGAGATCTTTTAGTCAACTATACCTTCCCAGAATTGTAGAAGTTGTGGACTTGAAAACTACGGATTCATTGGGTGGCATTATGTTAATCGTTGGATGGCTAGTGGGTGTTTAATCTTCAGGCTGCCCTGTTGGTTACATGGTCATGGGATCAGTCCACGATGATCATTAAACGTGGGTGGAGATGTGCATGTTGTGGCCTTGTGGGGGGTGGTTCCTTCACATCACTACCGGGGCAGATGGACCTAAGACGAGAGAGTTCCACCTCCCAATCTTATTGCTTCTCCACCCACCGTTAGGAGTTGGTAGACGAGGAGCCAGGGAAACGACCCGCTGAGGAAGCAGCCATCGATGATGGAACAAGAAATCAATACGGTAGGCATCCGAGCCACAAGGAGGCATGGATGTTATATAAGATGCTCACTGCGAGGAAGAGGATCCTTTATCCTTCCTTGCCGAAGGTCCAGTAGCAGCGACGCCTATTGATGGAGGAACATGGATGGACATGATATGAGAATGCAGCAGGGTGGTAGTACAAGGCAGATGAGTAGGAAGTTGCGTTGCCCGATTGCTCGCCATTGGGTTCAGGCACAATCGAAGCATGGGTTCACAGTGACTGATGAGGAGGCATGTGGATGCCAAATCCATTGTCGACGCTGAGGAATTGAAGAAATGGGATGAAGCCAGTGAGCTCTGTGGGCATAGACTGGTGGAACCCATGCTGGAGAACTGCCGCACGCAACATCGGCCGGAGACTAGCCGGCGGTGCAGTAGGGAGTCCAGAGAAGCTCCTGGTGGTAGAAGTTCATGCTGAGGAGAAGGATTTAGAGATGGATCTCAGCATCGTAGCTCGTGGTCACGACGGTGACTCTCGCCCAAAGGAGCAGATCAACAGAGATGCGAGGAGAAACTTGAGAGGCTGATCGAAGTAGTACTCTGTTTCACAGAGGAAACGGAGACAACAGGCAAGATCGCGAGAAAGGGTGGCCCCGACCTGGGTTAGTGGATCCCTAGGTCTGTGGATCCGACTTCAGATCCAACCGGACCAAGCAAAGGGCAGCACCTCTTGGATGCCACATGGCGGCGTGCTATTCGCTAAAAAAAGGTAATATCTCAGAAAATGCTCAAATCTCAGTTCAATCATTGTAATTAGTATGTTTACCAGAAAAATACAAATAAGGTACCAAACTCCTCAGAAAAATGTGTAGAATACCATAGAATGATAATTTTAGGCTTTTGATGCACTAATCTCAGTGATATCATGTAAGATGTAAAATGGTCATTTCATGCCTAATAAATAATAAACAACGACCTAAAATTATGAGAATATGTCACTAATTGTATATTCATGTTTATAATCTATCTGATGTCAATAATTATAATGTTGATGCTCGAAATTATGTAATTTGCTTAGAATGGCTATCTCAGGCTAATAACCCTAAATAAAATGTTATAAATGCATACATGCTCAATAAATGATGAAATTACAGAGTAAGCTCATATCCGTATTTGGAACCTCAGATTTAATTATGAGATCATGATAGAATATATGTTATATGAAGAGCACCCTTAATACATGTGATATAACCCTAATATGGTTAATGAAAGTGACATAATGTTAAATATGTTCACATAATAATGTGATGCATGAGTATATCCAGTTGATGAACTATAATCTAGAAAATTAAATCAGCAAGATAAATATAATACAAGAATGCAAGTGATATGGAAATATACTAAAGAAATAAGCTAAATCTTAAAATGGACATAAGTAGGGTTAAGATGATGAGAACCTGATGGTGATATATTATCTTGTCTTAATCAGGGTTGACCAAAGATATATATTACATGATGAATATGATGATTAAGTTTATCTCTTGATCAAGGTGCGTCATTACCTCTTACTTGGCTTATTATATAATATACTTGTGTTATATGTGTAGTAAAATACTTAGCATATGGTATTGGATGAAATGATTGTTCTTGTATGATATCTTGCTTGATTCTCCATACTTATGGCTATGAACACATGAAACATAAGATATCAGATCCATTGTATGATAGCACTAAACTCTTTGGTAGTATAGTGCATTGAAGTGATCTCAAACTCTTTGGTAGTAGATCACATGTGTTAGATTTGAAACTCTTTGGTAGTAGATCACATGTTAAATGATCTCAAACTCTTTGGTAGTAGATCATAAGGCCTAAAAACATCAAAGCCCTTGGGGGCAGATGTATGAGATATATGATGGAAATGTACTTAAAATATATGTGTTCTCTTTCTTGTTAATGAATATCTGTTTGCCAGTATATGCTTTTCTTTATATTTGTTTAATGCTGCCAAGTATTAGTTTTATCTTATTTCCAACATATGATGAGAGGTATATAAAAGACACGTAGGCGTACTCGGTACAATATTCTTGAATATTGTTCTGACGTGTACCACATGTAATCTTTTGTTTAGGTTGTGGCTTATGCTTTTGAAGACTAGGATAGTTGTGAGTTGTATGGTGAGCTGATGTACAAGTGGACGTGTTGTCTTAAGATCATGTAGTTTAGTGGTAGTACATGTATATGTAGTAGTTTGTTGTTCAATATGTAATACCAAATGTTGTAACAATTCATGTTGTAATTATATGTTGAATGGTGAACATATGTTGTATGGTTTTATTATTGTACATGTGCATGTGCTACTGTGTTTCCTTCTGACTCCCTTGATTTTCTTCTTCTTAGCCTTGTGTGGGATGTTTAAACTGGGATTCTCCTTGAGGTGAGGGTTTCAATTTGGACGTCACACATTAGATTAAGTTTTAGAAAATCTAGGGACGTCACAGCAACTCTCCTAGTGTCTACCTAAGAGGTCCATTTCTTGAAAGGATGAGCTGATCGTCAAAGAACCAAGTCCCTCCCAACATTGCACTTTAAAGATCCATTTCATTAGTGAACCTAGTTAGATACAAGCCCCCATTCAGGGTGAAAAGCTTGAGATCACCTCTGGGGCACCCGTTTCTAACCATCCATCCCCTGAGCTATTGTGGGTTCCTCTTCCTTCTAATGATTTGAACAATGGTTGAATACTTGTCGTAGTCTTCCATTTCATCCATAATAGGATCATTGAATCTTGTCCAGAGCCTTACTTCACCCTCCTTCAGGAAAGGGACCTTAGGGTCTACCACCACTGATCTCTTGAGGCACAACGACAGTTTGGCGTTAGACTTCACCCATTTACGAGCCAAAGTGACATTTGTACTTGGCGTGAACCAATGTTCTATTTCAGAACTGAAGGAGGTAGAGGGGTTGGTGGTGGAGGTGGTAGGAGGAGGTCTGGGATGGGAGGAAAAAGGGTGGGGTAGGGAACGGGAACCCCCACCCCCCATGGGTGTAGGACCTAATTCTAGAGATGGAATAGAGCAACCACTCTCGAGAAAGAAAGTCCTCTCTAAGCGCTCTTATTCACAACCATCGTTAAAACTTGGTTCAACATTATTATTGATATTTTATGTCTATATTAGGGTTTTTCCCAAACCTAGGTTCAAATGAAGTTAAACATGTATCTGGTATTTTTCTACTATTCAAGATGTCATATTAAGGTTATGGTCTAATTTTAATATTTTCCTAATGATTGTTCTATTTTCTAGAATTAATATGAGCCTAAAGGCATCTAGTTAGTCATTAATGAGAAAAGTCCTAACATTTTGGCATAATAATTATATCACAATCCATACTTATTTTCCTTATGTTACTAGGTTTTAATAAAAAATTTCTCAGATCTAATCTCAACTTTTTTCTAATTATACCATTTAAATGAAATAATCTCATCTAGATTAAATAACATCGATATCAATGTCTCAAAAGTTTTATATAGTGGTTTCAGAATAAAGAGATTACTAGATCGGTGAGTAGTATCTTGGGTGGTCAAGCACAGGTGCCCCTCATGAAGGGTCACGGGTTCAAGTCCTCCTGGTGATGCTGTTCGGAAATGAATTTCCCACCAAGTCAGTTGACCTATGATGTGAGTTGTTTGGGATCCCAATGTGTGGGCAGAGGGGTTCCCTGACTTTACCATCCCTGCTATCTAGGCGCTCACCTGGGGGTGGGATTCCCCGGAAATTAAAAAAAAAAGAATAAAGAGAGTACTTTTTTGAGTTCATAGGTATTTTGGGTCTATTTATTGGTCAAGGGGGCTACTTTTAATCATATTTCTAAAATATGTTCATTAAACTGAAAATGAATAGGATTTACCTTGATGAGAAAAAGATAGGCTATTGGATTTAGGGCTCGGGTCTGTAGATGCAAACTAGCTAGCCCTCTAGCTTTATCCACGCTCAACACTATAGGGCAGGGGTAGAATCCATTCCAACCATTGGTAAACCCGGTCTGGCCTGGTGTTGAGACTCAGCTCCCTCACAACTCAGGCATCTTCATCCTCCACCTCCCTGATCTCTTCTTTCCACTTAATATGGGAGTGACAGTGTCACTGTCATGCATCTTACCGCTGGTGCATTGCCAATAGTAAGGCAACCATCCTCTTATATGATGGAGGAGGAAAGGAGCTTTCTTCTTCCCTCTATAGCCCAACGGGTTTAGAAAACCCTGGGTTGGTGGCGAGAATATCGACAAAGCCGAGCTTGCCGACATAGAGTGCTACTGCAGGAAGGAGGAAGTGAGAAAATGCCTCCTACATTCTGTATGACAAGATAAAGTGTCGAGGATGAACAATTGGACTCCAAGATCTCACAACCCCTATTGATGTACAGCTTCGAAGCCTGATTCACCTTCCAAGAATCCACCTCCATGGCGTGAAGGGGTGGAACTCAACCTCTAGGTTTGGCGGCAGTAGGCTGAAATGACCATGATCAGATATCCCTTCTAATTAATAGAGGATCGGTAAGTTGAAACCATGATTGTAAACATATATCCATTCATTCTAACCCTCCTATATACATCATCCTCCTCCATAAAAATATATGGGTAGAGAGGGAAGTAGAGGCGAGAGATGGAACTCTCTCCTCCCACTACTTCACCCTCATTGTGATAGGTATCTAGGTTGCCCTGGGCATTGTGGATCTCCTCAAGTACTTGAGATTTTGTTAGGCTCTCTATGTTAACGTTATTCAGCCAATGATGATTATGGCTTGGTCAGGCTTCACCTCTATTTTAATTAGATTTAGAAGACAACTTATCACCGTCTGATTCTATCTAAGGAAGGCCCAAATTTCCTCACATTTCCGCGATAAGGTGACACTTAAACAAAGAAAAATAGGATAGCTTTACACTGAATCATTACAACCAAGGTACTAAATAACCCAATACATCAAGGTTCGACCACAATTATATCGTGAATGTCTTGAACTTCAAATAACTATATTTCTTTGTAGTATCCTTCAAGCATCCCAAAATTTAAGACATCGGCTCACAATATCCTATACTATCTTCTATCAAAGTTTGAGACTCAATATCTATTATTTCAATATGCAAATAAGTTCTTTGAACAACCTCATAAACCGGTCTATAAAACTTAAATTATATTCAAATAATTCTCAAAGCTTGAACTTACAAGTCCAGAAACACTTCTTGTGATATTAGCACACCTCAAGTTTCATCAATGGCATACTTGGGTTAGTTGTGACTACTGAATGGAAGCCTTGGCCTCATAAGTACCCATATTGATTAATAAAATATATTCATCAAATTAAACTAAATTTGGTATGATAATCATTGATTTCATCTATTGTTACACTCTTCAGTGACAATAGTCATCTACATAACATTCATGGTAATACTATGGTCAATATCAAAATCCTTAAATTCAGGGTCATCACATTCACCCAATCTTATATGGAATTTCTTCTTCTAAATTCAACAAATGTCATGCTTAAGGTGATATCTAAGTGTCCAACTTCATAAAGATCACTACTTCTAAGTACCAAAGTTCTCATATTTCTATATGCATCCCACATTGACATCTTAGGATCTAGAGTATCTAGGGTGTACCCACCTCACCTTATATAGGTTGAATCATAACATTTTCTATTTAAGATTGAAGAATCATGTAAGGATTTAGTGATAACTGGACATTCTATTATTCTAGGATTTGTATCCCTTATTACCCTAATAATTAGGGATTTATTTACTCATATAGAGTTCAGAAGGAATTACTAAGGGTTTCATCTTTCACCCCATTGAACCGTGCAAGGTGATGTCAAGATATATGCTAGTATTATCAGACTTACCATCATTCATGTTGTTTATGATCAAAATCATACTAGGATTTCATCATTAGAAATAAAGGTTATAGTACATGCTCTCATTTAAATCTTTTACCCCCATTCTATGAATTTTCATCAAACTAGACGCTTAGATTCAAGAGATTTGAGGTGGATAACTTTTTTTGTGATCATTCAATCCATGTTCCAAATGTATATTTAATTCAAGCTCATAATTTCAAACTTATAACTTTCATGTATGATATGAAGGGGAAAGAGAATATTCAAAATCAAGTGTCTCATGATTCAAAACATGGATTTCACATGTATGATATAGGAAGGCAATATAGAATTGGTCAAGCTTACATGAGTGACTCCTCATACATAAACCATCCATATAGCTCAAGTGAGGTTTCTACTATCATATATTTAGAAAGAGAAGTGTAAGGAACAATATTTATGAATATCTTATGCACAATACATTTTACTCTCAAAACTAGAGTTTCATATATCACCTTACTTGCAAAAAATGATGAGCTTCACAAACATAAGTCACTCAAGCTAGGACCTAACTCAATCAAAAGAATTGACTTTCTCATTATGAGTCACCTACCCAACATTTTTTTACCCAACTCTCACATATAGGATTGAATCATGCAAAATGACTCCACTCATCTACTCAGGAGTAACCTAGCTTAGAATACATTATTTCATATGTATCTCATTATTTTGATATATTGTAGGGTATGTCCTATGGCCCTCTCCTTGTGGGTTTCACTCTTTCTCGAGTTCACCACGTATCTTGTCCTAATACTGGAGGCCCTCCTTTGTAAAAGAGCTTGAGGGTCATGCATATTCAACTTTATCTTAACTTATCTCATTTTAAGTAAGAAAAGAGAATGTACTTTCATCATCAAGACTTAGTTTAGAATATTAAAAATTGGATTTGTCTTATTCACAACTTAAATCTTTACAAGGAAACTTATACCATCAAAGATCAAACTTAGATAAGATTACAAATTCTTATTTCATATATAAATCAATCATCTACTCTAATTGTCACATATCCAATAAGGATCTAGACATCTAATCTAGATCCACTCTCTCACTTCTATTCTGATGTCACTCCCTTTAACTTAGATTGCATGAACACCTCCCACTCTCTAGTGTGAGGGACACATTTTTATATTTACATATATAATAAAATATTATATCATTTTCTTCGAGAAGGTAGAAGTCAAAGAAAATTGTCAAGGCTCGAGACGATTGGAAAATGAAGCAAAATCAACAAAATGAGTGTCCCACACACAGTAGATAGTCTAGTGCCATATCACTGAGTGAAATGGTGAGAAAAAGGTATAGACAAGTGTATCTACCCAATACATATGATCTCTACATGGAAATGGTTGCACATACTTGTCTAAACCTAGTTCTCGAACATCTAGGTTCTAACCTAGAGGCTAAGTCAAACCTAGTTCCTACAGAACAACTTACAAAGTTTAATGGGTTAAAGGGAAATTTGAAATTTAGTTTTTTGTTTTAGGGTGAGCAATTGTAAGGTGTAGCTAATGTTCATTATTTGATACCAACTATAACGTCCTCGGATTCTACAATCTTGAGGCTTATAAGGCCCAAGAGGACAAATCTAAAAACGTTAGGAACTGTATAAGAGAGTGATGTAGAAGCATAGTACACATACATGAACATTCATAACATACACCATAACAATCTCAATATTCAACATGTATATTACAAAATTCTTTATTACAAATCACATATACACATTGAACAAAGAACTTTTTACAGTCTAAACAAGTATGCTAACTAGGATCCTAGACAATAGGTACAACCTATACAACTGGTCACTATCTATCTTTTCTCCCATGCTAGATCTAAACCTAGAAAGTATGTGAAACAACAAAGCAACACAATGTGTTGTGTATGTGGGTGAAAGATACACATATATTGTGCTTGCATACTTGAAATAATTTGAGAAAGAAAAGAAAGAGTAAAAGAAAACATTATTTAGTGTGATAATCAAGAAAACACATATTTTAGATGTCTTCTGATGCAATTGTACTACTAAGTGGTGCCACACTTCATTTTCCCCACCCCTTGGGATATGGGGATGTTCAAACCTTATATAAGGAGATAGAGATAGAGAGAGAAGGTAAACACTTAGTATCTATAAATCATCCATATTTTTTGTTGTTCTTAATGACATGGCAAAGATACTATAATCCTAGTACATACAATAAATATTCTCAATTAAGAACAAGCAATAAATCATAGCTATTTCACACAAGAAAACTAGTCATATACTTAGATAAAGCCCACATACCTGATTTTAGAGATTCCTTATACATCCAAGGTCATCTGCTACTTTGGTCATCACCTGATTAATAGCCATTAAGCATCATTAAAACTTGGTTCAACATTATTATTGATATTTTAGGTCCAAATTAAGGTTTTTACCAAACCTAGGTTCAAATGAAGTTAAACATGTATCTGGTATTTTTCTACTGTCCATGATGTCATATTAAGGTTATGGCCTAATTTTCATATTTTCCCGATGATTGGTCTATTTTCTAGAATTAATATGAGGCTAAAAGCATGTAGTTAGTCATTAATGAGAAAAGACCTAACATTTTGGCATAATAATTATATCACAATACATACTTCATTTCCTTATGATACTATGGTTCAATTATATTTTTCTTAGATTTAATTTGAACTATTTTCTAATGATGCCATTTAAATGAAGAATTCTCATCTAAATTAGATAACATAGACATAAATGTCTCCAAAGTCTGATATAGTGGTTTTAGAATAAAGAAAGTACTATTCTGAGTTCATAGGTATTTTTGGGCCATTTATTTGTCAAGGAGGCTATTTTTAATCATATTTCTAAGATTTGGTCATTATACTAAAAATGAATATGATTTACCTTGATCAGAAAAAGATAGGTTGTTGGATCTAGGGTTGGGGTGTGTGGATGCATGCAAGGTAGCCCTCCAGCTTGTCCAGGATCAACACTATAGGGTAGGGGTTGAATCTGGTCTCTCACCGGTAAAGTCAATCTGGCCTAGTGTTGAAACTCAGCTCCCTCGCAACTCAGGCATCTTCATCCTCCCCCTCGTGATCTCATTCTTGCTTCTTCATAGGGGAGTGACAATGTTACTATTGCATATCTGAGCCCCAGTGCACCATCAATAGTAAGTAACCATCTTGTTGGATTTTAGAGGAGGCTAGGAGCTCGCTTCATCCCCCTACAACCCAATAGTTTGAGTAAATCTTGTGTTGGTGGCCAGCATCATGGTAAAGCCAAGCTTGCCGGTGTAGAGTGCCACTATAGGAAGGAGGAAGGGAGAAAAGGTCTCCTACATTCTCTATGACATGGTAAAGTTATGTGGATGAGGAATTGGACTCCAAGATCTCAGAACCCCTGTGGATATCCAACATGGAAGCCTGATTCACCCTCTAGGTTTCCATCTCCATGGCATGAATGGATGGAGCTCGACCTCCTAGTATTGTGGTGGTGGGTTGAACTGGCCATGCTTCGATCTCCCTTCAAGTTTTTATAGGATGGGTAAGTGGAAGCAATGCTTCTAAATGGATATCACTCCATTCTAACCCCTCCTTTGTACACCGTCCTCCTCTATAAAATATATGGGTAGAGAGGGCAATAGAGGTGAGAGATGGAACTCTATCCTCCCACCACTTCACCCTCACTGTGAGAGGATGCTAGGTTACCCCGAGTATTGTGGATCTCCTCAAGTACTTGAGATTTTATTAGTCTATCTATGTTAATGTTATCCAGCCAATGAGGATCATGGCTCGGTCAGGTTTCACCCCCATTTTAATCAGAGGTAGAAGACAACTTACCACCATCCGATTATATCTATGGAAGGCCCAAATTACCTCACATTGCCATGTTGCGGCCACTCTTAAACAAAGTGGAGTAGCACAACATTACACCAAATCATTACAGCAAAGGTGCTAAAATAACCCAAAAGATCAAGGTTCGACCACAATCATATAATGAATGTCTTTAACTTCAAATAACTATATATCATTGTAGGATCCTTCAAACATCCTACAATTTTAGACATAAGGCTCCTAATATCCTAAACTATCTTGTTTCAAAGTTTGTGACTTAAAAGCTATTATTTGATTATGAAAATAATTTCTTCAAACAACCTCAAAAATATGTCTATAAACCTTAAATTCAATTCAAGTAATCATTAAATCTTGATCATAAAAGTCTAGAAACACTTGTTGCGATATTAAGATACCTCAAATCTCGTCAGTCGCAAACTTGAGTTAATTGTGACTATTGAATGGAAGTCGTGGCCTCATAAGTACCCATAGTGATTAATAAAAGATATTTGTCAAAAAAGAACTAAATAAGGTATGACAATCATTGATTGCATCTCTTGTTACAGTCTTGGGTGACAGTAGTCCATCATTGAACAATCAATTCCTTAGTTTTGTATCAATCATCTACATAGCATTCTTGGTCTTAAAGTACTATGTTCAGTATCAAAACCTAAAATTTAATGACATCTCACTCACCATCATCCACATGTGTCATAGTGTATCCGATCATCACCTTCATGGAAAACATTACTCATAATCACTGCAGATGATATCAAAGAGCACCGAACATCATGTGATGAGTGTAATGACTTCAAGTCTAAGAACAACAATCACCACCAACACTATGAGAGATGATTCTGACTATCAAGTATGGTTTCCATGTATCACTCTTATGGTGGGTCTGTTTGATTCAGTGTTCTCTAACAAGTATCTATGTGCTTTGTTTGATATCACATATTATGATGAATAGGATATTTTCATCAACCAACACACTCTAGTCTTATGTGTTATTGTTGTCGACAAGCCTTCTGCAATAGCATCCAAATAGGGACACATCAAGAATGTATATAGTCTTAAAATTAATATGATATCATTGTTCAGATCATAAACCTGAAGACATATGTCATTGAGTAATATCATTATCTAAACATTTATTATTCTTTTTTATTATCTCATAACTGAATAAAATTGAATAAATTGGAATATTGTCTTTATCAAATTATTTACAAGTGATGCAATTACAATCATCATATGATTGGATCTCTGGGCATACATACCAAGAATTGTTTCTCATCTTATTGTTCATCCAATAAATATGAATATTTATTATTGCAACTAGTAATGTTACTTGGGATCATGAACCTTGAAGACTAATTTAAAGGGAATTATTACTTGACAAGAACTTTTGCCAACACCAAAATAATTCACACCTCCATTTCTAGACGTGGTGCAAGGTGACATACCACAAGATGTATCATCACAAAATATATCCTACAAGGGTGGTTCCAATGTGGTTTCAAGGATGGTGACCTAGGTTATTTCTTAAATATGCATGTTAGACTTAATTTTGTTTTTGACATTTTGTACTTTTATTTTCTCTATTTTTGCAATTTTATGTGCATCAATTGGCTTATATAAAGTTTTTTCAATGTTAGGGGGGTCTAACTATAAATTTAATAAATTTGTAATCTGACACATGTTGTCCTTCATAATATTATATAATTTACTTTTATTTGGATGCTTTTGGTATTTTTTGTTTGGAGTACTAGTCTGTTATACACACAAGTGGGTGATGGCAGTTGTTATGCCAACTTATGAGAGGTCTATATTGACAACTAATTACATTATATAGTTGATGATCAAAGGAAATTAGAATTGGTCAAGTGATAGAAATGTAAGGTTGTTATACGATGAAAAGTTATAGTTAATAACTAATGAGACTAGAATCCATGTCCGAAGGAAATGACCAATGGAGAAAATTATTTCAACAATGAATGAAAATTGTATTATAAAATTGATGACAAATTAACTTGGATCAAGCTAAGCAATTTGGATAATGTTGATGGAAGAAGGTGCAATTTTTAGAGTCAGTCAAAACATGGATGGTTGACTAATAAAAGCCCTTTTATGGATTAGAACAGGACCTGGAGATTGATGAAGCGCCTTTCACATAAAGTGATTAAAAACAAACTATGACAAATTATGTATAATCAACTTTTTCCAACTGATGGAAGTTCATCTTTTTCCAACCGATGGTCAACCACTTTTCTTATTGATGAAGGATCCTGAAACAAACCAATGAGTTTTCTAGAAGCATGAACTAACAAAAAATTTATATAGTAAAATGATGTGAAAGATGTATCCTTTGACTGATGGAAATACTATTGTTGTCCATTTGACTCGGTCTCCCTTCTACACAATAGTAAAATGCTCCTCTACTCTCATATAGTGAATCTCTTACTAAACCACTGCTCCTATAGAGAAAAAAATGAAGCCACCATAGGTCAATGAGAATTGTTATTAGTTGACAAAAAGTCTAAATGTATGTGGATGTGTGTTGTTGCATATATTATATCAGACTCTCATAGGACAAATCTAAGCCTTCTATCTGAGCTCCTTGCCCCCCACATAAAAGATCTTTATTCCTAACTCCCTATTCTTGTTGTTCTTCTCTTAATCATTTACCATTGATGAAATCCATTGCACTTCAAGTTGATAAGTTGTGCATATAGTTAAAGGACATTCTTTTCTTCTCCCTTTGCTCTAGATTCATTTAGTTCCTAGGGAAAAGAGCTTTGTTATAGCTTTAGTAGGATAAACCTTGAAACTTTGATGTTGATTTTTAGTCCCTTGTGAGGATTTTGTTTTCTTCATATTTGATATGGCTGATGTAATTTTGATACATTTCATTCCTACTTTTCAAATTCACAATGTTAATCTTGTTTTAAATTCCTCTAATATGCTAAAGGATGATCTTTTCTACATGTTGTGTGGGTAAAATAGAGATATGATATTTTTCATTTCTTCCAAATATTTTGTAAATATTCACTACGTTACTCACATGCTCACTTAAACATATATGGACTAGTCACAAGCTCACATAAACATGTACGAACTAAAATTTAGCAATAATGTTAAAGTGCACAAAAAATATCAATATTAAGGTGTTTTGATGCCATTTAATGTGAAATCGAAATACATATGCATCCTTATTGTTTGAAGGATGTTATATAGTGAAAATAAGGATTTCCTCTTACCCTTATGCTACTGAACTTTCATAGGACCAAATCATATTTGTAATGATAGCTCATGTAATATTTGTTTTAGTCTTTTTATACCCTAATATTTTTAATAGGATAACTTTTTTATTGGTTGGAGATTTAATCTAAAATTATATTTGCAATGTTGTCAATATCTATGAATACCTGTCCAAAATTTTCAATGATAAGGATATTTATACAAGGAGTTATCCATGTTATGCACTTAAAGGAGAATTAATCATTCACATTCCTTAATTTTATGTTTGGGTCTTCTTAATAGCAAAGGGTCATTCAGTGTATCATGATTGAGTTACTTTGAAGAGTTTTATATGTTTTATATCATCTAAATTTGCAATAGCTAATTTATTTCACAATCACATCTAGGTGTCTTTTATATAACTTGATTGATGTTGTCAAAAAATAAACAATTGACTGAATAATCAAGTGTAATCCTAATCATGTAGTGTGACCAGATTATGAAACTATCTCATTATGAAAATTTATTGCATAGTGAAACAAATAAACTGTATAACAAGTTTTCTTCTTAGAAGGAGATCAAAATCATACATTTTTAAGTATATTTTTGTATGAGAGGGCTGATATCTATCTCCCTAACTTCAAAGTTTTTGAGAACTATTGAGGTTGTGTCTCAATCTTATGTAATGGATAGTAGATGTGGTCGTAACTCTAAATTTGGAGGTTTTGCACCCTAGTTTTGGTACTTGTCCTATGTACCAATGACAAAACAAGTTTTAGTGTGATGGTTGGTGTTCCCCTACTAGTATGTTGGGCCATTGTGTCACTACAGTTTTTCACTCATACTATATGAGGGGAAGATATCTTTAGGATTACAATCATGCTAAGATTTAATATGGGGATATTTGTGACTCACACGATCATCTATGAGTTTTAGTGGTACACTTCAAACTACTCAGGGCTTAACAAAACATGTAATTCAATAGTTTATTACATATGTTACGGGTTATTTGGAATATCATATTGTATGAGAATTTCTTATGTTTTATTCCTCCAAGTATCATATGTGATCCTTATGTATATCTGGTTAAGTTATATTTGTTAGTATTTTCTCATTTTATAGACTCTATTTAGCCATTCTTCTTGTTAATTACATTCCTTAATTGATCTAGTTATATAATATACTTATAAGTAGTAAGTGTTATCAAATGAATATTATAGTGCTAGAATCTAGGGTCCTGCCCCATGATTTTAAACCTCTTTTAGGTGACCAATAGATCTTCCAAACTTATGGTGGAGAGGATCCTCGATTTGGAGTTAGGTAGAGCTTATGTGTTGTTGTAGTTATAGACCTAGAGTTATCCCTATACTCGTAGGTCCAAGTAGTAGGATATGGTATGATGTATCTTGACTCATGGTTTATGTTGTACACCTTGCATGGTGTTTATGCTATAGTATAGGAAAAGAGTTTTTTTATATAAAAGTTATGAAAGTAGTCATTAAACTTCTTATAAAGATACATAATATTAATATGTGATTTTTGGATCTTAGTACAATTGTTCCCATTGAAATGTACATAATTCTGGTTTGGATTTTTATTTTTTGCTTTTTAGTAATATCATTTATTAATTTTTTATCAACATTTTGGTCTTGAGTAATCTCGATTGGGTGGTGGGCTACCACATTTGGTGTATCAATTTTTTGGATTTGCTATGTCTACATGGACATAGGAGTTATGTTATTGTGTTTGTTCATACTTTCCAACATATCTAAACATTGTTTATGGTTATGTGGATATGTCAAGACAACATGAAGAAAATGCTAAGAGTAGTTATGTGATGCTTGGACGTGGATGTAGGTAGTGGGTATAGTGGTAGGAGTACCTGATACTGGGCCAAAGTGACCCATTAAGCATCCATTACATCTGACAATCATAGTTGAACCAACCTTACAATCTATTTTTGCACAGCTAAAGGTGGTGATCATGCATCTGGATGACAAGGGACCTATACTTGTACCTAGGATTCTTTCCCCAAATGTTGAGTTAATGGTCCAAGGAAGACCTTCAAGAGGTTGAAGTGTGTGGGTTCCAGTAAGTATGTGGGACTCACTGATCTAGTTGATGCAGATATCAAGAGTGGGAGAAGGAAATTTAGATCTAAAATATCAATAAATATGACAAAATTAATAATGTGGTGTTTTGTTGAATTGTAGTGTTGACCATTAGTAGGCCATTGTGGAGGAGTAGAGTGATGGTGATGTGATAATTTGGGATGAATTTTAGAAGAAGTTTGTGAGTTGTTATCTTCCCAAATCATATTTGGAGGAGAAGATGGCTCACTTTGAGCAGTTGTGCTAGGATCATTATATGTGATTAAAATTGAAGCAAGATTACGGAGTTGTTGAGGTTCTATTATTATATGGAAGCAATGGAGAAGGAGAAGATGAGGAAGTTTGATAAGGGCTTGAATGTCGTCATATTTTGAGACATTTGAGAAGCTTTCCATCATTCTAGAGGAAGTGAGGATGATAAAAAGAATAAATGTGAACCTACGAGATGCCAATGCAGGAAATAGATCAGCTCACTTTTAGAGATGGTAGACAAATAGTACAAAATAGAAGATATTGTATGTACTAAAACAACAACAAGAATATCAATAGTCACAACAAAGGTCAACACTTTCTAGGTTGGGGTCACAATAGTAATCGTAGTGGTCTCCTACCAATTGAAGATGTCATGTTTTTCTTCCATCTGGGAAAATATTTTAGGTTCCATGATTGAAGTAGTGACATCTATGCCACAATTTGATACAAGGATTTGTCTCAAGTGTAGATGAGTTGCTCATGTTAAGCATTCATTCCCACTGAGGAACCATGAAGTCATACAATAACTGAGTCTTATCCAACATTGGTGGTCGTGGCTGTTGAGGATGTCACCAGACAGGAAGGGTCTTATGGAGCATGAGGTACATGTCAAGGCTGAGGATATCATTAGGAAATAACTATATTGTATGCAATGATGTAGCTGGAAGGATTGTCTAACCCAAGAGCCATGGGAATTCATATGGAACTTTTTCATTGGGACTTATCTTAATCTACATATGTATCTATTCTCATTGACCTAGGTATGATGAACTCAGAAATCACTAGAGAGGTGACAAAAAGTTGTAACTTGCTTATTAATAGTAGAGTTGATCATCTTTTATTAAAAACCCTTTTAGTTGGTTGTTCTATTTTGTGGGAGGTGTGTCCCTCATGTGTTCTTCGTTCTCAAGACACAACATTCAAGAGAATCTTTTAACTCGCTTGATATGCATGGATTTCATATGTTCTTAGGTATGGATATCTTGGGTTAGTACAAAGTTTATTGAGATCGAGGTTCTAAATTTGAGAAGTGTTGTGATCTTGTTACCTCTTTTACGTTCTAAGGAGATAGGAAGATTATGCATGAGTGTTTGGTGTTTGTAATAGAAAACAAGTTTATGAGACAAGGATGTGAAGCTTTCTTAAGACACATGATAGATACCAAGGTGACAAGTCCTCAAAACCATTACATGCCCATATTGAGTGAGTTTGAGCATTTTTTTCCTAATGAGTTTCCTATTGATCCACCCCTAAGAGATATTTATTTTGAGATCAATTCGGTTCTTGGAATACAACCACTAGCATATGTAACTTATAGGATGGATCCTATTGAGATGAAGGAGTTGAAGTGCCAACTTATAAAGTTTTTGGATAAGGGTTTCACAAGAATGAGACTTCCCCTTGGGGAACCACAATGTTTTCTGTGAACAAGGAAAGTTTACAAGACTTTGCATAGAATACTGACAATTGAAAAAGTTACAGTGAATAATAATTGGTTTGTTGCACTAGTTGAAGGGTGCTACTCTATTTTTCAAGATAGATCTGAGATCAGGGTACCATCATCTGTAGATTAGGATAGATGACATAAGTAAGACCACATTTCAGACTATGTATGGTGTTTATGAGTTAGTGGTTATGACATTTGGTCTAACCAATGCATCCACATCACTAATGGATATAAGAAGAATTGCGTTTAGGCTTACATTCACCAATATGTGGTGGTCTTTATGGATGATATCTTTATATACTCCTTAGATAGTCTACAACATGAGAATCATCTTCGTCAAGCATTGGAGTTTTTGAGGCAGATAGGTTGCATGATAAGTTTAGAAGTATGCGTTTTGCCTAACATATATATGTATTTATAGATACATACATACATACACACACACAAATATATATATATATATATATATATATATATATATATATATATATATATCTGTGTGTGTGTGTGTGTGTGTGTGTGTGTGTGAAGATTGTAACTTTGTGAAATATTCCCATGGAAATGTTCAAAATTCTTACTTGAATTTTGTGTCATGATTTTGGTAATGTTGGTGTACTAGTGTTTCATCAGCCTTTTGGTTTTGAGTAATCTCCTTCTGTGTGGTGGGTGACCATAGTGGTGCTATGTAATATTTACTTGACAATGATTTTCATTAGTTGAGAACTCTTAGCGCCACTTCTTACATGTAACTGAAGCTTTAACATGTAAATCCTTAATGGAATAATGAAACAAGTTGTTGATTGGAATAATTTATAAAACTAGACACATTTTCCTTTTTAATTATATCCTTGTTCTTAGACTTTTGTCTTCATTGTGTATTATCAACTAATTTTCTAATGTGTTGTTAGTAATAAACTTTATCAAGATATACTAATAGGTGAATGATCAAGATTTGTTGGATTGTATACATTTTTACAAATTAATGATAGATCCCTCTACCCTATATCTTCCAACTCCATGTTTAGTTCCATCATACATGATTTGGGTTTGCAATGCCAGGGATTTGGTGAGTCAATTGTATGTGAGATTTTTTGTAGCTTACATGGAAATGATCACTAGAAAAAAAACATTCTATTCCTTCGTTATCACAAAATAGTTTGTAGTTCATTCTTCATTCAGAGTTATAATTATTACTTTAGATATGATAGTGACTGAGTTAGAATTCTTGTAATAAGAAAAAAAAGCCTTCCTTAAGAAATAAATTTTTGAGATCCATTAAATTGACCTCATACCAACATAGATTCCTAGATCAGAAACTAAAAAAGTACACCTTCCCCACGATGAGAAGACAACATCTACTACAAAATAAGTTTTTATCATGACTTTGTGAACTTGTTTTTATGCCTTCTAGTCTAAAAGAAATTTTTTGGATTGACTTCTAACTCCTATCTAAAATTATATGGGATAAAGTTTATGAGAAATCTTGAGGTAAAATAGTGTCTTTTTTACACTACCTACTACATTTATCACTCAAATAAATGAATATACTATGAATTATCTATTACACTACCTACTACATTTATCACTCAAATAAATGAATATACTATTAAAATAGTGTCTTTTTTACACTACCTACTACATTTTTCACTCTTGGTTACTTGTTACAGCATAGACATACTTACTTTAGTCTCATAAATATATTCTAGTCAAACATAACAGAGGTATTAATATGAGTTACATTTGAAACAAACACATAGCATGTTAGTAAGTTATATATATAGAACTCAAAACATATCATTTCTTTGAATTCAATTTGAAATATAATGTCAATAACAGAGACCTAGAATCTTATTGTAATATTCTCTCTAGTGGAATCTAAACATATTATAATTTTTAAGGAGCATGTGTCACTGTCTTGATGAACTCTAGTTGTATTTTTGATTTTCCTTATTATATCTAGTATCTATGTGTTTCATCATGTCAAGACAAGAAAAAAATCTACCTTACTCGTGTGTTGTACATTGTTTACCAAACAAATAGTGTTTCATGATGCCTTGTCGGTTCATGTCAATTGTTGTTTGTTTTCACTGAAGATGGATGGTTCTCTTCATTGCACTAGTGGACTTGTTATCTCAAAATAAACAAACTTTATATAAAAAGTGTTTTAGCTTACATTATCAACTATATATATACATACACATATATATATATATATATATTCATGTTTATGTATCCATGTATATGTATATTTATTTGTATATGTATATATATTGGATTAGGAGAGAAATATCCCCCTCTCCCACAACCTACAGTGGAGCTAGGACGCCCGGGGGATATCAAATCAAGAAAAGCTTGTCCAATGGTTCAAAGATGAGTCCCTTCATGGGGAGCACGTGAGTTTGCCACTACACTATATCTTGGTCAATATATGTACGTATATATATACATACATACATATATATATATATATATATATATATATATATATATATATATATATATATATATATATATATGTATATATATATATGTGTGTGTGTGCGTGATTTTCATCATGCAAACTCAGATGTGATGAATACAAAGAAAGTTAGTTGAATTTGGAAAATGTAGTACCTTCCTCTTCACAAACATGTGTCACTTACTCCCTCACATACTAATTATGAAAAGAATCTATTCCTCAAAGACCTATTGACATGAAAAAATTCCTTCTCCCTTTAAGACCATAATCATGCAGATCAGAGCATGAGTCTAGAGGTTTGATTTGTAGTTTTGATATAGCGGTCACAGGAAATTAGGTCAGTGGTTCAAAGGCTAGGTAGAGAAATACATGCTAATGCAGGTGGAGATTGTTGAGCTCATGGCAATTATTCTAGTCCTAGAACTGTGTTGTAGAACCAGACTAAATGTTTCAAAGTAATTAATTCCTTCTTGTTGGTGACTTTGGATTTTAACCTTTCTTTGTAGGAATCAACATATCCATTTTGCTTCCATTTCACCTTGTATACCCATTTATTCTTGTGGACATTCATAGTTCATAGATAGAAGGAAGAAGAGGAACAAGCTCCCGTGCCTACTTTTCTAGAAGAAGATCATTGGATTCATCAACCATGGCACATATTTTCCCTTGATGACATCAAATCATATAGCAATTGGACAAGCTAATTGAAGAAATAAAAGCAAAGGCCCATTCAATAGGTCCCTTGGTGAGACCCAAGCACCTCACCAATCTTTCTCATCCTTCGATGGTTGTCCCATATACTACCGTCCCTCAATCCCCTGCTGGAAGGAGTTAAGAGTAAGATAAGATTGACTCCAACTGGGGTGAGACTAAAATTTGATAGAGTATATTATAAGGATTTCTGAATTCAAAACAATGTCCTTGATGCCCCCAATGTTGTTCATGAGACATGCCTTTCCTCCAAAAAAACAAGTAATAAAAGTTCAAATTGAGTAACTTCATTATGTATGTCTCACAACCCCCTCATCGTATAGGGTTTAATTCAATCAGTGACTATCAAGCAAATACCAACTTCCTTTTGCCACATACATATGATTCATTCTCGTAAATCATGCCCTAATACTTACCTCAAGCTAGATTGAGGGGATGATGACTGCATCCTTCATGATTGTAGCTTTTGAGCACTAGGAAGTACTTTCAAGAAGCATTTCTAACAAATGATATCACAAAAAATTGCATCCCCATCCACAGATGTCTTCCTCCTACCTTTGTCTTACCAAAAAAGGAGAAGGAGAGGGAGGCATATCTTGCATGAGACTGATAGAGTACTGGGAGAGGATAGTGAACATTAGGCTGATACTTGGAAACAGGTTCCATGTAATTTCTATATTATTTTCATTATCAATTCCTTACAGTATTGTTTTCTTTCTAGTAGAAATGCCATAAAGCGTGAAGCAACATCCATGGTATGAAAACCAAAATATACATGAGGAAGACAAAGCTATCATGATGTAAGTTATTTATTCTTTATAGGAGAGGTCAACAAAAGTTGGTACGTGGAATTAAATAGCTATACAATGCTGGCATATTGAAAATACTAGAAAAAGAAGAAAGAGAGAAAGAAACATTATTTAATGGCAGAAAATCAGGTAAACCTAAGTTATTAATCATATTTCAATGGACATGTATTACTATGGTGGACTTAGCACAAACATATATTATTGGGCCCTATCCCCGCGTACCTTGTACCATTAGGGATCTCCCCGCGTACCTTGTACCATTAGGGAGGTGCTAGTCAACATTAATACTTTCCCTCTCTAATAGGGAGATTAATGAACCATCAGTAACTACATTCCATTTTCTTTCCTTAGTGTTCTTATTGTTCAAGGTGGAAATGACAATACATATAGATGTACATCCAACAAGATATTCAAATACATGCAAACAAGTACATATATTTAACATCCAGCAAATCTAGTCATATAATTATATCCACGTCCCTGAGTTCAAAGGTTCTTATCACATCCAATGATCATCTAGATAATCTGGTCAACACCTGATTTAAAGAAATTAATCATCATTAATATATGTACATCATATTCTTAGTAATTTTAGGTCCAAATTAGGGTTTAGGCCAAACCTTGGTTCAAACTGATCTAAACTTGTGTTTGATATTTTTTTACTGACTAGGGTGTCATTTTAGAGGTCTAGTCCAATTTTTGTAATTTTCTGATGACTGGTCTATTTTCTAGAATTAAAATGGGATTAGAAGCATCTAAACAGTCTTTAATAGAAAAAGACCTATTATTTAGATATATTACTCAGATTACAATCTTAATATGGATATATATCAATATTAGGGTTCTAGGACAATTTTATGAGAAGTAATCTCAACTAGATATTATTTATTTCATTCAATAAACTGTTAAAAGAAGCATTATAAACTAAATTTAATATTACCAAAAAATATGTCTTAAAAGTATATTCTAGAGGTTTCATAAGAAAGAGGACATTTTTCTGAGTCTGGGGATATTTTTCAGGTATTTTTAGGGCAAGGGTGCTATTTTCTGTGTATTATACAAGATTAATGCATATTTTGAGATTTACAAGGCACTTACCTATGTGGGATTTTTCTGGGCCGTTGATCTTATCTCGGGTATCTCTTAGAACCTCACCACATTGCCCTCATCAAAGTGGGACGTGGTTCAGTGGTGTGGTATGGCATGGACCATCCGGTTTAGCTGGCAATAGGCCCGATCTGCCTTATTCCCCAACGCTCTCCTTCACTCCGTCATGAGGAAATCACATATGAATCTCTTTGCTCCAAGGTTCATTTTTCCCATTGACTCACGTCGCCTTTGGGTCTGTGAGGTCCATAGGAAGCTGGAGTCACTCTTAGCAGGGAAGAACGTACTGAGATCCTCTCCAACTTCATCTGGACCTGCAGCAAGGCTGAGGAAGAAGATAGCCATTGCTTTGGTGCCTCCATGGTTAGGTTGTAGCACTGCTGGCGGCAAGGGATAAAGGAGGAGGAAGAGGAGGTCGAGGGTAATGATCTCCCTCATGTTGCCTTTAGATTAGGGGAGTTGGTTGGATGTTGGAAGCAACTCAAGAATTTACCTTTCTTGCTTCTTAGATCTAAAACATGGGTTTTCTTGCCTTATTTGCTCAAGTTTATTGATTCTAGAAGTCTTTTCTTCTCAGTAGAGGTGAGTTTTATAACCCTCTTTACTTATATTGCTTACTATAAACTTGTTAGCTCATGTTCTTGCTTAAAAATGGTGATTTAAGCATTTAGATGCTAACATTCAATACAAAAAAAGATGATTTAGCTACGATTGTTTAAGTTACATTTAATTTATGTGTAGCGAGAGATATTTTTACTTATAAAATATATTTTTGTAACTTAAATAATTGTAACCACCTCAATAAATCAGATGTAGCTACAAATTTTACTCCTTTTAATTATATCCAGAAAAAATGTAACGAGATGGACTAAAGAGAAAAACTCCCGCACTCTTTCCCCATAATCCCCCGCGCCTTGTGCGAACGGTTTTGCACCTCCCAAACTCTGACCTAATCACACGAAGCCAAGGATCCCTCATCGACATTGTAGCTCTCCCAATCGCCTACCTCCTTGACGCCGTCGATCTGAGCTGAGCCTCCCCGACGCCGAGCGCTACATCGAACCCCCATCAGCGGAATTCCCTTTCCGAGCCTCCCCATGGCAGACTTCCCTTTCCGAAGGCTGCCTCCCAGCCCCCGACCCTGTCACGTGAAGCAAGATCTATCATCGACGAAGCGGCTCCCCCGATTGCCTACCTCCCCCGAGCCAAACCTCTCCAACACTGAGGAGTCGAGCCGAGCCTCTCCAACACTGAGAATCAAAGCAGGGGTGTGTTCTCACCTGGAACTCTTTAACTCTTTTTAAGTTGTATCGAAATGCTTCTCACCAGTGGTGGAGCCACATTGGGACTGGGTGAGGCACTTGTCTCACCCGAAGTGTTACAAGACCCTGGTTAATTTATCACTGCCTGAATTTGCTGTGAGGGGAGCGTCTATTCTTCATTATCGGTAGTTTGAATAGTAACTAAAAGCATTTGACAATCTGACATTTGATTAAACATTCACCTCACGATTTAGATTGTCAGTGACCACTATAAGCTTCCCTACAACTAGGGAACTCAATATTCCCAAACAAAAATAGGCATGAATAGAATAGGAAACCAGACCATACCAAGGACTGTGAATATCTGAGTCTGTATTTAACTCGGAAAATGATTACATGAATACAAAGGTATTTTCCTTCTGTGCCTTAAGTTTCTAGTAGCACCCTTGTGGCAGTCGGTGGTGGCCTCTAGCACCCTAGAGAAAGATAACAATTGGTGAGATGTCTAGTGAGGCATTGGTGACCCTATGTTTTGTTTACGATGGATTGGCCGCTGCAGAATTAGTAGTGTGAGGCTGGGAGTAGGTCTTGTTCTATTCCCCCTCGGTTAAAATTTTCCAGGAAATGCTAGATTGCTGGTCACTACTGAATTCTTTTAGTACAATATATGTTCTATCCATGTTAACAAAAGGATCATTTAGTAACATTACATGGTCATTTACATTGCTGCCTTTCGTACAATCATCTAGTATCCCTTATTATTACACTAATCTACACTAGACCGTTGTGGGAAGGCAAGACTAGAATTTTTTTATTTAATATTTTCATGGGCATCATGCATCTGTTATAACTTTTGGGTGATGCTGGAGAAATCTCTCTGAATTATAGTAGTGGGAGGAAGGCATTTACATTTCTCATCAAGTTTTAGGTATATATATTCACTAGCCTCTCTTCTCATAGTTCTCCCATCTCTTTTATGATCTATGATGCTTGATTAGTTCAGTCTTATTTGATTTTATACATTTGAAATCTATATAAATAGGAATCAATAAAAGATTTAAGAATGCATAACTAAGAAAAAATTCAATGGAACCATCAATTAGTAGGATCAAAAAGATATTTGGTGCTTTATGCTCAAGAAAATATCGCTACAGATTTTGATACCGATGTTATTAGGCAATGATTTTAGGAAATGTAACCACAATTAATTGTTTTGTGTTAATCTTCTTTTACATTTATATGTGGTTATTTTGAAATGATTAATCTTTGGCCTTTTTACATAACTGAAAAAGATCATACTCATAAAATTAGAATTTAATATTATATTCATAAAAATAGATTTTGAATTGTGCCTCGCCTACTCCTAATTTCTAGATCTTCCACTGCTTCTCACATTGACTCTTCTTGGTTGAATTCGATGTTTCTATGTTTTGTTCGCTAATATCCATATATTTATGATATACAAGCTTATCAGTTGGTCCAACATCAATTATTACGTTGTATTGGTACATCTATTTAAGATTCTAGGCCATATGTAAATTCTTACGATGAGCTAAAAAAAGATCAAGGTCTCAAACATTCTACAGTTATCCTTATTACCCACCTAAACCGTTAACGTCACTCTAACCAAAACAAATTTGTCTATTCATTTCCTTGATTTGGTCCAGTTAATCTTGAACTTTAATTGCATCTTCCAGGACCAAATCATATGCCATTGTTTAGGAAATGGAGCCATAGTGCAGTACCAAAACAAATATTAGAAACATTTAATGTCAAATTGATATGATCAATATGGAAATTAAAAAGATATCCTTAAGGCAGATGAAATATTATTGATTATAAATGACATGTAGTACAACATTCACTGCGCCAAACCCTCCTAAAACAACCACAAATCAAATAGAAAGTGTTCTAAGCAATGTTGTAAACACCTAGAATATATTGGTGAGTTACGATGATGTCAAAACTGGAATAGAAAACTGAATATGGCAATCAAAATTTTGCTAGTTCAGAGGGCCCATGAACTAGGGAGAGTTATGGCAAAATGATGTGAGGATTTTGAGTCATTTTCATAGGCTTGCTTATATTCGTTTTATGCGTGTTCTTGTCATATTTTTGACTAATTTCGCATGATTCACTTCTTTTAGCCTATAATCTCGTAACACATCAAATTTACCTTGTTTCACCTGATTTTGTATTAATGACTATATTTATCAAATTTGATTGGTATTCTTCTCTTTATTTTAGGCAGTTCACATATTTGGATCCGTCGATACCATCGATGGGAGGTTGATACCATCGACCTGACCACAGTGACTTTGCCGGAGAAGAAGAAGAGCTTGTCGATACCATCGACACACTGTCGGTGGTATTGATCTTGCCTCAACAGGATGAGCTCTAGCGACAGATTCCATAGCAAAAGTGACGTTTAAAGAGTTGATACCATCGACTAATTGTCAATGATATCAAGATGACAACAACATTCCAGGTATCAACAAGTCCATACCATCCACACCACGTCGATGGTATCGATCCATCTTCTGAGAGGATGCCAGAAATAGAAGGAGTTTTGCTACCACAGGGGGTCGATACCATCGACCCGCGTCGATGGTATCGACGCCGTCAGATCAGGTTTTGCTAAGGATCGTGTCTAATCGTACGGTGGTGATTTTTGGGCGACCTAAAGTGGTGCATATACCTAATTAAGGCGGCCCTAAGAAATCCATCACGTCATTAGCCACTACACAAGTATCAAGGAGGAGTGGAGAAGAGAAAGGAGCCGAGAACCACACCTCGACCATTCCAAAGGTTGTCGAATGAGTTTTCCACCACCGGAAGGCTGTAGAACACTCACCCTATGCCAAGGAATGCTCGGATCTCCACCATTCAGGGGTTACACAATATATATCTGCATTTTCTCCATGTCTTCTTTTTCCCTCATGTTGTTTTTCATTGAGATGAACATGTTGGGCTAATCCCCTTTGTCTTTAGGACCGAAAGTAGCCTGGGTAATCGTTGTATGACATTTTTATATAGTTCATCATAATTTGTCTCTCAAATCCGTGGTATGATTTTGTTTTCTCTCTTATATCATTATGATTGATCACCCTAATGATAATCTAATGCCTTTAATTACTTTGAAAGAAGAATTAACGATTGAAAAGAGATGAAAATCACATTAACTAATAAATCCTTTGAACAAGGCAATGTACAGTTAATGATGGAAACCCATAGTAGGATCTTAATGCACCTAGTTTAGGGTATAAGTTGCTACTACTGTGGAACCGATCGAGATTTAGGTAGTGAATTGTATCATGAAAGTGAACAATTCTAACTACAGGCCACTACCCGGAATAGGAGACAAATTAGGGTAATTATGTAGAAATTATTTCGACGAGAGCCTGCGGTGAAACCGCAATCCTATAGACTCCAGTTTAAATTGATTAAACGAAACATTTAATCGATTGCGTTGTTTTCTTTTATTTTAATTTTCTTTTTCAATCAACTCTCGAACTGTTTTAATTGGTCTAGCTGATCGCGAGTAGTTAGTAAGTAGTCTACTGACAATTCAGTGTCCCTGTGTTCGACTCGGGCCTCACAAAGGCCTATATTACTCTGACGTGTGCACTTGCGTTATATGAACGGTAAAACTGTGTCAAGTTTTTGGCACCATTGTTGGGGACACGACAACTGTCGGCACTACGAGTGTTGCAAGCGGCCACTCTAGGCCACATTTTATTTTATTATTATTCTTGAAATTCATCATTTATCTTTCATATTTAGTAATCGCCTGGCACTGTACTTAATCAAATTTATTACCTTGCAGGTACTAGTGCATGGTGAAGACGCGTAGTACAGACTATGCATTGTCATCACCATAGGTTCCATCGTTGGGACCAAACGACAAAGAGAACAACATTCAAGATCAACTTGAGGATATAGATTCAGACTCTGAACCAGAAGCCATGGCTGAGGAACAGACAATATGGGAGAAGATAAAGGATTCTTCCTCATCAGCATGAAAGGGGCCGATCAAAAGGCAGGAAATTAACATTCCAACATATAAGATTGATCCACCACTGATAAACTTGGTCAAGTCTCAAGCATTTCATGGGATTAAGAATGAAGACCATGTTGCCCACATCAACACTTTTGTGGAAAATTGTGATATGATCAAGATAGATAGGTTTCCACAGGAGGTACTGTATTTGAAGCTATTTCCCAACTCTCTTGTAGGTAATGCACGGGAATGGCTGCATAACCTTGATGATGAGACCGTCGAGACTTGGGATCAAATGATCAAGGTTTTCTTCGAGAGATTCTTTCCACTGGAGAAAACCAATGACCTAGTACGGATGATTCATAATTTCTGTCAAAGAGTTGGGGAAACATATTCTGAGACGTGGGAGAGCTTTCATATAATGCTAAGGAAGTGTCCACATCATGGGCTAGATAAAGAAAAACAAGTGACGATCTTCTACATTTCTTTAAATGAGCACGACAGGAGCAATTTAGACTTAGTAGGTTCCGATTTCTTCTTGAGCAACACTGGCACTAGGTGTTGGGAAATCCTGAAAAATATGGCCAGAAAGCAATCATGGGGCGACAGAGACACACCAAAATAGGTTCGAGTTGCAGGTGATTCAAAGGCCATCAAGGAGCTGAATGAGGAGATGTACTTATTAGCCAAGAGGTTGCTAGCAAAGGAAGATGGAGAATTTGATGATGAGGCACAAGTGAAATTTATGCGCCAGTAATAGGGGCACGAAAACAATGACTATTCTTGGAGAAAGGATATAAAATTCTCATGGAAGGATCCGAAACAAATTCCTACAAGACCCGGATGCAAAACCACAACCCACTGCGGAGTACAAAAGCACCGAATTGCTCAGCCAAGTAGTGAAACAAAATCAAGAGTTGATGAATATGTTCGGTAAGCAGTTATAGTCTCAGGGCAAGATTTTGAATAAATTTGGGCAGACGTTGCAAAGTCATGGAGCACAGATGAGGGCACTGGAGACGACTGTGGCCCAAATTGCCAATGAAGTGGAAACCATGAAGCATCAAAATCAACAAGGACCGACTGGTAATGCAGAGGCTGCTCAAGTACATCATCTAGTGAAGTATGTATCTGTGATTAAGGAGATAGAGCCACCAGTGTGGGAGGTCCATGAAAAGGGGAAAATGCATTTTGAAACAGAGGCTAAGACCAGTGTGCCATACCCCTGTAGGTTATATGGACTACTGGGAGGATGTTACCCATTCAGGAAATCCCACCAAGAACCCATCACAGTCACGCCTACACCTAGGCAAGAGGAGCAGGTGAAGGCCATACTTTGCAATGGATCTACTACCACCGAGAAGGATGAGCAGCCACAAGCCACACCAACCATGAATGACGTTCCAAAGCCTACGCCAGAGGGTGACATTGAAGCAAGCTTATGGGAGGAGACCCCAAATAGCCCATATGTGCCACCGCACAAGCACATAAAGGAGCCAAGTGTGCCATTTCTGGATAGTCTAAAGCCGAGGAAAGAGCAAAGACACTTCAAGAAATTTCTTGAGATCTTTTGAAAGCTCCACATTAACATTCCATTGGTGGAGGCTATAGAGAAAATTCCTTCATATGGAAGATTCATGAAAGACATCATCAACAAGAAACGGCGGATCAAAGATACAGATGTTGTGTGTGTTGATGAAACAGTGAGTTCTATAATTAAAGGAAGGCTTCCAAGGAAGAGGAAAGATCCATGATGTTTATACATCCCATGTTCCATAGGTGGCCAAACTTTTCCACAAGCACAGTGTGACTCAGGGGCAAGCATTAATATTATTCCACTTGCCACTTTTCAAAAGCTAGGATTGACGAAGCCAACACAAACTTCCATGACAATTGAGTTGGCAGATGGATCCATTGTAAAGCCACAAGGTATATGCGAGGATGTTCTAGTCAAGGTTGACAAATTCATCTTCCCTGTTGACTTTGTGGTCATGGACATGCATGAGCTGAAAGGAGGTGAGATGCTATTGGGAAGGCCATTCCAAGCTATGACTGATGTAATCACTGCCATTGGGCGAGGTTACCTGACACTTAGGATTGGTGATGATAGAGTTGAATTCAAATTGTCAAAGGAATCATTAGATACATCCCTTGACAACCCAGTTTAAAGGTATCTTTGTGTCAAGCCTAGGACATTAAACAAGGGCACTTGTTGGGAGGCAACCCAACTTTAGGTTTATTTTATGTTTGGTTATGACCTTTTATGTTGATGTACTTAAGTTTTTGCTTAGGTTTTGATAATTTTTGTAAAAATGGTACCATGACTCATGTTTTGAAGTGTGCAGAATTTTAAGGTCAATACTATTGACACCCCAGTCGATAGTATCGAGTTTGGATCAGTAGATGTTGAAAAAGAGTCGATACCATCGACCTTAGTGTCGATAGTATCGAGATCCTTGAAGATCTTTAGAAAAATTGGTGACAGTAATGTCGATACCATCGACCTTAGTGTCGATAGTATCGACACTTTTGATTTCCCAGGCTTTTAGACACATTGGTACACCAAAATTGTTGAGCCTTAGTCGATACCATCAACCCATCGACCTTGGTGTCGATGGTATCGACACCTGCAGGACAGCTACATAAAACAGGTCGTAAAAGGTGTCGAAATGTGATTTTTTTGAACATTTTTTTGCAGAGAAAAGAAGGATGAAGCAAGTCACTTCTTAGAACCACTAAGACACAAAAGTGGGCCACCAAAAAGAGAGATATAGAAAGCATCACTTGGTCCACTTGATCATCTAACCATCCTTCTTCACCATATTTCAAAGAGAATGGTACCGTTGTTCCACTTTTTAAGTGAGAATGTTGACTATGAGGCCGTAGTCATATTCAAGCTTAGGGGGGGTGTTGGAACAACCCTCTATCTTAGTTTTTACTTACTTTTTCATGTTTCTATTACTTTTGAAATTTTAGTTTTTTTTGTTATTTACAGCTTTTTAGGATCCACATGTATCTAGTGTAATCCGTGGATGTCTAAAGTAATGTGTCATGTCAATGTTTTATGTGTGCAATCATCTGAAATTGGGCATACTTAAAAATTTGTTCAGAATTTGCAATTTGAGTTGTTTGAACTTGAGCACCTACTTCTGAAAATAATTGGGTTTGTCAACTTTAAAACATAAAATCATAACTGTACATCCTTATGATTCAAGAAATGTGGACGGACATGGATGTTGAGCCTAATTTGACCAAACGATAATGGGACTTTAATTAGAAGTGAGAGAGAGAAGCCCTTTGATTAATTGTTACACAGGTCAATAAGGAGGGACATATAATATTTTCCAATGGTTCTGTCAATTAATCTTGTGATCTATCCACCCCATTGTATTCATACTCCACCATAAGAACTCAGAGCACATTACAATTTTCATCTTTTGATTGCATATCATTTAGATAGGATTGCATTATAGCTAGATTTTGCATAGATGAAAAAAAATGGAAAATGAAAAGAAATTTTGTAGATGAATCATGCATGCACATATTCTTGAGTGCACGTCATTACAGCTACATAATTACTCTCATGTAGTTGTACTTTACATATTTTTTAGCATATAGGACAGTATGTGCCTTATTTCTTCTGAAAAATAAGAAAAGCGGGTAACTCGTTCTATACTCTACGGAAATTTATTATGTAATGCTTCAATGATAGCAGTTATGTGAAAATAAGCCCAAAAAAAATTCTGAAAAAAAATATTATACATTTCGCAATAGCCAAATTGAGAGAAAGAAGGGCTTGAAAAAAAATAAAAAAAAAGTGATATTAGAGGGAGAAAAGAGCTTGTCTCACCTATATAATAGGAAGAATAAGCACATAATGTGGTTTGTAGACATTCTATCTCGCATGGAGATGGAATAGCTGGAGCATGCATCATTCCACCCAAAATGTAGGTATTAGGTCATTTTCATATGAATATGCATCATTTAGGTTATTCTTGTTAATTGTGCATGTTAAAACTATCTTGTGCTTCCTTTTCTTCCACTGCCGCCCATTTCATCCACTCGTTGCTCGAAAAATTGTAGGCCACCATGATCATCTCCTCATGATTGTATATCAGGAGATCTGCTTCCATGTAGATGGTAGTTAGGAATTGAGCAACGTAGATAGAAGATCACTAGATGCACTAAGCCTGAACTGGAGGAATTTATTATATTAATTACCTTATTTGATAGTGTTTGTGACCTTGGGGTGGGCATCTCTTATGGATGATCATTGTCCCCTTCAGGGTAGTTACTGTTTTGTGGTTAATGAGGGCCGGTGAGTGGATTATAGGTGGGAATCATAGTGAGATGTCTTTTATGCTAACATGTTCTTTAGTTGACTCTCGCAATTTTATTCTAGAGTTTTGTTGCTCAAGGACGAGCAAGTTTAAGCTTAGGGGAGTTTGATGCGAGGATTTTTAGTCATTTTCATAGGCTTTCTTATATTGGTTTTATGCGTGTTCTTGTCATATTTTTGACTAATTTCGCATGATTCACTTCCTTTAGCCTATAATCTTGTAACACATCAAATTTACCTTGTTTCACCTGATTTTGTATTAATGATCATATTTATCAAATTTGATTAGTATTCTTCTCTTTGTTTTAGGCAGTTCGCATATCCGGATCTGTCGATACCATCGACCTGATCACAATGACTTTGTCAGAGAAGAAGAAGAGCCTGTCGATACCATAGAGATACTGTCGATGGTATCGATCTTGCCTCAACAGGATGTGCTCTAGCGACGGATTCCATAGAAAAAGTGACGTTCAAAGAGTTGATACCATCGACTAACTGTCGATGCTATCGAGATGACAACAGCGTGCCAGGTATCAACAAGTCGATACCATCGACACCACGTCGATGGTATCAAGCCATCTTCAGAGAGGACGCCAGAAATAGAAGGAGTTTCGCTACCCCAGGGGGTCGATACCATGAACCCACGTCGATGCTATCGACGCCGTCAGATCAGGTTTTGCTAAAGATCGTGTCTAATCATATGGTGGTGATTTTTGGGCAACCTAAAGTGGTGCATATACCTAATTAAGGCGGCCCTAAGCAATCCATCACGTCATTAGCCGCTGCACAAATCTCAAGGAGGAGAGGAGAAGAGAAAGGAGCCGAGAACCACGCCTCGACCGTTCCAAAGGCTGTCGAAAGAGTTTTCCACCGCTGGAAGGCTGTAGAACGCTCACCCTATGCCAAGGAACGCCCAGATCTCCTCCATTCAGGGGTTACACAATATCTATCCACGTTTTCTCCATGTCTTCTTTTTTCCTCATGTTGTTTTTCATTGAGATGAACATGTGGGGCTAATCCCCTTTGTCTTTAGGACCAGGAGTAGCCCTGGTAATCGTTGTATGATATTTTTATATAGTTCATCATAATTTGTCTCTCAAATTTGTGGTATGATTTTTTTTCTCCCTTATATCATTATGATTGATCACCCTAATGATAATCTAATGCCTTTAATTACTTTGAAAAAAGAATTAATGGTTGAAAAGAGATAAAAATCACATTAACTAATAAATCCTTTGAACAAGGCGATGTACAATTAATGGTGGAAACCCATAGTAGGATCTTAATGCACCTAGTTTAGGGTATAGGTTGCTACTACCGTGGAACCGACCTAGATTTAGGTAGTGAATTGTATCGTGAAAGTGAACAATTCTGACTACAGGCCACTACCCAGAATAGGAGACGAATTAGGGTAATTATGTAGAAATTATTTTGACAAGAGCCTGCAGTGAAACCACAATCCTAAAGACTCCAGTTTAAATTGATTAAACCAAACATTTAATCGATTGCATTGTTTTCTTTTATTTTTATTTTCTTTTTCAATCAACTCTCGAACCTTTTTAACTGGTCTAGATGATCGCGAGTAGTTAGTAAGTAGTCTACTGATAATTCAGTATCCCTGTGTTTGACTCAGGCCTCACAAAGGCCTATATTACTCTGACGTGTGCACTTGCATTATACGCACGGTAAAACCGTGTCACAAAACTACTAGGAATGAAAAAATAGTCAGGACCAAGATACATATACTTCACATAATTATGTATGAGGACTAGAGTATAGAGCATTAAAATTATGTCTGCTATGTAGAGTTTATTTGGTATTTACTATATTCTAGTGATTCTATTTCTGTGTTGTATTGTTTCTAAACACCACAGCCACACATGTCATATATGTGTTTGAGTTGTATGAAATTGACTGAATCACTACTTTTGGTAATGCATATATGTTCTAGATATACAAATTGAATCTAGCTCCCCTTCATCTTTTCATGGTCTCATATTCTCTTTGATTACATCCTTGTAGGTACCAATCATGGTAGATTGAATTTAAATAATTATATTAGGATTATATGGGACTTTTGGTTGGGTTACATTTGACTATTACCATGGCAACATTATTGAGACTTTTATTTATATTGTATAAGTTGTTGTACTTCAAATGAGCAATGACCTAAAACTACATGACTGATGGGAATCTACAATAGTGCAGAGTTACAAAACATCTAATCAATCATTTAGATAGGAGCCTTTAGTATTGAAAATAAGATATATAATGATTTTTCAATACTTTATATTCTTATTCTTTTTTTTTCTTGGTTGTTATAGTTAGTCATGATAGATAAAATTTGGATCCATGAAGAGCATAGAACAAGCACAACATATTTACTTGGGGTGGTTAAATTTATAGAGCATGCATTTTTAAAATCCAGTAGAGATGGGACTACCTTATGTCCTAGTAAGCATTGCTTAAATGTGCATAGGCAGAATCAACAAGTCACAACTGAACACTTGTTATGGAATGGATTCTCGACCAGCTACACAAATTGGATTTTTCACAGTGAGGGTTCATTTGATAGCTATGAGGATTAACAAATACAAAATGACACATCCAAAGATGACATGAGAGACAAGTTCCATGATGCGTATGGTGTATCATAGGATGGAGAGAATATGGAAGACGAAGACCATCAATTTTTATTTGTTGATGATGCAGAAGTTGAGCAATTTTACAAACTATTAGAGATTGCTGCACATGAATTGTACCCTGGAAGTAAGAAGTACTCTAAATTGTACACTGTTGTGAGGTTGTTTCACGTAAAATGTGTCAATAATTGGAGTAATAAGTCATTTTCTGAGCTGCTTGAGCTTTTAAAGGAATTGCTTCCAGAGGGTGAGACGTTGCCTGGCTCTTATTATGAATTCAAGAAAATAATCAGGGACCTTGGACTTGACTATGATAAAATTGATGCTTGCAAAAATAACTGCATTTTGTATCGAAAGGATTTTGTAGATAAGACTTCATGTATGAAATGTGGTGTTTCTAGATATAAAGAAATTGAAATTGACGAAGCTGGTGTAGTAAACATTCATAGAAACAAAAAAGGAGTTCCTTGTAAAGTTCTACACTACTTTCCCTTGACTCCTACGTTGAAGAGATTGTTCATGTGTTCGAAACGGTCACCCCTAATGCGGTTGCACGATGAAAGTCCTACCAAGGATGGGATTCTATGACATCCAGCAGATTCTCTCGCATGGAAGACATTTGGTAATATGCATGCTGAGTTTGCTTCTGATTCTCGTAATGTTCGCCTTGGATTAACTTCTGATAGATTTAATCCCTTTGGCCTCATGAGTCTATCATATAGCATTTGGCCCATCGTATTGATTCCATACAACTTTCCATCATGGTTGTACATGAAGTCTCCCAATTTTATCCTGTCGATGATTATACCTGGTCCAACTCAACCCAGAATGAACATAGATGTCTACCTACAATCGTTGATTGAGGAGTTAAAAGAATTGTGGGAAGTTGTTGCTGATACTTATGATATTGATCGTAAAGAGGTTTTCAAGTTGCATGTTGCCTTACTATGGATGATAAGTGACTTTCCTGCATGTGGTTATCTATCCGATTGGCAAACTAGTGGGTATCTTGCATGTCCTTTCTGCAACAAAGACGCATGCTCATGGACACTACCATATAGTAAGAAAGCATGTTTCATGGGTCACAGGAGGTTCCTCCCAATGGATCATAAATTTCGTAAAGATGCTTCATCATTTGACGGAAAAGAAGAATTTAGAAGTACTCCTAAGATGTTGTTTGGAATTCAAGTTCTAGATCAAACTAGAGATGTAGATAATTTACCGTACAACTGGAGAAAGCGAAGTATATTTTTTGAGCTGCCATACTGGAAGCATAACCTTATACGTCATAATCTTGACATGATGCACATAGAAAAGAATGTATGTGAGAGTTTGATTCACACACTACTAGGAATGGAGAAGTCAAAGGACACTGAAAATTCTCGATATGACCTCGAAGAGATGGGCATAAGGAATAGACTTCACATTATCAAGGACAGAAATAAAATAAATCATCCCACCTTCATGTTTTACTTTGAAGAAGGAGGAAAAAGAATTATTCTATAAGTTGTTGAAGTCTGCTCGAGTTCCTAATGGGTATTCTTCTAATATAGCTAGAAATGTGCGCGTCAAAGAAAGAAAGTTGATGGCATTGAAGAGTCATGATTATCATGTATTGATGCAACAATTTCTCCCATTATTAACAAAAATGTTAGATCTGTTGTAATAGAGTTGTCCAAGTTTTTGAAAGACTTATGCTCTAAAGTCATAAATCCAAATACTTTTGAGAAGTTGGAATCCAGAATAGAAGTTACTCTTTGTAACCAAGAGAAGATTCTCCCACCATCATTCTTTGATGTGATGGAGCATGTGGTCATTCATCTTCCACAAGAAGCGAAGATAGTCGGACCGATATTCTATCGTTGGATGTACCCAGTGGAGAGGTAATCTTTCTAATAATTAAATTTGTTCAGAATTTGCATCTGATCATATGTGATGTTCTTACAAAGTCTTTTCTTCTTATTAATGTAGACACTTACAAACTTTAAAAAGATATGTGTGAAATAAAGCTGTTGTAGAAGCTTCTATAGCAGAAGGTTACTTGGCAGACGAATGCTTAACATTCTATTCGAGATATCTCTCAGGAGTTGAGAGAAGGTTCACTAAATTGTCTAGAAATGATGTGGAAGATGAAGATATGGATAATGATGAAGAGTGGTCTATATTCTTTCATAAAGGGTGTCGTCTAGGAAAGAAGACTCCTATTATGATTGATAGCACAATGCTTAAAGCTACGCATCAATATATTTTAGGCAATTGTGATGCAGTTGATCCATACGTGAAGTAAGATTGTTTTTTACTTTTAACTATGTAATTTCATATTTACGTCTAGGTGTGTCACACGTATTTGTTGGCAGGGAGCACATCTGATACTTGAAGAAAATCAATCCACGTGTACGACAATGGCAAATCAATAATCTTCATATGAACAGTTTCAATGAATGGTTTAAGAAACATGTAAGTTTAAATAAGTTATTTCCATTAGCATAATAACAAAATTTTATAAATAATAAAATTCATAATATTTTCAGATTGAGGAGACGGCAAAGTCGACAACTGTGTCACCAAACCTTTTAGTGTGGGCTCGAGGACCACAACAAATGACAATGCAATATGTGGTATATGTAACAAATGGTTATAGATTTCGCACCAAGGATCGAGAATGTAGCAGAAAAACAAAAAACAGTGGAATTATGATGAACGCTCAGACTGAAAGTTTTGCCAACTCTAAGGACAAAAATCCTACAACGGGTCAGGTTACGTACTACGGGGTGTTAAGGGACGTTTTCAAGATCAGTTATTACTAGTAACTTAAAGTTGTATTGTTCAAATGTGACTGGGTCAATGCAAACAAAGGCATCAAAAAATCTGAAAATGACTACAAAATGGTCAATTTAAAATGTATTGATGTAACTGATCATCCATTTGCATTGGCCTCCCAAGCACAACAAGTGTTTTATGGGAAAGACATAAGTCAAAAAAATTGGAGCTTTGTTGTACACACTACACCTAGAGATACTTATGACATGGAGGAGAAGCTTCATGATAATTTCATGGATGGAACATGCTTATCAGAAGATAAATCTCCATGTGATTTGGAAGATATCTTAAGTGATGTTTGTGATCACGTTAATTTAGTCATAGAAGACATGGAGGGTGTGACCTTTTATGGAGGGGGTCATGATCCCCATAATTGATCTTATATAACTCTTTTTATTATATTAATTGGGTCAATTACTGGAAACACTCATGTTATCCTATTATTTATAAAATGGCCATTTATTCTTTAACATAATTATACATTTGTTGCACAATTCTTTTTCTTTTGGGTTAATCTACTTAATGAGTTCTCTTGTTGGATGTTGTCTTCATCAGCAAAATAAAAATATTATTGAAATTTTTAATTTTATTTGACGAACACAATTACAGAATGTATGCCATGATTTTAATTTGTAATTGAATATTTTTTATATCAATTGTATTTTTAGGAGAATGAAAAGACGCAGTCAGCTATTGTCCCCACTTATTGATGATGTCTACAATGAAGGATTAACTCATGGGAGTATGATAGGTAAAATAAAAAATTACATCATTGAATATCTTTCTTAGAACCGCTCATATCATCATTTTAGTTGCAGGTCAAAAGACCAAAAGGAGGGTATCTTGGTTAGATATATGCTGATTAGGGGTGTTCAAATGTAAAAGAACTTAGAAATAGTAAAACTATGGCGGGATCATCTGCAAACAACAACAAAAGTTCTTCTTTGAACCTTGCAAAAGAAACAAATCCCTCTGTGTCAAATGATGGGGTTGGTACCATTGGTAAAAGTCATGTGGTAGCAAACTCAAATAATGTAAGAGAAGGAAGTCATTCTAAAAGACACTTAGGAAAAAAAATCGTCAAGGAGTGCCTGTAAAAGCAAGTATGCAACGTTTGGTAAATGATGTCAGTAACAATCAAGAGGTTGAAATTGATAAATTAGATAATGGTCAACATTCTGTTGTTGATTCTCCTACAGTTGAACCTGGACTGAGTGAAGGTAAGAAAATTTAGATACAAAGATGCATTACATTTTTCATAAACTATTATTTAATTATATGTGTAATATGTATATCCTTGTAAGTGCTTGCATCATATTAGTGATTTTGTAGGGGGGAGCTACAAATATAAAAAAAAGGGGCTATTCTAAGTGTATCTGATTATGGGGTAAGATAGGGGATAAAAAGTTGTCAATTACTTTGGATGATAATGGAGATCCAATAGGACTACATCAGAATGACCTGTCTTCCTTTTTGGGAACTGTTGCTAGAAATTTTGATCTTACACCATTAAATTATCTTGATTGATGACAAGTACATGTGGAAAACAAAACTACTATATGGAATTATGTGGAGGCAATTCTAGTCTTAGAGATATAATACAATGTTGTGAATTTTTTATTTAAAAATTATTCTTTTGTTACATGCCAAGTTTGTTATCGACATAAAGGGGAAGAATTTAGTTTTGCGAACAGTGAGGGATTGTTGGAGAAACTTCAAAGCGGATATTAAAAAAACCACTACATGCGACACAAAGAAAAATCTGACCGACTTAATGATTTCCCCTCCTGTGTTGATCCTGATCAATGGAAATTTCTTGTGAAATTTTGGGATTCTGATGATGGAAAGGTAAAACAATTTATTCCTTAATTTTGTAGAATTTAATAGTGTATATTGTATATAATCATATTATAATGCATTGTACGTAGTTAAGGAGTGCTAAAAATGTTATGAGCAGAAAGTTCGTAACGAGAAGACATACATCAGGAACAAGGTTGTATGCTTGTGTGAAGGCTAATCTGAGTTATCTTCGGGTTGAAATGTGCATTACACTTTCTTACTACTATGCTCATATATGATTCTACTGTTACAAACAGTTACAAGAAAAGAAAAATAGTGGCAATGTTAGCAGATTAGACTTGTTTAAGGCCACCCATTTGAAGAAGGATGGTACTGATGTGGATGCAAAATTTACAGAATTGATTGTAAGCAATCATTTAACAAATTTATTATTTATTTAATGAAAATATTCTCATTAATATTGTATGTAGGACAAGATGAATGTGGCACTTGCAAGTAATGATGAAAATCTCGATGAAGATGAGATATTTGATCATATTTTGGGCCCAACAAAGATTCTTGTGTAACATGTGATTCATGTGTCTCATAATGTATATGAAAATAAAATCATAGACTTAGAACTGGTTGTTGATGCTCATACCTAGATATACGATGCTCAATAAATGGAGTTGTTAGAAATGAAGAAAACATTTGAGAATCTTGAACCTATGATGCTAAGAAATTCTAACCTGAGTGCTTCGTTTCAGCTGAACGAGGTAAATCTTCAAATTCTTATAATGTGATTACATAATAAAATTGATTTTCTTATAGTAAAATATTTATTTTGTAGAATATCACAAGGACCACCAATGAAAGACTACCCAGACCAAATTAATCGAGTAGTGAAACACCCATTACCGAAGGACAAGTTATTATATCCAAACATTTATTGATTAATTTTTTCAATCTGATTTTTAGGTATAAACATTGTTTGACACAATCTTTATAAATTTAAAGGTTGTTTCCTTGTTAAGTTTTGAGGATGGGAATTCAATTGTAGCACAAGTAAACATTATTCTACAAGTACAACTTATGTCGTAGAAGGAGCACTGTTGGGGTCCTCATTCGCTGCTGTGTCCATTACTGTACCAATCCAACCTCAAGAGCAGGTGATTAGGCCTTTTGGTCAACACCAAGTCATTGAGGATGTAATTGGGACAGTGATAGCTTAGCCAAAGAAATTACTCATTGTCAGGTAACATTTTATAAATTAATCTCAATACTAGAAGTGCACTTCTTAACTATTTATGCATCATTGTAGGTGAACCATTTGGAGACGTGGAAACCAAGAGTAGAAGTCATTTGATCAACATAGAGATTCACATATCATATGAATTCATAGGATTTAGTAAAAATAGAAGTCATCCATTCTTTATTATATTAAGTTGATTTTCAATAAATGTGGATGTCACACATATTGTAGTACCATTCATTATTTAATTTCCTTGATTTTAAATTCAAAGGAAAAATTCTTATAGATCATTCGCTATCTATTTCCCATTCATCAAATGATTACCCTGTTATTATAGTTACTGAACAAGTGGCATGTATGGTTCTGGTTGAAGAACAATTTGTTGAGGCCAAATAGATAGTAAACTTGTTTATCTATTTGATGCCTATGATCTAGCAGTCCTACTGATCTCTGATTACATTTTTTCTTTCTGATGGCTTTGATGTTGCATTTGCAAAGGATTTTTGTCTGATATGTTTATAGCACTGATGTGACTATACAGCTATGTTTGCTGGTTTCTCCCTGTCTCAGATTCCCAAGTGTCTAATATAACCAATCCTTTTGATATGTCATCTTCTGGAGCTTTTCTTTGATGATATGAAATCACATGCAAAGGGTTGTTGTCTATTGTTGGTTAAAGCCTTACCACTTTATGTTCTAGGGACTAATTGAGAATCATGTGATTTAATGAGCATATAATTAACTTTTAGGTGATTGCATAGGTTTTAGGATGATTTATGACTTCATGAATGATGAGGTTTAGTCTATGGTATCTATGCTACAACTGAATGCCATATTTTTTTCTCTATGAGGTAATTTTTTGTTGTGCATATATGCTTCTACAAAAAAGTAGTATGTCTACTTTCTAGTCTTGACATCCTTACCATTTGACCTCTTCATTAATCCTAAGCCTATACATAAGACATATATAACTTTTGAATGAATGTGGTCCTTTCTGTTCTAGTATGTTTATAAGAGAGTAATTGTTCATTTAAAATTCATTCTGTGACCCTTGTTGTTTATGAATATCTATGAGATAATTAGTTCATCACATAAATCACAACTTCTCAGGGTAATTGACCAATTAGTTGTTTAACAACAATACGCCAGACATTAGCATGAGATAATGTGTTAATTGAGTAGGTTATGAAGTGCACTAAGTACCATCCTTAGAACACAAGGATGTTGCACAAATACAATGTGACCTCATGCAAAAAATTGTGAGTATTTAAAGCAAGACCAAACTTATCCCTTGAAATTCTAGATAGAACTAACTCCATTGATTCTTTATATCAGAAACTAGGTTTCTTATTGATCTCATCTCCCTTCATTGGACACTACTTATTTCATGATGATCTGAGAATTCAATTAAAGATTGATATTTTAAATTTGCATCACTCTTGCCCACAGGAAAACTGAGTTTGTAAATTGCCTAGATTTTCTCTACAATTGTAGTTGTTAAGGTGAAACCCCTTTGGGGCAAAAACAAATTAGCAAGTGTGTGGATGTGTTGAAGCACTCTGGAAAAAGAATGATGCATAGTGGTTAGAATGAGAAAGCAACACCATTCTTGAAGAATGAAGGAAGAGAAGCTTTTTCATGGTTTCTTTCGGTGAGAGACATAGTTAGAAAACCATGGAAGTTTTCCTCTAATTGTGAGGGTTTTACCATGTACTTTTCTCCCATATCATGATACATGGAATTATGGGATCATCTTCCATTGAAAATCTATCTACTTGTTATAACTTGGTTCATGCATATTTATTGCTCAGAGAACCGACTGCACTAACAGGCTAAAGCTGAGAAAGCGGTACGTGGCACACAGACTTCTTCTCATATATACATGTTGGGGAGACCACTAGACTATGGTAGTGGTAGTATTCATGACTCATAACCACAAGGAATTATATGTATAGTGTTTTATGTTACCCACTAAACAAGTATGAGAACATGGCCATGGGTAGTGTAGGGAGTATAAGAACAAAATATGTACTTGTATCATCCCATATTGTATGCTGCAATGTAGGAAAGAGTTTGGTATTGACAACATTTTAGAGGTAAAAATGAAAATTGTGATTGCATTATTTTGGATTGTTTATGATGTTATCATCCCATCGATTACTTGATGAACAAGTCTCTTTCTTCAATTGTTTTGTTACTCGGTAAATTAGCAAAATGATTAATCAAATGCTTACCCATTTGAGCCTTCCTTGTGATGAGTCATGGTTAGGTTTCCTGATCTAAAGTACAAAATTTTCTGAAGCTTGTTGGCCATTGGTTCTGACTTCGGAGTATGCAATCTTGGTTATGCTTCTCTGACTATGATGTTGAGCCTTTGTCTTGAAACAGTTCAGCTCTATTTGCAAAACTCTCATATTTCCTAACGACATAGTGTTGAATATGACGTCTGGTTCAGTTTATTGATGTACCTAGTTCATGGTATTGATGTTATGTGATCCTCTTATCACTTGGAAGGTACAAATGAATTTTAGAGTTTCTTCAAGTTCAGTTAGTTTCAAATTTAATGACAAGTTTGGGAAGCCTCGTGTATCACTCCAATGACCATCAAATTGGCTATCAAATTTTTATAGCATAGCATTTATATACAAAGTACAAACTCATATTCAGAATTGTTGATTGCACTCAAAATGAAGATGGCTTTAGGTATGTATGGCCTTTATTTAACCATATTACGATATAAGTCCGTTTACGTAAAGCTACTCAGTGCCAACTATACAGGAGCTTTGTCGATAAGTGGAACCTTACAATATAGCAGGAACTATGTGGTAAGACTTATGTTCACAAGCTACGAACTACTATTTCCTAGGTTTTGTAAAAGTATTGCCATTAGTTTTTCTGCCACCCTGTGGAGGAGCCTCGAGCTTGACACTTGTGTGTGAGAATTGGTCTTTTTTCTTTGATCTCACATTTTGGTCATTTTTTGCATACATTATACTGAGTTAGGCGTTCATCTTGTTCTTCATGCAGTGCACTATAAGCAAACTGATGAAATTTACTTTAATGTTGTTTTTGATTGCTCGACTCAGGTCATAAATGAATGTGGTCAAGTATTATCCTTGTTGGATAATCTATATGCTACTAGAAGCTAGCCATCATGACTCACTCTCCAAATAATCAGTCCTACTAATGGACTTCTTGTCTTCTGCAAGCTAGATATCTCTACTCCTCCAACTTTATTCTTTGTTGATGTATGAAAGAAGGCTAAGTCCATAAGTAGGTATGAAGACCCTCTACACCTTTAAAGCTCCTGACATGTAGTATTTTTGGATTAGATAAGATTTTTATTTTATAACATCTAGGGAAAATCTAAATATGCATATGGATGTAGGGTATTCTAGATTGCTTATATTTTGAATATGTTGTGGATCTAGAGTCAATCACAAGTCCTTTGACTAAGATGGAAAACAAATGTATGATTAGAAGACATGTACTGTAACTGGTACCGACATCAATCTGAAAGCCCTTTTTACAGATACAAGAAACTAAAGGTATCCTTTTAGCTGGTTGATTATTTGCTTAATATTAGTCTTGTTGCTGGCAAGTGTTTTGAGGATGATTTTTCATACATCTATTAAATATATGTGTTGGAGTTTCAATAATTAAGGAGGAGTTCAGATTGGTGGTCTTTGTTCTTACCTTTTCTTTCGATGCCTTTGTGTTTTGATGCTCCTTGAGTTTCTATGTTGCCTTAGTGTTTTGATGCTCCTTGAGTTTATGATTTTCTGAATTGAAGGGTTTTCCATATCTCTGATTTTCTTGAGCTCCTTCTTCTAAGATTGTGTTGTAGAGGGTCTTCTAGAAGTGCTAGAATATCTCAAGGACTTATTCTATTGTTTCTAAAGTGCTAGAATATCATGTGTTCATACTTGAATGGTCTTTTTTTGATCTACTTGGCTCAAATATGATGAGTTTTGGACGTGTGAACCCTGAATGCTTGTGGACTGTAGACTGATGGGAATGTACATTAGTGAAGTTCTCAATAGAGAATGCACCTGAAGTTTTTCATGCTTTCTTTCTCGTCTAAAGGTTGTCTTTATTTATGGTTCTTTCCTTGAGATGGATTCAGGGATCCAGGTTGCTATGTCAAAGTGACGTGTTTGGTATCTGCTAGATGGAACTTGAATTTCATGTGAGACTGAGGTTTTGATTTTCTGCTATATGAAGCTTTGTGTTCTGAAGTTTCTAAGAAACTCTACAACTTACAGGAATCAAGATTAGCAATATTTATACATTTTCTATGAATTTGAACAGCTATAGGGAGTGCCCATACTAGTTGGTGGCATGGAAAAAGGTTCTGGGATTAGTCTGAGTAATTTGATACGACACTGACACATATAATTTGTTTCTTTCTCATATCTGGGATTTCTACTTTCTATAATAATTTAGATGCCTATCTTTGTACTTGCAAGTGTTTTGTGTATATCAACCCTGATCCTCATGACCATGTACCCAGGCTTATTTTGGATTGGCTGCTTCTTGTGATCAAATTTTCCATCACCGATTTTCCTCGACAAGTTTTTCTGAGTCCTCAGTTTTCTTTTGCATGATTCTATTATCATTTACTATCAATGTCCTCAATGCCCAATTGCCTTTATTCTTGTGAACTTGAAGATGATGTGATTTGTTTTTTCCTCTACTAGTAATGCATCTACATGACAAAAGGGGTTTAGTGTGTAAGTGAAACAAAACATGGTATGGTGTTTCATGTTCAAAACTGCATGAGCAGCAAGAAGGATCAGTTGTGTGCTTGGTGTAGGATTAAGGGTTTGTTCTTTGTGGGTATGTGACTAGCACATAGTCTCTAGAGAAATGTTGATGCTTAGGTGGCAGGGGAGGTTTCCAAACATCTGAAGATAAGTTTGAACATTGCAGGAGCAACTCCAAATAATTAGGTACTTAACTATTTTTTCCTAAGTAATATAGGCTGAATGCCCACAACATATCATTGTGTCTTGCTGATGCCTCTTGTTTGGATTATATCTTTGTGTTCACCATTCAAGTTTCATGACCCTTATAATATGTAAAGGTTGAGACTAATATCCTCACTACTTGAAACTAAGATGTTATATAATATTAACTCCATAAGAATTTATAATTTCCTTCACAATGATGTGTACAATTTCGGATTGCTTCTTGAATTTCAGCATAGAGAGAAGATGTCATAGAATGCATTATTACTTGTGCTTTTGTATTTAGACATTGATTTTGAGAAAAGTTCTTCAGGATTTTACCCTTTATCCTTACTCTTGAAATCCATAAATATTTCCAAATAGGGATGACAAATGCCATGAAGCATTTCCACTGTCATTTCCAAGATCCAACCCATTCTTGGAGCAGTTGCAGCGTTTTGTAGAAATTGCTCCTCCAACTCAACTACTTCAAGCTCCTCTATCTCTCTACCTCCAACTCATCTTCATCAAAACCAGCTACCATAGCAAGTGGAATAGATTTGTTTCATGTTCTCGGTCTGTTCTTTAATTTCATCTATTGTCTACCTACATCATCAGTATTGGTGGCTTTACTGAGTATGATATCTATCTCAGTTGAATGTTTTACAAGTACCCTAACATTCATTGAAGTTCTCATTTTGATCCCAAATTCTGCATGCTTGTATACTGTCCAGTTGTTTTATTGCTAGCACAATACATTGGTTGGCATCATAGTTGGTTAGTAGCTGATATATAATATATTCATCTATAGTGTGCCTTGTTTGTTGTGAAAGCCTCATTATTTAAATGAAAAAGTCAATCATACTTTTAGAAAGCAACCGCTGTCTTTGAAAATTATACAAATAATATCGCATTCTACATCACTCTGCATTTGTATATATACACACTAGCAAACTGAACCTCCATATGGATTCATGTTCACATGTACACCAAGGTGTGCACAAAACTATTGTTTATATTCATGCAAACACATGTGACCAAAAATTATGGATCCAAATTTCTACATCCTTTCATGTAGATGCTTAAAAACCCCTTGCATAACTAGTATTTATAAATATTTATTGTGATGTTAAGCTAAGCTAATCTATTGGTTATGTGCCCAGGTTGGAATTGTTATTAGGATGTTATCCTATGGGTCTGCATGAGTATTTTCTTATTATGGAGCAGTGGTGGTGTCCATATTTGTACTCAAAACATGAGGTAAAAGAAATTATGCTTCCAGACAACATATCTATTCTGTTGCTTCTGCAAACTTATTCATGGATCTTCAAATGTCAGGTTCATGACCACACTACTGCTTCCACTTGATGATGCCCATCGTCACTTTGTCAATATTCAGCTAGGGATTCATCTTTGGGTTGCTAGGATGAGCCAGTTGAGTATGCTACCTTGTCATTACTGTGATCATCACCTCCTATTGATAGAACCTTCCCTCCATTGTCATATAGCAGTAGATACCATTGTAGAGATCAAATTGGACGCTCCAAGGTCATGGCATACTATCTTAAATCAATTTTTTTTATCCTACTAAAAACTTATAAATGTATATTCAATTCATATCTTTCAGATTGCTAATACTACTTTTCTAGCTATGTATATACTCTGAAAAATGATGGTGGGACAATTTAAATACTCATCTCTAGAGATGATGATCTTCTATTGTTATGTAGGAAATGATCAGTTGTATTGTCAGGAACCACATATCATCACTTACAATACTTTGATTACAGGTTAATATCACAGTGGGAGGGTCAGAGGAGCTGGCAACCTCTTAAAGAAATTGATGCAGATGGGCCTAAATCCAAATAAGTTTATCTACAATCCTCTCATTCATAGGTATTGTCAGGAAGGAAATATTCTTACCGCTTATAATCTCCTAATTGAAATGGCAGAACGAGGGATTCAGCTTGATCTAGTTACTTATGGAGCTGTTCTTCATGGTCTTGTCACTGCAAGTGAGGTGAAGGAAGCATTAATTGTGAAAGAGAAAATGGCAGAGAGAGGTTTGTTTCCAGACACTGTTGTATACAATGTCTTGCTTAATGGGTTATGCAAGAAGTAAATGCTTCCTACTGCCAAGATGCTTCTTTATGAAATGTTGGACAGAAACATACAACCTGATGAGTTTGTTTAGGTGACACTTGTTGATGGCTTCATTAGAAATGATGAATTGGGTGAAGCGAGGAAGATATTTGGCTTCATGGACAAAAAGAATATCAACCCAAGGATTGATGGATACAATGTTATGATAATAGGTCTCTGCAAATTTGGGTTGCTAAATGAAACAATTTCATGTATCAATAAAATGAGGAGTAGAGGATTCTACTGTAATGAGTTCTCCTATACCACACTTATAGATGGATATGTGAAGAAAAATGACCAGAAAGGTGCTATGAGAGTGTTAGCTAACATGTTAAAGAGGAAATGCAGACCAAATGTAGTCACCTTCTCTGCTTTCACTACTACAGAAACAGCCTTTGGCGTCAGTTTTTTAACCCCCTTTGGCGACAGTTTTCAAGCGACACCTATGTGGGCCCCGCTAAAGGTCAAACTCTTCGGCGTCAGTTTTATAACCGAGGCCTATATAATATATAGGTGTCGGTTATATATAGTTGGCCGACGTCTATAGGGTTCGCGCAACAAAAAAGAGCACCACCTAGGACACTTTCGGCATCGGTTAACAACTAAACAACCGACGCCATACTCCCAGCCGACACGGTCGTGCTTCGCTGCACGGCCGTGTTTAGTACTGTAGGCATCGGTTGTATACTAATATGTGACGTTGTATGCCCTTAGGCGTTGGTGTTCTATAAATAACTGACCCCTATACTTTAATTTTTTTTTTCTTATCAGTTTGCAGGCCTACTGTGGCTGGTCAGCAGGATGAGAACCTGCAGTTCAGTTTCCTAAACTGTAGGTTTACGACATCCATTGATATCAGCCTACAAATAGGCCACAAACCTGCAAAATCAACAAATATTTTTTCACACAAGTAGATACATTCAGACATCAATTCAATTCTCACATTCACACATGTAGAAGCATTCAAATACATGTAGAAACATTCAGACTTGTATAAACATTCAGAAATATTTATTTATAAAATATCATTCAACATCCCAATTATATCTTACAATCGCCACTGCTTGTATGGCTTTTGCCCATTCTTCTCTTATTTCATTGAATGATTCCATCGTATATGGAGCATGCACATTTTTTAAGCGTTTACCTATAGTGTGGTCAATTTTAAACATCTGCAAAGAGAATGATGTATATATAAGTAATAATATAAAAATAAGATTGATATGTGCATGCCCAGCCGTTGTCTTGTGTAGCGCACTATAAATTGAAACATACAAAATTTAAAAAAAGTAAACTTACTTGACACAAGGTATATGGATGTATAAACAAGATCTCACCTGTTTCTTCTTGGCTTATGTGGCGTTTTGTTACAGTGGCAGGTGTTACTCTCCTCCAGTATCTCCCTCGGTCCCTCCACAGACTGGCGGTGTATCATGTTACTTTAGTATATATGTCCTGGAATGAACTCAGTTGTACCTCACCTGCCTACTACCATTCCCTCACAGACTCCTGTGCGGAGAGGGACATTCCAACTCAAGATATCGTCTTCCGTTTCCTCCTCCGCAGCAATATCCTCATCTCTGAATGTTTCTCACAGGATTCTGAACCCTTCCGTCCCTCTACTACATCGAAGCCATGCCGCAGTTGAACCCTTTCGCTGAGCCCTACCAGGCCAAGCAGGCGTCGCCTGAAGCACCACCACTGTCGTCGTCTCCACCTCCATCGCAACTTGCTGCACCAGTCCTGGCAGTTTATCACCCCTCATGCCTTCCTCCCCAGTTCCTGCCGCTAGAGGTGCTCCCGCAACACCCCCATCCTTTCTTCCCACACAGATCCTTGATATGTCCTACGTTTTATGCCAAACCATGCAGGATGTACCCTCCAATACCCACCGAGCAACTGAGGGTCGACAACTTGGTAGGACAAGCGAACCCGCTACTCTATCCTCCATATCAACCGGGGTCGGCCGTTGAGGTGTACGACGGCTCCATGGGCGTCCACCAGCAAGTGGTCGTCTCCCAATCATCAGATGACGCCTGCTTGGCCAGGTAGGGCTCGGCGAAAGGGTTCAACTGTGGCATGGCTTCCATGTAGTAGTGGGAAGGAAGGGGTTCAGAATCCTGCAAGAAACGTTAAGAGATGAGGATATTGTTGCGGAGGAGGAGGAAATGGTAGACGATATCTCGAGTTGGAATGTCCCTCTTCGCGCATCAAGTTTCTCCAGTGCTTCAGTGGGTACATGTGCATCATCAACCTAAAATTTGACAAAAATAAACACACTGAATTAGCATTTGTATTAAAAAAGCAAACATTTAGCTTCAATAAAAAATATAAACATACATGTCTCTAAAATTGTGATCTTTTATCAATTAATAATCCTTCATTGTGATCTCCGCACACATATAAGTCATCATTAGCTTCAATATTTCGTGGAGTTGGCAACCCAACTGAGAATGGACTGGAGTCATCATACTTATCATAGTACTCTTCTTCATCTACAGGATCTTCAATGAATTGTCTTTTACCATGAAGAACAACCGACCATTTATCATTTGCAGGATCATCGATATAGAATATTTGTTTCGCCTGTGATGCCAATATGAATGGTTCACCCTTCTCGCCAATCTTTTCAAAGTTCACCAAAGTGAAACCCAATTCATCCACTATAACTCCTTTCGTGTTATCAACCCAATTACAGTTAAAGAGCGGAATTCTGAAATCTATGTAGTCAAACTCCCATATGTCTTCAATGACACCGTAATATGACATTTTAGCTTCACGAGGACTCTTATCCTTTGCACTTGCAAAATACATAGTCGACGCTTGAAGAGTGACCCCACTGTTTTAGTCGACACTCTTATCATCTTGGCGCTTTGTGTAATATGTGAACCCATTAATGTCAAACCCTTCATAAGACATAACATTCGGTTTTGGTTTAAAGGCGAGGCATTTGATAGTTTCTGTAATATCATTTGGTGTTTGACATAGTTGATGTAAAACTTTATCTTCAAACCACTTAGTAAAAGTCTTATTATGCTCTCTAGCAAGCCACATTGAACTTGCTCGTGGATGTTGTCTCTTGATGAAATTGGTATGTTGCTCGAGCTTGTTCCAACTGCTCACGGCTGATTACTTTCACCCATGATCCCAAAATTCCTTTTCCCTCCTCAATATTCTTGTCATTAATAGGAGTGGTATTACCACTCAGAAAGTCATTGCAAAAATCCATAACCTCTCTCGCCACATAACCTTCAATAATACTCCCTTCAGGCCGATAACGGTTTCGAACATCACCTTTAAAAATGCTCATGTATCATTCAAAGGGATACATCCAATGCAAGAAAACTGGTCCCAACATTTTCACTTCCCTAGTCAAGTGGACAACAAGATGTACCATGATATCAAAGAACGAAGGAGGGAAATACATCTCAAGCTGACATAGGGTAACAACCACTTCTCTTTGCAAATTATCGAGAGTATCAGGGTCAATAACTTTGCTGCATAGATTGTTGAAAAAGAAACAAAGTCTAGTGATTGCAAACATTACATGCTTCAGCAATATAGATTGAATTTCCACGGGCAATATTTGTTGCATTATAGTGTGAAAATCATGAGATTTAAGACCTATCAACTTCAGATCTTTCATTGATACCAATCTACGGATGTTGGATGAGTAACCATGTGGCACCTTAACATTTACCAAGCATTCACAAAAATCTTTCTTCTCCTTTCTAGACAACGTGTAACAAGCGGGAGGTAAGTATGTTCTTTTATTACCCATTTCACGTAATTCTGTTAATTCTGACCTTATTCCCATTTCACGTAGGTCCAGTCTAGATTTTATCCCATCTTTAGTCTTACCTGGTATATTTAACAGAGTACCAATGATGCTATCACAAACATTTTTCTCAACGTGCATTACATCGATACAATGCCTGACTGTCAAAGAACTCCAATAAGGAAGATCCCAAAATGTTGTCTTCTTCTTGAATGAAGAATTGTCACTCTGTGTGGCCATACTACATTGTGATTTCTTACCAAATTCATTGACAATGTCTTTTACTCTTTCATAAACAACATCCCCTGGTATAGGTTTAGGTGCACTCCGTTCATCATTCCATCCATTGAATGCTTTGTGCTTCCTACGATACGGATGGAATTTTGAAAGAAACCTTCGATGACCAAGATATACAGTCTTGCCGCCATGTTTTAGTCTTATTGAATCAGTGTTTTCTTCACATATAGGACACGCTTTAGCTCCTTTGATACTATATCCAGACAAATTCCCATATGCTGGAAAGTCATTAATAGTGCAAAACAACATAGCGTGCAAATGAAATGTCTCTCTTCTTGAAGCATCATAGGTCATCACACCTTCATCCCAAAGTTTCTTTAAGTCATCAATCAGAGGTTCAAGATAAACATCGATATCATTTCCGGGTTGTTTAGGGCCCGATATCAACAACGACAGCATAACGTACTTATTTTTCATACACAGCCAGGGAGGAAGATTGTATATAACAAGCATGACTAGCCAAGTGCTATGTTGGCTGCTCAATGTCCCGTACGGATTCATCCCATCTTTACAAAGCCCAAGTCTTAGATTCCTATCTTCTTCACCAAATTTGGGGTACAATAGATCAATCTTCTTCCACTGTGGGGAATAAGACGCATGTCGTAGGATCCCATTATTATTTTTCTTAACATCTGCATGCCACCTCAAATTCATTGCATCTTTCGGATTTGCAAACAAGCGTTGAAACCGTGATATTATAGGTAGATACCACAACACCTTGGAAGGAGAACCAGTTTTGGACTCCCCCGAAGTCATCAATTTAAACCGTGACGCACCACATTTTGGACAATCTTTCAAATCTACATAGTCCTTTTGAAATAATACACAATCATTCGGGCATGCGTGTATCTTCTTTCCTCCATTCCCATTGGGCACAACATTTTCTTTACCCGGTATGTTGAGATTGGCAGCTCGTTTCCTTCAGGAAGCATTTCTTTCAACAAAGTCAACAATGAAGTGAAGCTTTTGTCGCTCCATCTATTGTTAGCTTTCAACTTATACAATCTCAACACAGCGCTAAGCTTCGTAAACTTAGCACAGCCTATGTATAACGGTATCTCAGCATCATGCACAATGTTTCTAAAGATAGGAGGTGGATCAGTGTGCTCTACCCTACAAATATCCAGCATCGCATCAATGATGTCTACTGGAACTTGTTCGTTCACATCTACGTCATCGGAGGCAATTTCTTCTTCCACCCAAGCACTGCTATCGACATCTACTGGTTTCAAGTTTGAAATCTCTCCATGCCAGTGCCATTCTGTATAGCCTTGTACAATCCCGTTGCACATGACATGACTTTTGATTTCCTCACCCGTGTTGACTTTCAAGTTGTTACCGCAATGCCTACATGGACAGTAGAACCTATCTGTAGGTTTTTTCCTATGTTCCTCGGCAAATCTAATAAACTGATCAAGACCAGATATAAACTTTGGGGTGCAGCGATTGTGAATGGACATCCATGATCTATCCATTCTATGATCAAAGAGAAAACAAGTATATATTAGGACAAGATTAGGGTATACACTTACATCCTATCCAAGATTTACTCCTATTATCTACAATGAAGATGGACTCCATACAAACAGTATATTATTTAGTGATTGTTCATTCTAATTTATACCAATGTACAAGTAATATAAAGAACAATGATTGTTCACTTTCTAGGCCAACAAACACATGTGATGTCATTTATATATAATAAATGTGTACCACCTATCCCATCCTTGAACACCTAATATCACTAGTAAGTGTATAATGTGTATTGGGTTTTCAAGAAAATTTCGGCAGCATTTCCCCGCTGTTCTCTAAGTACATATGTACTTAGAGAACAAACGAGGAAATGCTACCAAAATTTTCTTGAAAACCCAATACACATTATACACTTACATCCTAAGTGAGATTAGGTGTTCAAGAACAATCCCAAACAGAGGACTATCCAAGATTTACTCCTAATGAGTAAATCTTGGACAGGTTTCTAGGCTAACAAACACAATAATAGATATATACATGTTAGGGTTTCATCACAATTGAATTAGGATTAGAAGCACAAATATATTAGAAGCACAAATATATGCAAGCAAAAGATTTGTTCGTATCCTAAAATTTACATAAAGAATTACATATAGATTTGTTCATATCCTTACCAATAGAAAACACGGCCGTGGCTGTGCTGCCCAGCACGGCCGTGGTAGGCCATTCTTCTCAGTTCTCAGTGAAAGAAGTAGAACACTAACTAGTCTTTAACGAAGGTATCTCACTAAATTTCCAGGTAATCGTAGCCAAGTGGCTAAGGTGCTTAGTTTTTGAAATCAAAGCAGCAAGTAGAGCAGAGCAGTGGGCGGCAAGGAAGAAGACAAGGAAGAAGGTGCTACGGCTAATACCTGGAGAGCAGAGCAGCAAGCAGCGGGCGGAGCAGAGCAGCAAGCAGCGAGCAGAGCAGCAAGCAAGACATTGCCACAGTAGGGCGCAATGAGGAAAGGCGGCGCGGCGGCGACGCAAGGAGGAAGGCGGCAGGCGGCGGCGGGGACGCAGAGCAGTAGTAGGGATCGTTGGCGGCGAGCGAGAAGCAGCAGGCACCAGGCGGCGATTTTGGGAGAGCAGCAACAAGCAGCACACAGGAGAATCATGAAACAGGAAGAAAGGGGGAAGAGTCGGGTGATCGGGCCTCTATTAAGTTGCTCAACGGCGTCGGTTATCTACAACATTGATGCCTATTATTCTTTCACGTCGGTTGATAGTAAAAGATCGACGCTTAACTAGACAACCCTTGCCCTAAATTATTTGGCGGGAACCATTATCAGCATCGGTTATCTAAGGATAACCGACACTGAAAGTGGGACTTTTCACGCAAATTTTCATTTTAAATAGGCGTCGGTTACTAGTTAAAACACCGACGTTGTAGGTGACCTAAAATGTTTTCGCTCGAAAATTGGATTTCGCGGGCGATTTTACGCGTCGGTCTGTTATACGCAACCGATGCTGAAGACAAAGTGGTACCCGTGTCTGGCTGGTCTTTGAATATAGACGTCCGTTTTTCTAAAGAACCGATGCCTAATAGTATAGGCGTCGATTTTCCTCAATAACCGACCCCCAGAAAAGCGACACTGAACGTTGTTTCTGTAGTAGTGTTTAGTAAACAGACAATGTAGATAGGGAGAGTTCAAAAGAGCAGAGAAGCTTCTTAAAGTGATGTGTTCCTGGAGTCTCCGTCCTAATGCCATTACATTTGGCATACTTATTGGAAGCTACTGTAAGGCTGGTAAAGTTGAAACTGTTGTGATGCTCTTTGAAGATATGTTGTGTAGCAAGTCTCCCCCAAATGATGTTATATTCCATTACTTGATGAATGGACTGAGGAACAGTTTCTCAGGACAGGCAGATGAAAAAATTACAAAGGAACATGATGGATCCCTTGTTTTTGACATTTTCACAAAAATGATATCTGATAAATGGGATGTACACACTGCGTCATACACTGCTATCATCAGTGGTCTTTGCAAACATTAGATGCTCCATGTAGCATTGAATTTGAAAGATAAAATGGAACTGAAGGGTTACTCAACGTCTTTTGTGATGTTTCTTTCTCTTCGTCATGGGTTTTGTGCAGTAGGAGAATCCAGGGATTGGGGAAGTTCCATATAATGAGATTTTGATCAAGAAGAGCTTAAAAGTGCTCTAAAGTACTTGGAACTATTTCATAGACATGTGTGTAAAAGAGTAGTTTCTGATGCTTCCAAGATATTCCTATCATTGATTGACAAAGTTAAATATAATGAACCTCAAGTCGGAAACAACTAGTTCTTCTATTTTTTATTATTGGGACCTTAGTCATTCAACTATCAAACTTCCTACAAATGTTGACAATCTTGGGAAAAGGTCATCTTCCATTGTGAGTTATTCAACTTCGGGAAGTAGATGCATCAGAATTTGGATGTATAACATTCCCTTTTTGTGTTTGTCAATAGAATATACTAAAGTGACAAGTGGTGACTGCAAGTTCAGATCAGCAGAAAGGCAGCACAATCATATGCTACCAGGTATCAAATCATAAAATATTATTTTGGAAGTCTACTTGAATAATAGTTGGACATATTAATTATGCTTGTATTCCTTCTAAAATAAGTTGTCTCTATAATGTTCTGGTTGTTGTGCCAGCACTTAAGTTTCCCACATTGAGCTATGTTGGCTAGAGTTTTTACATTGTCGTTGCTGAAACACTCCCTATTCATTACTTTTCAGGTCCTCTTTAATGTAGCAATGGTTGGTTGCACAGTCTCTTCATTGAAGAGAGTACATTATTCTTTGCTATGCTCTTCATGAATAAAGGGGGTTGTTGTTGGGATTGAAGAGACTAGTCATTCATTATGGTATACTTACACGCAACGTTGAGTAGATGAACTGAAATTCCATCATAGTTCTCTATGGGGTATGACTTTGTATAGTTTATAGCTGAATTAATACATAATACCAAACTATTTGATTGTTGAATTGAATCTTATTTTGTATCTTTCTGTGTGCTTTTCTCAAAGGACAATATGATGCCTTGTATGCTTTGAAGTTGTTGTTGATTCTTTGTGAATATCAAAGGCTTATAGAGAAACTTCTACAACAAAGGGAGGCGGCCAGAAAAGGATAATACAAGTGGTGGAATAAATATAAAAGAAAAATAAAGATACAAGAAGATGTGCATGATCATGTGGCATATAGAGTCTGCAGTGGATAGATGTAGTCAGAAGAACATATTGTATACATGTGTCTTTTCCCATGCATATTGTAAAACAGGGGCCAGGTTAATTTCCTCCCCATGTGTACTCATTGTTCAAATATAAATAAAAGTATCATTGTTGACATTGTAAGCATAACTCGATCTTGATTAACATTCATCTATTTTCCTATTGAAAACCCCTCTATATTGGAAAGCGACTCACTGGATACATAATGTCTCTCACTACATATGTATGTATAATACATGGTGTCTTTCACCACACACTAGCTATAATTACATGTGTAGCAAGTGCTAATTTTTTCTATACATGAACTACAAATACAATTGTAACCAATGCCATCTCTCCCTACATATTATAGGTACAAATTGAATTGTAGTCATACATTTGGCTACAATGGAAACTACATTTTTATGTGTAAGGACATTTTTACCTACAATTAGGGTTACATATGAATTTGTAGCCAGAGGCATAACTAACTACAAGTTTGAAAAATGTAGCCTAAACAATTAGCTACACGGGTATTAGCTATATATTATAAATGCAAGGATAATTGTAGCCAAAGCTTTTGGCTACAAATTTTGGGGTTTTCGCTACAATTTGTTTTGTAGTTAAAGACCATATTTTTTGTAGTGATTTCGAATTTTTATGGTGTTCCATGTTCTGTTCCAGTCTTAGATGAACATGTAAATAGGTTTACATCCTTTCTAAGGTAGAGGGTTATCTAGGATAGGTTGATAGAACAACCGATGGTGCTAAGAACCTAACTATCGATGGTCCAAATTAGGGTTTTCATGCCTTTTCCTTAACTACCACACAACCGATGGTGATACCATGCAAAAACTGATGGTGTTTCTATCTTGACAACTAATGGCCAAGATGAACGGTGTCAATCGATGGTTACAACTGATGGTCACCCCGTAGGTTAGGTTTTGTCTTAATTAGAAGCTTAATGATCAACCACTAAGTACCTTAATGATGTTGTCAATAAATGACAACATTAGCTTAATATATGAGGGTGTTAAACGAATATAGTGATGGTCTAACAACTGTTGGTTTCTTAATGACCAAAATTGATGGTAAGTTAATACTTTATATGTTGCTTCAATAAATACCTAACCTAATAGTTTCTTGGGTCAAATGATTTAAGGGTTAAACCTATACTCCAATGTATGGTTTTGAAATATGAACATGATCCAGTGGTTAGGATCTAACATTTCTTCATCAAAAAGTTTTGAATAATGGACTTGATCCAATAATTGAGATTGAATGATTCAACATCCAATGGATCGGATGTAAACCTATAGTATTACATGTGATTTCTAATAATCTAAATTTGATGGTTTCCGTTATGTGATCAATTTAAGGACCTTGATGGTTGAGATGATGGCTTGCTTAAAATGCACAACCAATGATGGGTTTTAACCCCACAACCTATGGTGCCCCTTCATTTTATTAAATAAGGGATGTCTAGGGTTAAATAGTGTCTCTTTCTAGGTCACAACTCAATGACTTCATAAGTGGCTTATTCAACGTGTTTACTTATGTAAATAACCAATAATCTTACCTTTTCAACATCTAATGGTTTTGGGTGATGCCGTGGTATGGTGATGTGGGTTGAATGATCTTGTATCTAGTGGAGGTTTACCCTTAATAAGGTAGTTTTACCATTTCCCTCAAATGAATAGAATGAATAATGAACATATTGTGTTGATATGTAACCCTAATGGGTTATTGTTTGTTACACTTAATGGTAATGAACTCAGGTGATGGTGATTAAGTATGATCAACCTTCCTTAGTGGAATAATAGAACAATGAAGTACTCTCTTATTGTTGTGGAACACTAATATACTATAGTATATGGGCAACATCCTGATTTATTTATATTTCCATACTTGGGAATGGTATGGAATGTGATGAAGATGCTTTGTCTTATGCATCCAATTATTATATATGGGGATGTTATGGGTGACAATTTGTGAATTAATGTTGAACTATAACTTTAATGTAACCTACCTTTCTAAACCTAAACCTAATGCGAGTAGAGAATGGTGGTTAATCATGTTATCCTTTCTTGAATGATTTGTATAATGATGGAATATCCTTCCTAATGATTGATTGAAACTCTAATGTGTTTAACTAGTGGTCATCATAGCTTCATGATCTATGTTTTGTTATGCTAAATGTGTACTCTATAAGTGTGATTATGGCCAATCATACCTAGATTCCTTATATGTTGGTATAATAAAGGAATGCTCTTAATTGTTAAGATATTCCTACAATGTTATCATGTGAATATCTTTTAGTTCTTTAATACAAATTATGATGAGGCTGTGTATTACATGTGTGGTGATGTTTGTTGAGCCTGGTTATAAGGTATAGAAAGACAATGGTGAATGTGCAAGAAATGGCATGTTGGTCTTAATGATGTTTGGGCATGGTTGAGCCCTATTTTAGGTGTAATCCTATTATGTTGAAAAGGATTAATAACATGTGATATTGTGATAAGGATTTATATCATGTGATAGTATGATGTCAAGTGTAGTCTCATGAATGGTAAGTGAATAGTGCAATATGATGATGAGATGAGGAACAATAAGTCTCATATGTTTTATATCTTCTGAAGTTGTTTATGTCAATGCATGTTAGAGATGAATTAGGGTTTGTATGTCTATTTGTTTGATGAAGCCTTAATTCACCCAATTGGCAATGCATAATCAATTGAAACTCTAATCTGGAAGTGCCCTATGGCATAGATCCATGTGTGTGTTAGAACTTGCCATATGGTTAAACGAGTATTACTAAGGAAAACATAGAGTGTTCTATTGAGTATGAGGGGTGCTTGTCATCCTGAATCCAAGTGTATAGGGAGGATGATTGTGGTCATACCTAGCCCTCAGTTTGAGAACGGATATGGTCGTGTCTCGGTAATTATATATGTGATGAGATTGGAGGACAACTATTGTTGTTCCTCGGATGGTAGGGTATGCATTCCCACCTCCTTTCACTAGTGTTGTTACCTGTACCAAGGATGGACTAGGTTGTTAGTAGCTTGACATTATGTGTCACTGTGGCGGACCCATACTGACCCGGGGTGGAGAAGATCTTAGAATCTGGCTCTTTCCTATATCTTAAGTGGCATTGATTTCAAATTAGCAGTGGTCAGTTGGATTTTGAGTGGTATCCTGAAATTCATCAGGGCTTAATAAAAGATGTAATACAGCCGTGTAGCATATCTATTTCGGGTTATACACAATGCCTCACATTAGATGATAACCCTTGTTTGCTCTTTTTATAATAGAGGTGATTTATAGTACAATAAGAGATGATATATATTCTTATGCTATAGATGTTCTCTTGTTATAAACATGTTTATGTTGTCAAATATACTGACAATGATAGTTAAGATTATGCTTCTAGTTGCATCTAATACAACTAGGAAATCTTCTATCATGAGAAATTCTTTAACTACTAATCATGCTTATGCAGTTAGTGGTGCTTATGATGATAGCTCTACTTATGATGTAGATTTGCTTCCTTCAATAGACATACTTATATTGATACCCTTGTTATGATACTAGACATATTTATGATGTTAGAAATGCTTATACTACTAGATTACTTATGCTCTTAGAAAGGCATATGATGATAGTCAGAATAATGATGAAGATTCTTATCAGATGCAATCTTATGAAATATGAGTAGATATTTGATAGAAGAAATGGATTTATATGTTACATGTATATACATTGATAATCATACATGTTTCTAAGCTTATTTTTTAAACCTATTTTGAATACTTCAATTACTCAGTTTATTTACTTTTGGAATAATTTGTTGTAATCAATATCTATTGGAGAGAGTTATATCTCTCGCTGGGACTAAATCTCACCTTGTAGGTCACCACATCTTTTTAGGTGATCCAAAGTAATTGCAGCAGAACCGTAGCAGCAAGGAGAAACTGAGGCGATGAACCCTAGAGATGGTTGTTAGTTGTCTAGTGTGTCCTAGAGTTGTCCATGTACCCTTAGGTCCAGGTGAGATGTGTGTATATGAAGTTTCAATTTAGTTGAGCTTTTGATAGCATGTTGATGCTTGTGTATATGTTCCTTTATAAAGTTTATGTTGTATCTGAGATTACAAGGCAGTTGTAAAGGATATTGAGCATTATGTAAAATAAAGAAAGTTGTTGGGATTTTATGTAAATGTTCCTGAGAAATTGGGAAATCTTGAAATAGGTTTTAGTTTACCCTATTTTTTTAATTTTTGTTTAATTAATGAGTAATAATGTTTTTTGTTTTGAGTAATCTCATTTAGTGTAACTGGTTCTCACAAAACTCTTTTGTTGTCTCATCAAAATGACAATTCTAGCTCTGAGATGCTTATCTCGATCCATATATTACCTTTATAGCTTACAGACTTTATTAGCAATTTTTGGATCTATAAAACCCTCTGGTTGTGTCATATACACATCCTCAACAAGATTCCCATAAAGGAATGCAATTTCAATATCCATTTGTGAAATCTCATAGTCATGATAAGTTGCAATAGATAGAATGATCCTCGTGGATTTAACCATGACCACTAGAGAAAAGGTTTCATCATAGTCAACACCTTGAACTTGTTTGAAACCCTTTGCAACCAATTTCTTATAGGTTTGAACTTCTCCATCCACGTCGGTCTTTTTCTTGAAGACCCACTTGCACCATATGGGTTTTACCCTTCAAGTGGATCCACCAAAGTCCACACTTTTTTGATATACATGGATTCCATCCCATACCTCATGGCCTCAAGCCATTTCTCAAACTCTGATCCCTCTATAGAATCTTGATAGGTTATTGGCTCATCATCTATGACCAATTCATTGCCTTCCTGAGTGACAAGATATCCAAATCTCTCAGGTTCAAGGTGTGTCCTATTAGATCTACAATGTTCCTATGTTACTTGAGGAGTTTGAGATTCCACAACACCTTTTGATTCTCTTGGTTCCTCTTGTTCATTTATCGGTTCTATGTTCTCTTGTTGGTCTCAAACCTCTTTGAGTTCCACTTTCCTCCCACTGATTCCTTTAGAAATGAAGTCCATCTCAAAGAATGCAACATCCCTATCAACAAACACTTTGTTGTCAGATAGGAAATAAAAGTAATATCCTCTTGTTTCTTTAGGATATTAAAAAAAATAACATCTATAAAATTTAGGACCAAGCTTATCAGGAAACATTTTCTTGACATAAGCTTCACATCTCCAAATCTACACAAAAAACATATTGGGACACTTCCCAATCCATTTCTCATATGGTGTCTTTTGAACCGATTTAAATGGTACTTGGTTTAGTGTAAATGTAGAAGTTTATAGAACATACCCCCAGAAGATAGTCGGAAGCTCAGTTAAACCCATCATTGATCGCACCATATCTAACAATGTATGTTTCATTCTATCTGACGCACCATTATGCTGAGGTGTTCCAGGCGGAGTCCACTGGGATACAATCCCATGAGCTCAAAGATTGTCCTCAAATTATCAATTTAAGTATTCTCCATCTCTATCATAACAAAGTGACTTAATACATTTACCAAATTGGTTTTGTACTTCATTCATTAACCCCTTGAACTTTTCCTGAGTTTCAGACTTATGTTTTGTTAAGTAAACATAGCCATACCTGCTAAAGTCATTAGTGAAGGTAATGAAGTACTGATACCCACCTCTAGAAGTTATTCTAAAAGGTCCATACACATTAATATGTATGAGTCCTAACAGATCACTACCCTCTCATTGTTTCTAGTGAAAGGGTCTTAGACATCTTGCCCAACAAACAATATTCACATGTCTCTATAGATTCTAGATCAAAAGAGTCTAGATAACCATCTTTATGGATTCTAGATATGTGATTCTCATTTATGTTCCCTAGATGGTAAGGTTAAAGGTATGTTTTGTTTGATTTGGTCAGTTGAAGTCTTTTGATATTAAAACTATATACAATCTTCTTTAGATCTAACAAGTAAATACCATAAGACATTGGGGCACAACCATAAAAGATCTCATCTTTTGAAATAGAACATCGACCATTTTTAATATGGAATTCAAATGCATCCTTGTCTATACAGGATACAAAAATAATGTTTCTATTTATATAAGGTACATAATACCAGTTCTTTAATTGTATTACAAGCCCCATGGGCAGAGAAATACTATAGGTTCCAACTGCGCTGGCCGCAACTCTTGCACCATTAGCAACTCGCAGTTCCACCTCCTTCTTTACCAAAGGCCTACTTCTTTTTAGATCTTGTATATGAGAACATATGTGAGATCCACATCTAGTACATAGTACCCATGATGAAGAAGTAGATAGATTTATCTCAAAAATGTATATACCTAAAGTGGAGATCGCCATCCCCATGTTCTACTTCTTGAAAGCCTTCAAGTACAAAGGATGAGATCCTCTAATACTTTTCTTTCTCCTTATCTTGAGTGTTGAATATTTGGATTTAGGCTTGACCTCCAAAATCTTCTCAGTCTTTCTTTGATCCTTGGACTCAGCTCCATTGATCACCATCACGGGCTTGTTCTCCTTCAATTTTTCTTCATCATGAATCAACATGGAAAGAAAGTTTGACATTTGTCCATCCATATTATTCACATGATAACATGCAATAAAGCAGATATATGATTCCGGCATAGTCTTTAGAATCATATCAGTGGCCAACTCTTATCTCACAGTGAATCCAAGTTCTTCAAGATGATACACATGTCCAATCATATTGAGCACATGTTCTTCTACTGAGGTTCCCTCTGTCATCTTAGACTCAAATAGCACCTTCATGATATCATCCCTTTCTTTCTTTGCAAGACTAAGTTTCACTTTCTTAAGATGTGTTAACATCTCAAGAACACTCATGTCTTTGCATTACTCATGCAACTCATAGGTCAGGTAGCTTAGCATAAGGTACTTAATCTCTAAGGCATCATTGTCATTCTCCATTAAGCATCCACTTGTGCCCTAGGCGCATTAAGAGCATGTATTTATGGCATTGGTTTGTCAAGAATGTAGAGCTTGTACTCTTCATTGAGAACCCTTTTCAAAGTCTAAAACTAGTCATGGAAAATTGTCCTGTCAAGTTTGTCCTTCTTAAGGACCAATTGCAATTTGGATTTGTTCATCATTTGATTCTAAAAGAGAAAATTTCCATTTGTCAAAACTTTTGATTTGATTTGAAAATTTTGATGATATTAATTAGGTATTTAATTATTATCACTCCAACTATTTTATTTCAAATTGATAGCCCTCACATATCAATTTGGAATATTGCAGCATAAAATATTCTAGTGGGCCAGATCCAAAATAATTCAACTGCGGCCTGATCAACACCGCAAAACATAGTCAACCAACAAGGTAGGAAACTTTTTCCATTTGCATCATATGAAATTCTAGATAGATGTTATGAGAAAATCCTTTCCATGCTCATCTACATGCTTCTAGGCTTAGAAGCTATAAGAATCACCAGTTCAAGCTTAAACAAACAACTAACACTATATATATGCACCCTACAGAGGCAGAACCTACATATATATCATCACACTTCCATGAGATAGATGGAACACAATGCGAAGGCATAACCTACACTTGGTCGATCAAGCATTTCATGTGGGTTGTTGTTGGCACTACAATAACATTCACATTAGTGGCCTTTTAGAAATGCCACTGAAAAAAAATAAATGCCACTAAACATGTTTAATGGCATTTGTTGACACTTAAAAAAATGCCTCTAAGAGTTTTAGATTAAGATGGAAGCGCCTAGGGTTGCTCTGAGGGCGACAGAGGGCGACAGATGAGGCAAACAAGGAACTCAAGGTGAGGAAGGTGACGGGGATCCCACGCGACGCCGGAATTCCATCCCGCTAGGGGTGACGGGGCTACGGCTCAACTTTGCCACCCGCGACCAGGGTCGTGCTGAATAGGAAGGCGAGTCATCGATGAATGCAACAGTAGGTTCCATGGATGTAGACGAAGCAGGGGGTCCAACACAATTCCCACCACTGTCCAAGGGAAGCGGAGTTAACGACAAGGCAACTACAGACACCACCCGACCTTCCTACAAAGACGCGACGAAGGGTACTGCAGCGGGGAACCCACATGGCTTCATCCATATCGACACAGACACATACGACGTGGTGTTACAAACCTCAGACATCGAAGTAAGGGCGGAACAGGGGTTTCCTTCCTTTTGGGTCCGAAAGGAAGCCCTAGATGACCTTCTGAAACCCTGGATGTATATCATTGTCGTGAAACTCCTCTCCCGCGAGATAGGGTTCTTGACCCTGCGTGACAGATTGAAGGCGTTATGGAAACCTAGGGGGGATTCAATCTTATCGACACAGCCAATGACTTCTTCATTGTTCAGCTTCAGGAGGAGGAGAATTATGTGAATGCTCTGGTCGGAGGACCCTGGCCGATCTTTGGGTCCTACCTCTCTGTCTAACGTTGGACCCTGGCTTTCAATCTGGATATTGCAACTCCACCGCCAGTGGTATCCTAGATTAGAATACCAAACATGCCAATACATCTGTACCAGGAGGCTCTTCTCAAGGAGATAGGGGACAACCTAGGCAAGACCATAAAGGTTGACATGAACACAAAGATGCAGCGGCGGAGGAGGTTTTCCCGGATCACTGTAAAACTGAACATGGTGAAACCACTAGTACCAGTCATACTGGTGGATGGTCTCAAATACAACATAGAATATGAGAATATCCCATACATCTGCTTACATTGTGGGATGGCAGGGCACGTTGAAAAGGACTGCAGGGCTCGACGCGAAGCAGAAGTAGAAGCTATGAAGGCTAATGTTGAGGCGGGCAACCTACTACCCCAGGAAACCCCAAGGAGGGAAGGGTTCTCATAATCCATACACACAAAACTGATCCCAAGAAAGACTAGGAAACAAGCAACTGTGGCCCCTCTACCGACTAAAACCGGGCAGGCGACAAACCGATTCCAGAACCTTGAGGACTTGGAAGATGATGAGCAGGTACATAAAGTTATCGATGCGGACAGCGTGGCAACAAGGGTTACGGGTGGTACTGACTGGAGAGTGAAGAAGAAGCACTAGAAAAAGAACACGAGGTCTGCTAGCAACGACCAGGTGATCCCTCGGCAGGAGCCAGCCAACGATCGTCCTCCTAGTACAGTTCAAAATTGTGAATCCAACTCCAGCCATACAGCAGCAACCCCAGCTGGTGACGAGGTTTTGACTAGCCGAGACAGCACTCCACGCCCCTTTTCTTCGATACCCTTTCACATGGGCGACTCCGTTGTAGGGGGTGGCTTGTATGTATCCTATAGAAGCCCGACAAAAAAATCGGCTGTCATCCACCTCAGGAACAGGAAGGTGATCAATGCAGGGGATCCCGGGTGGGCGTCAACAAGGAAGCAAGGAAAACCTTCCTTGCTTCAGGACCTCGAGAAGGAAGCACAGGAGATGGGTAGCTCCACCCTCGTCAAAAATAATCCATGAAAGCAATGTGCTGGAATGTTCAGGGTGTTTGTGACAAAGACACCCAGAACACAATTAAAGACCTAGCTAACAGATACCAAATCTCGGTTATATGTCTGTTTGAAACCCGTTGCAGCGTCACACGAGCTTTGAGTGTTGTCAAGAGGCTTGGCTTCCCCCAATCTCACAGAGTGGAGGTGGTGGGTTTCTCTGGGGGTATTTGGGTACTCTGGAAGGAGTCCATTAATCTGGAAATTTTGTTCTCTCACAAACAGTTTGTCCATTATAGCCTGGACAATTCCCTCTTCATCACCTTCGTCTATGGAGGCATGACTAGAAGTTCTCACAAGTTTCTTTGGAACCATCTCGTGAACCTGTCTACCACCATCAGATCCCCTTGGGTGGTGGTGGGGGATTTTAATGTGGTGATGTTTCGATCTGAGAAGTTTGGCAGTTCGTCTTTTGACAGTGCAAATAGCTACGATTTTGTGGAGGCAATGCAGCAGTGTAGGCTTCACGACCTCGGAGCAGATGGCGCAAGGACGACTTTCTAGCGAGGGCTTCTACATGAGTGCCTAGACAGAGCCTTAGGCAATGTGGCATGCCTGGAGTCCTCCATGGCTGGACCTATATCGGTGCTAGAGAAGAACCATTCTGATCATGCTCCACTTCTCCTTTCTTCTGTTGTGATCGGGGTTCAGAGGAAACCCATAAAACGCACGCTTGCTAGCTGGAACTTGAAGGATGGGTTTCAACACTTTCTTCTACACAACTGGGATACAACAGCCTCACTTGTATCAGTGGGTTCCAACTTCATCCAGAAGGCCTTCGTTTGGGCTGCCTGAGGAAGGAAAGAGGACAACAGGAAAAAGGACCGGCTGGGCAATGAAATCCGCTGGAATCAATTGCAGCTCTCCCTCCATTATGACCCCATCATCGCCAAGAACACGGTGGATATCCAAGCGGAGTTGGATGCTATCCAGAGAAGGGAGGAGGCCGACTGGAAACAGAAAGCTAGATGTGACTGGGTGGCGCTTGGAGATAACAATACAAGCTTCTTCCACGCTACTGTCAAAGAAAGGAGAAGGTGCAACAAAATTACGAGGCTCAACAACAGTGCGGGCGTATGGGTGGAGGAAGGTGACGATCTAAATCATCTTGTTTTATATTTCTTTGCTAATGGGTACCAGGAACATCCTACACCTGCAAGGCATCTAGCTTGCTCATCCTTTATCGGAGCCTTCCAACCGCTTTTGGCACAGGAGGTGGCCTATGTGCAAATCACACTGAGTGCAGACGAAATAGGGCACACCCTTCGATCCATGGCACCACTGAAGGCGCCAGGCCCGGATGGCATTGATGCAGGCTTCTTGCAGAGGAACTGGAGTCTTCTATAGTAACAGATCGGTCAGTTCATCCAAGCCCCGTTCAATGGGGCTGCACTCGAGGATGGCTGCACCAACTCCACGCTAGTGTTAATCCCCAAGACCTCCCACCCGGAAACCTGTAGCCAGCTCAGACCAATTTCTTTGAACAATGTATGTACAAAACTCCTCTCCAAGGTGATCGCCACAAGATTGAAGCCCTTCATGCCGAGGTGGATCTCGCCTTTCCAGTCCAGCTTTGTGACCGGGAGGAAGATTGGGGACAATGTACTTCTTGTTCAGGAAATCATCAGTTCAATGGAATCCAAATAGAGCCGCAAAAACTACATGGCACTCAAGCTCGATCTTATCAAAGCCTTTGACAAGATGAGTTGTCATTTCATGTAAGACACTCTTCAAAGAATAGGGTTACCGCCTACTGTGATTTCCATCATCATGCAGCTTCTTTGATCTGGGGAATCCTCTGTACTATGGAACGGAAACATCATCGGCTCCTTTAAACCTTCATGTGGTGTCAAGCAAGGAGATCCCTTATCTCCCTATCTATTTGTCTTATGCCTCGATCGACTTAGCCAACTTATTGTGGATTTGGTCTCTAGAGGCGAATGGAAGCCAGTTCTTCTCACACGACAACATCTATCCTTCTCCCATGTTTGTTTCGCGGATGACATTATTCTCTTCGGTGAGGCCACCCCAAGACAGGCTCGGGTCATAAAACGTTGTCTTCGGCTCTTCAGTAATGCATCAGGGCAGTTCTTATCCACAAATAAATCTTCCATGTTTTTCTCCACCAACACCCCCAGGAATGTAAGATCAAGAATAGATCGCATTCTGGGCATGAAGGAAACTTCAAACATTGGGTGCCATCTTGGGGTCCCTATCATACATAAGTGAAAGAGTAAGGAGCACTTTCAGTTTCTAATTGAAAGAATTCCCGGGAAGATCTCAAGCTGGCAACACTGTTTTCTATCATTGGCGGGTCGAGTTACTCTTTACAAGTCTGTCCTCCTCTCACAAGCATGTTATGCAATGCAAACTGCCATTCTTCCTTTCTCGGTGGCTGCTAAGATAGATCAACTCACAAGGAATTTCATCTGGAGTAGCACTCTAACTGCATCCAAAGTCAGCCTGGTTGCATGGAGCAAGATCACTCTTCCGCGACATTCGGGCAGGCTGGGCATCAAGCCTGCTAAAGATTTCAACAAGGCGCTTATGGCCAAGCTAGCTTGGAATTTTGCACAGAACTTGAATCTTCCATGGATAAGTCTCATGCAAGCTAAGTACGGAGGACGGAATTCACGCAGTAGATCTGGCTCACACACCTAGAGAGGCATCAAATCACTACTTCCGTTCATCATGGCAAATTCGAGTTTGGCACTGATCTCTAGTAATGATACAAATGTATGGACAGATTCTTGGATGGGGGAAGGTCTCCAACCGCAGTTGAAAGCTGGAAAGGTGATTCCCGACGACTTAAATGATTTGAAGGTGGAATGTCTCGTATCGGATGAAGGTCACTGCGACAATGACTTCCTAAACCACCGGTTCACAAGGGAAACCTTGGAGGAAATTCTATGCATGCCTCCTCCTAGGAAGGAATATGGCGGAGATAGAATAATATGGATGCTGATTGCTGATGCGCAGTTTACTACAGCTTCATCCTATAGGAGTCTCACAAATGAGAGCCCCCTCGACCATCCTACGGTGGTCTGCTCCATTTGGAGCCAACCAATTCAACACAGAATTAAGATGAATCTGTGGTTAATCTACCATAATAGGTTGTTCACGAACGAGATGCGTACCATCAGAATGATTTCCACGGACGACTCATGTCCTTGATGCCGGCAAGCTACTGAATCTGTCCTTCATGCCATCAGGGACTGCCCAGCAACCAAGGCCCTGTGGAGGAAGTTGCTGCCCAACGAAGCAACCCTTTTCTTTCAGAGTACCCTGACGGTGGACTGGATTGCCTATAATCTCAAGGGGTTAAACAGAGTTCTCAATTGGCCTCAAACTTTCACAATTGGTTGTTGGTGGCTCTGGAAAGCTAGGAACGCTTTTGTGTTCGAGCAGCATCAGCTTCCCGTGGCAGTGCTGGAGAATAATTGTAGGTCAGATACCCGGATTGCTATGGCTACGATTTCAACATCCATCAGACCACACCCACCGAGCTCTGGGAGAGGTGGTTCCTTTCTTCCTATTAGTGACATCCTGGTTCATGTTGATACATCAGTTAATAAAACACTAAACTTAATGGCTACAGGCCTGGTGGCGCACTCTAGGGAAGGTAGTTGGATCTTCGAGAAGAGCTGGAGAGGGAAGGGATCTGATCCTATGAGAGGAGAGCTAATGGTGATCAAACATGGTCTGGAGTATTTTGCAGAACAACACATTCAGATTGGATCGATCTTTATTGACTCCAAGAATGCAGTTACATGGATCTCTGAGACAAAATCAACGCCCGAAAAGTACATGTTGCTTGTCCATGCTATCAAAAGGCTATTTCCAAAAAATCAGTCCCCTTCGGTGTACTACATCAGTCGAAATCTGAACAAGCTCACAGACTGGTTAGCAAAATAATGCCTTAAGCAGCCACCCAGTGTTGTAGAGTAGCCTGCGTGCCCGCACCAAATCCAGGACACCCTGGAGGCCAAGGCGTTATCATCTCCTTTTATGCTTCCTTCATCAAATGTAGTGAACCATAGCTTGTCACCAGTCTAGGTTGGGCCTCACAAAAAAAAATGCCTCTAGTACCAATGCCACTAGAAAGATAGTGGCATAAGTTGTAAACACCACTAAACGTTTGTCTTTAGTGGCATCCAATAAATGCCAAATAAAGGCCACTAAAACATCATTTGGCATTTATAAAATAGCCACTATCCATCAATTGGCTTTTATACAAATGCCACTATTTTGTATTATGTTAGTGTATGAAAATGTTCTTATTGAGTTTAATGGCATATAAAAAAACCCACTAATGACTACTAGTTTTGTATTACTACATTTTCATGGCTTTTAGTCATTCTGTTTTCAATTTATTATCATGATTTCTAAATGAATGTCAATTGTAGACGAACTCACTTGTTTGAAAGTATGAATATTTTTTATTTATAAAAAATTGAGAATTACATGGGGAGGACATTTTACCTTGCCCCTAATATTGAATACAACACCAATGATATACTTTCATAAAACATTTTACCCTGCTTCTTATATTGAATTACATGGGGAGGACATTTTACCTTGCCCCTTATATTGAATACAACACCAATGTTTACTGGTGCATTTTATGGTTTGCAAAATCTTCTTACTAAAAGACGTGGCATATATGATGTCTTCAACATTGCTGGAGCTGGCTCAGCAACTGCTACTATATATGGTCTCATGTTGCCTAGTTCCTTGAGATGGTGAGTGCGGAATATGCTCCTTGGTTCTGCACTTGGAGCTACATTTTGCTTTCCACTCAGTTGGGCCCATCTGAAACTTATAGAGAAGGTAGCTGAGCGGAGTGTAGTTCTGTTGGCATCTAATTCTGGTGAAAGTGATGCAGGAAGCAGGGTGGGTGCGGTAATTGAAAGGCTTGAATGTAGCCTAAGAAAATATTTCTTGCACGTCATTGGCATCAAATCTGGAAACAGTTAAAAAGTGACTTATCTTTTATTTGTATCATGCCAGCAAAACACAAGTTGAATTCAGCTTTCTTTTTTATCATTTACTTCCACCTGCTGCAAGGGTTTAGATTGGTTATGTGCGTGTAGTTACCAGTTTCATATATCTAGCAATGCATAAGGTAGCATCTCAGCCATGAAAAGTGTGTGAATTATAGCGTGAAATGGATAGACGCTGGAGATCTTTGTGAATAATAAGCTGATCCTTTTTCCATTATAAAAAAACATTATCAAGTTGAAAAATTAAGGCAAAACAAAATCCAAAGTACCAATGATTGTCCCTTGTTGATTAAGAATAAGAGGGAAATATGATCATGGTAAAATAGATAAGAAAGAAAACAAGTAAGAAGGCATTGTACCTTCCAGTTGTTGGCTCCATATTCAAATCACTATCACTGTAGTGTGGTTGAGCTCCAGATCTCCATTTTGATCTTCCTAGCTCTTTATCTCCATCATTGTAGGTTCCAAACCTTTGCATCAATAATTCTATGTCTGTTGTGTGGTGCATTACAATGCACAACTGTCTTGACACAATCAAGGTATAAGGAAGGGTATTCACTTGGTTCCCTACAAACAACATGATTTATAACCAAAGAAGCAACTCTTTAATACTGAGAGAACAATTTTAGAATCATATAAAATATATACTGACAAACTTTGATAGTCCCAATAGTTTTCACACCTAACAGATTTCATGAAGGAACTAATGCCAAGATCATATCAAAATTATTGGTACGAATTGGTAAGGTTGTATTTAAACAAAACTCTTTTTCAAATTCAAGAAGACAAATGCTACCCAGAAAAAATATGTATAAAATTGTTCATTGACAGCTAGAACACTAAGGAACCTTATACTACAAATCAAATATTCATACACCATATATGGATAATCAAATCTACAAAAAGATAGATCACAAGCATGGGAACAAGTTGAAGAGACAATAAATCAGTCCAACATATTAAAATAGATCAGTAGTTTAAACTAAGATAAGACACTCTATGAGATTCTGAAGAGAAGGCTAGAAGAACCTTAAACAAACCACAAGGGTTGCATACCTTCCTGGGATTGGTTTAGTATGATAATACTTTGTAGTAACCAGAGTGTAAGACCCACACAAGGAATGAGCCATATCCAAAACATGAGTTATCTTTCCAAGCAATATATTGACAGGTATTGCCTCTAAGTGTCCTATTTCCATCGAGAATATCATCCCAACTGTCAAATTTCAGGTTTCCCATTGTGCTGGTGTCTATATAGAGTTGTTTACCATTGTCCGTCAATACTGAAATTGATCATGTAACATGATTATGTGTTCTGCATACAAACAAAGTTTCAGTTACAATACTAATATGTGAGAGGCATGTGTCAATTGTGTGAGAAATGTGTTCATCGCTAACAAGACTAATAGTATCAAAAATTTATATTCAGATGGGATACAAACTTGAATGCGAGCCTATAATAGAGTTAAGAATTTGTGATCTTCATATTTAGGGGTGACTGGTTCCTTAGATCTGTAAGATTTCTCAGGAGGAGGATAGTTGGCATGTTAATTTTTGTTATTTAAGAAGGTCGTGTCTTTTTGGAATTCAGAGTAATCATATTACTAATGGTTCTTGGTTGACAAGGCAGAACTCCTGTGCTAACAACTTCCTTCCAGATCTTAGAGGCTAATAAGCATTCAAAGGATAGTTGTCGAATGAATTCACTATTAGCCCTACAGAGAAAGTAGTAAAAAGTGATCATCATGCCCCTTTTACGAAGGTAATCTGTTGTAGTAAGGCATTCAATACAGTTTGGTCTAAGAAATAATTCTAAATCACTTAGGCATTTTATGAGTCCAAAGCCACCAACCCCACTTGATTTCTTGGTTCTTTACTCTAATAAGGTTCTTGGCATAGTTCAAGACTTCAAGATCAGCCCCATACAAAGTAATAGCATAATCTTCTATAGAAGAGGTACCAACATAATTTAAGAAAATAGACATGTTTCATTCTCCTTGTATCATTAGTATTCCACTTAACTTTGAGAATAACAAAGATATGAGTAGTCAACTTTCCTCCCCTCAACTTTAAGAAAAGAGAAGGATCAACCTTGTCATAAGAAAAACATATGTTCCTCAAGCCAATGATCTCTCCACATGAGCACTTTATTCCCATTTTCCAAATCTAAAACTGGTCTTTCACATAATAACTTTATAAGTTGATTCCACATATATGAGTAAGTGGGGTTATGCTTACCCTACTAAATAGAGTCACCTCCTAGGTATATACCATGAAGCCAGTTGACACACATAAAATCCTTCTTCTTGCCAAATGCTTGAAATTTTTGATAAGCCCATCTTTGCAAAAAATCCATAAAAAGTCCTATATTTAATCCCATTAGAAAGTGATCAGAAAAATTAAATACATACATGATTTATGATTTATTATGTTTATCATGTTCCCATTAGTATACTACCTAAAGCTACTTTAACTTACATATTCATGCCACATTCTAAGGTATCATTTTATTTGCTTAATTGGTTGAGTGCAAACTTTTTCCATAAAGATCTGTCTAATTAATGGCATCTCCATTCTCCACAATGACTTGTAATGTGTCATCTGTATTTTATAAAACATATGATTCGAAGTTTATACCTAAAGATCAATGAGTAATGGACATAAATAGGTCTCCAAGGTGCCCTAGACACAGCTACAAAATAGGCACTATCAAGTTTGTGGGACAAATTCCTCATAGGTTAAAACAAGAAGCAATGCTTCTAAAAGAACAATAGGGAAAAATACAAATGTACTTCAGTTGTTTTTTAGCAATCATTTATTAGCTGGCCTTCAATACTTGATAACAATATGAGAAAACTAAATCTACATAGCTTTTTAGTAGACAATCCATACTAGCAGAAAAATTATCAGTCACAAGACAAATCTTGTTTAATCCAAATGCAATTAGTGTTTTTGCAACAACTTTTGCAGTATCAATATACATGTATAGAACATAAAAAAGCATATAGAATTATTGTACCATAACCTCAACAAAAGATCTATAAAATGAGATAAATCTTAAGCAATTAACCAATTCTATCTTCAAACTAACCTCAATATTAGGAGAAATTGTTTGAACAACCTACAACAAAAATCAAGCAAGGCCTTCTACTTCACATGTACATGAGTTGTATGGTCATTACATACAACAAGCAAATTTAGGAAATTGATTATCATCTTGTAGGGTTTTCTATTCAAGGGTGAGTAGGGCTGCAACAAATAGGAAGCACCTGGTGATAGATCACTAACACTATGATAAATAGACTACCTAATAATATGAGGCATATATATACCAAAACAGATATGATAAAACAACCCCGTATAAAGATAGCCAATATGCCAATGCAAAGTATAGATGATAAAAAGGTAGAAACAAGAAGGAAAAAGAGGCAACAAACCTAATAAGACCATCATCCCCATTATTATCGGTGGGTTTAAATAGAGAGTCTATCATTGCTACCTTGGGTGACTGAGTCCTAACAACAACTCTGTACTTGGAGACTAAAGGCCATTCTTGACAACTGACAACCTAAGACACAAGCAGAGCAACATAGAACACCCCAGATAAGAAAAATGAACACAGTTACAGATAGATTTGAGCCCAACAAAAATAATGGGACAAAAAACCCATATATATAACCCTAAAACAACATGCCAAATGCATGGCTTTATGATATATTCTCGTATCTCCATGTATAGAAACTAGGCTCCCATCTTGGTAGTTGTATATTATTGTTACAATACATTATGAAAGTTTTGTATTTCAAAGATTATAAAGAATTGGTTACTGTCAATTAAAATCCTTTGGTAATTACAAACTTATATTTCTGCAAACACAAGTGCATAGATGATTTCTATTGGTAGTATGTAAGTACAATGCATATTTGACATATAGAAGCTAACTACAGTATGATGTATCTTGTTACGATAGTAAACTAAAGTACATGTATGACATCTTCAACTAGTATATAAGTCAATAAGTGTGTGAAATGATACTCATCTTTGAATGTTTGGAATCCCAAAGGACAAAGAAACTCCCTTGAGACCCCACAACCTCACATAAAAAATGGCACTAACTTATTTGGTTGCTTCATCATTCCAGTTGCTTTGGAACACAAGGAAGATGTGGTGTTATTGCATCCAATGGGGAAATGCTTTTACATGAGATGTGAGAAAATATGCAAAAGAAATAGGAAGAGAAAAATTAAAAGGCTGGAAATTAAATATTCGGTCTAGAATAAGCCATACACTAGCCAAAACAAAACCACAAGGTGAGGGAGATGAACCAGATGGTGTTTCAGATGAGGTGGTCAAGGTTGATCTCAGAGCAAGGCTTCAGGTATATAACCTACAGAAGGAAAATGCTCTTAGATTTGTTATTGGAGCCACCATCTCTATTTCATAACTTCAGTTATCAGTTCTGGATAGAACTTCTGAAATTTACACGTATAACTTCTAATATATGTAAATGAAATTAAAATATGAACAATTAAGCATAACAAAAGTATGATTCTTCCCATTTGTGTCCATCACATTCATCTAGTGATATTAGATGGTCTATTAATATCGCAACGGTAATTATCCATTTTAGCATCTGGCTTTTAAACACAACACAAACCTTTGTTATATTTCTAGATTATTAAATTTAGAAGTATGAGATGATAGACAGATCGAGACTATTAACAATGTTAATGGAGATCAACAAAAACCTCTTTAAAATATAAGACGAACAATGAACAATTATGCCAAGCATATTCACCTCTGTGAAATAGAGCCATGGAGGCCAGTGCAACACAAATAAAAATGTTCAAAGGAGTTACAGTTGGGTTTTTTACATTGATCTCTGGCATCTCCATCCTATTGCTTCAAAGAATAAAGATCCACAACACTCCACGGTGTGTCAATCTTAATCATGCTATTGGATGGAATGTTTCAGCATGGAAAACAACAATGTTGCATCACTTTTTAGTTGTACGAGGAGCAGCTGCTAAAGTTGATTGTGCATCGTTCTGTTGATGCAGTACCTGATGAGAATTAGTGATTATACATATGGATACACACCAATCATGAAATATTTTGTTCATTGTTATATGCATCTAGTTGTTAGTGGTGCTAATTTTGAGCTGAGATTGACCATACATTTTGAACATAGTCAGATCGTCAGTAGGCTGTGTCAGTGAGTTGGTCGCATTGGTCCTCGTATGAGTATGACCGACCTACCAAACCCCAGATCTACTGACTCGGTGCTTGGATCCAGTTCTTAATTTTGTTACACAATGATGGATGGTTGGCACACAGGAAGTAGAACAGGCTCTCGATCTGAAGAAATTTCATTTGTGGAAGGCGTTGGATTGTTCGTGCTTGCAGGAAGCCAATCACAATTAAAAAGTTACTTGTACAGTCCGCTCGCTTTGCATTACTGATAATTGTAGGAATCAGACCAAGATTGATTGTTGCTCATGCGGTGCCGTTCGCATCGCCCTACCAGGAGATCGTCCCCGCCGCCAATGGCTAGGGCATAAAAAATGTATGG